>JAIOJX010000029.1:19333986-20551026 GCA_022376925.1 Tragulus kanchil
CAAACTCTAGCTAGTTGCAGATACAAAATAAAAATAAAACTAAAAAAGAGTTAATCAGCGAATTCAGCAAAGTTGCAGGATACAAAATCAATATACAGAAATCATTGGCATTCCTATACACAAACAATGAAAAATCAGAAAATGAAATCAAAGAGGCAATCCCCTTCACCATCACAACCAAAAGAATCAAATATCTAGGAATAAACCTACCCAAAGAAACAAAAGAACTGTACACAGAAAATTACAAGACACTCATGAGAGACATTAAAGAAGACTTAAACAGATGGAGAAATATTCCGTGTTCCTGGGTCGGGAGAATCAATATTGTGAAAATGACCATACTACCAAATGTCATCTATAGATTCAATGCGATCCCTATCAAGCTTCCAATAACATTCTTCACAGAACTAGACCAACGAATAACACAGTTCATATGGAAACACAAAAGACCTCGAATAGCCAAAGCAATCCTCAGGAAGAAGAATGGAGCTGGGGGGATCAGCCTCCCCAACTTCAGACTCTACTACAAAGCAACAGTCATCAAGACAGTATGGTACTGGCACAAAAACAGAAATATCGACCAATGGAACAAGATCGAGAACCCAGAGATAAACCCACGCACCTATGGGTACCTTATTTTTGACAAAGGAGGCGAACATATAAAATGGGACAAAGACAGCCTCTTCAACAAATGGTGCTGGGAAAATTGGACAGCTACATGCAAGAAAATAAAATTGGAACATACCCTGACACCATACACAAAGATCAACTCAAAATGGATTAAAGACTTAAATGTAAGGCCAGAAACCATCAAACTCTTAGAGGAGAATATAGGCAAAACCCTCAAGGACATCAATCAAAGCAAGATCTTCTCTGACCCACCTACTAGAATAGTGGAACTAAAAAGACAAATGAACATGTGGGACCTAATGAAACTTAAAAGCTTTTGTACAGCAAAAGAAATTACAAAAAAGTTCAACAGACACCCCACAGAGTGGGAGAAAATCATAGCAAATGAAACAACAGACAAAGAATTAATCTCCAAAATCTACAAGCAACTCAGACAACTCAGCACTGGAAAAACGAACAACCCAATCAAAAAATGGGAAAAGGACCTAAACAGACACCTCTCCAACGATGACATACAGATGGCCCAAAAACACATGAAACGATGCTCAACTTCACTAATAATTAGAGAAATGCAAATCAAAACTACAATGAGATGTCACCTCACACCCGTCAGAATGGCCATCATCCACAAATCGACAGACAATAAATGCTGGAGAGGCTGCGGAGAAAAGGGATCCCTCCTGCATTGCTGGTGGGAGTGTAAATTGATACAGCCTCTATGGAAGACAGTCTGGAGATTTCTTAAAAAACTAAAAATAGAAGCACCATATGACCCAGCAATCCCACTCTTAGGTTTATACCCTGATGAAATCAAAACTGAAAGAAGCACCTGTACCCCAATGTTCATTGCAGCTCTCTATACAATAGCTAGAACATGGAAGGAACCTAGATGCCCATCGACGAACGAATGGATCCAAAAGCTCTGGTACATATATACAATGGAATATTACACAGCTGTAAAGAGAAATGCAGAAGAATCAGCCCTCATGAGGTGGCTGGATCTAGAACGTATCCTAAAAAGTGAAGTCAGTCAGAAAGAGAAGGACAAATACAGTATATTAACACATATATATGGAATCTAGTAGGATGGTGATGATGGCACATGCAGTGAAGCGACAGAAAGACAGACATGGACAGTGGACATATGGACATTGTGGGGAAGGAACAGTGGTTGAGAGGCGTAAGGGAAGTAGCATGAAGGCCTGTACTATCATAAGTGAAGAAAATAGCTCTAGTCATTGCTCTGTGAGAAAAGGGGATCCTTCAGGGGTGCTGTGTGATGGTCGGGAGGGGAGGGAAGGGGGGGATATACATGTGACTAATCTGAGAACATGCATGTCTGTGAACAACAAAACTCTGTAAAAGTTAAAAGTAAAATAAAGGTTTAAAAAAAAAAAAAATGACAGTTTTCCATGAACTAATCTTCATGTCATGGAAGACTGTGTCTAACAAGTGGAGAATACAAACAGCATCAGGAAAAAACTCAACAAGCTAAAGAAAAACTCACAAAGACACTTCAGTGAGCTCAGGAATAAAAATAATGTACATATGGAGCAGTCTTCAAAACAGTGAAAACTCTTAATCATAAACAGAAATTCTAGTGCTGAAGAGCTCAATAAGTGAGGAGAAGAATGAATTAAAAAGCACTGGGAGTGGAGGAGACCTTATGGAGGAGAGAAACAGTGAGTTCAAAGGTAGAATGATTCACGTAGATGTGAAGACAGAACTAAGATTTTTTTTTTTAATCGAAGATATTCTCTGAGAAATTTCTGATTCCGTTAGAACGGGTAAGAAGGATATTGGGTGACCCCAAGGCAGAAAAGAGGGATAATAGAAAAGAGAGATTATTGATAGAAATAATAACGAAAAGTTTTCCAGCCTGGGGAAGGAACTGAATGTACAAGTCTACAAAGCTACTATAGAAGAATCCCTAAATGTCTCAATGCAAAAGACCTTATGCAAAACACACATATTGTCGAAAGTCATTGAAAGAGAGGATATTCCTGGCAGCACAACAGATAAGAATCTGCCCACCAATGCAGCAGACATGGGTCTAATCCCTGGTCTGAGAGGATTTCACATACCACAGCCACCAAGCCCATGTCCCACAACTACTGAGCCTGTACTCAAGAGCCCAGGCTCTAAACAAGAGAGGTTGCTGCAATGAGAAGTGCATGCAATGCAAAGAGGAGTAGCCCCCTTCACCCACTCAGCTCTCCAAAAATAGAGAAACCTCACACAAAGCAAGGTAGAATCAATGCAGTCAAAAAAAAGAAAAAAGCTAATCAGTCAATAAATTTGTCTTAAAAGTCAATGAAAGAGAGAATGCTTTTTTTTTTTAAATAAAACATACGTTGCTTTTTGTATACCACTAATACATAAAATACAGATAATCAAAAAAGACCCACTGTGTATTACATGTAAATATACTCAATATAATGGAAAAATAATCTAAAAAAGAATATATACATATGTACACATATGTGTGTGTATATATATATCACATTGTTGTACAGTAGGAGCAAAACTGACACTGTAAATCAATTATATTCATGCTGGAAGTGTGAAAGGAAAACAAACATCAGGAAAAACTCAACAAGCTAAAGTCGACACTTCAGTGAGCTCAGGAATAAAAATAATGTACATATGGAGCAGTCTTCAAAACAGTGAAAACTCTTAATCATAAACAGAAATTCTAGTGCTGAAGAGCTCAATAAGTGAGGAGAAGAATGAATTAAAAGCACTGGGAGTGGAGGAGACCTTATGGAGGAGAGAAACAGTGAGTTCAAAGGTAGAATGATTCACGTAGATGTGAAGACAGAACTAAGATTTTTTTTTTTAATCGAAGATATTCTCTGAGAAATTTCTGATTCCGTTAGAACGGGTAAGAAGGATATTGGGTGACCCCAAGGCAGAAAAGAGGGATAATAGAAAAGAGAGATTATTGATAGAAATAATAACGAAAAGTTTTCCAGCCTGGGGAAGGAACTGAATGTACAAGTCTACAAAGCTACTATAGAAGAATCCCTAAATGTCTCAATGCAAAAGACCTTATGCAAAACACACATATTGTCGAAAGTCATTGAAAGAGAGGATATTCCTGGCAGCACAACAGATAAGAATCTGCCCACCAATGCAGCAGACATGGGTCTAATCCCTGGTCTGAGAGGATTTCACATACCACAGCCACCAAGCCCATGTCCCACAACTACTGAGCCTGTACTCAAGAGCCCAGGCTCTAAACAAGAGAGGTTGCTGCAATGAGAAGTGCATGCAATGCAAAGAGGAGTAGCCCCCTTCACCCACTCAGCTCTCCAAAAATAGAGAAACCTCACACAAAGCAAGGTAGAATCAATGCAGTCAAAAAAAAGAAAAAAGCTAATCAGTCAATAAATTTGTCTTAAAAGTCAATGAAAGAGAGAATGCTTTTTTTTTTTAAATAAAACATACGTTGCTTTTTGTATACCACTAATACATAAAATACAGATAATCAAAAAAGACCCACTGTGTATTACATGTAAATATACTCAATATAATGGAAAAATAATCTAAAAAAGAATATATACATATGTACACATATGTGTGTGTATATATATATCACATTGTTGTACAGTAGGAGCAAAAATGACACTGTAAATCAATTATATTTCAATCAAGGCATCCAGAAAAAAAGGTAACCTACAAAGATACCCCATTGGGTGGTCAGCAAGTTTTTTAGGAGAGACTCCACTGTCCAAGAGAGAAGGGAATATCATACTCAAACAAAAATTCACCTATTGTGATGTAAGAACTGTCAGTCAAGAATGTATTTTCCAGCAAAGTTATCCATCAGATATGAAGAAGAAATAAAGGCTCTCCGAGATAAAGAAAAGCTGAGGAAATTCAGCACCAGAAATGTCTTATAAGCAATGTTGAAACGCTCTCTTTTACTTGAGATGAAAAGGCAAAAGTACCCGAAAGAATAAGTCGATAGGCAGAAACAGAAATTTGGAACTATATATCAGAGTAGGTTTTTGAACATTTGTGCTGCTGCTGTTTAGGTGTTAAGTCATGTACAACTCTTAGAGACCTCATGGGCTGTAACCTGTCAGGCTCCACTGTCCAAGGATTCCACCAGGCGAGAATACCGGACTGGGTAGCCATTTCCTTCTCCAGGGCATCTTCCCAACCAAGGGATCGAACCCATGTCTCCTGCTTGGTAGGTGGATTTTTTTCTTTTTTTCTTTACCATGGGACCACCCGGGAAGCTCATTAAACAGTTATAAATAATGCTTAAAGCTGAAAAAAAAAAAACCATTAAATGGAACTATAGCTGCTCCACTGGTAACTGTATCACAACATGAAAGGAATATTTTCTGTAACAGACAACTTCAGGGAAAAGAACGCAACTGAACCACTCTGTTGGGTTACATACAAAAATAAACTCAACATAAAGACTTAAATATATGGTCTGAAACATTAAAAATCATAGAATAAAACATAGGTAGTAATTCCTTGACCTCGGTCTTAGGAATATTTGAGAGGATATATTTCCCCAGACAAAAGAGCATAAAAGTAAAAATAAAGAAACAGAACCTTGTCAAACAAAAACACTTTGTACAAGGAAGGAAAACTGCAATAAAGCTATACGGCAGCCTACTTATGGGCAAAGACCAGTTACATATCATATAAGGTGCGTAGAGCTGCCCTGTTTCAAGGGGTTTCCTTTTTGGAAACATAGCTCTGGGAGCTGCCATGGGAACAGGGGCTGATAACAGCATAGCTCTCTGTCCCGCCACCCCAGGTATTGTGAAGACATACCTGAGTTATTGTAAAGGACACCTGGAGCCTCAGACAACAGATGATAAGGGCTTGAGGGGCTTTATGCCCCGGAACCATTGTAATCTTAGGAACTGTGTGTAGATTTTTAGTTAACCCAGATAATGACATACCAGGAGGTAAGACCTAGTTAATGACATGCCTGATAGAAACTAACAGGATGCTAGGTCCAAGAAACCTGACCAAAAGCACGCATACACTACTGTTTTCTGTGTGTTATCTGATTTTGAGAAGTATAAAATGTATGAGCGAATTTAATAAACTTGTCAGCAACTTGCAGAGTTGTCTGCCTCTTTGCTGACCCTCTCAACCCCATCCTTTCTGTCCTTTCTTTCTTAGCCGTGCTGCTGCTCTCTTTGGGTTCTGTTTGACTGCCGGCAGGATCGGCAATAAGGGGCTGTTATTCAAAAATGAATTCAGTAAATTGCATTAAAAAATAAGTAACCATATTAAAAATGGATAGAAGACTCTCAAAGGACATTTTTTTTTTCTCCAAGAAAGGCACACAAATGGCCAACAGGCACATGGTACGAGGCTTAACATCATTAATCTTCAGAAAAACAGAAAGCAAAACCACAATGAGGTACACTCTGCACAGAAATTGTCATTCATTTGCTCAGTCATGTCCAGCTCTCTGCGACCCCATCTACTGCAGCACAGCAGGCTTCCCTGTCCTTCACCATTTCCCAAAGTTTGCTCACACTCATGTCGATTGAATCAGTGATACCAACCAATCATAGAATAAAACATAGGTAGTAATTCCTTGACCTCGGTCTTAGGAATATTTGAGAGGATATATTTCCCCAGACAAAAGAGCATAAAAGTAAAAATAAAGAAACAGAACCTTGTCAAACAAAAACACTTTGTACAAGGAAGGAAAACTGCAATAAAGCTATACGGCAGCCTACTTATGGGCAAAGACCAGTTACATATCATATAAGGTGCGTAGAGCTGCCCTGTTTCAAGGGGTTTCCTTTTTGGAAACATAGCTCTGGGAGCTGCCATGGGAACAGGGGCTGATAACAGCATAGCTCTCTGTCCCGCCACCCCAGGTATTGTGAAGACATACCTGAGTTATTGTAAAGGACACCTGGAGCCTCAGACAACAGATGATAAGGGCTTGAGGGGCTTTATGCCCCGGAACCATTGTAATCTTAGGAACTGTGTGTAGATTTTTAGTTAACCCAGATAATGACATACCAGGAGGTAAGACCTAGTTAATGACATGCCTGATAGAAACTAACAGGATGCTAGGTCCAAGAAACCTGACCAAAAGCACGCATACACTACTGTTTTCTGTGTGTTATCTGATTTTGAGAAGTATAAAATGTATGAGCGAATTTAATAAACTTGTCAGCAACTTGCAGAGTTGTCTGCCTCTTTGCTGACCCTCTCAACCCCATCCTTTCTGTCCTTTCTTTCTTAGCCGTGCTGCTGCTCTCTTTGGGTTCTGTTTGACTGCCGGCAGGATCGGCAATAAGGGGCTGTTATTCAAAAATGAATTCAGTAAATTGCATTAAAAAATAAGTAACCATATTAAAAATGGATAGAAGACTCTCAAAGGACATTTTTTTTTTCTCCAAGAAAGGCACACAAATGGCCAACAGGCACATGGTACGAGGCTTAACATCATTAATCTTCAGAAAAACAGAAAGCAAAACCACAATGAGGTACACTCTGCACAGAAATTGTCATTCATTTGCTCAGTCATGTCCAGCTCTCTGCGACCCCATCTACTGCAGCACAGCAGGCTTCCCTGTCCTTCACCATTTCCCAAAGTTTGCTCACACTCATGTCGATTGAATCAGTGATACCAACCAATCATCTCATCCTCTGTCATCACCTTCTCTTCCTGCCCTCAATCTTTCCCAACATCAGGGTCATTTTCCAATGAGTCTGTTCTTCGCATCAGGTGGCCAAAATACTGTTAGAATGCCTATTATCACAAAGACAGAAATCAACAGGTTGATGAGGGCCAGAAGGGACCAGGAAATGATGCACAACTTTCAATTTCTTTTTCTGTGATTTTCAGTGGAGCCAGAACGTCAGTGCCTTGTATTTGCACATTTCCTTTCCATACACGTGAACATTGTATTTGAAAACATGATTATCATCCTGGCCACCACCTCCCAGGGATAGAACTCACATGCCTATGTCTTCTGCATTGGCAGGCTGAGTTTTTACCACAGTGGCACCTGGGAAGCCTGGTCTATGGTCATATTAACATCATATCAACACAGAAATATTATTCATAAAATCATAAACATTTTACAGTGAGAGACTAAAGGACAGTTCTTGATTTCTGATATAAATGGAAAATTTGTAATTAACATGGAAAACTGTCATGAATCCAGGGAGTATATACAACCTGAGATTTCATTCTGAAGGAGCAATGTTATTCACATTCCTGAAGAGGGAAATAGCAACTTTTTTGGAAACCCTTTTTTATTTCTGTTTGTGTTTTCCTGATTTCTTCTTTTAATTTTATTTTCTTTATTACAGAGTTTATTTTTCTTCTGCCACACATTGACCCAAGTCCTCCATAGGTATTTACACCCCTCCACCGAAACTTCCCCCTTCTCCCTCCCCATCTCACCCTTCCAGGTAACCACAGAGCCCCTGTTTGAGATCCACTAGTCCCACAGCATGTTCCCCTCCCTCACCCCAAATGTCCACAAGACTGTTCTCTATGTCCACACCTCCACTGCTACTCTGCACATTCATTTATCGGTACCATCTTTCTAGATTCTATATATGTGTGTCAGTATACAATATGTATCTTTCTCACTCTAACATACTTCACTCTGTATAATAGGCTCTAGAAGCATCCACCTCATTAGAACTGATTCAAATTCATTTCTTTTTATGGCTGAATAATATTCCATTGTAGATATGTACCACAGCTTCTTTATTCATTCATCTGTGGATGGACATCTAGTTTGCTTTCATGTTCTAGCTGTTGTAAATTGGGCTGCAATGAGCAATGGGGCACATGTGTCTCTTTCAATGTTGATTTCCTCAGGATATATGCCTAGATGTGGGATATTTTTGTTTGATGAGGGCCAGAAGGGACCAGGAAATGATGCACAACTTTCAATTTCTTTTTCTGTGATTTTCAGTGGAGCCAGAACGTCAGTGCCTTGTATTTGCACATTTCCTTTCCATACACGTGAACATTGTATTTGAAAACATGATTATCATCCTGGCCACCACCTCCCAGGGATAGAACTCACATGCCTATGTCTTCTGCATTGGCAGGCTGAGTTTTTACCACAGTGGCACCTGGGAAGCCTGGTCTATGGTCATATTAACATCATATCAACACAGAAATATTATTCATAAAATCATAAACATTTTACAGTGAGAGACTAAAGGACAGTTCTTGATTTCTGATATAAATGGAAAATTTGTAATTAACATGGAAAACTGTCATGAATCCAGGGAGTATATACAACCTGAGATTTCATTCTGAAGGAGCAATGTTATTCACATTCCTGAAGAGGGAAATAGCAACTTTTTTGGAAACCCTTTTTTATTTCTGTTTGTGTTTTCCTGATTTCTTCTTTTAATTTTATTTTCTTTATTACAGAGTTTATTTTTCTTCTGCCACACATTGACCCAAGTCCTCCATAGGTATTTACACCCCTCCACCGAAACTTCCCCCTTCTCCCTCCCCATCTCACCCTTCCAGGTAACCACAGAGCCCCTGTTTGAGATCCACTAGTCCCACAGCATGTTCCCCTCCCTCACCCCAAATGTCCACAAGACTGTTCTCTATGTCCACACCTCCACTGCTACTCTGCACATTCATTTATCGGTACCATCTTTCTAGATTCTATATATGTGTGTCAGTATACAATATGTATCTTTCTCACTCTAACATACTTCACTCTGTATAATAGGCTCTAGAAGCATCCACCTCATTAGAACTGATTCAAATTCATTTCTTTTTATGGCTGAATAATATTCCATTGTAGATATGTACCACAGCTTCTTTATTCATTCATCTGTGGATGGACATCTAGGTTGCTTTCATGTTCTAGCTGTTGTAAATTGGGCTGCAATGAGCAATGGGGCACATGTGTCTCTTTCAATGTTGATTTCCTCAGGATATATGCCTAGATGTGGGATTATCAGATTATATGGTGTTTCTGTTCCTAGTTTTCTGAGGAATCTCTATACTGTCTCCCATAGTGGCTGCAAGTTTACAAGGAATGTTAATATTTAGAGATTCCTGTGGTTGTGTCCAGTCACAAATTAAACCTTTGAAGATCTGACGGGGCTAATCAAGACAAATGGTCAATATTATGGTTTTAAAATTTTTGGATCTCATGGAGGTGATGACAATCTCAGAGTCCTAGGGCTTTGGATGTAGAAGAATTGAAGGAGAAGTAGTGATGAACACTTTATTCACCTAACTTATAAGGCAATGACCTAGGAACAGAGAATCAAGAGAAAAAAATATCTATTCTGTCCAGCCCAGTGTCCTAAGGGAAATCATGTACTTGGACGTTGCAGCAACAAAGGGAAAACATGCCTAATTAGCTGACATGTGTGCATGTGTGTTAATTTGCTTCAGTGGCCTTATGAAATTGTAGCTCACCAGGCTCCTCTATTCATGAAATTCCCCAGGCAAGAGTACTGGAGTGGGTTGCCATGCCCTCTTCCAGGGGATTTTCCTGACCTGGGAATCAAACTTTTGTCTCCTGTGGCTCCTGCACTACAAGTGGATTCTTTACTGCTGAGCCACCTGGGAGGCCCTCTGAACTCACCTGGGAAGCTGTAAATACTTCCTCTGCTGCACTCCCTCAGCCTGTGGCACTTTGGTCATGATCTTTGCTTTTGCAAAATATAGCTGAATCAAGCTTACAGATCAATGTTGATTTCCATCCTTTCTGCTGTCTTGTGTGGGCACAAAAATTCAGTCTACATCATGCATCATCTAAGGAGGAATTTTGACTTCTACAAGGAAAGACTTGTTTCTTAATGAGCAGGCAGGTGAGTCTGAGAGATCCATGGACACTGCAGGAGAGGGTCCGAGAGGATGGAAGCCAGGAACATACACCTGTAGTTACATGAAGACCAATCTAGTGTAGCCCAGATACCAGAGATCCCTGTGGCTGTCTTCTGGCTTTCCTAAGATGAATGTATTTATTTATGGTCTAGAAATGAAGTGAACTTTGTACTCAAAAATGCAAGTGTCAATCTTGGGGTAATAGGCGGGCATGGTTAGCTAGTCCAATATTCTTGCCTGGAGAATCCCCATGGACAGAGGAGCCTGGTGGGCTACAGTCCATGAAGTCGCAAAGAGTTGGACATGACTGAGCAACTTAGCACAGCACAGCCCCGTGGAAGCTCAGTTAGGCATGGTGATGATAGTTTAGTCCTTAAGTCATGTCCAACACTTTTGTGACCCCACGGACTGTAGCCCACCAGGCTCCTCTGTGCACAGTATTTTCCAGGCAAGGTTATTGGAGTCAGCTGACATTTCCTTCTCTAGGGGATCTTCCTGACAAGGATTGAACTGTGGTATCCTGCATTGGCAGGCAGTTTCTTTACCATCTAAGCTACCAGGAACACCTCAACAGAAGGAATGAGAGGCATAAAAAGCTTCTGGTAAAGTGGACAATAAGTCTAAGGATCTTATATATGAACATGTATAAACAAATAGGAAAAATTTCCAAGAAAAAAGTCTGCTACTGCTTCATATAAAACATCTGCAACTTTTGCTGTTTATGTCTATTTCTAATTTTAAATTGGTAATTTTTATTCCATTTGCTTATTTCCCCCTAGGGAAAACTGTAACACATAACAATATCATACTGTTTATATCCTTGGAAGATATATTGTTCTTTATTTTTTTTTCCTGGGCATCGAGAAATGTCACTGGTGTTGGAATGTTGATGAAGCAGGAAATGCCTGTGGCACTTTGGTCATGATCTTTGCTTTTGCAAAATATAGCTGAATCAAGCTTACAGATCAATGTTGATTTCCATCCTTTCTGCTGTCTTGTGTGGGCACAAAAATTCAGTCTACATCATGCATCATCTAAGGAGGAATTTTGACTTCTACAAGGAAAGACTTGTTTCTTAATGAGCAGGCAGGTGAGTCTGAGAGATCCATGGACACTGCAGGAGAGGGTCCGAGAGGATGGAAGCCAGGAACATACACCTGTAGTTACATGAAGACCAATCTAGTGTAGCCCAGATACCAGAGATCCCTGTGGCTGTCTTCTGGCTTTCCTAAGATGAATGTATTTATTTATGGTCTAGAAATGAAGTGAACTTTGTACTCAAAAATGCAAGTGTCAATCTTGGGGTAATAGGCGGGCATGGTTAGCTAGTCCAATATTCTTGCCTGGAGAATCCCCATGGACAGAGGAGCCTGGTGGGCTACAGTCCATGAAGTCGCAAAGAGTTGGACATGACTGAGCAACTTAGCACAGCACAGCCCCGTGGAAGCTCAGTTAGGCATGGTGATGATAGTTTAGTCCTTAAGTCATGTCCAACACTTTTGTGACCCCACGGACTGTAGCCCACCAGGCTCCTCTGTGCACAGTATTTTCCAGGCAAGGTTATTGGAGTCAGCTGACATTTCCTTCTCTAGGGGATCTTCCTGACAAGGATTGAACTGTGGTATCCTGCATTGGCAGGCAGTTTCTTTACCATCTAAGCTACCAGGAACACCTCAACAGAAGGAATGAGAGGCATAAAAAGCTTCTGGTAAAGTGGACAATAAGTCTAAGGATCTTATATATGAACATGTATAAACAAATAGGAAAAATTTCCAAGAAAAAAGTCTGCTACTGCTTCATATAAAACATCTGCAACTTTTGCTGTTTATGTCTATTTCTAATTTTAAATTGGTAATTTTTATTCCATTTGCTTATTTCCCCCTAGGGAAAACTGTAACACATAACAATATCATACTGTTTATATCCTTGGAAGATATATTGTTCTTTATTTTTTTTTCCTGGGCATCGAGAAATGTCACTGGTGTTGGAATGTTGATGAAGCAGGAAATGCTTCTTTATTGCATTTTCTGAGGGGACATTTGAGTTTATTGGGTATTTTTTCCATAATGTCTGCAGGTGTATTTTATTTCTTTCTCTCTCTCATACTTTTTATTCTTCTCTAACTACAAGAGTAGGAATTGTTCATACTCAAAAAACCTCCAAGTTTATTGCTCCATGGGAAGTTTTTAAACTGGAATTTCTGGGTAAAATGTGCACATTGTTTAGAGAATAATAATATGATCCGACCAGTTTGAGCTGTAATTGCTCATGCGCTGAGAAGAGTGGATATGGGTCAGAAATGCACGGTAGTAACACAACTCGGAAGGACACAGGTGTGTGTGTGTGTGTGTGTGCCTGTGCCTTGTGAAGAGAGAGAAGTTCTTAAAGCAGAGGACATGTCCTCATATGCTAAGATAACACATAATACAGAGGTCAGAATTCAGTCTACAGATGGAACTAACTAGGGAATCTAACAGAATTCAAAAGATTGTTTTACAATTAAATTGATAATGTGCAAAGAACCACATAGAAAGAGAGATTCTCTGTAGACTGAAGTTTCAGCTGTAGCAGGGAGGCCACATTGTTCCTCAGCATCCTTGGCAACGTCTCCAATCACAGTGCCTCTTGCTGCTTCTTCTGTCCCACTGGCTTCCTCAGGTCCTTTGCAGTGGCACCTCCTGCCACCAGGCACACATTTCTCCTGATACTGTACTAACTCCTTCTTTCTCTTTAGGAATCTGTTCAAACATTGGCTAGTTTGACGCTCTTCCCGGGAAACTCAGGACAAAATAACACCACCTGCTACTGACTGCTTAAAACCTGGCCTTATTTTCTTTAAAGAACTTGTGACATATTCTATTAGATTTTATTTGAATATCCTCACTCAACATCCTTGGATTGCAAGAGGTTTGTTTCTCAGCACTCTCTACTGGATTCACACTATATATGTACTTCTCAAAATGACGGAATCACTCATTAAAATCCTAGAATATAAGTCTTATTCGCAAACGTGATGATAATCAGACAAAATGCCTCATCGAAAAATAACAATATCATACGACTTGGAAGATATATTGTTCTTTATTTTTTTCCGGGAGAAATGTCACTGGTGTTGGAATGTTGATGAAGCAGGAAATGCTTCTTTATTGCATTTTCTGAGGGGACATTTGAGTTTATTGGGTATTTTTTCCATAATGTCTGCAGGTGTATTTTATTTCTTTCTCTCTCTCATACTTTTTATTCTTCTCTAACTACAAGAGTAGGAATTGTTCATACTCAAAAAACCTCCAAGTTTATTGCTCCATGGGAAGTTTTTAAACTGGAATTTCTGGGTAAAATGTGCACATTGTTTAGAGAATAATAATATGATCCGACCAGTTTGAGCTGTAATTGCTCATGCGCTGAGAAGAGTGGATATGGGTCAGAAATGCACGGTAGTAACACAACTCGGAAGGACACAGGTGTGTGTGTGTGTGTGTGTGCCTGTGCCTTGTGAAGAGAGAGAAGTTCTTAAAGCAGAGGACATGTCCTCATATGCTAAGATAACACATAATACAGAGGTCAGAATTCAGTCTACAGATGGAACTAACTAGGGAATCTAACAGAATTCAAAAGATTGTTTTACAATTAAATTGATAATGTGCAAAGAACCACATAGAAAGAGAGATTCTCTGTAGACTGAAGTTTCAGCTGTAGCAGGGAGGCCACATTGTTCCTCAGCATCCTTGGCAACGTCTCCAATCACAGTGCCTCTTGCTGCTTCTTCTGTCCCACTGGCTTCCTCAGGTCCTTTGCAGTGGCACCTCCTGCCACCAGGCACACATTTCTCCTGATACTGTACTAACTCCTTCTTTCTCTTTAGGAATCTGTTCAAACATTGGCTAGTTTGACGCTCTTCCCGGGAAACTCAGGACAAAATAACACCACCTGCTACTGACTGCTTAAAACCTGGCCTTATTTTCTTTAAAGAACTTGTGACATATTCTATTAGATTTTATTTGAATATCCTCACTCAACATCCTTGGATTGCAAGAGGTTTGTTTCTCAGCACTCTCTACTGGATTCACACTATATATGTACTTCTCAAAATGACGGAATCACTCATTAAAATCCTAGAATATAAGTCTTATTCGCAAACGTGATGATAATCAGACAAAAATGCCTCATCACAGATGAGATGTAGATTATTCTTAAAAATAGCCTACCTATAAATAAGCTATTATCATCTGTTAAGTGAGGGATAAATAGAAATTGCAGTATTTCAGCTATATGTATTATGCCAGTTGGTGTCAAAATTACTCACATTATTTACCCTTTTCCCTGGTAGTCATCTCCACCCTCATGGAACCAGATAATAAAACACCGATTGCAGATTTTTTTCTTCTGGGACTTTCAGAAGAACAAGAACTCCAGCCCCTCCTATTCGGGCTTTTCCTCTCCATGTACCTGATCACTGTCTTTGGAAACCTGCTCATCATTCTGACGGTCAGCTTGGACTCCCACCTCCACACCCCCATGTACTTCTTCCTCTCCAACCTGTCCTTTGTAGACATCTGTTTCACCTCCACCACCATCCCAAAGATGCTGTGGAACATCCGGACCCAGAGCCGAGTTATCAGCTATGAAGGCTGCATCACCCAGATGTATTTTTACATACTCTTTGCAGTATTAGATGACTTTCTCCTGACAGTGATGGCCTATGACCGGTACGTGGCCATCTGCCACCCTTTGCACTACATGGTCATCATGAGTCCTCAGCTCTGTGGACTGCTGGTTCTGATATCCTGGGTAACGGTTGCCTTGTATTCCTTGCTACATAGCTTAATGGTCCTGCGATTGTCCTTCTGTCTCGAAACACAAATCCCCCACTTTTTCTGTGAACTCAGTCAGGTGGTCCAACTTTCCAGCTCTGACAACTTTCTGAACAACCTAGTGATGTATTTTGGAGCTGTCCTGGTGGTTGTTGGTCCTTTTGCTGGTATCTGTTACTCTTACTCTAAAATTGTTTCCTGCATATGTAAGATCTCATCAGTACAGGAAGCATAAAGCATTTTCCACCTGTCGTCAAAACTTGTGCAACGAAACGGTTTTTTTGTTTCTTCATTAGATTTTATTTGAATATCCTCACTCAACATCCTTGGATTGCAAGAGGTTTGTTTCTCAGCACTCTCTACTGGATTCACACTATATATGTACTTCTCAAAATGACGGAATCACTCATTAAAATCCTAGAATATAAGTCTTATTCGCAAACGTGATGATAATCAGACAAAAATGCCTCATCACAGATGAGATGTAGATTATTCTTAAAAATAGCCTACCTATAAATAAGCTATTATCATCTGTTAAGTGAGGGATAAATAGAAATTGCAGTATTTCAGCTATATGTATTATGCCAGTTGGTGTCAAAATTACTCACATTATTTACCCTTTTCCCTGGTAGTCATCTCCACCCTCATGGAACCAGATAATAAAACACCGATTGCAGATTTTTTTCTTCTGGGACTTTCAGAAGAACAAGAACTCCAGCCCCTCCTATTCGGGCTTTTCCTCTCCATGTACCTGATCACTGTCTTTGGAAACCTGCTCATCATTCTGACGGTCAGCTTGGACTCCCACCTCCACACCCCCATGTACTTCTTCCTCTCCAACCTGTCCTTTGTAGACATCTGTTTCACCTCCACCACCATCCCAAAGATGCTGTGGAACATCCGGACCCAGAGCCGAGTTATCAGCTATGAAGGCTGCATCACCCATATGTTTTTTTACATACTCTTTGCAGTATTAGATGACTTTCTCCTGACAGTGATGGCCTATGACCGGTACGTGGCCATCTGCCACCCTTTGCACTACATGGTCATCATGAGTCCTCAGCTCTGTGGACTGCTGGTTCTGATATCCTGGGTAACGGTTGCCTTGTATTCCTTGCTACATAGCTTAATGGTCCTGCGATTGTCCTTCTGTCTCGAAACACAAATCCCCCACTTTTTCTGTGAACTCAGTCAGGTGGTCCAACTTTCCAGCTCTGACAACTTTCTGAACAACCTAGTGATGTATTTTGGAGCTGTCCTGGTGGTTGTTGGTCCTTTTGCTGGTATCTGTTACTCTTACTCTAAAATTGTTTCCTGCATATGTAAGATCTCATCAGTACAGGGGAAGCATAAAGCATTTTCCACCTGTGCGTCCCACCTCTCGGTTGTCTCCTTATTTTATTTTACAGCCTTGGGGGTGTTCCTTAGCTCAGTTTCTACCCACAACTCACATTCAAATACAATTGCTTCAGTGATGTACACTGTGGTCACACCCATGCTGAACCCCTTCATCTATAGTATGAGAAATCAAGACATCAAGCAGGCTCTAAATAGATTTTATTCAATTCTAAGTATGAAATGACCAGTGCCTCAGAAGTATAAATTGTGATTCTTTGATCACTGTGGAATAAAATTTGCTCTTTTTGCCTATTTCCTGGGTTTCTGTTTTCTTTTCTTCTTGAATTCTGCGTCTTTATGCAATTTTAGGAGCTCTATTATTAAGTGTTACCATCAGTTTCATATATAGACAGTATTTTTACCTTCTTACTCCACAATTTCCCTACCTTTGAATGAAAAATGTTTTGAAATTCCAATTCTTTTTTTGAGTAACAAAGATATATGAAGAATTCAGTAAGAATAATGTGTTTTTATTAGATCATTTAGTCTACTTGCTGCTTAAGAGATTATTGGTTGATATTATTTATTGCCAAATAATTCTTTGTTTTTTGTTTGTTTTCATACTACTTAGTCTTTTCCATTTTTGTGCACATTCTCTTACAAAGGAGAATTTTATTCTTATGATTTTATTTAGTGATATGCCTGTGTTCCTTTCTCTCTTTTTTTTTTTTTTTTTGCCACTTCTATTGGTCTTTCATTTGTTCATTTTCACCCATCTTTGTTCTTTGGTGTGTGTGGGCCTCCCATCGCAGTAGCCTCTTTTGCTGCAGAGCACCGGCTCTGGGTCCAGCTGCTCCATGGCACTTGGGGTCTTCGCAGGTCAGGGATCAAACCATTGCCCTGTGCACTGCAAGGTGGTATCCTGACCCACTGGACGACCAGGGAAGCTTTCAGCTCTGACAACTCCCACTTTTCGGGAACAACCTTAGTAAATTTGTATTTTTGGAGCTGTCCTGGTGGTTGTTGGTCCTTTTGCTGGTATCTGTTACTCTTACTCTAAAATTGTTTCCTGCATATGTAAGATCTCATCAGTACAGGGGAAGCATAAAGCATTTTCCACCTGTGCGTCCCACCTCTCGGTTGTCTCCTTATTTTATTTTACAGCCTTGGGGGTGTTCCTTAGCTCAGTTTCTACCCACAACTCACATTCAAATACAATTGCTTCAGTGATGTACACTGTGGTCACACCCATGCTGAACCCCTTCATCTATAGTATGAGAAATCAAGACATCAAGCAGGCTCTAAATAGATTTTATTCAATTCTAAGTATGAAATGACCAGTGCCTCAGAAGTATAAATTGTGATTCTTTGATCACTGTGGAATAAAATTTGCTCTTTTTGCCTATTTCCTGGGTTTCTGTTTTTCTTTTCTTCTTGAATTCTGCGTCTTTATGCAATTTTAGGAGCTCTATTATTAAGTGTTACCATCAGTTTCATATATAGACAGTATTTTTACCTTCTTACTCCACAATTTCCCTACCTTTGAATGAAAAATGTTTTGAAATTCCAATTCTTTTTTTGAGTAACAAAGATATATGAAGAATTCAGTAAGAATAATGTGTTTTTATTAGATCATTTAGTCTACTTGCTGCTTAAGAGATTATTGGTTGATATTATTTATTGCCAAATAATTCTTTGTTTTTTGTTTGTTTTCATACTACTTAGTCTTTTCCATTTTTGTGCACATTCTCTTACAAAGGAGAATTTTATTCTTATGATTTTATTTAGTGATATGCCTGTGTTCCTTTCTCTCTTTTTTTTTTTTTTTTTGCCACTTCTATTGGTCTTTCATTTGTTCATTTTCACCCATCTTTGTTCTTTGGTGTGTGTGGGCCTCCCATCGCAGTAGCCTCTTTTGCTGCAGAGCACCGGCTCTGGGTCCAGCTGCTCCATGGCACTTGGGGTCTTCGCAGGTCAGGGATCAAACCATTGCCCTGTGCACTGCAAGGTGGTATCCTGACCCACTGGACGACCAGGGAAGCCCTAGTATAGAGTTATGATATATGGTAAACAGTGGGTCTTTATATGAGGACCTACAACAATATCTGCATTTTAGAAATGGTTGTCTTTGAAGTTGGTACATACTCTAAAAGCACTGCCTTTTTTACTCCCTGCCCTACATTTTGTGCCCTTGATGTCATTTTTTTTTTTTTAGATTTATTTACTTATTTATTTTGGGCGGGGGTCGGGTTGGGGAGGGAGGGGGGCGGGCGGGCCACTTCTATTGGTTTTTCATTTCTCCATTTTCATCCGTCTTTGTTCCTTGGCTCCTGCGGGCCTCCCATCACGGTGGCCTCTGTCTTCGCAGAGTGCCAGCTCTGGGCGCATGCACTCCAGAGCTCTGGCTCGGTGATTGGACACATCGGTCCAGCTGCTCCACGGCACGTGGGATCTTCCCAGGCCAGGGATCGAACCGGCGACCCTTGCACTGCAAGGCGGTGTCCTTACCCAATGGACCATCAGGGGAAGGCCCTTTGATGTCATTTTGATACCTCCCTATTTATCCCTTTAATTCTTATTTCAGCTATACTTGACTTTAGACATGTTTTTGTCTTGAAAATTTGATACTAACTTAAGTGTTTTGACTCTCAGCCTTTCTACACTTTTACTGTGGCTAGTGGGATTTTCTGTTTCCTATAGATTCTTGCCACTTGTTATGTCATTTTCTTTCCTCCTTAGGTAAGATCCTGTATCATTCCTTCTAGAGTAGATTTAGATTTGGGAAAGTCTGTTATTGTTTGGTTGTCTGAAACTTCCTTATCTCTCCTTCAAGTTTAAATGATAGTCTTGCTGGATCAAATACATTCATTTGAGGTTTTTCCATCTTAGCAGTTTAAATATAGCATGCAGGTCCATTCTATCATTCAAACTCTCTGCCGAAAAAAAAAAAAAAAGGAATGAGAAAAAAGGAAACTTCAGTTTTTATTAGCTCTGTTTTTAATATTTGATAGTCTCTTGTTAATATATCACTATGTTCATCAGTCATCTTTCCACAGAATTAAATATTTTACGGCCTTCCACTTTTTAAGAAAATGCCCATTGTGTATACCATAAGCAAGTAAAACCTCCTTTTGGAAGATTCTCATTTGAGCTTGAGAGAATTTTTTTTTTAATAGCATTTTTTTTTGCCTCTAAGTCATCATTTATTTTTCATCCATCTTTATTCTCTGGCATGTGTGGGTCTCCCATCACAGCAACCTCCTTTGATCCAGAGCACTGGCTCTGGGCACATGTGCTCCAGAGAGCTGGCTTGTAATTGGACACACTGGCCCAGTAGTTCCTCGGCATGTAGGATCTCCTTGGGTCAGGGACTGAAGTGGTACCCCTTGCACTGCAAAGGTAGACTCTTTACCCACTGGACCACCAGGGAAGCCCGAAAATGTTGTTTCATATCACATATATGGTAAACTTATGCTTCTCTTTCATTAGCTATTTTCTTAAGGGATGTTCTTTTTTTTTTTTTAAGGATTTTTTATTTGCCCTGAAAATTGGGACAGATTCCTTTGCCTTTTCACTTTATTTACCTTTCTCTGATATGAAATTCTGTGCCATAGTTAACTCTTGTGGTCTTGAAGCAGTGTCTTTCTGTGGGAACAGTCATGTACCATTGATGTGTGCTCAGTGGCTTTGCTATAAGGGCTGGATTTGATGTTATCACAGTCTATGCTTTTTCTTAGGGTGTACTGGTTGCAATCATCTTGTTTGGAGGTTTGGAGGATTTAGGGCTTGAGTCAGGTATGAGATATGGCTTTGTCATGGCTTGCATGGTCATTACTGGCCTAATGGGAGGGAGGCAGGTCTCACGTTGCTGGAGCAGATCCCTGAGGGTCAGGTCTGATCCGACTTTGTGTGTGCTACCCGACTCCTCGACCAGCACCCAGGAGGGAGCAGCACTGTACCAAGAAAAGCTAGTGTGTGGCACTTTACATGCTGTGGGGCATAGACCCTGTTGGCCTGGGAAGTTCCTGAGATGCAGACTTCCTCAGATGCACTGTCTTTGTAAGCACCAGCAATGGTTGACCCTGTCCTGCTCATCAACATCTTTAGGTCTGAAGCTCTTTGTCCCTTCAGTAGGGCTGCTGTGCTTACCATGGGGTATGCTGCAGAATAAGTGGGCCTGGATCTGCCTGGATTTCTGATGTCATAGGGGTATGGGCTGTGGCATCCAGCTATAGTCAGTAATTGGGGTTGCTTCTGATTCAAAGGCCATGTAAGTACCATTAATAGGTGCTGTGGGCCTGCTTAGACACTGATCCATATTGGAACCTCTGTTGTGACTCACAGCCAAGTCCCAAGCATCTGCTCAGCTCAGGCTGTGGCCCCATACACAACACATTCACGACCTCCTTGACAGAGCACTGGCTCTGGGCACATGTGCTCAGAGAGCTGGCTTGTAATTGGACACACTGGCCCAGTAGTTCCTCGGCATGTAGGATCTCCTTGGGTCAGGGACTGAAGTGGTACCCTTGCACTGCAAGGTAGACTCTTTACCCACTGGACCACCAGGGAAGCCCGAAAATGTTGTTTCATATCACATATATGGTAAACTTATGCTTCTCTTTCATTAGCTATTTTCTTAAGGGATGTTCTTTTTTTTTTTTTAAGGATTTTTTATTTGCCCTGAAAATTGGGACAGATTCCTTTGCCTTTTCACTTTATTTACCTTTCTCTGATATGAAATTCTGTGCCATAGTTAACTCTTGTGGTCTTGAAGCAGTGTCTTTCTGTGGGAACAGTCATGTACCATTGATGTGTGCTCAGTGGCTTTGCTATAAGGGCTGGATTTGATGTTATCACAGTCTATGCTTTTTCTTAGGGTGTACTGGTTGCAATCATCTTGTTTGGAGGTTTGGAGGATTTAGGGCTTGAGTCAGGTATGAGATATGGCTTTGTCATGGCTTGCATGGTCATTACTGGCCTAATGGGAGGGAGGCAGGTCTCACGTTGCTGGAGCAGATCCCTGAGGGTCAGGTCTGATCCGACTTTGTGTGTGCTACCCGACTCCTCGACCAGCACCCAGGAGGAGCAGCACTGTACCAAGAAAAGCTAGTGTGTGGCACTTTACATGCTGTGGGGCATAGACCCTGTTGGCCTGGGAAGTTCCTGAGATGCAGACTTCCTCAGATGCACTGTCTTTGTAAGCACCAGCAATGGTTGACCCTGTCCTGCTCATCAACATCTTTAGGTCTGAAGCTCTTTGTCCCTTCAGTAGGGCTGCTGTGCTTACCATGGGGTATGCTGCAGAATAAGTGGGCCTGGATCTGCCTGGATTTCTGATGTCATAGGGGTATGGGCTGTGGCATCCAGCTATAGTCAGTAATTGGGGTTGCTTCTGATTCAAAGGCCATGTAAGTACCATTAATAGGTGCTGTGGGCCTGCTTAGACACTGATCCATATTGGAACCTCTGTTGTGACTCACAGCCAAGTCCCAAGCATCTGCTCAGCTCAGGCTGTGGCACACACATACACACACATTCACACTGGTAGCTCAGACAATAAAGAATCAGTCTGCAATGCAGCAGACGGTAATTTGATTCTTGGGTTGGGAAGATCCCCAGGGGAAGGGAATGGCAACCCACTCCAGTATGCATGTCTGGAAAATCCCATGGACAGAGAATTCTTATGAGCTAAACTCCATGAGGTCACAAAGAGTCAGACATGACTGAATATAGCACAGAAAGAGAGAAGATCTGCTACGGTAGTCCATGGTGTATATCAAAATATAAATATCTGTCTTTAATTGCAAACTTTTAGTAATGAGGACTAAAGGATAGCTTTTGAGTTCTGATATAACTGGGACATTTCTGTTTGACTTAGAAAAGCTCTCGTGAATCTAGGGAGTGTAATAAACAACCACGGTTTTATGCCAAAGGAGCAAAGCTATCCCCCTTTTTGAAGATAATAGTAATTTTTAGTGATTTCAGTTGTTGTATCCCTGCCACAAATCAAAGCTTTGATGAACCTGGAGCTCTAGTCAAGACAAATCCACAATGTTAAAGTCTAATGAAAATTTTGTACTCAGGGACATGATGACATGCTGGGACCCTTATGGTTTTGGAAGCAAGAGAATTAAAAGGGAAAGACTAATAAAAATGAAATCATCTAACATCTAATGTAGTGTCTCAGGAACATAGAATCAGCAGGAAAAAATAATCTTTTCTGTCCTGAAAAGTGTCCCCAAGGGAAATCATGCACAAGAAATCAAGTAAACAGGAGGAAAAATATGCCTAATGAGCTGACCCAGGAAGTTGTAAATATCTCATATGCTGAAGTCCCTGAGCCTGTGGCACTTTGGTTGGTGAGGACCTTGTCCTTGCTTATGAGATTCTACATGTCTCTGGAGCCAGAATTTGATTTTGTCATCACCCTTTTTTTGTCTTGTTTGGGGACCAAATCTTGGTCGGCATAGTTAATCATTTAAGGAGGAATTCGATTCAAAGCCTAATACCATTAATAGGTGCTGTGGGCCTGCTTAGACACTGATCCATATTGGAACCTCTGTTGTGACTCACAGCCAAGTCCCAAGCATCTGCTCAGCTCAGGCTGTGGCACACACATACACACACATTCACACTGGTAGCTCAGACAATAAAGAATCAGTCTGCAATGCAGCAGACGGTAATTTGATTCTTGGGTTGGGAAGATCCCAGGGAAGGGAATGGCAACCCACTCCAGTATGCATGTCTGGAAAATCCCATGGACAGAGAATTCTTATGAGCTAAACTCCATGAGGTCACAAAGAGTCAGACATGACTGAATATAGCACAGAAAGAGAGAAGATCTGCTACGGTAGTCCATGGTGTATATCAAAATATAAATATCTGTCTTTAATTGCAAACTTTTAGTAATGAGGACTAAAGGATAGCTTTTGAGTTCTGATATAACTGGGACATTTCTGTTTGACTTAGAAAAGCTCTCGTGAAGCTAGGGGTGTAATAAACAACCACGGTTTTATGCCAAAGGAGCAAAGCTATCCCCCTTTTTGAAGATAATAGTAATTTTTAGTGATTTCAGTTGTTGTATCCCTGCCACAAATCAAAGCTTTGATGAACCTGGAGCTCTAGTCAAGACAAATCCACAATGTTAAAGTCTAATGAAAATTTTGTACTCAGGGACATGATGACATGCTGGGACCCTTATGGTTTTGGAAGCAAGAGAATTAAAAGGGAAAGACTAATAAAAATGAAATCATCTAACATCTAATGTAGTGTCTCAGGAACATAGAATCAGCAGGAAAAAATAATCTTTTCTGTCCTGAAAAGTGTCCCCAAGGGAAATCATGCACAAGAAATCAAGTAAACAGGAGGAAAAATATGCCTAATGAGCTGACCCAGGAAGTTGTAAATATCTCATATGCTGAAGTCCCTGAGCCTGTGGCACTTTGGTTGGTGAGGACCTTGTCCTTGCTTATGAGATTCTACATGTCTCTGGAGCCAGAATTTGATTTTTGTCATCACCCTGTTGTCTTATTTGGGGACCAAATCTTGGTCGGCATAGTTAATCATTTAAGGAGGAATTTTGACTTCTCCAGGGAAAGCCTTCTCTCTCAGTTTGCAGGCAGGTGAGTCTGAGAGCTCCAGTGATACTGCAGGAGAGGGTCAGAGAGGATGGAAGCAAGGAAGATTTACCTGAAGTCACCGGAAGTACTATCTACTATAGTCCGGATGCCAGAGATCCCTGTGGTTGTCTTCTGACTTTCTTAGTATTAATGTATTTATTTATAGTCTAAAAGTAAAGTAAACTTTGCACTCAAAATTGCAACTATCAATCTTGCCAATTACAGGGTGATAGGCGGACATGGTAACCTACTTCAACATTCTTGACTGGAGAATCCCCATGGACAGAAGAGCCTGGTGGGCTACAGTCCATGAAGTTGCAAAGAGTCAAGACATGACTGAACAACTTAGCATCCCAGAGCAGAGTTAAAGCTCATTTAGAAGGCATGTTGATGGTAGTTTAGCCTTTCAGTCGTGTCCAACACTCTTTCAACCCATGGACTGTAGTCCATTGGGGTCCTCTATCCATGGGATTTCCCAGGCGAGGGTACTGAAGTCAGTTGACGTTTCCTTCTCCTGGGTATCTTCCCGACCAAGGGATTGAACTGTGCTCTCCTGCAGTGGCATGCAATTTCTTCACCATCTGTGCTACCAGGGCAGGCTCATTAGAAGGAATGAGAGGCATAAAAAGCTTCTGGTAAAGTAGACAATAAGTCTAAGGATCTTATTTATGAACAGGGAAAAACAAATAGGAAAAAATCCCAAGAAAAAAGTCTTCTGCTGCTTCATAGAAAACATCTGTAACTTTTATTGTTTTCGTCAATTTTTAATTTTGAGTTGTCAGATTTTATTCCATTTGCTTATTGTCCCCTAGGGGAAGCTGTAACACATAACCATATCATACGGTTCATACCATTGTGAAAACTGATTATTCTTTATCCTTTTTCCTGGGCATCTAGAGGTTCACTGGAGTTGGAATGTTGATGAAGCAAGGAAACTTATCTTTATTGCATTGTCTGAGGTGTCATTTGAGTTTATTGGATATGTTTTCCCCTTAATGTCCATATATCAATTTCTTTTCTCTGTCTTTTTTCTTATACATTTCATTCTTCTCTAAATACTCATAAGAAATTGGCCATACTGAAGAAAAATCCAAGTTTATTGTCCCATGTGAAGTTTATAAACTGGAATTTCTGGGTAAATTTTGCACATTCTTGAAGAGAATGATAATGTGATCTCAGCAGCTTGAGCTGTAACCAATTATGGCCTAAGAAGGGTGGACATGGGTCAGAAATTCACAATAGTAACACAACTCAGGAGGACATAGTTTTGTGTGTGTGTGTGTGTGTGTGTGTGTGAGTGTGTGTGTGAGTGTGTGTTTATGCCTGTGCCTTGTGAAGTGAGAGGAACTTTTAAAGCAGAAGACCTGGACTCATATGCTAAGATAACACATAATACAGAGGTCAGAATTCAGTCTACAGATGGAACTAACTAGGGAATCTGACAAAATTGCAAGGATGATTTTACAATTAAATGTATAATGTGCAAGGAACCACATAGAAGGAGGGATTCTCTGTAGACTGAAGTTTCAGCTGTAGCAGAGAGAAGAGCTTTTTGCTCAGCATCCTCGACAACATTTCCAATCACAATCCCTCTTGCTGTTTCTTCTGTCCCACTGGCTTCCTTGTTTGGATTTGAACATGTAGAACCAGCATCTTCCTCTGGTCCTTAGTGGTGGCAGCTCTTTCTGCCAGGCACACACTTCTCCTGACATCACACTAACTCCTTCTCTCTTTCTTTAGGAATCTGTTCAAGCATCAGCAGGCTGATGGTCTTCCCTGGACACTCAGGACAAAAATGAGACCAGTTATCCCTGTCTCCTTGTAACTGATTTTATTTTTATTACCCATGACATATTCTATCATATTTTATTAGAATATCCTCATTCAGAGACCTTGGATTGCAAGAGACTTATTTTTCAGCACTTTCTACTGGGTTAGCACTGAATACGTATTTCTCAAAAGAGTGAAGGAATACCTCATTAAAACTCTAGAATATAAGACCTCTTTGTAAATGTGATGATAATGGGACAAAAATGCCTAGTCACTGGAGTTGGAATGTTGATGAAGCAAGGAAACTTATCTTTATTGCATTGTCTGAGGTGTCATTTGAGTTTATTGGATATGTTTTCCCCTTAATGTCCATATATCAATTTCTTTTCTCTGTCTTTTTTCTTATACATTTCATTCTTCTCTAAATACTCATAAGAAATTGGCCATACTGAAGAAAAATCCAAGTTTATTGTCCCATGTGAAGTTTATAAACTGGAATTTCTGGGTAAATTTTGCACATTCTTGAAGAGAATGATAATGTGATCTCAGCAGCTTGAGCTGTAACCAATTATGGCCTAAGAAGGGTGGACATGGGTCAGAAATTCACAATAGTAACACAACTCAGGAGGACATAGTTTTGTGTGTGTGTGTGTGTGTGTGTGTGTGAGTGTGTGTGTGAGTGTGTGTTTATGCCTGTGCCTTGTGAAGTGAGAGGAACTTTTAAAGCAGAAGACCTGGACTCATATGCTAAGATAACACATAATACAGAGGTCAGAATTCAGTCTACAGATGGAACTAACTAGGGAATCTGACAAAATTGCAAGGATGATTTTACAATTAAATGTATAATGTGCAAGGAACCACATAGAAGGAGGGATTCTCTGTAGACTGAAGTTTCAGCTGTAGCAGGGAGACTAACTTTTTGCTCAGCATCCTCGACAACATTTCCAATCACAATCCCTCTTGCTGTTTCTTCTGTCCCACTGGCTTCCTTGTTTGGATTTGAACATGTAGAACCAGCATCTTCCTCTGGTCCTTAGTGGTGGCAGCTCTTTCTGCCAGGCACACACTTCTCCTGACATCACACTAACTCCTTCTCTCTTTCTTTAGGAATCTGTTCAAGCATCAGCAGGCTGATGGTCTTCCCTGGACACTCAGGACAAAAATGAGACCAGTTATCCCTGTCTCCTTGTAACTGATTTTATTTTTATTACCCATGACATATTCTATCATATTTTATTAGAATATCCTCATTCAGAGACCTTGGATTGCAAGAGACTTATTTTTCAGCACTTTCTACTGGGTTAGCACTGAATACGTATTTCTCAAAAGAGTGAAGGAATACCTCATTAAAACTCTAGAATATAAGACCTCTTTGTAAATGTGATGATAATGGGACAAAAATGCCTAGTCACAGATGAGATGTAGATTATCTTGAAGAGAACTTATCTACAAATAAGGCACTATCATTGGTTACTTGAGGGCTAAATGGAAACTGCAGTATTTCAACTATATGCCAGTTGTATGAAAATTAGTCATATTATTTTCTTATTTCCTGATAGTCACCTCCACCATGATGGAACCAGGGAATAATACTGCAATTGCAGACTTTCTTCTTCTGGGATTTTCAGAAGAACAAGAACTCCAGCCCCTCATATTTGGGCTTTTCCTCTCCATGTACCTGATCACTGTTTTTGGAAACCTGCTCATCATTCTGACGGTCAGCTCCCACCTCCACACCCCCATGTACTTCTTCCTCTCCAACCTATCCTTTGCCGACATCTGTTTCACCTCCACCACCATCCCAGAGATGCTCTGGAACATCCGGACTCACAGCCTAGTTATCACTTACAAAGGCTGCATCACCCAGATACATTTTTACATACTCTTTGCAGTATTAGATGACATTCTCCTGACAGTGATGGCCTATGACCAGTATGTGGCCATCTACCACCCTTTGCGCTACATGGTCATCATGAGCCCTCGGCTCTGTGGACTGCTGGTTCTGATATCCTGGGTAACGGTTGCCTTGTTTTCCTTGCTACATAGCTTAATGGTCCAGCAATTGTCCTTCTGTCTCGAAACGCAAATCCCCCACTTTTTCTGTGAACTCAGTCAGGTGGTTCAACTTTCCAGCTCTGACAACTTTCTGAATAATCTAGTGATGGATTTCAGAGCTACCCTGATGGGTGTTGGTCCTTTTGCTGGTATCTGCTACTCTTACTCTAAAATTGTTTCCTGCATATGTAAGATCTCATCAGCTCAGGGGAAGCATAAAGCATTTTCCACCTGTGTGTCCCACCTCTTGGTTGTCTCCCTATTTTACCTTACAGTCTTAGGAGTGTTCCTTAGTACTACTGCTACCCACAGCTCACATTCAAGTACAATTGTTTCAGTGATGTGCATGTTGGTCACTCCCATGCTGAATCCCTTCATCTACAGTTTGAGAAATCAGGATATTAAGAAGGCTCTAAATAGGTTGTATTCGATTCCAAGTACAAAATGGCCAATATGGATTGCATCACTCAAAGCCTTGGAAGTAGCAATTGTAAATCATTGATCATTATGGGATAAAATTTGCTCTTTTAAGCTATTTCCTGAATCTGTGTTTTCCTTTTCTTCTTTGGATTCAGCGTCTTTACAATTTTAGGAACTCTATTAAAGTTCATCCTCAGTATCACATATGGACAGTATTTTTTTTCCTTACTCCACAATTTCCCTACCTTTGTATAAAGAATGTTCAGAAATTCCAATTCTTTGACAGAGCAACACAGATTTGTGTAGAACTTATTAAGAATAAATGTGTGTTTATTAGATGTGTTTTATTAGAGCATTTAGTCTACTGGCAGTTAAGAAGATTATCAGTAGATATTATTATTGCCATTGACGATCCATCCACACCCCCATGTACTTCTTCCTCTCCAACCTATCCTTTGCCGACATCTGTTTCACCTCCACCACCATCCCAGAGATGCTCTGGAACATCCGGACTCACAGCCTAGTTATCACTTACAAAGGCTGCATCACCCAGATACATTTTTACATACTCTTTGCAGTATTAGATGACATTCTCCTGACAGTGATGGCCTATGACCAGTATGTGGCCATCTACCACCCTTTGCGCTACATGGTCATCATGAGCCCTCGGCTCTGTGGACTGCTGGTTCTGATATCCTGGGTAACGGTTGCCTTGTTTTCCTTGCTACATAGCTTAATGGTCCAGCAATTGTCCTTCTGTCTCGAAACGCAAATCCCCCACTTTTTCTGTGAACTCAGTCAGGTGGTTCAACTTTCCAGCTCTGACAACTTTCTGAATAATCTAGTGATGGATTTCAGAGCTACCCTGATGGGTGTTGGTCCTTTTGCTGGTATCTGCTACTCTTACTCTAAAATTGTTTCCTGCATATGTAAGATCTCATCAGCTCAGGGGAAGCATAAAGCATTTTCCACCTGTGTGTCCCACCTCTTGGTTGTCTCCCTATTTTACCTTACAGTCTTAGGAGTGTTCCTTAGTACTACTGCTACCCACAGCTCACATTCAAGTACAATTGTTTCAGTGATGTGCATGTTGGTCACTCCCATGCTGAATCCCTTCATCTACAGTTTGAGAAATCAGGATATTAAGAAGGCTCTAAATAGGTTGTATTCGATTCCAAGTACAAAATGGCCAATATGGATTGCATCACTCAAAGCCTTGGAAGTAGCAATTGTAAATCATTGATCATTATGGGATAAAATTTGCTCTTTTAAGCTATTTCCTGAATCTGTGTTTTCCTTTTCTTCTTTGGATTCAGCGTCTTTACAATTTTAGGAACTCTATTAAAGTTCATCCTCAGTATCACATATGGACAGTATTTTTTTTCCTTACTCCACAATTTCCCTACCTTTGTATAAAGAATGTTCAGAAATTCCAATTCTTTGACAGAGCAACACAGATTTGTGTAGAACTTATTAAGAATAAATGTGTGTTTATTAGATGTGTTTTTATTAGAGCATTTAGTCTACTGGCAGTTAAGAAGATTATCAGTAGATATTATTATTGCCAATTAGAGAAGTTCCTTGTCTTCTGTTTGTTTTCATGGTACTTTGCATTTTCCTTCTTTGTGTTTCTTCTCTGAAAAAGAAGAATTTCATTCTTTTTATGATTTTGTTTAGTGATATGCTCATGTTCCTTTCTCTCTAGTTTTGTGTATCTACTATAAAGCTTTGATGTATGGCCAACAAAGGGTCTATTTGAGGAACTAAAACCATATCTGCATTTTAGAAATCGTTGTCTTTGAACTTGGTACACATTCTAAAAGCACAACGTTTTCACTCCCTGCCCTATATTTTGTGCCTTTGATGTGATTTTGATACCTCCCTATTTATCCCTTTAATTCTTATTTTGGGTATACTTGACTTCAGAAATCTTTTAGAGTTGAAATTTTCATACTAGCTTGAGTGATTTGACCCTCAGCCTTTCTACACACTTTTGCCTTTGCTAGTGAGATTTTCTCCTTCCTATAGATTCTTACCCTGTGTTATGTCTTTTTCTTTCCTTCTTAGGGAAGATCCTGTATCATTCCTTCTAGAGTAGTTTTAGAATTGATAAATTCTTTTCATGTTTGCTTGTCTGAAAAGTTCTGTATCTCTCCTTCAATTGTAAATGATAATTATGCTGGGTCACATACCTTCATTTGAAGGTTTTTCTGTCTTAGCAGTTTAAATATATCATGCATCTCCATTCTATCAGTCAAACTCTCCGCCCACCCCACCCCCCCCAAAAAAAAGGAGAGAAAAATAAATGAGCTGATAGACTTTGGGTGACCATCTTCTGTGAGACTGTTTTACTTTGCTGCCTTTAGAAACCCATATCTTTAACTTTGTGGTTTTAATTGATATATCTTGGCATGGGTCTTTTTGCTGTCATTTTTGGGGAACACTTTTGGCTTCTGGTACCCAAATCTGCTTTTTTATTCAGGTTTGGTTAGTTTTCTGCCATTATTTTATCAGGTATTTTTTGTGTAGACTTATTTTTAAAGAAAATGTTCAGAAATTCCAATTCTTTGACAGAGCAACACAGATTTGTGTAGAACTTATTAAGAATAAATGTGTGTTTATTAGATGTGTTTTATTAGAGCATTTAGTCTACTGGCAGTTAAGAAGATTATCAGTAGATATTATTATTGCCAATTAGAGAAGTTCCTTGTCTTCTGTTTGTTTTCATGGTACTTTGCATTTTCCTTCTTTGTGTTTCTTCTCTGAAAAAGAAGAATTTCATTCTTTTTATGATTTTGTTTAGTGATATGCTCATGTTCCTTTCTCTCTAGTTTTGTGTATCTACTATAAAGCTTTGATGTATGGCCAACAAAGGGTCTATTTGAGGAACTAAAACCATATCTGCATTTTAGAAATCGTTGTCTTTGAACTTGGTACACATTCTAAAAGCACAACGTTTTCACTCCCTGCCCTATATTTTGTGCCTTTGATGTGATTTTGATACCTCCCTATTTATCCCTTTAATTCTTATTTTGGGTATACTTGACTTCAGAAATCTTTTAGAGTTGAAATTTTCATACTAGCTTGAGTGATTTGACCCTCAGCCTTTCTACACACTTTTGCCTTTGCTAGTGAGATTTTCTCCTTCCTATAGATTCTTACCCTGTGTTATGTCTTTTTCTTTCCTTCTTAGGGAAGATCCTGTATCATTCCTTCTAGAGTAGTTTTAGAATTGATAAATTCTTTTCATGTTTGCTTGTCTGAAAAGTTCTGTATCTCTCCTTCAATTGTAAATGATAATTATGCTGGGTCACATACCTTCATTTGAAGGTTTTTCTGTCTTAGCAGTTTAAATATATCATGCATCTCCATTCTATCAGTCAAACTCTCCGCCCACCCCACCCCCCCCAAAAAAAAGGAGAGAGAAAAATAAATGAGCTGATAGACTTTGGGTGACCATCTTCTGTGAGACTGTTTTACTTTGCTGCCTTTAGAAACCCATATCTTTAACTTTGTGGTTTTAATTGATATATCTTGGCATGGGTCTTTTTGCTGTCATTTTTGGGGAACACTTTTGGCTTCTGGTACCCAAATCTGCTTTTTTATTCAGGTTTGGTTAGTTTTCTGCCATTATTTTATCAGGTATATTTGGATTGCCTTCTCCTTCTGTCTTTTCCTTCTGGGACACACAAATTATACCAGTGATGATGTTCTTAATATAGTCAAGCATTCCTGAAACTATTCTGTTTTAAAATTTTTTTTCTTTTCTGATTAAGCCATTTTCATGATTCTATGTTTCAGTTGGTTTATGCATTGTTTTTCATAATTTGGTATGCTACTAATTACTTTCAGGTGTTCATTTCAGTTATTGTAATGTTCAGTTTTGATTAGTTTTGTTTTCAGTATATTATAGTCTCTTGTTAATATATCATTGTGCTCCTCAGTCATTTTTTCATAGAATTAAATATTTTACAGCCTTTCACTTTTTAAAGAAATGCCCAGTGTAAATACTGCAAGAAAATAAATGTTCCTTTTGGAAGACTGTCATTTGAGCTTGAGAAAATTTCTTTTTTTCTTTTTTTGTTAATAGCATCTTTTTGTCTCTAAGTCACTGTTTATTTTTCATTCATCCTTATTCTCTGGCATGTGTGGGTCTCCCATCACAGCAGCCTCCCTCAGTCCACAGCACTGGCTCTGGGCACATACGCTCCAGAGTGCTGGCTCATAATTGGACACACCGACCCTGCTGTTGCTTGGCATGTGGGTCCTTCTTGGGCCAGGGACTGCACCAACACCCCTTGCACTGCAAAGTAGTATCCTTACCCCCTGGACCACCAGGGAAGCCCAAAATTGTGAGTCATCTTTACTAATCATGCTTTTTTGTTTCAAGCGATTTTTAATTGTAAATGATAATTATGCTGGGTCACATACCTTCATTTGAAGGTTTTTCTGTCTTAGTAGTTTAAATATTTCATGCATGTCCATTCTCTCAGTCAACCTCTCCGCCCACCCCGGCCCCCCCAAAAAAAAGGAGAGAGAAAAATAAATGAGCTGATAGACTTTGGGTGACCATCTTCTGTGAGACTGTTTTACTTTGCTGCCTTTAGAAACCCATATCTTTAACTTTGTGGTTTTAATTGATATATCTTGGCATGGGTCTTTTTGCTGTCATTTTTGGGGAACACTTTTGGCTTCTGGTACCCAAATCTGCTTTTTTATTCAGGTTTGGTTAGTTTTCTGCCATTATTTTATCAGGTATATTTGGATTGCCTTCTCCTTCTGTCTTTTCCTTCTGGGACACACAAATTATACCAGTGATGATGTTCTTAATATAGTCAAGCATTCCTGAAACTATTCTGTTTTAAAATTTTTTTTCTTTTCTGATTAAGCCATTTTCATGATTCTATGTTTCAGTTGGTTTATGCATTGTTTTTCATAATTTGGTATGCTACTAATTACTTTCAGGTGTTCATTTCAGTTATTGTAATGTTCAGTTTTGATTAGTTTTGTTTTCAGTATATTATAGTCTCTTGTTAATATATCATTGTGCTCCTCAGTCATTTTTTCATAGAATTAAATATTTTACAGCCTTTCACTTTTTAAAGAAATGCCCAGTGTAAATACTGCAAGAAAATAAATGTTCCTTTTGGAAGACTGTCATTTGAGCTTGAGAAAATTTCTTTTTTTCTTTTTTTGTTAATAGCATCTTTTTGTCTCTAAGTCACTGTTTATTTTTCATTCATCCTTATTCTCTGGCATGTGTGGGTCTCCCATCACAGCAGCCTCCCTCAGTCCACAGCACTGGCTCTGGGCACATGCACTCCAGAGTGCTGGCTCATAATTGGACACACCGACCCAGCTGTTCCTTGGCATGTGGGATCTTCTTGGGCCAGGGACTGAACCAACACCCCTTGCACTGCAAAGTAGTATCCTTACCCACTGGACCACCAGGGAAGCCCAAAATTGGTGTTTTATGTCATCTTTACTAATTCATTGAATTCCATATCTGGTCAACTTAAGTTTCTCTTTCATTAGCTGTTTCCTTAAGGGATGTTCTTTCGTTAAAATTTTTTTATTTTTTATTTTTTTGATGTTTATTTATTTATTTAAGGGATTTTCTTTTGCCTATCATTTGGGACAAATTTCTCTGTCTTTTCATTTTATTTACCTTTCTCTGTCATATGAAATTATGTGCCACAGTTAACTCTTGTGGTCTTGAAGTGGCGTCTTTCTGTGGGAATAATCATATACCATGATGTGTATTCAGTGGCTTTACTAGAGGGGTTGGATTCGATGTTATCACAATTCATGCCTTTTCTTAAGGTGAACTGGTTGCAATCATCTTGCTAGGAAGTTTGGAGGGCTTAGGGTTGAGCCAGGTATGACATATGACTTTCTCTTTTCTTACCTGTCTATTACTGGCCAATGGGAGGGAGGTGGGTCCTACGTTGCTAAAGCAGAAGCCCTGATGATCAGGTTGAGGTGACTTTGTTCCTCCTATGTGCATGCTACCCCAGTCTTCAACCAGCACCCAGAAGGGAGCAGTAATAGAGCAAGAAGAGCTAGGCTGTGGCACTCTACCTATCATAGGGCATGGACCCTGTTGGCCTGGGAAGGGCTTCATATGCAGATTGCCTCTGATGCGCTGTTTGTGTAAGCACCACCAGTGGTTGACCCTGTCCTGCTCATCAGCATCTTTAGGTCTGAAGCTCTTTGTCCCTGCAGTAGGGCTGCTGTGCTTGCCATGGCATGTGCTGCAAACTAAGGGAGCTGGGATCTGCCTGGATTTCTGAAATCATAGGGGTGTGGGCTGTGGCATCCAGTGATAGTCAGTAATTACGGTTGTTACTGATTTGAAGGCCATGTAAGTGCCATTAATAGGTGCTGTGGGCCTGCTCAGACTTTGCTCCATGTTTGAGCCTCTGTTGTGACTCATAGCCAGGACCACCGAAGCCCAAATTGGTGTGTGATCTTCTTGCCAGGGACTGAACCAACACCCCTTGCACTGCAAAGTAGTATCCTTACCCACTGGACCACCAGGGAAGCCCAAAATTGGTGTTTTATGTCATCTTTACTAATTCATTGAATTCCATATCTGGTCAACTTAAGTTTCTCTTTCATTAGCTGTTTCCTTAAGGGATGTTCTTTCGTTAAAATTTTTTTATTTTTTATTTTTTTGATGTTTATTTATTTATTTAAGGATTTTCTTTTGCCTATCATTTGGGACAAATTTCTCTGTCTTTTCATTTTATTTACCTTTCTCTGTCATATGAAATTATGTGCCACAGTTAACTCTTGTGGTCTTGAAGTGGCGTCTTTCTGTGGGAATAATCATATACCATGATGTGTATTCAGTGGCTTTACTAGTGCGGCTGGATTCGATGTTATCACAATTCATGCCTTTTCTTAAGGTGAACTGGTTGCAATCATCTTGCTAGGAAGTTTGGAGGGCTTAGGGTTGAGCCAGGTATGACATATGACTTTCTCTTTTCTTACCTGTCTATTACTGGCCAATGGGAGGGAGGTGGGTCCTACGTTGCTAAAGCAGAAGCCCTGATGATCAGGTTGAGGTGACTTTGTTCCTCCTATGTGCATGCTACCCCAGTCTTCAACCAGCACCCAGAAGGGAGCAGTAATAGAGCAAGAAGAGCTAGGCTGTGGCACTCTACCTATCATAGGGCATGGACCCTGTTGGCCTGGGAAGGGCTTCATATGCAGATTGCCTCTGATGCGCTGTTTGTGTAAGCACCACCAGTGGTTGACCCTGTCCTGCTCATCAGCATCTTTAGGTCTGAAGCTCTTTGTCCCTGCAGTAGGGCTGCTGTGCTTGCCATGGCATGTGCTGCAAACTAAGGGAGCTGGGATCTGCCTGGATTTCTGAAATCATAGGGGTGTGGGCTGTGGCATCCAGTGATAGTCAGTAATTACGGTTGTTACTGATTTGAAGGCCATGTAAGTGCCATTAATAGGTGCTGTGGGCCTGCTTAGACATTGCTCCATGTTTGAGCCTCTGTTGTGACTCATAGCCAGGATCCCAAGGATCCGCTCAGCTCAGGCTGTGGTGCATACATCCCCCCTCCCACACATATATGGGTATCTCAGACAGTAAAGAGGCAGTCTGCAATGCAGCAGACGTGAATTTGATTCCTGGCTTGGGAAGATCACCACGGGAAGGGAATGGCAGCCCACTCCACTATGCATGTCTGGGACGTCCCATGGTTAGAGGATTCTGGTGAGTTAATCTCCATAAGATCACAAAGAGTTAGACTTGACTGAGTATCATGCAGACACACAGAAGATCTGCTAAGGTAGTCTACAGTGTCTATAAAAATATAAATATCTGTCGTTAATTACAAACATTCAGAAACGAGGACTAAAGGATATCTTTTGAGTTCTGGCATAACTGGGATATTTCTATTTGACTTGGAAAAGCTATCATGAATCCAGGGAGTATAATTACCGTGGTTTTATACCAAAGGAGCCAGGGTATCCCCCTTTTTGAAGAGAATAGTAAGTAATTTTGAGTGATTTCAGTGGTTGTGTCCCTGCCACAGATCAATGCCTTGAAGACCCAGGGGACTTGGTCAAGAGAAATCCTCAGCGTTACAGTCTAATGAAAATTTTGTACTCTGGGACATGATGACACGCTGGGAAACTTAGGGCTTTGGAAGCAAGAGAATTAAAAGGGAAAGAGCAATAAAAATGAATTCACCGAATGTCTAATGTAGTGCCTTAGGAAGATAGAATCAGCAGGGAAAAAGTCCACTTAAAGGGCTTTATAAAAGGAAATGCCAAGACTGAAAAATCTCACTCAAAGGGAAAGACAATACAATTTCAGATCTAATATGCAGATTGCCTCTGATGCGCTGTTTGTGTAAGCACCACCAGTGGTTGACCCTGTCCTGCTCATCAGCATCTTTAGGTCTGAAGCTCTTTGTCCCTGCAGTAGGGCTGCTGTGCTTGCCATGGCATGTGCTGCAAACTAAGGGAGCTGGGATCTGCCTGGATTTCTGAAATCATAGGGGTGTGGGCTGTGGCATCCAGTGATAGTCAGTAATTACGGTTGTTACTGATTTGAAGGCCATGTAAGTGCCATTAATAGGTGCTGTGGGCCTGCTTAGACATTGCTCCATGTTTGAGCCTCTGTTGTGACTCATAGCCAGGATCCCAAGGATCCGCTCAGCTCAGGCTGTGGTGCATACATCCCCCCTCCCACACATATATGGGTATCTCAGACAGTAAAGAGGCAGTCTGCAATGCAGCAGACGTGAATTTGATTCCTGGCTTGGGAAGATCACCACGGGAAGGGAATGGCAGCCCACTCCACTATGCATGTCTGGGACGTCCCATGGTTAGAGGATTCTGGTGAGTTAATCTCCATAAGATCACAAAGAGTTAGACTTGACTGAGTATCATGCAGACACACAGAAGATCTGCTAAGGTAGTCTACAGTGTCTATAAAAATATAAATATCTGTCGTTAATTACAAACATTCAGAAACGAGGACTAAAGGATATCTTTTGAGTTCTGGCATAACTGGGATATTTCTATTTGACTTGGAAAAGCTATCATGAATCCAGGGAGTATAATTACCGTGGTTTTATACCAAAGGAGCCAGGGTATCCCCCTTTTTGAAGAGAATAGTAAGTAATTTTGAGTGATTTCAGTGGTTGTGTCCCTGCCACAGATCAATGCCTTGAAGACCCAGGGGACTTGGTCAAGAGAAATCCTCAGCGTTACAGTCTAATGAAAATTTTGTACTCTGGGACATGATGACACGCTGGGAAACTTAGGGCTTTGGAAGCAAGAGAATTAAAAGGGAAAGAGCAATAAAAAATGAATTCACCGAATGTCTAATGTAGTGCCTTAGGAAGATAGAATCAGCAGGGGAAAAAAATCCATTCTGTCCAGCAAAGTGTCCCCAAGAGAGATGATATACTTAAAGGTTGGAGTAACAAGAGGGAAAGCATGCCTAATCAGCTGACTCTGGAAGCTGTAAATATCTCCTCTACTGCAGTCCTCAGCTTGTGGCACTTTGTTTGGTGAGGCTCTGGACCATACTTTTGATCTACATGTCTCTGGAACCAGAATTTGATTTTTATCATCACCCTGTTGTCTAATTTGGGTACCGAATTTTGGTCAGCATCGTTAAGCATTTAAGGAGGAGTTTTGATTTCTCCCAGGAAAGCCTTCTCTCTCAATCTGTAGGCAGGTGAGTCCGAGAGACCCACAGACACTGCAAGAGAGGATCAGAGAGGACAGAATCCAGGAGTGTGGCCTGAGTTCACCTGAGGGCCAATCCATCACGGCCCAGGTATCAAAGATCACTCTGGTTGTTTTCTGGCTTTCCTGGTATGAATGTATTTATTTATGGTCTACAAACAAAGTGAACCACACACTCAAAACTGTAAGTGTCCATGTTGACAATTAAATGGGAATCGTGTAAGCTCAGTCAGCAAGTATGATGATGGTGGTGGTTTAGACCCACAGTCACTCAATATCTGACTCTTTGCAACTATATGACCTATAGCCATCTAGGTTCCTCTCTCCATGAGATTTGACAGGCAGAAATGCTGGAGTGGATTGCCGTTTGTTTCTCCAGGGGATATTCCTGACCCAGGGGACGGAACCCCCATTTCCTGCATTGGCAGGAGGATTCTTCACTCTCTGAGCCAGGGGGAAATTCTGTTATAAAGAATACGAGGCATAAACCAGTTCTAGGAAATGTAGAAAATTAGTACCATAATCTTATTTAAGTACTGGAAGAAACAGGCAAAATCCTTAAGAAAAAGAAGACTTCTGCTGTTTCATACAAAACATACCCAAATTTTCTTGTATTTTGCCTATTCCTGATTTTGAATTGGCAGTTTTAACTCCATTTGCTTATTTTCCTTGTGGGAAGGTGTAAGATGTTTCACATCGTAACTCTATCACACTGTTTATATCCTTGGGAAAATATATTATTCTTTATCATTTTATGTGGGCATCAAGAGATGTCACTGGAGCTGGATCCTTGATGAATCAAGGAAGCTTTTCTTTCTGGCATTGTCTGAGGGGTCATTTGAGTTTATTGGATATTTTTTTCCTTAATGTCCATATGGCAATTTCATTTCTTTCTCACTCTCTCATACTTTTATTCTTCTCTAAATACACAGAAGAAATTGGTCATACTGAAAAGAAATTCCAAGTTTATTGCTCCATGGGAATTTTACAAACTGGAATATCTGGGTAAATTTTGCACATCCTTAAAGAGCGTAATAATATGATCTGACCAACTTGAGCTGTAACCACTTGTGGTGTAAGTAGAGTGGATACAAGTCAGAAATGCATAGCAGTAACACAGCTCAGGAGGACATAGTTGTGTGTGTGCATGTGCGTGTGTGTGTGTGTGTGTGCTTATGCCTGTGCCTTGTAAAGTAACAGGAATTTTTGAAACAGAGGCAACTGGATTCATATATCAAGATAATACATACTACAGAAGTCAGAATTCAGTCAGCAGATGGAACTAACTAGGGAATCTGACAAAATTACAAAGATGGTTTTACGATTAAATGTATAATGTGCAAGGAACCACATAGAAGGAGGGATTCTCTGTAGACTGAAGTTTCAGCTGTAGCAGGGAGACTAACTTTTTGCTCAGCATCCTCGACAACATTTCCAATCACAATCACTCTTGTTGTTTCTTCTGTCCCACTGGCTTCCTTGTTTGGATTTGAACATGTAGAACCAGCATCTTCCTCTGGTCCTTAGTGGTGGCAGCTCTTTCTGCCAGGCACACACTTCTCCTGACATCACACTAACTCCTTCTCTCTCTTTCTTTAGGAATTTGTTTAAACATCAGCTGGCTGATGGTCTTCTCTGGACACACAGGACAAAATAACACCATCTACCACAGTATCCTTTATCTCTAGTTTTATTTTCCCTGCAGAACTCCTGACATGTTCTATCATTTTATTTGAATATCCTCATTCAGCAACCTTGGATTGCAAGAAGTTTGTTTTTCAACACTAACACTCTCTATCACCTGTTTATATCCTTGGGAAAATATATTATTCTTTATCATTTTATGTGGGCATCAAGAGATGTCACTGGAGCTGGATCCTTGATGAATCAAGGAAGCTTTTCTTTCTGGCATTGTCTGAGGGGTCATTTGAGTTTATTGGATATTTTTTTCCTTAATGTCCATATGGCAATTTCATTTCTTTCTCACTCTCTCATACTTTTATTCTTCTCTAAATACACAGAAGAAATTGGTCATACTGAAAAGAAATTCCAAGTTTATTGCTCCATGGGAATTTTACAAACTGGAATATCTGGGTAAATTTTGCACATCCTTAAAGAGCGTAATAATATGATCTGACCAACTTGAGCTGTAACCACTTGTGGTGTAAGTAGAGTGGATACAAGTCAGAAATGCATAGCAGTAACACAGCTCAGGAGGACATAGTTGTGTGTGTGCATGTGCGTGTGTGTGTGTGTGGGGCTTATGCCTGTGCCTTGTAAAGTAACAGGAATTTTTGAAACAGAGGCAACTGGATTCATATATCAAGATAATACATACTACAGAAGTCAGAATTCAGTCAGCAGATGGAACTAACTAGGGAATCTGACAAAATTACAAAGATGGTTTTACGATTAAATGTATAATGTGCAAGGAACCACATAGAAGGAGGGATTCTCTGTAGACTGAAGTTTCAGCTGTAGCAGGGAGACTAACTTTTTGCTCAGCATCCTCGACAACATTTCCAATCACAATCACTCTTGTTGTTTCTTCTGTCCCACTGGCTTCCTTGTTTGGATTTGAACATGTAGAACCAGCATCTTCCTCTGGTCCTTAGTGGTGGCAGCTCTTTCTGCCAGGCACACACTTCTCCTGACATCACACTAACTCCTTCTCTCTCTTTCTTTAGGAATTTGTTTAAACATCAGCTGGCTGATGGTCTTCTCTGGACACACAGGACAAAATAACACCATCTACCACAGTATCCTTTATCTCTAGTTTTATTTTCCCTGCAGAACTCCTGACATGTTCTATCATTTTATTTGAATATCCTCATTCAGCAACCTTGGATTGCAAGAAGTTTGTTTTTCAACACTAACACTCTCTACTGGTTTAACACTAAATATGTATTTCCCAAATGAATGAAGAATACCTCATTAAAAATCTAGAACAAAAAACTTCCTTGAAAATGTGACAATACTGGGACAAAAATGCCTTGTCAGAGATGAAACGGCATTTTTCCTTTTTCCTGCTAGTCATGTCCACACTCATGGAACCAGGCAACAATACACCAGTTTCAGAATTTCTTCTTCTGGGACTTTCAGAAGAACCAGAACTGCAGTCCCTCCTATTTGGGCTTTTCTTCTTTGTGTACCTGATCACTGTCTTTGGAAACTTGCTCATCATCCTGGCTGTCAGTTCAGACTGCCACCTCCACACCCCCATGTACTTCTTCCTCTCCAATCTGTCCTTTGCCGACATCTGTTTCACCTCTACCACCATCCCAAAGATGCTGTGGAACATCCAGACCAAGAGCCAAGTCATAACCTATGAAGGCTGCATCACCCAGATATATTTTTACATTCTCTTTGGAGGAGTAGATGACATTCTCCTGACTGTGATGGCCTATGATCGGTACGTGGCCATCTGCCACCCTTTGCACTACATGGTCATCATGAGTCCTCGGCTCTGTGGACTGCTGGTTCTGATATCCTGGGCAATGATTGCCTTGAATTCCTTGCTAAACAGCTTAATGGTCCTTCGATTGTCCTTCTGTCTCGAAACACAAATCCCCCACTTTTTCTGTGAACTCAATCAAGTGGTCCAACTTTCCAGTTCTAACCACTTTCTGAATAACCTAATGATAGATTTTGCAGCTGTCCTAATGGGTGTTGGTCCTTTTGCTGGTATCTGTTACTCTTACTTTAAAATCGTTTCTTGCATATGTAAGATGTCATCTGCTCGGGGGAAGCATAAAGCATTTTCCACCTGTGTGTCCCACCTCTTGGTTGTCTCTCTATTTTATCTTACAATCTTAGGAGTGTTCCTTAGCTCGGCTTCTACGCACAGCTCACATTCAACTACAATCGCCTCGGTGATGTACATGGTTGTCTCACCCATGCTGAATCCCTTCATCTATAGTATGAGAAATCAAGACATTAAGAAGGCACTAAATAGATTGTATTCAATTCAAAATATAAAATGACCACTTGTGGATTACATCACTCTAAGGCCTAGGTAGCAGAAATTGTATTTCTTTGATTTTTATGGAATAAAATCCATAATAAAATTTCTCTGTTTTTTCATTTTATATACCATCTCAGTCTATATGAAATTCTGTACCACAGTCAACTCTTGTGGTCTTGAAGTGGTATTTTTCTGTGGAAACTGTCATATAAAGTTGATGTGTGCTCAGTGGCTTTGTTGGAGGGGTTGGATTTAATGTTATCACAAATCATGCCTTTTCTTAGGGTGAACTGGTTGTAATCATCTTGCTTGCAAATTTGGGGTTTCAGCCACGTATGAGATATGGCTTTCTCTTTGTTTACCTGTCCATTACTGGTCAATGGGAGGGAGGCGGGTCCCATGTTGTTAGAGCAGAACAGGTTTGAGGTGACTTTGTTTCTCCTATGTGTGTGCTACCCCAGTCTTCAACCAGCACCCAGAAAGGAGCAGCACCAGAGCAAGAAGAGCTAGGCTGAGGCACTCTACATGTTATAGGGTATGGACCTTGTTGGCCTAGGAATGGCTTCATATGCAGACTGCGTCTGATGTGCTGTCTGTGTAAGCACCACCGATGGTTGACCCTGTACTGATCATCAACATCTTTAGGTCTGAAGCTCTTTGTCCCTGCAGTAGAAGTGCTGGGCTTGCCATGGCAGGGGCTGCAAAATAAGGGCACCTGTAACTTCATGGACTTCTGGCATGATAGGGATGTGGGCTGTGGCATCCAGCTGTAGTGAGCAATTGGCATTGCTTCTGATATGAAGGCCATGTAGGTACCAGGAAGAGGTGCTGTGGGGCTGCTTAATCATTGCTCCATGTTTGAACCTCTGTTGTGACTCACAGCCACGGCCCCAAGCATCACCTTAGCTCAGGCTGGGAGACACACACACGCACAAACACAATGCCTTCTCTTGTGACTCAGACAGTAAAGAATCATCCCACAATGCAGTAGACGTGAATTTGATTCTTGTGCTGGGAAGATGCCCAGGGGAAAGGAATGGCAGCCCCCTCCTGTATTTGTGTCTGGGAAGTCCCATGAGCAGAGGATCCTGGTGAGCTAAACTCCATGAGGTCACAAAGGATCAGACAAGACTGAGCATAGCACAGACAAACAGAAAATCTGCTATGGTAGTCTATGGTGTATATCAACATATAAATATCTGTCTTTAATTACAAACATTCGGTAATGAGGACTAAAGGATAGCTTTTGAGTTCTGACATAACTGGGATATTTCTATTTGACTTGGAAAAGCTATCATGAATCCAGGGAGTATAATAACCATGGTTTTATACCAAAGGAGCAAAGGTAACCTCCTTTCTGAAGAGGAGAATAGTAATTTTGAGTGATTTCAGTGGTTGTGTCCCTGCCACAAATCAAAACTTTGAAGACCCAGGAGACCTAGTCAAGAGAAATTCTCAATGTTACAGTCTAATGAAAATTTTGTAATCAGGGACATGATAACGTGCCTGGAACCTTAGGGATTTGGAAGCAGTGAATTAAAAAGGAGATACTAATAAAATATGAATTCACATAACTTCTAACGTAGTGTCTTAGGAAGATTGAATCAGCAGGAAAAAATAATCCATTCTGTCCAGCAAAGTGTCCCCAAGGGAAATCATGAACTTAAAGGTTGGAGTAAGAAGAAAGAAAACATGCCTAATAAGCTGACCCGGGAAGCTATAAATATCTCCTCTGCTGCAGTCCCTCAGCCTGTGGCACTTTGGTGGGTGAGGACCTGGTCCTTGCTTTTGAAGTTCTACATCTGTCTGGGAACCAATACCTAATTTTTATCACCCTGTGTCATCTTTTGGACAAAAATTTGGTTGTCATTGTTAATCATTTGAGGAGACACTGCAGCAGAGGCTCAGAGAGGACGGAATCCAGGAATGTGGCCTGAGTCCACCTGAGGGCCAATCCAGCTCAGCCCAGATACCAGAGGTCACTGTGGTTGTTTTCTGGCTCTCCTGGTATAAATGTATTTATTTATGGTCTACAAACAAAGAGACACACACATACACAAACACAATGCCTTCTCTTGTGACTCAGACAGTAAAGAATCATCCCACAATGCAGTAGACGTGAATTTGATTCTTGTGCTGGGAAGATGCCCAGGGGAAAGGAATGGCAGCCCCCTCCTGTATTTGTGTCTGGGAAGTCCCATGAGCAGAGGATCCTGGTGAGCTAAACTCCATGAGGTCACAAAGGATCAGACAAGACTGAGCATAGCACAGACAAACAGAAAATCTGCTATGGTAGTCTATGGTGTATATCAACATATAAATATCTGTCTTTAATTACAAACATTCGGTAATGAGGACTAAAGGATAGCTTTTGAGTTCTGACATAACTGGGATATTTCTATTTGACTTGGAAAAGCTATCATGAATCCAGGGAGTATAATAACCATGGTTTTATACCAAAGGAGCAAAGGTAACCTCCTTTCTGAAGAGGAGAATAGTAATTTTGAGTGATTTCAGTGGTTGTGTCCCTGCCACAAATCAAAACTTTGAAGACCCAGGAGACCTAGTCAAGAGAAATTCTCAATGTTACAGTCTAATGAAAATTTTGTAATCAGGGACATGATAACGTGCCTGGAACCTTAGGGATTTGGAAGCAGTGAATTAAAAAGGAGATACTAATAAAATATGAATTCACATAACTTCTAACGTAGTGTCTTAGGAAGATTGAATCAGCAGGAAAAAATAATCCATTCTGTCCAGCAAAGTGTCCCCAAGGGAAATCATGAACTTAAAGGTTGGAGTAAGAAGAAAGAAAACATGCCTAATAAGCTGACCCGGGAAGCTATAAATATCTCCTCTGCTGCAGTCCCTCAGCCTGTGGCACTTTGGTGGGTGAGGACCTGGTCCTTGCTTTTGAAGTTCTACATCTGTCTGGGAACCAATACCTAATTTTTATCACCCTGTGTCATCTTTTTGGACAAAAATTTGGTTGTCATTGTTAATCATTTGAGGAGACACTGCAGCAGAGGCTCAGAGAGGACGGAATCCAGGAATGTGGCCTGAGTCCACCTGAGGGCCAATCCAGCTCAGCCCAGATACCAGAGGTCACTGTGGTTGTTTTCTGGCTCTCCTGGTATAAATGTATTTATTTATGGTCTACAAACAAAGTGAACCTTGCACTTGAAGTTGTAAGTGTCCATGTTGACAATTAAATGGGAATAGTGTAAGCTCAGTCAGCGAGCATGATGGTGGTGGTTGTTTAGACCCACAGTTGCTCAGCACCTGACTCTTTGCAACTCTGTAGACTGTAGCCAGCCAGGCTCCTCTCGCCATGGGATTTCACAGGTAGGAATACTGGTATCGGTTGCCATTTCCTTCTCCAGGGAATCTTCCTGACCCTGGGGTAGAGCCCCATCTCCTGCACTGGCAGGCAGATTCTTTACTGTCTGAGCCACTAGGGAAATCCTGTTATGAGGAATAGGAGGCATAAAATGCTTCCATTAAAAGTAGAAAGTAAGTATAATGATCTTATCTATGAACTGGAGGAAACAGGCAAATCCTTAAGAAAAAGTTTTTTTGCTGCTTCATATAAAACATCTCTAGTTTTTCTTGTATTTTGTCTGTTTCTGATTTTGAATCAGTAGCTTTTATTCTATTTGCTTATTTTCCTCTTGGGAAGGTGTAAGATGTTTCATATCATAATTATATTGCACTATTTATATCTTTGGAAAAATATATTACTCTTCACCATATTTCCTGATCATCAAGAGATGTCACTGAATATTGTCAAATCAAGGAAACTTTTCTTTCTTGGATTGTCTGAGGGGTCATTTAAGTTTATTGGGTATTTTTTTCCTTTATGTCCATATGCCAGCTTCATTTGTCTGTCTCTGTCTCTCTCTCAAACGTTTTTATTCTTCTCTAAATCCTCAGAAGAAATTGGCCATACCCAAGCGCAAATTCAAGATTATTGCTCCATGGGAATTTTACAAACTGGAATTTCTGGGTAAAATTTACACCTTCTTTAAGAGAATAATAATGTTTTCTGACCAGCTTGAGATGTCATCACTCATGGTTTAAGGAGAGTAGATATGGGTCAGAAATACACGGTAGCTGCGCAGCCCAGGATGACATAGTTGTGTGTGTGTGTGTGTGTGTGTGTGTGTGTGTGTGTGTGTGTGTCCCTGTGCCTTGTGAAGTGAGAGGGGTTTTTAAGCAGAGGACCTGGAATCAAATGTTAGGATAACACATACTACAGAAGTCAGAATTCAGTCAACAGATGGAACTAACTAGGAAATCTGACAAAATTCAAAGGATAGTTTCACAATTAAATTGAAAATATGCAAGGAACCATATAGAAGGAGGGATTCTCTGTAGACTGAAGTTTCAGCTGTAGCAGGGAGACCACCTTGTTCTTCAGCATTCCTGACCCCATCTTCAATCCAGCCCCTCTTGCTGTTCCTTCTGTCCCACGGGCTTCCTGTTTGGATTTGAACATGTAGAACCAGCATCTTCGGGTCCTTTGCAGTGGCAGATCCCTCTGCCAGGCACACACTTCTCCTGACACCATACTAACTCCTCCCCTCTCTTTCTTTAGGAATCTGTCCAAACATCAGCTGGCTGATGGTCTTCCCCACACTCTCAAGACGAAATAACACCACCTACCCTGTCTCCTTAAAACCTGGTTTTATTTTCTCTGCAGGATCCCTGACATATTCTATCAGATTTTGTTTGAATATCCTCATTCAACATCCGTGGATTGCAAGAAGTTTATTTTTCAACACTCTCTACTGGATTCGTACTAAATATGTATTTCGCAAATGAATGAAAGAATATTTCATTAAATTTCTAGAATATACGACCTCTTTGCAAATGTGATGATAATGAAACAAAAATGCCTTGTCAGAGATAAACTGGCATTTTCCTTTTTCCTGCTAGTCATGTCCACACTCATGGAACCAGGGAACAATACATTAATTTCAGAATTTCTTCTTCTGGGACTTTCAGAAGAACAAGAACTCCAGCCCTTCCTGTTTGCACTTTTCTTGTTCATGTACCTGATCAGTGTCTTTGGAAACCTGCTCATCATACTAGCTATCAGCTTGGACTCCCATCTCCACACCCCCATGTACTTCTTCCTCTCTAATCTGTCCTTTGTAGACATCTGTTTCATCTCTACCACCATTCCCAAAATGCTGTGGAATATCCAGACCCAGAGACAAGCTATCAGCTATGAAGTCTGCATCACCCAGATATATTTTCACATATTCTTTGGGGGATTAGATGACATTCTCCTGACAGTGATGGCCTATGACTGGTATGTGGGCATCTGCCACCCTTTGCGCTACATGGTCATCATGAGTCCTCGGCTCTGTGGACTGATGGTTCTGATATCCTGGGTAATGACTGCCTTGGATTCCTTGCTACACAGCTTAATGGTCCTGTGGTTGTCCTTCTGTTTCGAAATGCAAATCCCCCACTTTTTCTGTGAACTCAGGTGATACAACTTTCCAGCTCTGACAATTTTCTGAATAACCCTGTGATGTATTTTGCAGCTGTCCTGATGGGTGTTGGTCCTTTTGCTGGCATCTGTTATTCTTACTCTAAAATCATTTTCTGCATATATAAGATCTCATCAGCTCAGGGAAAGCATAAAGCATTTTCCACCTGTGTGTCCCACCTCTCGGTTGTCTCTCTGTTTTATTTTACAGCCTTAGGAGTGTTCCTTAGTACTGCTTCTACCCAGAGTTCACATTCAAGTACTATCGCTTCAGTGATGTACTCTGTTGTCACACCCATGCTGAATCCCTTCATCTACAGTATGAGAAATCAAGATATTAAGCAGGCTCTAAATAGATTGTATTCGATTCCAAGCATAAAACGACCTACTATGGGTTGCACCCTTCAAAGCCTCGGAAGCAGAAATTGTGATTCTTTGATCATCATGGAAGAAAATTTGTTTTTGTTATTATTTCCTGGATTTCTTTTATTTCTTTTCATCTTTAAATTCAGCCTCTTGATTTAATTTTAGGAACTCTACTCAGCTTTATCCTCAGTCTCATGCATAGAGAATTTTTTTCTATTTACTCCACAGTTTCCTTACCTTTGGATCAAAAAAGTTTGGTAATTCCAGTTCCTTGATGGGGTTAAGAATAATGTGCTTCTATTAGAGCATTTCGTCTACTGGAAGTTAAAGAGATTTTTGGTGTATATCATTTATTGCCAATCAGTTCATTTTTGTTTTAATAATACTTTGTTTTTTCCTTTTCCCAAAATGCTGTGGAATATCCAGACCCAGAGACAAGCTATCACTGAAGTCTGCATCACCCAGATATATTTTCACATATTCTTTGGGGGATTAGATGACATTCTCCTGACAGTGATGGCCTATGACTGGTATGTGGGCATCTGCCACCCTTTGCGCTACATGGTCATCATGAGTCCTCGACTCTGTGGACTGATGGTTCTGATATCCTGGGTAATGACTGCCTTGGATTCCTTGCTACACAGCTTAATGGTCCTGTGGTTGTCCTTCTGTTTCGAAATGCAAATCCCCCACTTTTTCTGTGAACTCAGGTGATACAACTTTCCAGCTCTGACAATTTTCTGAATAACCCTGTGATGTATTTTGCAGCTGTCCTGATGGGTGTTGGTCCTTTTGCTGGCATCTGTTATTCTTACTCTAAAATCATTTTCTGCATATATAAGATCTCATCAGCTCAGGGAAAGCATAAAGCATTTTCCACCTGTGTGTCCCACCTCTCGGTTGTCTCTCTGTTTTATTTTACAGCCTTAGGAGTGTTCCTTAGTACTGCTTCTACCCAGAGTTCACATTCAAGTACTATCGCTTCAGTGATGTACTCTGTTGTCACACCCATGCTGAATCCCTTCATCTACAGTATGAGAAATCAAGATATTAAGCAGGCTCTAAATAGATTGTATTCGATTCCAAGCATAAAACGACCTACTATGGGTTGCACCCTTCAAAGCCTCGGAAGCAGAAATTGTGATTCTTTGATCATCATGGAAGAAAATTTGTTTTTGTTATTATTTCCTGGATTTCTTTTATTTCTTTTCATCTTTAAATTCAGCCTCTTGATTTAATTTTAGGAACTCTACTCAGCTTTATCCTCAGTCTCATGCATAGAGAATTTTTTTCTATTTACTCCACAGTTTCCTTACCTTTGGATCAAAAAAGTTTGGTAATTCCAGTTCCTTGATGGGGTTAAGAATAATGTGCTTCTATTAGAGCATTTCGTCTACTGGAAGTTAAAGAGATTTTTGGTGTATATCATTTATTGCCAATCAGTTCATTTTTGTTTTAATAATACTTTGTTTTTTCCTTCTTCTCTTATAAATAATTTTATTCTTATGATTTTGTTTAGTGATATGCTCGCTTTCCTTTCTCTCTAGTGTTTGCGCATCTAGTATAGAATTTTGATGTATGGTAAACAAATGATCTTCATATGAGGACCTACAACCATATCTACATTTTAGAATTGGTTGTCTTTGAAGTTGATACGCATTCTAAAAGCAAGCATGTTCACTCCTTGCCCTACATTTTGTACCTTTGGTGTCATTTTGATACCTCCCTATTTATCACTTTAATTCTTATTTTAGCTATACTTGACTTCAGAAATTTTTTTGGCATTGGAATTTTCATACTAGCTTCAGTGATTTGACCCTCAGCCTTTCTATAGTTTTGCTTTGTCTAGTGGGATTTTCTCTTTCCTATAGATTCTTACCACATGTTACGTCTTATTCTTTCCTCCTCAGGGAAGATCCTCTATCATTCCTTCTAGAGTAGGTTTAGATTTGATAGATTCTATAAATGTTTGCTTGTCTGAAGAATTCCATCTCTCTCCTTCAATTCTGAATGATAATCTTGCTGAGTCACATACCTGCATTTGCAGGTTTTTCTCTCTTAGCACTTTAGATATATCCTTCCTCTCTCTTCCATCATGAAAAGAATCTGCAAAAAATAAAGAAGGAAAGAAAAAAGAAAAAAAGAAATCAGATGGCAGACTTAGGAGTTTCCATCTTCTATGAGACTGTTTTACTTGTGCTGCCTCTAACAACCCATATCTTTAGCTTTGTAGCTCTAAAGGATGCATTTGGCTGTGGATCTTTTTGCTGTCATTTTTGGGGACCCATTTTGCTTCTGGTACCTGAATATGTTTATTTTTATTCCAGTTTAGGAAGCTTTCATTGATAATTTTTTCAAAGATGTTTTGACTGACTTTTATTTCTGTCTTTTCTGTCTGGGACACCCAAATTATGCCAGTGTTGGTGTTCTTATTGTAGTCAAACATCCCTCAAGCTATTATGTTTTTATGTTTTTTAATTTGACTTTTTAAAACCCCATAATTTTATTCTTATGATTTTGTTTAGTGATATGCTCGCTTTCCTTTCTCTCTAGTGTTTGCGCATCTAGTATAGAATTTTGATGTATGGTAAACAAATGATCTTCATATGAGGACCTACAACCATATCTACATTTTAGAATTGGTTGTCTTTGAAGTTGATACGCATTCTAAAAGCAAGCATGTTCACTCCTTGCCCTACATTTTGTACCTTTGGTGTCATTTTGATACCTCCCTATTTATCACTTTAATTCTTATTTTAGCTATACTTGACTTCAGAAATTTTTTTGGCATTGGAATTTTCATACTAGCTTCAGTGATTTGACCCTCAGCCTTTCTATAGTTTTGCTTTGTCTAGTGGGATTTTCTCTTTCCTATAGATTCTTACCACATGTTACGTCTTATTCTTTCCTCCTCAGGGAAGATCCTCTATCATTCCTTCTAGAGTAGGTTTAGATTTGATAGATTCTATAAATGTTTGCTTGTCTGAAGAATTCCATCTCTCTCCTTCAATTCTGAATGATAATCTTGCTGAGTCACATACCTGCATTTGCGGGTTTTTTCTCTCTTAGCACTTTAGATATATCCTTCCTCTCTCTTCCATCATGAAAAGAATCTGCAAAAAATAAAGAAGGAAAGAAAAAGAAAAAGAAATCAGATGGCAGACTTAGGAGTTTCCATCTTCTATGAGACTGTTTTACTTGTGCTGCCTCTAACAACCCATATCTTTAGCTTTGTAGCTCTAAAGGATGCATTTGGCTGTGGATCTTTTTGCTGTCATTTTTGGGGACCCATTTTGCTTCTGGTACCTGAATATGTTTATTTTTATTCCAGTTTAGGAAGCTTTCATTGATAATTTTTTCAAAGATGTTTTGACTGACTTTTATTTCTGTCTTTTCTGTCTGGGACACCCAAATTATGCCAGTGTTGGTGTTCTTATTGTAGTCAAACATCCCTCAAGCTATTATGTTTTTATGTTTTTTAATTTGATTTTTTAAAAATTCCCAATTGAGTCATTTTCATGGTTGTCTGTTTCAGTTGGTCTATACATTCTTCTTTATCGTTGGGTATACTGTTAATTACTTTCAGCTATTCATTTCAGTTATTGTAATGTTCAGTTTTGAGTAGTTTTCAGTATTTTATAACTTCTTTTTCATCTTGTTAAAATTCTTATTTTATCTTGTTCATCAGTCCTTTTTTCATAGAATCAAATATTTTATGGCCTTCCACTTTTTAACAAAATGAGCAGGGTGATTACTGTAAGTAAAACTTCCTTTTGAAAGATTCCTTAAATCATTATAGCTTGAGAAGAAAGGTTTTATATCATCTTTGCTAATGCATTGAATTCCATATCTGGTAAACTCTTTGTTTCTCTTGCATTAGCTGTTTTTTTTGTTTTTTTTTTTTAAGGGATATTCTTTTGCCCTGTCAGTTGGAAGACATTCTGTCTATATTTTCCTTTTGTTTACCTTTCTCAGTCTATGTGAAATTCTGTGTCACAGTTAACTCTTGTGGTCTTGAAGTGGTGTCTTTCTGTGGGAACAGTCATATACAGTTGATGTGTGCCCAGTGGCATCACTAGTGGGGCATGATTTGACATTATCACAGTCCATACCTTTCCTTAGGGTGCACCGGTTGCAATCATCTTGATTGGAGGTTTGGAGTGTTTAGGGCCTGAGCTGTGTATGTGATATGACTTTCTCTTGGCTTACATGGCCATTACTGGCCTAATGGGAAGGAGGCAGGTCCCACGTTGCTAGAGCAGAAGCCCTGAGGGTCAGGTCTGAGCTGACTTTGTTCCTCCTATGTGTGTGCTACTCCAGTCCTCGACCAGTACCCAGAAGGGAGCAGTGCTGGAGCAAGAAGAACTAGAGTGTGACACTCTACATGTGGTGGGGCATGGGTCCTGTTGACTTGGGAAGGGCCTGAGATGCAGACTACCTCTGATGAGTTGTTTGTGTGAGCACCACCAATGGTTGATCCTGTTCTTCTCAGAAGCATCTTTAGGTCTGAAGCTTTTCGTCCCTGCAGTAGAGCTGCTGTGTTTGCCATGGTGTGGACTGAAAAATAAGGGAGAAGGGACCTGAACAGTCTTCTGGCATGATACGGATGTGGGCTGTGGCATCTAGCTGTAGTCAGTAATTGGGGTTGCTTCTGATTCGAAGGCCACATAAGCACCTGTGTTAGAAAAGTGTAAAGAAAAGAGAAAGAAGGGTGTGGTTCTAGGGCAGGAAAGGTTTATTCATATTTATCACATTTATTTATGTTTAGGCTTGAGCGAACTATCATGAGGTATCTGACTATATACGTATAGAGACTGGAGAGGGAGAGCCAAGGAGGAAAGCCTTGAGACAGAGCCATGCAGGTCAAGAGTTGGAGGAGAGAGGTCTGAGAGGGAAGTTCATGAGATAGATGGTGAGTTGGGATGGAAATTTACATGGCTGGGTGTGGCCAGGGAAGTGGCTTGGGGAGAGGCCGATGCTGAGGTGAGTTCTCAGGTGGAAAAGGAGCTGGCAGTTGGGAGGGGCCCTGTGGCCATAGAGGTATGAGAGGGAAGAGAAGAGGGAGTCTCTTTGTTCCTTCAGGGGACAGTGTGCAGCTTTCAATCTCCAGCAACTTGTAATAGGTGCCATGGGCCTGCTTAGACATTGCTCCATTTCTGAGCCTCTGCTGTAACTCACGGCCATGGCCCCAAGCATCCCCTCATCTCAGGCCATGGTGCACACACACACACACACACACACACACAAGTGGATCAGATAGTAAAGAATCAGCCTGAAATGCAGCAGACATGAATTTTATTCCTAGGTTGGAAGATCTCCAGGGGAAGGGAATGGCAGCCCAGTCCTGTATTCATGTCTAGGAAGCTCCATGGACAAAGGATCCTGGGGAGGTAAACTCCTTGAGACAACAAAGATTCAGACATGACAGAGCATAGCACAGACATGCAAAAAATGTTCTAAGACAGTCTATGGTGCATATCAACATTTAAATAGTTCTCTTTGACTGCAAATATTCAGTAATGAGGACTAAAGGATAGGTTTTAAGTTGTGATATAACTGTGACATTTCTTTTTAAAATGATTCAAGCATCTTTAGGTCTGAAGCTTTTCGTCCCTGCAGTAGAGCTGCTGTGTTTGCCATGGTGTGGACTGAAAAAGAAGGGAGAAGGGACCTGAACAGTCTTCTGGCATGATACGGATGTGGGCTGTGGCATCTAGCTGTAGTCAGTAATTGGGGTTGCTTCTGATTCGAAGGCCACATAAGCACCTGTGTTAGAAAAGTGTAAAGAAAAGAGAAAGAAGGGTGTGGTTCTAGGGCAGGAAAGGTTTATTCATATTTATCACATTTATTTATGTTTAGGCTTGAGCGAACTATCATGAGGTATCTGACTATATACGTATAGAGACTGGAGAGGGAGAGCCAAGGAGGAAAGCCTTGAGACAGAGCCATGCAGGTCAAGAGTTGGAGGAGAGAGGTCTGAGAGGGAAGTTCATGAGATAGATGGTGAGTTGGGATGGAAATTTACATGGCTGGGTGTGGCCAGGGAAGTGGCTTGGGGAGAGGCCGATGCTGAGGTGAGTTCTCAGGTGGAAAAGGAGCTGGCAGTTGGGAGGGGCCCTGTGGCCATAGAGGTATGAGAGGGAAGAGAAGAGGGAGTCTCTTTGTTCCTTCAGGGACAGTGTGCAGCTTTCAATCTCCAGCAACTTGTAATAGGTGCCATGGGCCTGCTTAGACATTGCTCCATTTCTGAGCCTCTGCTGTAACTCACGGCCATGGCCCCAAGCATCCCCTCATCTCAGGCCATGGTGCACACACACACACACACACACACACACAAGTGGATCAGATAGTAAAGAATCAGCCTGAAATGCAGCAGACATGAATTTTATTCCTAGGTTGGAAGATCTCCAGGGGAAGGGAATGGCAGCCCAGTCCTGTATTCATGTCTAGGAAGCTCCATGGACAAAGGATCCTGGGGAGGTAAACTCCTTGAGACAACAAAGATTCAGACATGACAGAGCATAGCACAGACATGCAAAAAATGTTCTAAGACAGTCTATGGTGCATATCAACATTTAAATAGTTCTCTTTGACTGCAAATATTCAGTAATGAGGACTAAAGGATAGGTTTTAAGTTGTGATATAACTGTGACATTTCTATTTGATTTGGAAAAATATGAATTCAGGGAGTATAATAAACATGGTTTTACACCAAAGGAGCAAGGGTATCCCCCTTTTTGAAGAGGAGAATAGTAATTTTGAGTGATTTCAGTGGTGTGTCCCTGCCACAAATCAAAGCTTTGAAGACCCAGGGGACCTAGTCAAGACAAATCCTCAATGCTACAGTCAAAAGAACATTTTGTACTCAGGTACATGATGACATGCTGGGAACGTTAGGGCATTGGAAGCAGGAGAATTAATGGGGAAAAAGTAATAAAAAATGAATTCACCTAAAGGCTAATGTAGTATCTTAGGAGTATAGAATCAGCAGGAAAAAAAAGAATCCATTCTGTCCAGCAAAGTGTCCTCAGGGGAAACCATGTACTTAAAAGTTGGAGTAAGAAGAGGGAAAACATGCCTAATGAGTTGACCCAGGAAGCTGTAAATATCTCCTCCGCTGTAGTCCCTCAGCCTGTTGCACTTGGTTTGTGAGGACCTGGTCCTTGATTTTGAAGTTCTACATCTTTCATGGAACATATGTTTGATTTTTATCATCAACCTGTGTCATCTTTGGGGGCAAAAATTTGGTCGGCATTATTAATGTTTAAGGAGAGATTTTTCTTTTTTTGTTAGGAGGAATTTTGTCTTCTCCAGGGTAAGCCTTCTTTCTCAATCTGCAGGCAGGTGAGTCTGAGAGCTCTACAGACACTGCCGGAGAGGATCAGAGAGGACGGAATCCAGGAGTGTGTACCTGTGGTCACCTGAGGACCCATCTAACACAGCCCAGATACCAGAGGTCACTGTGGGTGTATTCTGGCTTTCCTAAAATAAATGCATTTATTTATAGTCTACAAACAAACTGCAGCTTGCACTTGAAATTGAAAGTGTCATTGTTGTCAATTAGATGGGAATATTGGAAGCTCAGTTAGAAAGCATGGTTGTGGTCATTCAGTATTTAATTCTTTGCAACCCCATGGACTGTATCTTGCCAGGCTCCTCTGCCCATGGGATTCTTCAGGTAAGAATACTGAAGTGAGCTGCCTGTGTGTCCCTGTACCCTCCATAATGGAATCTTCCTGATCCAGGGATTGAACCCTTGTCTGTTATGTCTCCTCATTGGCAGATGAGTTCTTTGCCACCTAGAAAGCACTCATTCCCCATAGAACAATAAAAATTGGTCAAACTAATGGAAAAGTTTCAGGAAAAATAAATCTCTTGAGATATATGTATATATATATATATATACATATATATATATATATATAACATATTCAGCTATTGTTGTTATCATTCATGTATTCATTTTCAATGATTTATTCACTTTTCTTCTGGAGACAGTTGAATTTGTCAGCTGTCTTTCATTAAAAAGTATAACTGTTTCTGTCAATGTTAAAAAGTATTTTTCTAAAATTATTTTTCCTGTGTGTAAAGACAGGCAACTGGACTTGGAATGTTGCCAAATCAAAGAAGCATTAATTAATCATATAATCTCAGGAATCTTTAGAACCTATTAAATCTTTACCCTCTATGTCTGTTTTATTTCTTTCTCCTCTCTCTTGCTCTCTCTGCCTATCACACACGCATAGACTTTTTAGACTTCTATTTATCTTCATTTTTTACAGAGTTTTGATGTTTACTCCCAAACATTGACATGGATCAGCCATAGGCATACATATGTTTCCTCCCTCTTTAACTTGCTTTCCATTTCTCTCACCATCCCCATCCCACCCCTATGTTGCTCCAGAGCTCCTACTTGAGCTCCTTTAGTCCTACAGCAGATTCTCCTTGGTTCTCTAAAGTACAGAGTGGGAAGTGATCATAAAACTGAATCTCTAGTTTATTGGTCCATGAGCAGTCTATGAATTGGAATTACTGGGAATGATTTATACATTCTCTAGGGGAATGATGATCAGATCTGACCAGCTTGAGGTATAATGGTGTGTGGTGTAAGAAGGGTGGTTCTGGATGAGAAATGAATGGTGAAACATAGCCCAGGAAGACATAGTAGTGTGTGTGTGTGTGTGTGTGTATGAGTGTGTTTGTGTAGTTGTGCCTCCTGGAGTGGGAGCAGCTTATAATGCAGAGGGATCTGGACTCATATATTAAGGTGCCTTATATCGCAGAGCCCAGAACTCAATCAACACAAGGTACTAAGGATAGGAGCTGCTTTAATTCACAGGATGCTTTTGCAGCTCAATTCATAAAGTGAAAGAAACAAGAATTTTCTTTAGGGCATTTGCAGTGTGGTCTGTCACTCAGCCAGGCACACATTTCTGCTGATATCATACTATATCCTTCTCTCCTTTTCTTGAGGTAACTTCAATTCTCACCTTGCTTGCTGGCCTTACTCGGCACTCAGTACAGGAGACTACCTCTTTTATATCTAGTTTTGTTTTCTTCTTAGCACGTTTACCACATGACATATTATATAATATTTTATTTAGACATCCTCTTTCATCATCACTATATTGTGAAAACTTATGTTACACAGCACCATGAATTTGTTAACTATATGTGTTTGGAGGGACTTCCCAGGTAGCTTAGTAGTAAAGACTCCGCATGCAATGCAGGAGAGATGGATTTGATGCCTGGGTCGAAAAGATCACCTGGAGAAAGAAATGGTAACACCCCTGCAGTATACTTCCTTGGGTAATCCCATGGACTGAGGAGCCTGGTGAGAGTGCATAGGGTCTCAAAATAGTTGAACATGACTTAGTGATTTATAAACAACAATATGTGTTTTCAACATGGTAACTCAATATGTATTCTTCAAATGTATGAATGTATTTCTTATTACAAATGTAGAATGCGTGATTTCTAGGAAATATGCTGAGAGTGAGGGAAAAATACCTAGTTAGAGCTGAAAACTTTTCTAAATACAATAAGATATTAATCTATTGATTGCAAAATAGAAACAGTACTATTCTGCCTATGTGAGTAATGCTAATTTTTATGACAAGTAGTCATGTTATTTCTATTTTTTACTGGTAGTCCCCTTCATCACATGGAACCAGGTAACCAAACACAAACTTCTGAATTTCTTCTTCTGGGATTCTCAGAGGATCCAGAACTGCAGCCTCTCATTTTTGGGCTTTTCCTTTCCATGTACCTGATCACTGTCTTTGGAAACCTGCTCATCATCTTGGCCGTCAGCTCAGACTGCCACCTCCACACCCCCATGTACTTCTTCCTCTCCAACCTGTCCTTTGTGGACATCTGCTTCACCTCCACCACCATCCCAAAGATGCTATGGAACATCCAGACCCAGAGCCAAGTCATAACCTATGAAGGCTGCATCACCCAGATATATTTTTACATATTCTTTGGAGCATTAGATGACTTTCTCCTGACAGTGATGGCCTACGACAGGTTTGTGGCTATCTTCCATCCCCTGCACTACACAGTCCTCATGAACCCAAGGCTCTGTGGACTTCTGGTGCTGGTGTCCTGGATGTTGAGTGCTATGTATTCCTTGCTACAAAGCTTAATGGCTTTGAGGTTGATCTTCTATACAAAGGTGGACATTCCCCACTTTTTTTGTGAACTCGATCAGATGATCCAACTTGCCTGTTCGGATACATTTCTTAATGACCTGGTGATGTATTTGGTTTCAGTGCTACTAGGTTGTGGGCCATTTGCTGGTATCCTATACTCTTACTCTAGGATACTGTCTTCCATACAAAGAATCTCATCTGCTCGGGGGAAGTATACAGCATTCTCCACCTGTGCGTCTCACCTCTCAGTTGTCTTGCTATTTTATTGTACAGGCTTAGGAGTGTACTTCAGCTCTACTGTTACTCACAGCTCCCACTCAAGTGCAGCAGTCTCAGTGACGTACATTGTGGTCACCCCCATGCTGAACCCCTTCATCTACAGTCTGAGGAACAAAGACATAAAGAGGGCTCTGAAGAGAATCTATGGGACAGTAGATATAAAAAGGTCCATTGATTACTTTGCTCAATGCCTGAGAACCAGTAATTGTGGCACTTTATTCATTCTGGAATAAAATTTGCTCCTTCTGTGTATTTCCCTGGATATCCATTTTACAACATTCAACTTCTCTATACCATTTCAGTTACTCACCTTATTAAGCTTTCTCTTTAGACTATGATGTAGGGAATTTGAAAGTTGTGCTTCTTTCCTGTGATACTTAAAAAATTTCCAAGCTTTGGATATGAAATATTTGGACTTTGCTATGTTTACGGAGTGACATGAGGAATAATATTTTTTAAATGACATATATATCCTAAATAATCTTTGCCTGATTTTCCTGACAGTGTCATCATAAGATTAAGCAGTCATATAAAAGAAAGGAAGAGTGAAATTGATGGCAAGTTATATAATTTCCTCTGAGGATTGACTGAATGAGAGAGTGTGGCATTGTGGATAAGGATTGACTGCAATGTCATTGGCAGATTTTCAGCTGTACAAGGATCCATTGCCTCAACCCCTCTTTGTTGTTCAAAGGTCAACTCTGTATAAATGTATATGTATGTGTACACGCATCATGATCAACGATGACTTGCTAGAGAGCTTGACTGCCTATCCAGTGAGGTGGTCCAGGGTCACAGTCTGTGGGAACAAACATGTCTGTCAGTCTCCTGCTTAGCTGGGAGGAGATGGCAATGGAGTAACTCTTTAACTTGCTCTCAGTTCTGTATGAGTTTTTATTGTATTCAGTTATTTGTTGCTTCTTTACCGCTCATCTTAATAGTAAATGCTTTAAGATGGTGTAATGTTTTAAATTTAAATACATGGTTTAATATTTTACACTTATAGCTTGTGGGAAAATAATTTATCTTTAGGGATGTCAGCATTGTGCTGGCAGAGACACATCCTTCTTTTTCCACTTCAATTTACACTTTGTAAATCATGCATCACTAAACAAAGCTTTTTTCCTACCCAACATATTAGGAGGCCAGAGGTAAACACAGTTGTATATCTGAAGGTGAGTGGATTTTTCACATAGAGGAGGTGGAACCAGGGGGGCAGGAGAGGAGGTGACCCTGGTCCCAGTGCCATGGTTGAAGCAGTTGAGTCTATTACCCCAGAGTACCTGGGGCACCAGTGGAGGTGGTATGTGTGACTCTGGCCTCCTGGATGCAGTGACACCTTACAGCCCCGGGAACCAGGAAGCAGGGGTGGTGAGGAGCTCAGACCAGGTCATCTTAGATATGGTAATAGCACCCAGCATTCTGGAATCCCCTAGCAAAGAGGCTGGCCACATTGGGGAACTGGGAGCACCAGGTCATCAATGACTCTGGAGACACAAACACCGATGGCAGGGGTACTGACCATGGCTCTGTCAAACCCCTCTGTTGCATAAACTGCAACAAATGGAGTCTCTCCCATCCAAGTAGTAAACAGGCCCGATCCTGCTTAGCTTCCAGGATTAGATCAGATCGGGTATGTTCATGTGGTATAGTGGTAGATGGATCTTTTCAAATATAGCCAGAAAAGCTCAGGTAACAGAAACCAAAAACTTGTGCTCCAAGGCCATTTAATGGAAATCTGTACAAGGATCTCTTGTATGTTACCAATCGGTTGAATTGTTAGAATCAAGGTAAACCAGGCTTTACCTAATAGGACAGCTGTTTTCTCCTTCAAATGCACTGGCAGAGGAGCAGCCCGCTGAGCCCCAGGGTAATTGAAAAGTTCCATGGAATCATAAAAAGAAAATGATTGTAACTAGTTTTCCATAAACTGATCTTAATGTCATGGAAGATTGTAATCAAACAAGTGATCACAAGTAAGAATTCAAATAGCATCAGGAAGAAGCTCAGCAAGCTACAAGAAAACTCACAAAGACACTTCGGTCAGGTCAGGAATGAAAATAATGAACGTAAGGAACAGTTTCTAAAACAATGAAAGCTTTTAAACTTAAACAAACAGAAATTCAGGTGTTGAGCAGCTCTCTAAATGAGATGAAGGATGAGTTAAAGAGCATTGGAAGTGGAGGAGGCAATCTGGAGGAGAGAAATAGTGAGTTCAAAAGTAGGATGATTCAGGTAGATGTGAGGCCAGAGGTAAACACAGTTGTATATCTGAAGGTGAGTGGATTTTTCACATAGAGGAGGTGGAACCAGGGGGGCAGGAGAGGAGGTGACCCTGGTCCCAGTGCCATGGTTGAAGCAGTTGAGTCTATTACCCCAGAGTACCTGGGGCACCAGTGGAGGTGGTATGTGTGACTCTGGCCTCCTGGATGCAGTGACACCTTACAGCCCCGGGAACCAGGAAGCAGGGGTGGTGAGGAGCTCAGACCAGGTCATCTTAGATATGGTAATAGCACCCAGCATTCTGGAATCCCCTAGCAAAGAGGCTGGCCACATTGGGGAACTGGGAGCACCAGGTCATCAATGACTCTGGAGACACAAACACCGATGGCAGGGGTACTGACCATGGCTCTGTCAAACCCCTCTGTTGCATAAACTGCAACAAATGGAGTCTCTCCATCCAAGTAGTAAACAGGCCCGATCCTGCTTAGCTTCCAGGATTAGATCAGATCGGGTATGTTCATGTGGTATAGTGGTAGATGGATCTTTTCAAATATAGCCAGAAAAGCTCAGGTAACAGAAACCAAAAACTTGTGCTCCAAGGCCATTTAATGGAAATCTGTACAAGGATCTCTTGTATGTTACCAATCGGTTGAATTGTTAGAATCAAGGTAAACCAGGCTTTACCTAATAGGACAGCTGTTTTCTCCTTCAAATGCACTGGCAGAGGAGCAGCCCGCTGAGCCCCAGGGTAATTGAAAAGTTCCATGGAATCATAAAAAGAAAATGATTGTAACTAGTTTTCCATAAACTGATCTTAATGTCATGGAAGATTGTAATCAAACAAGTGATCACAAGTAAGAATTCAAATAGCATCAGGAAGAAGCTCAGCAAGCTACAAGAAAACTCACAAAGACACTTCGGTCAGGTCAGGAATGAAAATAATGAACGTAAGGAACAGTTTCTAAAACAATGAAAGCTTTTAAACTTAAACAAACAGAAATTCAGGTGTTGAGCAGCTCTCTAAATGAGATGAAGGATGAGTTAAAGAGCATTGGAAGTGGAGGAGGCAATCTGGAGGAGAGAAATAGTGAGTTCAAAAGTAGGATGATTCAGGTAGATGTGAAGACAGATTCTTTTTTGTTAAGAAAGATATTCTCTGAGAATCTTCTGACTCCTTTAGAACAGGTAAGAAGGACAATGGGTGTCCCAGAAGCAGAAGAGAGGGAGAAAAGAACAGAGAGACTATTTATAGAAATAATAGCAGAGTATTTTCCAAGCCTGTGGAAGGCACTAAATGTACAAGTCCACAAAGCTACTATAACAGAACATGTAAATGTCTCAATGCCAAAGACTTTATCCAAGACATATGTACTGTCAGCAGTCAATGAAAGAGAGGACTTCCCTGGTGGTACAGTAGATAAGAATCTGTCTATCAATGCAGGGACATGGGTTTGATTCCTGATGCGGGAAGAGTCCACATGCCACAGAGTCACTACTGAGCCTGTTCTCTAGAGCCAACTCTGCAACAAGAGAGGTTGCCTCAATGAGAAGCACATGCACTGCAATGATGAGTCATACCCTCACACTCTGTGCAACTAGAAAAAGCACACAGAAAGTGAGAAGAACCCACCATAATCAAAAAATGAATTTGTCAATAGATCTGTTTTAAAAGTCAATGAAAGGGAGAATGTGTGTGTGTATATATATATATGGATCTACTGTATAGTAAAGAGAAATATGCTCAATATAATGGGAAATTAATCTAAAAAAGAATATATATGCATATATGTAGGTATATACACGTCACTCTGTTGTACACCTGGAACTGATATGGCAGTGTAAATTAATTATATTTCAATAAATTTTTTCAGAATCAAAGAATTTTAAAGGCACCCAGATAAAAGTTAGTAACGTACAGACATCCCCAATAGGTTGTCAACAAATTTCTTAGGAGAGACTCCACAATCCAAGAGAGAATGGGGTATCATACTCAATCTATTGTGATATAAAATCTGTCTGTCGAGAATGCTTTATCTAGCAATGATATCATTTGGATATGAAGAAGAAATAAAAGGCTCTCCCAGACAGAGTAAAGATGAAAGAATTCAGCACTCAGAACTGTGTTATAAGCAGTGATGAAATGCTCTCTTCTACTTGAAATGAAAAGGCAAAAATACCCGAGAAATGAAATCAACAGGAAGAAACAGCAAACTGAAACTGTATATCAGACTAGATTATTAAACATTTGTGCTACTGCCGTTTAGTTGCTAAGTTGCATCCTTCTCTTTGTGACCCCATGGACTGTAGCCAGCCAGGTTCCTCTGTCTGTGAGATTTCCCAGGCAAGAATACTGGACTGGGTTGCCACTTCCTTCTCCAGGGGATCTTCCCTACTCAGGATAGAACCCATGTCTCCTGCTTGGTAGGAGGATTCTTTATCATTGAACTACCCGGGAAGTTCACTGAGCTGTTATAGCATAATATGCAGAGGGGGAAAAAGGCATTAAATATGACTGTACCTACTCCTTTGATAACTGTATCACAAAATGAAAAGAAATATTTTCTGAAATGGACAACTTCAGGGTAAAAATGCAACTGAACCACTCTCTTAAGTCACATACAAAGATTAAGTAAACATAGATTAAAGATAAATGCATAGCCTGAAACATTAAAAGTAATAGCATAAAATAGGCAGTATGTTCTCTAGAGCCAACTCTGCAACAAGAGAGGTTGCCTCAATGAGAAGCACATGCACTGCAATGATGAGTCATACCCTCACACTCTGTGCAACTAGAAAAAGCACACAGAAAGTGAGAAGAACCCACCATAATCAAAAAATGAATTTGTCAATAGATCTGTTTTAAAAGTCAATGAAAGGGAGAATGTGTGTGTGTATATATATATATGGATCTACTGTATAGTAAAGAGAAATATGCTCAATATAATGGGAAATTAATCTAAAAAAGAATATATATGCATATATGTAGGTATATACACGTCACTCTGTTGTACACCTGGAACTGATATGGCAGTGTAAATTAATTATATTTCAATAAATTTTTTCAGAATCAAAGAATTTTAAAGGCACCCAGATAAAAGTTAGTAACGTACAGACATCCCCAATAGGTTGTCAACAAATTTCTTAGGAGAGACTCCACAATCCAAGAGAGAATGGGGTATCATACTCAATCTATTGTGATATAAAATCTGTCTGTCGAGAATGCTTTATCTAGCAATGATATCATTTGGATATGAAGAAGAAATAAAAGGCTCTCCCAGACAGAGTAAAGATGAAAGAATTCAGCACTCAGAACTGTGTTATAAGCAGTGATGAAATGCTCTCTTCTACTTGAAATGAAAAGGCAAAAATACCCGAGAAATGAAATCAACAGGAAGAAACAGCAAACTGAAACTGTATATCAGACTAGATTATTAAACATTTGTGCTACTGCCGTTTAGTTGCTAAGTTGCATCCTTCTCTTTGTGACCCCATGGACTGTAGCCAGCCAGGTTCCTCTGTCTGTGAGATTTCCCAGGCAAGAATACTGGACTGGGTTGCCACTTCCTTCTCCAGGGGATCTTCCCTACTCAGGATAGAACCCATGTCTCCTGCTTGGTAGGAGGATTCTTTATCATTGAACTACCCGGGAAGTTCACTGAGCTGTTATAGCATAATATGCAGAGGGGGAAAAAGGCATTAAATATGACTGTACCTACTCCTTTGATAACTGTATCACAAAATGAAAAGAAATATTTTCTGAAATGGACAACTTCAGGGTAAAAATGCAACTGAACCACTCTCTTAAGTCACATACAAAGATTAAGTAAACATAGATTAAAGATAAATGCATAGCCTGAAACATTAAAAGTAATAGCATAAAACATAGGCAGTAGTTCCTTGACATTGGTCTTAGAAATATTTCATGGGATATGTTTACTCAAGCCAAAAAAAATGTAAAAATAAAGATAAACAAACAGAACTTTATCAAACAAAAAACTTTGTACACTGAAGGAAAGCAGCAACAAACAACTAAAAGGCAATCTACTCATGGGAAGTTATTTGCAAAACACAAATCCTGTAAGGGGCTGTTATTCAAAAAAGAATTTAGTCAACTCTATTAAAACATAAACAACCATATTAAAAATGGGTAGAGGACCCTCAATAGACATTTTTATTTCTCCAAGGAAGGCATACAAATGCCAACAGGCACATGAAAAGAGATTTAACTTTATTAATCTTCAGAAAAATAGAAACCAAAACCACAACGAGGTACACTTTTCACAGTTAGAATTTGTCATTCAGTCGCTCAGTCATGTCCAACTCTCTGTGAACCCATGGTCTGCAGCACGTCAGCTTCCCTGTCCTCCTCTATATCCCAGAACTTGCTCAAACTCATGTCCATTGAATCAGAGATGTCATCCAAGCATCCCGTCCTCTGTTGTCCCCTTCTCCTCCTGCCCTCAATCTTTCCCAACCACAATCTTTTCCAATGAGTTGGCTCTTCACTTCAGGTGTCCGAAGCACTGTTAGAATGACTATTCTCAAAGAAATGGAAATCAACAGGTTGATGAAGGCCAGATGATACTAGGAAACTATACACAAATTTCAGAGTTTCTTCTGTGATTCTCAGTGAAACCAGAACTTCAGTGCCTTGTATTGTCACATTTCTTCTCCATGTACCTGAACACCATGTTGGGAAAGCTGATAGTCATCCTGGCCACCATCTCTGACTCCCACCTCCACACATGTAATTTTTCTCCACCTGTGTTCTTTTTAGATATGCCTTATATTCACCAACAACCCAAACAAGGCAAAGACAACACCTAGGAATGTATGTTTACCTACCCTTTGTAGATTTGGACCACATTGCACTGACCACAGAGACCTATAAGCACTTCATGGCCATCTGTCAACCCCTGCACTATACTGTCTCCAAGAAGCCCCGTGCTCCCTGGACTGCTGGCTCTGGTATTTGATTCATGAATGCCCTGGGATCTTTGTTACAGAACCAGTGTTGCATCTGTCTTTCTGTGCCTTCTTGAAAATTTTATACTTGTCCTGTGAAATCAAGCAGGAGGTCCAACTCGTCCATTGTGACACCTTTCTCAATGATATGATGAGGTACTTTGAAACCGTAATACTCCTGGGTGGTAACGTTTAACCTGGGATCCTTCACTCTTACTCTAAGTTAGTTTCCTCTGCATGGGAATGCCATTACCTGAGCACCTCACCTCTCAGTTTTATCCTTGTTTTAACTGGCAGGCTTTGAGTGTCCCTCAGCCTTGCGGACTCATGCCCTTCTGCTCAGAGTTAAGTGGTGGCCACAGTGATTACCCCCACACCAAACTCCTTCATCTACAGTCCAAGGTGCAAAGACATTTCTAACTGGCAAAAGGCTTTGAGTGTCGCTCAGTCATGTCCAACTCTCTGTGAACCCATGGTCTGCAGCACGTCAGCTTCCCTGTCCTCCTCTATATCCCAGAACTTGCTCAAACTCATGTCCATTGAATCAGAGATGTCATCCAAGCATCCCGTCCTCTGTTGTCCCCTTCTCCTCCTGCCCTCAATCTTTCCCAACCACAATCTTTTCCAATGAGTTGGCTCTTCACTTCAGGTGTCCGAAGCACTGTTAGAATGACTATTCTCAAAGAAATGGAAATCAACAGGTTGATGAAGGCCAGATGATACTAGGAAACTATACACAAATTTCAGAGTTTCTTCTGTGATTCTCAGTGAAACCAGAACTTCAGTGCCTTGTATTGTCACATTTCTTCTCCATGTACCTGAACACCATGTTGGGAAAGCTGATAGTCATCCTGGCCACCATCTCTGACTCCCACCTCCACACATGTAATTTTTCTCCACCTGTGTTCTTTTTAGATATGCCTTATATTCACCAACAACCCAAACAAGGCAAAGACAACACCTAGGAATGTATGTTTACCTACCCTTTGTAGATTTGGACCACATTGCACTGACCACAGAGACCTATAAGCACTTCATGGCCATCTGTCAACCCCTGCACTATACTGTCTCCAAGAAGCCCCGTGCTCCCTGGACTGCTGGCTCTGGTATTTGATTCATGAATGCCCTGGGATCTTTGTTACAGAACCAGTGTTGCATCTGTCTTTCTGTGCCTTCTTGAAAATTTTATACTTGTCCTGTGAAATCAAGCAGGAGGTCCAACTCGTCCATTGTGACACCTTTCTCAATGATATGATGAGGTACTTTGAAACCGTAATACTCCTGGGTGGTAACGTTTAACCTGGGATCCTTCACTCTTACTCTAAGTTAGTTTCCTCTGCATGGGAATGCCATTACCTGAGCACCTCACCTCTCAGTTTTATCCTTGTTTTAACTGGCAGGCTTTGAGTGTCCCTCAGCCTTGCGGACTCATGCCCTTCTGCTCAGAGTTAAGTGGTGGCCACAGTGATTACCCCCACACCAAACTCCTTCATCTACAGTCCAAGGTGCAAAGACATTCAATGGGCTCTGAAAAGATTACTTGGGATGGCAAGTATAAAAGGACCACCTTTTGTAGTGTTAAAGATGTTCCTCTTTTTGCAGGGTGTAAAGAATTTGAGCTGGAATCTGGGTGCAGGGACCGATCAGAAACACAGTCCCTAGACCCATCAGAGACCCAAGGAATGACAAGTTGCATTTGAATCACAAACCTTGGTGATTAATGTGCACAGTGAATTTGTACATGTTCTGTCTAGAAGAGAATTTCTCTCAGTCTTACTGTTGCTTTGGACAGGAGAATTATTAGCATTGTGTGCTGACCTCTGGTTTACAGATGAGTAGCATCCCTTTCAGATATTGCCAGATAGTCCCTGGGCGCAATATCATGGCTGTTTTAGAATCTCTGCCCTAGAGTTCCAGAATTGAGAGATTACAATCCAGACAGCAGCTCTTACTTGGTTTATGTGTTGCGGAACATTAAATGTCCTTCCGAATCCCATTTCTACAGTGGAGAATGGAGTTCATTAAAAGTACTGCCTTAAAAATGCATTCTTTAAAAAATTAAAGTTTATAGTCACTATAATTGGACTTCCTTGGTGACTCAGATGGGAAAAAATTCCACCTGCGATGTGGAAGACCTGGGTTCAGTCTTTGGGATACCTACTCTAGAATTCTTGCCTAGAGAATTCCATGGACAGAGGTGCCTGGCAGGCTACAGTCCATGAGGTTGCAAAGAGTTGAACATGATTAGATGACATCACTTTCATAATATACTTTCATAAAACAATTTCTAGTCATGGGTTAATCACTCAGTCCTGTTTGACTCATTGCAATCCTGTGGACTGAAGCCCTCCAGGCTTCTCTGGCCATGGGATTTCCCAGGCAAGAATACTGGCATGGGCTACCGTTCCCTTCTCCAGGGGATCTTCCCATCCAAAGGATTCAACTCACATCTCTTATGTTTGCTGTATTGGTGGGTGGATTCTTTACTACTAGTACCCTCAGCCTTGCGGACTCATGCCCTTCTGCTCAGAGTTAAGTGGTGGCCACAGTGATTACCCCCACACCAAACTCCTTCATCTACAGTCCAAGGTGCAAAGACATTCAATGGGCTCTGAAAAGATTACTTGGGATGGCAAGTATAAAAGGACCACCTTTTGTAGTGTTAAAGATGTTCCTCTTTTTGCAGGGTGTAAAGAATTTGAGCTGGAATCTGGGTGCAGGGACCGATCAGAAACACAGTCCCTAGACCCATCAGAGACCCAAGGAATGACAAGTTGCATTTGAATCACAAACCTTGGTGATTAATGTGCACAGTGAATTTGTACATGTTCTGTCTAGAAGAGAATTTCTCTCAGTCTTACTGTTGCTTTGGACAGGAGAATTATTAGCATTGTGTGCTGACCTCTGGTTTACAGATGAGTAGCATCCCTTTCAGATATTGCCAGATAGTCCCAGGGAGCAAAATCATGTCTGGTTGAGAATCTCTGCCCTAGAGTTCCAGAATTGAGAGATTACAATCCAGACAGCAGCTCTTACTTGGTTTATGTGTTGCGGAACATTAAATGTCCTTCCGAATCCCATTTCTACAGTGGAGAATGGAGTTCATTAAAAGTACTGCCTTAAAAATGCATTCTTTAAAAAATTAAAGTTTATAGTCACTATAATTGGACTTCCTTGGTGACTCAGATGGGAAAAAATTCCACCTGCGATGTGGAAGACCTGGGTTCAGTCTTTGGGATACCTACTCTAGAATTCTTGCCTAGAGAATTCCATGGACAGAGGTGCCTGGCAGGCTACAGTCCATGAGGTTGCAAAGAGTTGAACATGATTAGATGACATCACTTTCATAATATACTTTCATAAAACAATTTCTAGTCATGGGTTAATCACTCAGTCCTGTTTGACTCATTGCAATCCTGTGGACTGAAGCCCTCCAGGCTTCTCTGGCCATGGGATTTCCCAGGCAAGAATACTGGCATGGGCTACCGTTCCCTTCTCCAGGGGATCTTCCCATCCAAAGGATTCAACTCACATCTCTTATGTTTGCTGTATTGGTGGGTGGATTCTTTACTACTAGTACCACCTGGAAAGCCTGGTTTATGGTCATATTGACATCATATCAAGGAATAACTATCTTTCTTATAATTACCAGCATTTTATAAGGAGGGACTAAAGGACAGCTCTTGATTTCTGATAAAATTGGGAAACTTGCAATTGGCTTGGAAAAACTGTCCTTAATCCGAAGTGCAATATCTGAGATTTTATACTGATGGAGCAAGGTTATCCACATCACTCAAGAGGAGAATAATAGATTTAGAGATTTCAGTGGTTGTGTTCTGCCACAAATAAACATTCTGAAGATCAGAAGGGGCTAGTCTGGACAAATCCTCAATATCATAGTTTAAAGATGACACCCTGGGAGCCCTAGGGCTTTGTATGAAGGAGAACTAAAGGGGAAAAAGTGATTAAAACTTCATACAGTGTATTTATAATACAATGACCTAGGAACAGAGAATCAATAGAAAAAATATTCTAGTCAATGTCCTAAGGGAGATTATGTACTTGGAGGATGGAGTCACAAGAGGAAAACATGCCTAATTAGCTGACATGCGTGTGTGTGTGCTAGTTCACTTCAATTGTGTCCGACTCTTTGTAACCCCAGGTATGTAGCCCAAGAGACTCCTCTGTATGTGGGATTTCCCAGGGGGAAGTAGGTGAGTGGGTTGCCATGCCTTCCTTCAGGGAATTTTCCTGACCAGGAATCAAACTTGTTATCTCCTGTGGCTCCTGCACTGCAGGTGGATTCTTTACTGCTGAGCCACCTGGGAAGCCCTCTGAACTGACATGGGAAGTTGTCAATAGCTCCTCTGCTGCACTCCCTCAGCCTGTGGCACTTCGGTTGCAGTCTTTGCTATTGCAAAGCTAGCTGAATCTAGCTGACAGATCAATGTTGATTTCCATCCTTTCTGCTGTCTTGTGTGGGCACAAAAATTCAGTCTACATCATGCATCATTTAAGGAGGAATTTTGACTTCTACAAGGAAAGTCCTGTTTATTAATCTGCAGGCAGGTGAGTCTGAGAGATCCATGGACACTGCAGGAGAGGGTCTGAGAGGATGGAAGCCAGGAAGATATACCTAAAGTCAAGACCTATCTAACATAGCCCAGATACCAGAGATCACCGTGGTTGTCTTCTGGCTTTTCTAATATGAATGTACTTATTTATGGTCTAAAAATAAAGGAAATTTGCACTCAAAAATCCAAGTAACAATCTTGCCAATTATAGAGTAAAAGGTGAGCATGGTAACCCACTCTAATATTCTTACCTGGAGAATCCACATGGACAGAGGACCCTGGTGGGCTACAGTCCATGAGGTCACAAAGAGTCAGACATGACTGAGCAACTGAGCACAGCACAGCCCAGTGGAAGCTCAGAAGCAATGGTGGTGATAATTTAGTCCCTAAATCATGTCCAACACTTTTTCGACTGGGTTCCTCTGTCCATGGGATTTCCCAGGCAAGGTTACTGGAATCAGCTGATGTTTCCTTCTCCAGGGGATCTTCCTGACAGGGGATTGAACTGTAGTCTCCTGCACTGGCAGGCAGTTTCTTTAGCATCCAAGCTACCAGGAAAGCCTCATCAGAAGGAATGAGAGACATAAAACCTTCTCGTAAAGTAGACAGTCTAAGGATCTTATATATGAACAGGGATAAAGAAATAGGAAAAATCTCCAAGAAAAAATGTCCGCTGCTGTTTCATATAAAACATCTGCAACATTTGTTGTATTTTGTCTATATAATTTTGAATTGATAGTTCTTAATCCATTTGTTTATTTTCCCCTAAGGGAAGCTGTAACACGTAACCATATCATACTGTTTATTCCCTTGAGAAAATTTATTATTTTTATCCTTTTTCCTGGGTGTCAAGAGGTTCACTGGAAAAAGTTGCAACTTTACTGCTGAGCCACCTGGGAAGCCCTCTGAACTGACATGGGAAGTTGTCAATAGCTCCTCTGCTGCACTCCCTCAGCCTGTGGCACTTCGGTTGCAGTCTTTGCTATTGCAAAGCTAGCTGAATCTAGCTGACAGATCAATGTTGATTTCCATCCTTTCTGCTGTCTTGTGTGGGCACAAAAATTCAGTCTACATCATGCATCATTTAAGGAGGAATTTTGACTTCTACAAGGAAAGTCCTGTTTATTAATCTGCAGGCAGGTGAGTCTGAGAGATCCATGGACACTGCAGGAGAGGGTCTGAGAGGATGGAAGCCAGGAAGATATACCTAAAGTCAAGACCTATCTAACATAGCCCAGATACCAGAGATCACCGTGGTTGTCTTCTGGCTTTTCTAATATGAATGTACTTATTTATGGTCTAAAAATAAAGGAAATTTGCACTCAAAAATCCAAGTAACAATCTTGCCAATTATAGAGTAAAAGGTGAGCATGGTAACCCACTCTAATATTCTTACCTGGAGAATCCACATGGACAGAGGACCCTGGTGGGCTACAGTCCATGAGGTCACAAAGAGTCAGACATGACTGAGCAACTGAGCACAGCACAGCCCAGTGGAAGCTCAGAAGCAATGGTGGTGATAATTTAGTCCCTAAATCATGTCCAACACTTTTTCGACTGGGTTCCTCTGTCCATGGGATTTCCCAGGCAAGGTTACTGGAATCAGCTGATGTTTCCTTCTCCAGGGGATCTTCCTGACAGGGGATTGAACTGTAGTCTCCTGCACTGGCAGGCAGTTTCTTTAGCATCCAAGCTACCAGGAAAGCCTCATCAGAAGGAATGAGAGACATAAAACCTTCTCGTAAAGTAGACAGTCTAAGGATCTTATATATGAACAGGGATAAAGAAATAGGAAAAATCTCCAAGAAAAAATGTCCGCTGCTGTTTCATATAAAACATCTGCAACATTTGTTGTATTTTGTCTATATAATTTTGAATTGATAGTTCTTAATCCATTTGTTTATTTTCCCCTAAGGGAAGCTGTAACACGTAACCATATCATACTGTTTATTCCCTTGAGAAAATTTATTATTTTTATCCTTTTTCCTGGGTGTCAAGAGGTTCACTGGAGTTGCAATGTTGATGAAACAAGGAAACTTGTCTTTATTGCATTGTCTTAGGGGTCATTTGAGGTTATTGGATATTTATTTTCCTTAATGTTGGTATATCAATTTCATTTCTCTCTCTTTCTCTCTCATACTTTTCATTCTTCTCTAAATACTCAAAAGAAATTGGCCATACCCAAGAAAAAATCCAAGTTTATTGCTCTATGGGAAGTTTATAAACTAGAATTTCTGGGTAAAATGTACACATTGTTTAGAGAATAATAATGTGATCTGACCACCTTGAGCCATAACCACTCATGCCCTAAGAAAAGTGGACATGGGTTAGAAATGCATGATAGTTACACAGCTCAGGAGGACATAGTTGTGTGTGTGCGTGCGCATGTGTGTGTCTATGCCTGTGCCTTGTGAAGTGAGAGTTCTTAAAGCAGAGGACCTGGACTCATGTTAAAATAATGCATAATACAGAAGAATTCAGTTAACAGATGGAACTAGTAGGGAATCTAACCAAATTGAAAGGATGGGTTTATAATTAAATTGATGATATGCAAGGAACCACATAGAAGGAGGGATTCTCTGTACACTGAAGTTTCAGCTGTAGCAGGGAGACAGCCTTGTTTCTCTGTATTCCTGACAATGTCTCCAATCACATCTCCTCTTGCTGCTTCTTTTGTCCCACGGGCTTCCTTGTTTGGATCTGAACATGTAAGACCATCATCTTTTTCAGGTCCTTAGTGGTGGCAGCTCCTTCTGCCAGGCAGACACTTCTCCTGACACCCTACTAACTCCTCCTCTCTCTTTCTTCAGGAATCTTCTCAAACATCAGCTGGCTGATGGTCTTCCCTGGACACTCAGGACAAAAGAACAACACCTACCACTGACTCCTTAAAATCTGACTTTATTGTCATTACAGAACCTGTGACATATTCTATCATATTTTATTAGAATATCCTCATTCAGCATCCTTGGATTGCAAGAGGTTTGTTTTTCAACACTCTCTACTGGGTTCACACTAAATAAGTTGTTTCTCGAAAGAATGAAAGAATCCCTCATTAAAACTCTAGACTATAAGACTTCTTTGTAAATGTGATGATAATGGGACAAAAATTCCTAGTCAGAGATAAGATGTAGATTACCCTTGAAGAGAATGTATCTATGTATAAGGTACTATCATCTGTACTTGAGGGCTAAACAGAAATTGCAGTATTTCAGCTATGTGTATTATGCCAGTTTGCGTCAAAAACTAGTCTTATTGGTTTCCTTTTTCCTGGTAGTGGTCTCCATCTTCATGGAACTAGATAACAATACACCAATTGCAGAATTTCTTCTTCTGGGACTTGCAGAAGGACAAGAACTGCAGCCCCTCATATTTGGACTTTTCCTCTCCATGTACCTGATCACTGTCTTTGGAAACCTGCTCATCATCTTGGCTGTCAGCTCAGACTGCCACCTCCACACCCCCATGTACTTCTTTCTCTCCAACCTGTCCTTTGTAGACATCTGTTTCACCTCCACCACCATCCCAAGGATGCTGTGGAACATCCAGACCAAGAGACAAGCTATCAGCTACGAAGATTGTATCACCCAGATGTATTTTTACATACTCTTTGGAGGACTAGATGACATTCTCCTGACAGTGATGGCCTATGACCGGTACGTGGCCATCTGCCACCCTTTGCACTACATGGTCATCATGAGTCCTCGGCTCTGTGGACTGCTGGTTCTGATATCCTGGGCAATGATTGCCTTGCTTTCCTTGCTCCACAGCTTAATGGTCCTGCGATTGTCCTTCTGTCTCAAAATACAAATCCCCCACTCTTTTTGTGAACTCAGTCAGGTGGTTCAACGTTCCAGTTCTGACCACTTTCTGAATAACCTAGTGATGGATTTAGCAGCTGTCCTGATTGGTGTTGGTCCTTTTGCTGGCATCTGTTACTCTTACTCTAAAATTGTTTCCTGCATATGTAAGATCTCATCAGCTCAGGGGAAGCATAAAGCATTTTCCACCTGTGTGTCCCACCTCTCGGTTGTCTTCCTATATTATTTTACAGTCCTAAGAGTGTTCCTTAGCACTACTGCTACCCACAGCTCACTTTCAAGTACAATTGCTTCAGTGATGTACACTGTGGTCACCCCCATGCTGAACCCCTTCATCTACAGTATGAGAAATCACGATATTAAGAAGACTCTAAATAGGTTGTATTCTATCCCAAGTAAAGAAAGACTCTAAATAAATGGTTTTTATTATGGGATAAAGTTAGCTCTTTGTTTTTTTTTTTTTCTTTAATTCTAAACAGAAATTGCAGTATTTCAGCTATGTGTATTATGCCAGTTTGCGTCAAAAACTAGTCTTATTGGTTTCCTTTTTCCTGGTAGTGGTCTCCATCTTCATGGAACTAGATAACAATACACCAATTGCAGAATTTCTTCTTCTGGGACTTGCAGAAGGACAAGAACTGCAGCCCCTCATATTTGGACTTTTCCTCTCCATGTACCTGATCACTGTCTTTGGAAACCTGCTCATCATCTTGGCTGTCAGCTCAGACTGCCACCTCCACACCCCCATGTACTTCTTTCTCTCCAACCTGTCCTTTGTAGACATCTGTTTCACCTCCACCACCATCCCAAGGATGCTGTGGAACATCCAGACCAAGAGACAAGCTATCAGCTACGAAGATTGTATCACCCAGATGTATTTTTACATACTCTTTGGAGGACTAGATGACATTCTCCTGACAGTGATGGCCTATGACCGGTACGTGGCCATCTGCCACCCTTTGCACTACATGGTCATCATGAGTCCTCGGCTCTGTGGACTGCTGGTTCTGATATCCTGGGCAATGATTGCCTTGCTTTCCTTGCTCCACAGCTTAATGGTCCTGCGATTGTCCTTCTGTCTCAAAATACAAATCCCCCACTCTTTTTGTGAACTCAGTCAGGTGGTTCAACGTTCCAGTTCTGACCACTTTCTGAATAACCTAGTGATGGATTTAGCAGCTGTCCTGATTGGTGTTGGTCCTTTTGCTGGCATCTGTTACTCTTACTCTAAAATTGTTTCCTGCATATGTAAGATCTCATCAGCTCAGGGGAAGCATAAAGCATTTTCCACCTGTGTGTCCCACCTCTCGGTTGTCTTCCTATATTATTTTACAGTCCTAAGAGTGTTCCTTAGCACTACTGCTACCCACAGCTCACTTTCAAGTACAATTGCTTCAGTGATGTACACTGTGGTCACCCCCATGCTGAACCCCTTCATCTACAGTATGAGAAATCACGATATTAAGAAGACTCTAAATAGGTTGTATTCTATCCCAAGTACAAAATGACCAATTATGGATTGTATCCCTCAAAGACTCAGAAGCATAAATTGTGATTCTTTAATCATTATGGGATAAAGTTAGCTCTTTGTATCTATTTCATGGGTCTCCTTCTTTCTTTTCTTCTTTGAATTCAGCACCTTCATACAATTTTAAGAACTCTTTATTAAGGTTTATATTCAGTCTCACATATGAACAGTGTTTTTCTCTTTCTCTACAATTTCCCTAGCTTTCAATCAAGAATGTTTGAAAATTCCAATTCTTTTTTTGGAGCAACATAGATTCATGAAGAATTAATTAATAATAATGTATTTTTGTTAACACATTTAGTCTACTGGCAGTTAAAGTGATTTTCGGTAGATATTATTATTGCCAATTAGATGAGTTCCTTGTCTTCTGTTTGTTTTCATAGTACTTTGCATTTTCCTTCTTTGTGTTCTTCTCTAAAAAAGAATTTTATTCTTCTTATGATTTTATTTAGTGATATGCTCATATTCTTTCTCTAGTTTTATATGTCTAGTATAGCACTTGAATGCATGGTAAACAAAGGGTCTATATGGTGACCTATACCATATCTGCATTTTAGAAATGGTTGTCTTTTAAATTTGTACCCATTCTAAAAGCATACATGTTCACTCCCTGCCCTACATTTTGTGCCTTTGATGTCATTCTCATACCTTCCTGTTCATCCCTTTAATTCTTATTTCTGGTTTTACTTGACTTCAGAAATATTTTGGCCTTGAAATTTTCATACCAGCCTAAGTGATTTGACCCTCAGCCTTTCTATAGTTTTGTTTTGTCTAGCGGGATTTTCTTTCCTATAGATTCCTCCCCCGTATTATGCCTTTTTCTTTCCTTCTTAGGGAAGATCCTGTATCATTCCTTCTAGAGTAGGTTTAGAATTGATAAAGTCTATTCATGTTTGCTTGTCTGAAAAGTTCCATATCTCTCCTTCAGTTCTAGATGATAATCGTGCTGGGTCAAATACCTTCATTTGCAGGTGTTTCCCTTACTCTAAGTACTTAAGTTGCTTCAGTGATGTACACTGTGGTCACCCATGCTGAACCCTTCATCTACAGTATGAGAAATCACGATATTAAGAAGATTTGGGACCCAATTAATTGGATTGTATCCCTCAAAGACTCAGAAGCATAAATTGTGATTCTTTAATCATTATGGGATAAAGTTAGCTCTTTGTATCTATTTCATGGGTCTCCTTCTTTCTTTTCTTCTTTGAATTCAGCACCTTCATACAATTTTAAGAACTCTTTATTAAGGTTTATATTCAGTCTCACATATGAACAGTGTTTTTCTCTTTCTCTACAATTTCCCTAGCTTTCAATCAAGAATGTTTGAAAATTCCAATTCTTTTTTTGGAGCAACATAGATTCATGAAGAATTAATTAATAATAATGTATTTTTGTTAACACATTTAGTCTACTGGCAGTTAAAGTGATTTTCGGTAGATATTATTATTGCCAATTAGATGAGTTCCTTGTCTTCTGTTTGTTTTCATAGTACTTTGCATTTTCCTTCTTTGTGTTCTTCTCTAAAAAAGAATTTTATTCTTCTTATGATTTTATTTAGTGATATGCTCATATTCTTTCTCTAGTTTTATATGTCTAGTATAGCACTTGAATGCATGGTAAACAAAGGGTCTATATGGTGACCTATACCATATCTGCATTTTAGAAATGGTTGTCTTTTAAATTTGTACCCATTCTAAAAGCATACATGTTCACTCCCTGCCCTACATTTTGTGCCTTTGATGTCATTCTCATACCTTCCTGTTCATCCCTTTAATTCTTATTTCTGGTTTTACTTGACTTCAGAAATATTTTGGCCTTGAAATTTTCATACCAGCCTAAGTGATTTGACCCTCAGCCTTTCTATAGTTTTGTTTTGTCTAGCGGGATTTTCTCTTTCCTATAGATTCCTCCCCCGTATTATGCCTTTTTCTTTCCTTCTTAGGGAAGATCCTGTATCATTCCTTCTAGAGTAGGTTTAGAATTGATAAAGTCTATTCATGTTTGCTTGTCTGAAAAGTTCCATATCTCTCCTTCAGTTCTAGATGATAATCGTGCTGGGTCAAATACCTTCATTTGCAGGTGTTTCCCTCTTAGCACTTTCCATTTATCATGCCTCTTCCCTCTAACCTGCAAAGTTTCTGAAAAAGAAAAGAAAACGGAAATCCGGAGACAGACTTAGGGGTTTCCATCATCTAAGAGAATGTTTCACTTGTGCTGCTTTTAGCAACGTGCATCTTGAACTTTTTGGTTTTAATTGATATATCTTAGCATGGGTCTTTTTTCTGTCAGTTTGTGGGGACCCTTTTTCCTCTGGTACCCGAATCTGTTTTTCTTTTTTTTGACCACTTCTGTTGGTCTTTCATTTGTCTATTTTCAACTCTCTTTGTTCTTTGGCCCGTGTGGGTCTCCCATCGCAGTGGCCTTTGTCACTGCTGAGCACCACCTCTGGGCATGTGTGCTCCAGGTCTCTGGCTCGGTAGTTGGACACATCAGTCCAGCTGCTCCACATCATGCGGGATCATCCCAGAACAGGGATGGAACCGGAGCTCCTTGCACTGCAAGACGGTGTCCTTACCCACTGGATCACCAGGGAAGCCCCCGAATCTGTTTTTCTATTCAGGTTTGGGAAGGTTTCAGCTATAATTGTACCAAATACATCTTGACTGCCTTCTCTTTCTGTCTTTTCCTTCTAGGACACCCAAGTTATGGCAGTGCTTGCTGGTGTTCTTAATAGAGTAAAACATCCCTCAAACTATTCTGTTTTTTAAGGTTTTTATCCTTTCTGACTGAATCATATTCGTGATCTTATTTTCAGTTGCCTTATGAGTTTTTCTTAATGGTTGCCTTTAAATTTGTACCCATTCTAAAAGCATACATGTTCACTCCTGCCCTACATTTTGTGCCTTTGATGTCATTCTCATACCTTCCTGTTCATCCCTTTAATTCTTATTTCTGGTTTACTTGACTTCAGAAATATTTTGGCCTTGAAATTTTCATACCAGCCTAAGTGATTTGACCCTCAGCCTTTCTATAGTTTTGTTTTGTCTAGCGGGATTTTCTCTTTCCTATAGATTCCTCCCCCGTATTATGCCTTTTTCTTTCCTTCTTAGGGAAGATCCTGTATCATTCCTTCTAGAGTAGGTTTAGAATTGATAAAGTCTATTCATGTTTGCTTGTCTGAAAAGTTCCATATCTCTCCTTCAGTTCTAGATGATAATCGTGCTGGGTCAAATACCTTCATTTGCAGGTGTTTCCCTCTTAGCACTTTCCATTTATCATGCCTCTTCCCTCTAACCTGCAAAGTTTCTGAAAAAAAGAAAAAGAAAACGGAAATCCGGAGACAGACTTAGGGGTTTCCATCATCTAAGAGAATGTTTCACTTGTGCTGCTTTTAGCAACGTGCATCTTGAACTTTTTGGTTTTAATTGATATATCTTAGCATGGGTCTTTTTTCTGTCAGTTTGTGGGGACCCTTTTTCCTCTGGTACCCGAATCTGTTTTTCTTTTTTTTGACCACTTCTGTTGGTCTTTCATTTGTCTATTTTCAACTCTCTTTGTTCTTTGGCCCGTGTGGGTCTCCCATCGCAGTGGCCTTTGTCACTGCTGAGCACCACCTCTGGGCACATGTGCTCCAGGGCTCTGGTTCGGTAGTTGGACACATCAGTCCAGCTGCTCCACATCATGCAGGATCTTCCCAGGCCAGGGATGGAACCGGAGCTCCTTGCACTGCAAGGCGGTGTCCTTACCCACTGGATCACCAGGGAAGCCCCCGAATCTGTTTTTCTACTCAGGTTTGGGAAGGTTTCAGCTATAATTGTACCAAATACATCTTGACTGCCTTCTCTTTCTGTCTTTTCCTTCTAGGACACCCAAGTTATGGCAGTGCTTGCTGGTGTTCTTAATAGAGTAAAACATCCCTCAAACTATTCTGTTTTTTAAGGTTTTTATCCTTTCTGACTGAATCATATTCGTGATCTTATTTTCAGTTGCCTTATGAGTTTTTCTTTATCAGCTGGCATGGTATTAGTAACTTCTATTTGTTCATTTCAGTTATTGCAATGTTCAGTTTTGATTAGTTTAGTTTTCAGTCTTTTATAGCTTCTTCATTTCACTTTTTAATAGCTTCTCATTGAAATTATCACAGTGTTCATCAGTCTGTTTTTCACAGACTTAAATATTTTATGGCCTTCCACGTTTAACAAAATGCACAGGGTGAACACTGGAAGTAAAACATCCTTTGGGAAGATTCCTCGTTTCTTTTGAGACTGAGAAAATGGTGTTTTATATCATCTTTATGAATGCATTGAATTCCATACATAGTAAATTTCTCTTTCATTGGCTGATTTTTTTTTCTAATTTTATTTATTTTATTTTTTTTGGCGGGGGTGGGGAGGGCGTGGGGTGGGCGGGCGACTTCCACTGGTCTTTTGTTTGTCTGGTTTCATCCATCTTTGTTCTTTGGCCTGTGTGGGCCTCACATCGTGGTGGCATCTGTTGTTGCAGGGCACCGGCTCTGGGCGCATGCACTTCAGAGTTCCGGCTTGGTAATTGGACACTTCAGTCCAGCCGCTCTGCAGCACATGGGATCTTCCCAGGACAGGGATCTAACCGGCGCCCCTTGCACTACAAGGCGGTGTCCTTACCCACTGGACCACCAGGGAAGTCCCACTGGCTGATTTTGAAGGGATGCTCTTTTTCCCTTGTCAATTGGGAGAAATTCCTCTGTCTTTACATTTTACAAAATCTCTCAGTCTATATGAAATTATGTGCCACCATTAACTCTTGTGGTCTTGAATATGTGTTTTTCTGGGGAAGAGTTACATAGAGTTGGAGTGTGCCCAGTGGCTTTGCTGGAGGAGCTGAATTTGATGTTTGCACAATTCATGCCTTTCCTTACGGTGTACTGGTTGCAGTCATCTTGCTTGGAGGCTTGGAGGGTTTATGGCTGGAGCCACCAGGTATGACATATGACTTTCTCTTTGCTTACCTGTCCATCACTGGCCTAATGGGAGGGAGGCAGTTCCCACGTTGCTAGAGCTGAGCCCTGAGGGTCAGGTCTGAGTTGACTTTGTGTGTGCTACCCCAGTCCTCAACCAGTACCGAAAAGGAAGCAGTGTTGGATCAAGAAGAGCTCGTGTGTGGCACTCTACATACTGTGGGGCATGGGCCCTGTTGGCCTGGGAAGGGCCTGGGATGCAGTCTACCTCAGATGCGCTGTCTGTAAGCACAGGCAATGGTTGACCCTGTCGTGCTCATCTGCACCTTTAGGTCTGAAGCTCTTTGCCCTGAAGTAGGGCTGGTGTGCTTCCCATGGTGTGGGCTACAAAATAAGGGAGCCAGGAACTGCATGGACTTCTAGCGTGATACAGGTGTGGGCTGTGGCATCCAGCTGTAGTAAGTAATTGGGGTTGCTTATGATATGAAGGCTTCATAGGCACCAGGAATAAGTGCTGTGGGCCTGCTTAGACATTGTTCCATGTCTCAGCCTCTGCTGAGACTCATAGCCCGGGTCCCAAGCATCTTCTCAGCTCAGGCTGTGGTACACACACACACACACACACACACACACACACACACACACACAAGTCTTATCTGGTGGTTCAGACAGTAAAGAATCACTCTGTAATGCAGGAGATGTAAATTTGATGCGTGCGTTGGGAAGACATCCAGGGGAAGGAAATGCCAACTGACTCCAGTATTTTTCTGGGAAATCTTATGAACAGAGGATCCTGGGGAGCTAAACTCATGCAGTCTCAAAGATTCAGACATGACTGGGTACAGCACAGACACACGGAAGTACTGCTAAGAGAGTCTATGGTTCCTATAACATATAGATATCTCTCTTTAATCGCAAGTATTTAGTAACGAGGACTAAAGGACAGCTTCTGAGTTTTGATATAACTGGGACATTTCTATTTGTCTTGCAAAAGCTATCATGAATCCAGTTAGCACAATAACCACTTTTTTATACCAAAGGAGCAAAGGTATGCCTCTATCTGAAGAGGAGAACAGTACTTTTTAGTGATTTCAATGGTTGTGTCACAAATCAATTCTTTGAAGAACCAAGGCAACATTACAGTCTAGAGTTAGTTTTATATTCAGGGACATGATGACATGCTGGGAGCCTTACGGCTTTGGATGCAAAGAATTAAAGAGGAATGAGTAATAAAAAATGAATTCGTAACTTCTAACAGAGAGTGTTAGTAACATAGAATCAGCAGAAAAGAAATCCATTCTGTCCAGAAAAGTGTCCCCAAGGGAAATCATGGACTTAAAGGTTGGAGCAAGAAGAGGAAAACATGCCTAATGAGCTGACTCAGGAAGCTGTAAATATCTCCCTGCTGCAGTCCCTCAGCCTGTGGCACTTTGGTGGGTCAGGACCTGGTCCTTTCTTTTGAAATTCTACATCTGTCTGGGAACAAATGCTTGATTTCTATCATCACCGTGTGTCATCTTTGCAGACAATAATTTGGTGTTCTTGTTAATCAGGTGTGGGCTGTGGAAAGCTGTAGTAAGTAATTGGGGTTGCTTATGATATGAAGGCTTCATAGGCACCAGGAATAAGTGCTGTGGGCCTGCTTAGACATTGTTCCATGTCTCAGCCTCTGCTGAGACTCATAGCCCGGGTCCCAAGCATCTTCTCAGCTCAGGCTGTGGTACACACACACACACACACACACACACACACACACACACACAAGTCTTATCTGGTGGTTCAGACAGTAAAGAATCACTCTGTAATGCAGGAGATGTAAATTTGATGCGTGCGTTGGGAAGACATCCAGGGGAAGGAAATGCCAACTGACTCCAGTATTTTTCTGGGAAATCTTATGAACAGAGGATCCTGGGGAGCTAAACTCATGCAGTCTCAAAGATTCAGACATGACTGGGTACAGCACAGACACACGGAAGTACTGCTAAGAGAGTCTATGGTTCCTATAACATATAGATATCTCTCTTTAATCGCAAGTATTTAGTAACGAGGACTAAAGGACAGCTTCTGAGTTTTGATATAACTGGGACATTTCTATTTGTCTTGCAAAAGCTATCATGAATCCAGTTAGCACAATAACCACTTTTTTATACCAAAGGAGCAAAGGTATGCCTCTATCTGAAGAGGAGAACAGTACTTTTTAGTGATTTCAATGGTTGTGTCACAAATCAATTCTTTGAAGAACCAAGGCAACATTACAGTCTAGAGTTAGTTTTATATTCAGGGACATGATGACATGCTGGGAGCCTTACGGCTTTGGATGCAAAGAATTAAAGAGGAATGAGTAGTAAAAATGAATTCGTAACTTCTAACAGAGAGTGTTAGTAACATAGAATCAGCAGAAAAGAAATCCATTCTGTCCAGAAAAGTGTCCCCAAGGGAAATCATGGACTTAAAGGTTGGAGCAAGAAGAGGAAAACATGCCTAATGAGCTGACTCAGGAAGCTGTAAATATCTCCCTGCTGCAGTCCCTCAGCCTGTGGCACTTTGGTGGGTCAGGACCTGGTCCTTTCTTTTGAAATTCTACATCTGTCTGGGAACAAATGCTTGATTTCTATCATCACCGTGTGTCATCTTTGCAGACAATAATTTGGTGTTCTTGTTAATCATTTAAGGAGGAGTTTTGTCTTCTCCAGGAAAGCCTTCTCTCTCAATCCATAGGCAGGTGAGTCTGAGAGCTCCACAGACACTGCAGGAGAGGGTCAGACAGGATGGAAGCCAGGAGTGTGTACCTGAGGTCACTCGAGGACCAGTCTAGCACAGCTCAAAAACCAGAGCTCACTCTGGTTGTTTTCTGGCTTTCCTAATGTGAATGTGTTTATCTATGGTCTACAAACCAAGTGAACCTTGCACTTGAAATTGCAAGTGTCATTGTGGACAATTAATTGGGAATAGTGGGAGCTCAGTTAGCAAGTATGATGGTGGTGGTTTAGGCCCACAGTCGCTCAGCATCTGACTCTCTGCAACTACATGGACTGTAGCCATCCAGGCTCCTCTCTCCATGGGATTTCACAGGCATGACTGCTGGAGTGGATTGCCATTTGCTTCTCCAGGGGTATTCCTGACCCAGGGAATGGAACCCCCATTTCCTGCATTGGCCGGAGGATTCTTCACTCTTTGAGCCAGGGGGAAAATTCTGTTATAAGGAATACGAGTCATAAACTGGTTCCAGTAAAAGTAGAAAATTAGTACAATTATCTTATTTATGAACTGGAGGAAACAGGCAAAGTCCCTAAGGAAAAGAAGACTTCTGCTGCTTCACAGAAACCATACCCTCCTTTTCTTGTTTGTTTCTTTTTCTTGTCTGTTTCTGATTTTGTTTTAGTAATTTTTATCCCATTAGCTTGGTTTCCTCTTGGGATATTCAAACCCTAAGATGTATCATGTCATGACTATATCACTGTTTATTTTCTTTTCAAAACACGTTTGTCTTTATTGTTATTCCAGGCGTCAAGGTGATGTCACTGCAGTTGGAATATCGGTGAAACAAGGAAACATTTTTATTGCATTGCCTCAGAGATTCTTTGAACTTGTTAGATATCTTTTCTTTTAATGTCATATGCCCATGTTTTTTTATCTCTCTTTATTTCCTACATACTTTTTTATTCCTTCCTAAATACCGAGCAGATATTCGTCATAACTATAATGAACCCAAAATGTATTATTTCATCAGAAATTTTCAAACTGAGATTTCTGGGTAAAACTTTGCATTCCTTCAGAGCATAATAATTTGGTCTGACCAGCTTGAGCTACAACCACTCATGTCCTACAGAGAGTGAATACAGTTCAATCCCTGGGTTGAGTTGGGAAAAACTCCTGGAGGAGGGCATGACAACCATCTCCAGGATTCCAGCCAGGAAAATCCCATGGACAGAGCAGCTGGCAGGCTATAGTCCATGGAGTTGCAAAGAGTTTGACATGACTAAACAACTGCACACACACAAATACCCTCAAAGAGTACTTATCTATAAATAAAGTATCCACATTATTTGCTTGAGTGCTGAATAGAAATTGCATTGTTTCACTTGTGTGATTTATGACAGTTTGTGTGAAAATTAGTCATATTATTTTCCTATTTCCTGATAGTTACCTCCACCCCATGGGACCAAATAACAATACACAAATTGCGGAATTTCTTCTTCTTGGACTTTCAGAAAAACCAGAACTGCAGCCCCTCATATTTGGACTTTTCCTCTCCATGTACCTCATCACTATGCTTGGAAACGTGCTCATCATCCTGGCTGTCAGCTCAGACTCCCACCTCCACACACCCATGTACTTCTTCCTCTCCAACCTGTCCTTTGTAGACATCTGTTTCACCTCCACCACCATCCCAAAGATGCTGTGGAACATCCAGGCCCATAGCCGAGTTATTAGCTATGAAGGCTGCATCACCCAGATATATTTTTACATTCTCTTTGCAGTATTAGATGACATTCTCCTGAGTGTGATGGCCTATGACCGGTATTCTGTTTGTTTCTTTTTTTTTTGTCTGTTTCTGATGTTTAGATTTTATCCCATTAGCTTGGTTTCCTCTTGGGATATTCAAACCCTAAGATGTATCATGTCATGACTATATCACTGTTTATTTTCTTTTCAAAACACGTTTGTCTTTATTGTTATTCCAGGCGTCAAGGTGATGTCACTGCAGTTGGAATATCGGTGAAACAAGGAAACATTTTTATTGCATTGCCTCAGAGATTCTTTGAACTTGTTAGATATCTTTTCTTTTAATGTCATATGCCCATGTTTTTTTATCTCTCTTTATTTCCTACATACTTTTTATTCCTTCCTAAATACCGAGCAGATATTCGTCATAACTATAATGAACCCAAAATGTATTATTTCATCAGAAATTTTCAAACTGAGATTTCTGGGTAAAACTTTGCATTCCTTCAGAGCATAATAATTTGGTCTGACCAGCTTGAGCTACAACCACTCATGTCCTACAGAGAGTGAATACAGTTCAATCCCTGGGTTGAGTTGGGAAAAACTCCTGGAGGAGGGCATGACAACCATCTCCAGGATTCCAGCCAGGAAAATCCCATGGACAGAGCAGCTGGCAGGCTATAGTCCATGGAGTTGCAAAGAGTTTGACATGACTAAACAACTGCACACACACAAATACCCTCAAAGAGTACTTATCTATAAATAAAGTATCCACATTATTTGCTTGAGTGCTGAATAGAAATTGCATTGTTTCACTTGTGTGATTTATGACAGTTTGTGTGAAAATTAGTCATATTATTTTCCTATTTCCTGATAGTTACCTCCACCCCATGGGACCAAATAACAATACACAAATTGCGGAATTTCTTCTTCTTGGACTTTCAGAAAAACCAGAACTGCAGCCCCTCATATTTGGACTTTTCCTCTCCATGTACCTCATCACTATGCTTGGAAACGTGCTCATCATCCTGGCTGTCAGCTCAGACTCCCACCTCCACACCCCCATGTACTTCTTCCTCTCCAACCTGTCCTTTGTAGACATCTGTTTCACCTCCACCACCATCCCAAAGATGCTGTGGAACATCCAGGCCCATAGCCGAGTTATTAGCTATGAAGGCTGCATCACCCAGATATATTTTTACATTCTCTTTGCAGTATTAGATGACATTCTCCTGACAGTGATGGCCTATGACCGGTATGTGGCCATCTGCCACCCTTTGCACTACATGGCCATCATGAGTCCTCGGCTCTGTGGACTGCTGGTTCTGATATCCTGGGTAATGATTGCTTTGTACTCCTTGCTACACAGCTTAATGGTTCTGCGATTATCTTTTTGTCCAGATGTGCAAGTTCCCCACTTTTTCTGTGAACTCAGTCAGGTGGTTCAACGTTCCAGTTCTGACAACTTTCTGAATAACCTAGTGATGTATTTTGGAGCTGTCCTGATTGGTGCTGGTCCTTTTGCTGGTATATGCTGGTCTTACTCCAGAATAGTTTCCTGTATATGTAAGATCACATCTGCTCAGGGGAAGCATAAAGCATTTTCCACCTGTGTGTCCCACCTCTCTGTTGTTTTCCTATTTTATTTTGCAGTGTTAACCGTTTATCTTAGCTCTGCTGCTGCCCACAGTTCACTTTCAAGTACTATTGCTTCAGTGATGTACACTGTGGTCACCCCCATGCTGAACCCCTTCATCTACAGTTTGAGAAACAAAGACATACAGGAGGCTCTAAAGATGTATTTGGTTCCATGTATAAAATGTCCTTTTAAGCTAGTGCCCTAGGTTGCATAACTCAAAGTCTTGAAAGCAGCAATTGTGTCTTTGATCATTGTGGAATAAAATTTGCTCTTCATACTTATTTCCTAAGATTTCTATTATCTTTTTTTTGCCTTTTTTTACTTTTGAATTCAGCATCTGTTTGGAAAGTCCAATTCTTTTTTGGAATAAGATAGATTCATGAAGAATTTATTAATTATAATGTATTTTTATTAACACATTTAGCCTATTGGCAGTTAAAGTGATTTTCAGTAGATATTATTATTGCCAGTTAGATGAGTTCCTTGTCTTCTGTTTGTTTTCATAGTACTTTGCATTTTCCTTCTTTGTGTTCTTCTCTAAAAAAGAATTTTATTCTTCTTATGATTTTATTTAGTGATATGCTCATATTCCTTTCTCTCTAGTTTTATATGTCTAATATAGCCGAGTTATTATCTATGAAGGCTGCATCACCCAGATATATTTTTACATTCTCTTTGCAGTATTAGATGACATTCTCCTGACAGTGATGGCCTATGACCGGTATGTGGCCATCTGCCACCCTTTGCACTACATGGCCATCATGAGTCCTCGGCTCTGTGGACTGCTGGTTCTGATATCCTGGGTAATGATTGCTTTGTACTCCTTGCTACACAGCTTAATGGTTCTGCGATTATCTTTTTGTCCAGATGTGCAAGTTCCCCACTTTTTCTGTGAACTCAGTCAGGTGGTTCAACGTTCCAGTTCTGACAACTTTCTGAATAACCTAGTGATGTATTTTGGAGCTGTCCTGATTGGTGCTGGTCCTTTTGCTGGTATATGCTGGTCTTACTCCAGAATAGTTTCCTGTATATGTAAGATCACATCTGCTCAGGGGAAGCATAAAGCATTTTCCACCTGTGTGTCCCACCTCTCTGTTGTTTTCCTATTTTATTTTGCAGTGTTAACCGTTTATCTTAGCTCTGCTGCTGCCCACAGTTCACTTTCAAGTACTATTGCTTCAGTGATGTACACTGTGGTCACCCCCATGCTGAACCCCTTCATCTACAGTTTGAGAAACAAAGACATACAGGAGGCTCTAAAGATGTATTTGGTTCCATGTATAAAATGTCCTTTTAAGCTAGTGCCCTAGGTTGCATAACTCAAAGTCTTGAAAGCAGCAATTGTGTCTTTGATCATTGTGGAATAAAATTTGCTCTTCATACTTATTTCCTAAGATTTCTATTATCTTTTTTTTGCCTTTTTTTACTTTTGAATTCAGCATCTGTTTGGAAAGTCCAATTCTTTTTTGGAATAAGATAGATTCATGAAGAATTTATTAATTATAATGTATTTTTATTAACACATTTAGCCTATTGGCAGTTAAAGTGATTTTCAGTAGATATTATTATTGCCAGTTAGATGAGTTCCTTGTCTTCTGTTTGTTTTCATAGTACTTTGCATTTTCCTTCTTTGTGTTCTTCTCTAAAAAAGAATTTTATTCTTCTTATGATTTTATTTAGTGATATGCTCATATTCCTTTCTCTCTAGTTTTATATGTCTAATATAGCGCTTGAATGCATGGTAAACAAAGGGTCTATATGGTGACCTACACCATATCTGCATTTTAGAAATGGTTGTCCTTTAAATTTGTACCCATTCTAAAAGCATACATGTTCACTCCCTGCCCTACATTTTGTGCCTTTGATGTCATTCTCATACCTTCCTGTTCATCCCTTTAATTCTTATTTCTGGTTTACTTGACTTCAGAAATATTTTGGCCTTGAAATTTTCATACCAGCCTAAGTGATTTGACCCTCAGCCTTTCTATAGTTTTGTTTTGTCTAGCGGGATTTTCTCTTTCCTATAGATTCCTCCCCCGTATTATGCCTTTTTCTTTCCTTCTTAGGGAAGATCCTGTATCATTCCTTCTAGAGTAGGTTTAGAATTGATAAAGTCTATTCATGTTTGCTTGTCTGAAAAGTTCCATATCTCTCCTTCAGTTCTAGATGATAATCGTGCTGGGTCAAATACCTTCATTTGCAGGTGTTTCCCTCTTAGCACTTTCCATTTATCATGCCTCTTCCCTCTAACCTGCAAAGTTTCTGAAAAAAAGAAAAAGAAAACGGAAATCCGGAGACAGACTTAGGGGTTTCCATCATCTAAGAGAATGTTTCACTTGTGCTGCTTTTAGCAACGTGCATCTTGAACTTTTTGGTTTTAATTGATATATCTTAGCATGGGTCTTTTTTCTGTCAGTTTGTGGGGACCCTTTTTCCTCTGGTACCCGAATCTGTTTTTCTTTTTTTTGACCACTTCTGTTGGTCTTTCATTTGTCTATTTTCAACTCTCTTTGTTCTTTGGCCCGTGTGGGTCTCCCATCGCAGTGGCCTTTGTCACTGCTGAGCACCACCTCTGGGCACATGTGCTCCAGGGCTCTGGTTCGGTAGTTGGACACATCAGTCCAGCTGCTCCACATCATGCAGGATCTTCCCAGGCCAGGGATGGAACCGGAGCTCCTTGCACTGCAAGGCGGTGTCCTTACCCACTGGATCACCAGGGAAGCCCCCGAATCTGTTTTTCTACTCAGGTTTGGGAAGGTTTCAGCTATAATTGTACCAAATACATCTTGACTGCCTTCTCTTTCTGTCTTTTCCTTCTAGGACACCCAAGTTATGGCAGTGCTTGCTGGTGTTCTTAATAGAGTAAAACATCCCTCAAACTATTCTGTTTTTTAAGGTTTTTATCCTTTCTGACTGAATCATATTCGTGATCTTATTTTCAGTTGCCTTATGAGTTTTTCTTTATCAGCTGGCATGGTATTAGTAACTTCTATTTGTTCATTTCAGTTATTGCAATGTTCAGTTTTGATTAGTTTAGTTTTCAGTCTTTTATAGCTTCTTCATTTCACTTTTTAATAGCTTCTCATTGAAATTATCACAGTGTTCATCAGTCTGTTTTTCACAGACTTAAATATTTTATGGCCTTCCACGTTTAACAAAATGCACAGGGTGAACACTGGAAGTAAAACATCCTTTGGGAAGATTCCTCGTTTCTTTTGAGACTGAGAAAATGGTGTTTTATATCATCTTTATGAATGCATTGAATTCCATATATAGTAAATTTTTCATTCTTTTTCATTGGCTGTTTCTTAAGGGATGTTTTTTTTCCCTTGTCAATTGGGAGAAATTCCTCTGTCTTTACATTTTACACACATCTCTCAGTCTATATGAAATTATGTGCCACCATTAACTCTTGTGGTCTTGAATATGTGTTTTTCTGGGGAAGAGTTACATAGAGTTGGAGTGTGCCCAGTGGTTCTTGAATATTTTGTTTTCAGACTTAGGGGTTTCCATCATCTAAGAGAATGTTTCACTTGTGCTGCTTTTAGCAACGTGCATCTTGAACTTTTTGGTTTTAATTGATATATCTTAGCATGGGTCTTTTTTCTGTCAGTTTGTGGGGACCCTTTTTCCTCTGGTACCCGAATCTGTTTTCTTTTTGACCACTTCTGTTGGTCTTTCATTTGTCTATTTTCAACTCTCTTTGTTCTTTGGCCCGTGTGGGTCTCCCATCGCAGTGGCCTTTGTCACTGCTGAGCACCACCTCTGGGCATGTGTGCTCCAGGTCTCTGGCTCGGTAGTTGGACACATCAGTCCAGCTGCTCCACATCATGCGGGATCATCCCAGAACAGGGATGGAACCGGAGCTCCTTGCACTGCAAGACGGTGTCCTTACCCACTGGATCACCAGGGAAGCCCCCGAATCTGTTTTTCTATTCAGGTTTGGGAAGGTTTCAGCTATAATTGTACCAAATACATCTTGACTGCCTTCTCTTTCTGTCTTTTCCTTCTAGGACACCCAAGTTATGGCAGTGCTTGCTGGTGTTCTTAATAGAGTAAAACATCCCTCAAACTATTCTGTTTTTTAAGGTTTTTATCCTTTCTGACTGAATCATATTCGTGATCTTATTTTCAGTTGCCTTATGAGTTTTTCTTTATCAGCTGGCATGGTATTAGTAACTTCTATTTGTTCATTTCAGTTATTGCAATGTTCAGTTTTGATTAGTTTAGTTTTCAGTCTTTTATAGCTTCTTCATTTCACTTTTTAATAGCTTCTCATTGAAATTATCACAGTGTTCATCAGTCTGTTTTTCACAGACTTAAATATTTTATGGCCTTCCACGTTTAACAAAATGCACAGGGTGAACACTGGAAGTAAAACATCCTTTGGGAAGATTCCTCGTTTCTTTTGAGACTGAGAAAATGGTGTTTTATATCATCTTTATGAATGCATTGAATTCCATACATAGTAAATTTCTCTTTCATTGGCTGATTTTTTTTTCTAATTTTATTTATTTATTTATTTTTGGCGGGGTGGGAGGGCGTGGTGGGCGGGCGACTTCCACTGGTCTTTTGTTTGTCTGGTTTCATCCATCTTTGTTCTTTGGCCTGTGTGGGCCTCACATCGTGGTGGCATCTGTTGTTGCAGGGCACCGGCTCTGGGCGCATGCACTTCAGAGTTCCGGCTTGGTAATTGGACACTTCAGTCCAGCCGCTCTGCAGCACATGGGATCTTCCCAGGACAGGGATCTAACCGGCGCCCCTTGCACTACAAGGCGGTGTCCTTACCCACTGGACCACCAGGGAAGTCCCACTGGCTGATTTTGAAGGGATGCTCTTTTTCCCTTGTCAATTGGGAGAAATTCCTCTGTCTTTACATTTTACACACATCTCTCAGTCTATATGAAATTATGTGCCACCATTAACTCTTGTGGTCTTGAATATGTGTTTTTCTGTGGGAAGAGTTACATAGAGTTGGAGTGTGCCCAGTGGCTTTGCTGGAGGAGCTGATTTTGATGTTTGCACAATTCATGCCTTTCCTTACGGTGTACTGGTTGCAGTCATCTTGCTTGGAGGCTTGGAGGGTTTATGGCTGGAGCCACCAGGTATGACATATGACTTTCTCTTTGCTTACCTGTCCATCACTGGCCTAATGGGAGGGAGGCAGTTCCCACGTTGCTAGAGCTGAGCCCTGAGGGTCAGGTCTGAGTTGACTTTGTGTGTGCTACCCCAGTCCTCAACCAGTACCGAAAAGGAAGCAGTGTTGGATCAAGAAGAGCTCGTGTGTGGCACTCTACATACTGTGGGGCATGGGCCCTGTTGGCCTGGGAAGGGCCTGGGATGCAGTCTACCTCAGATGCGCTGTCTGTAAGCACAGGCAATGGTTGACCCTGTCGTGCTCATCTGCACCTTTAGGTCTGAAGCTCTTTGCCCTGAAGTAGGGCTGGTGTGCTTCCCATGGTGTGGGCTACAAAATAAGGGAGCCAGGAACTGCATGGACTTCTAGCGTGATACAGGTGTGGGCTGTGGCATCCAGCTGTAGTAAGTAATTGGGGTTGCTTATGATATGAAGGCTTCATAGGCACCAGGAATAAGTGCTGTGGGCCTGCTTAGACATTGTTCCATGTCTCAGCCTCTGCTGAGACTCATAGCCCGGGTCCCAAGCATCTTCTCAGCTCAGGCTGTGGTACACACACACACACACACACACACACACACACACACACACACAAGTCTTATCTGGTGGTTCAGACAGTAAAGAATCACTCTGTAATGCAGGAGATGTAAATTTGATGCGTGCGTTGGGAAGACATCCAGGGGAAGGAAATGCCAACTGACTCCAGTATTTTTCTGGGAAATCTTATGAACAGAGGATCCTGGGGAGCTAAACTCATGCAGTCTCAAAGATTCAGACATGACTGGGTACAGCACAGACACACGGAAGTACTGCTAAGAGAGTCTATGGTTCCTATAACATATAGATATCTCTCTTTAATCGCAAGTATTTAGTAACGAGGACTAAAGGACAGCTTCTGAGTTTTGATATAACTGGGACATTTCTATTTGTCTTGCAAAAGCTATCATGAATCCAGTTAGCACAATAACCACTTTTTTATACCAAAGGAGCAAAGGTATGCCTCTATCTGAAGAGGAGAACAGTACTTTTTAGTGATTTCAATGGTTGTGTCACAAATCAATTCTTTGAAGAACCAAGGCAACATTACAGTCTAGAGTTAGTTTTATATTCAGGGACATGATGACATGCTGGGAGCCTTACGGCTTTGGATGCAAAGAATTAAAGAGGAATGAGTAATAAAAATCGTAACTTCTGAGCTGAGCCCTGAGGGTCAGGTCTGAGTTGACTTTGTGTGTGCTACCCCAGTCCTCAACCAGTACCGAAAAGGAAGCAGTGTTGGATCAAGAAGAGCTCGTGTGTGGCACTCTACATACTGTGGGGCATGGGCCCTGTTGGCCTGGGAAGGGCCTGGGATGCAGTCTACCTCAGATGCGCTGTCTGTAAGCACAGGCAATGGTTGACCCTGTCGTGCTCATCTGCACCTTTAGGTCTGAAGCTCTTTGCCCTGAAGTAGGGCTGGTGTGCTTCCCATGGTGTGGGCTACAAAATAAGGGAGCCAGGAACTGCATGGACTTCTAGCGTGATACAGGTGTGGGCTGTGGCATCCAGCTGTAGTAAGTAATTGGGGTTGCTTATGATATGAAGGCTTCATAGGCACCAGGAATAAGTGCTGTGGGCCTGCTTAGACATTGTTCCATGTCTCAGCCTCTGCTGAGACTCATAGCCCGGGTCCCCAGCATCTTCTCAGCTCAGGCTGTGGTACACACACACACACACACACACACACACACACACACACACACACAAGTCTTATCTGGTGGTTCAGACAGTAAAGAATCACTCTGTAATGCAGGAGATGTAAATTTGATGCGTGCGTTGGGAAGACATCCAGGGGAAGGAAATGCCAACTGACTCCAGTATTTTTCTGGGAAATCTTATGAACAGAGGATCCTGGGGAGCTAAACTCATGCAGTCTCAAAGATTCAGACATGACTGGGTACAGCACAGACACACGGAAGTACTGCTAAGAGAGTCTATGGTTCCTATAACATATAGATATCTCTCTTTAATCGCAAGTATTTAGTAACGAGGACTAAAGGACAGCTTCTGAGTTTTGATATAACTGGGACATTTCTATTTGTCTTGCAAAAGCTATCATGAATCCAGTTAGCACAATAACCACTTTTTTATACCAAAGGAGCAAAGGTATGCCTCTATCTGAAGAGGAGAACAGTACTTTTTAGTGATTTCAATGGTTGTGTCACAAATCAATTCTTTGAAGAACCAAGGCAACATTACAGTCTAGAGTTAGTTTTATATTCAGGGACATGATGACATGCTGGGAGCCTTACGGCTTTGGATGCAAAGAATTAAAGAGGAATGAGTAATAAAAAATGAATTCGCGTAACTTCTAACAGAGAGTGTTAGTAACATAGAATCAGCAGAAAAGAAATCCATTCTGTCCAGAAAAGTGTCCCCAAGGGAAATCATGGACTTAAAGGTTGGAGCAAGAAGAGGAAAACATGCCTAATGAGCTGACTCAGGAAGCTGTAAATATCTCCCCTGCTGCAGTCCCTCAGCCTGTGGCACTTTGGTGGGTCAGGACCTGGTCCTTTCTTTTGAAATTCTACATCTGTCTGGGAACAAATGCTTGATTTCTATCATCACCGTGTGTCATCTTTGCAGACAATAATTTGGTGTTCTTGTTAATCATTTAAGGAGGAGTTTTGTCTTCTCCAGGAAAGCCTTCTCTCTCAATCCATAGGCAGGTGAGTCTGAGAGCTCCACAGACACTGCAGGAGAGGGTCAGACAGGATGGAAGCCAGGAGTGTGTACCTGAGGTCACTCGAGGACCAGTCTAGCACAGCTCAAAAACCAGAGCTCACTCTGGTTGTTTTCTGGCTTTCCTAATGTGAATGTGTTTATCTATGGTCTACAAACCAAGTGAACCTTGCACTTGAAATTGCAAGTGTCATTGTGGACAATTAATTGGGAATAGTGGGAGCTCAGTTAGCAAGTATGATGGTGGTGGTTTAGGCCCACAGTCGCTCAGCATCTGACTCTCTGCAACTACATGGACTGTAGCCATCCAGGCTCCTCTCTCCATGGGATTTCACAGGCATGACTGCTGGAGTGGATTGCCATTTGCTTCTCCAGGGGTATTCCTGACCCAGGGAATGGAACCCCCATTTCCTGCATTGGCCGGAGGATTCTTCACTCTTTGAGCCAGGGGGAAAATTCTGTTATAAGGAATACGAGTCATAAACTGGTTCCAGTAAAAGTAGAAAATTAGTACAATTATCTTATTTATGAACTGGAGGAAACAGGCAAAGTCCCTAAGGAAAAGAAGACTTCTGCTGCTTCACAGAAACCATACCCTCCTTTTCTTGTTTGTTTCTTTTACTTGTCTGTTTCTGATTTTGTTTTAGTAATATTTTTATTCCATTTGCTTAGTTTCCTCTTGGGATATTCAAACCCTAAGATGTATCATGTCATGACTATATCACTGTTTATTTTCTTTTCAAAACACGTTTGTCTTTATTGTTATTCCAGGCGTCAAGGTGATGTCACTGCAGTTGGAATATCGGTGGAACAAGGAAACTTTTTTTTATTGCATTGCCTCAGAGATTCTTTGAACTTGTTAGATATCTTTTCTTTTAATGTCATATGCCCATGCTTTTTATCTCTCTACTTCTCTCTCATACTTTTTTATTCCTTCCTAAATACCAAGCAGAAATTCATCATAACTATAATGAACCCAAAATGTATTATTTCATTAGAAATTTTCAAACTGAGATTTCTGGGTAAAACTTATGCATTCCTTCAGAGCACAATAATTTGGTCTGACCAGCTTGAGCTACAACCACTCATGTCCTAAGGAGAGTGAATACAGGGACAAATGCATGAGAGTAACACAACCCAGAAGGACATAGTCATGTGTGTGTCTCTCTGTGTGTGTCTCTGTGTGTGTGTTTGTGTTTGTGCCTATGCCTTATGAAGGGAGAACAGTTCTTAAAGCAGAGGCATTTGGACTCATTCAGTAAGATGACAATACAGAGTTAACAGATGGAACTAGGAAAAGATGCTGATATAATTCACACGATGGGTTATAACTAAATCAATATTGTGTAAGGAACCACATGGAAGGAGGGATTCTCTGTGGACTGAAGGTTCACCTGTAGCCACTTGGCTCCTCAGCATCCCTGACTGCATCTCTATTCACACCTGCCCCTTCTATCTTGCTACTCAGTCTCACTGGCTTCCTTGTTTGGATTTGCACACATAGAGCCAGAGTCTTCCTCAAGCCCTGTGAAGTGGCTATTCACTCTGCCAGGCACACACTTCTCCTGAAATCACACTCGCTTCTTCTCTCCCTTTCTGGGCGAATGCGATCAGGCATTACCTCATTATCTGGTCCTCCCTAGATACCCAGGAAAAAAATAAAACCTGTCACTCTCTCTTTTATACCTGGTGTTTTCTTCATCTGTCACATTCTGACATACTGTATGACATTTTATTTGAATATTCTCATTCACCACCCTTTGATTGCTAGAGGTTTGTTTTTTACCACTCTCTTCTTATTGCCTCTGTGTACTGGGAACATGGCCAGTACTAAATATGAATATCAGGTTAAGACTCTAGATATATGACCTCTTTGCAAATATGATGAGAATCGGACAAAAATTCCTGGTCAGAGGTGAAATGGAGTGTATCTTCAGAGGGCCTTCTGGTTGACTCAGTAGTAAAGAATCCATCCCCAGTGTAGGAACTGTGTGAGAGATGCCAGTTCAATCCCTGGGTTGAGTTGGGAAGAACTTCTGGAGGAGGGCATGACAACCATCTCCAGGATTCCAGCCAGGAAAATCCCATGGACAGAGCAGCTGGTAGGCTATAGTGCATGGGGTTGCAAAGAGTTTGACATGACTAAAGCAACTGCACACACACAAATACCCTCAAAGAGTACTTATCTATAAATAAAGTATCCACATTATTTGCTTGAGTGCTGAATAGAAATTGCATTGTTTCACTTGTGTGATTTATGACAGTTTGTGTGAAAATTAGTCATATTATTTTCCTATTTCCTGATAGTTACCTCCACCCCATGGGACCAAATAACAATACACAAATTGCGGAATTTCTTCTTCTTGGACTTTCAGAAAAACCAGAACTGCAGCCCCTCATATTTGGACTTTTCCTCTCCATGTACTTCATCACTGTGCTTGGAAACGTGCTCATCATCCTGGCTGTCAGCTCAGACTCCCACCTCCACACCCCCATGTACTTCTTCCTCTCCAACCTGTCTTTTGTAGACATCTGTTTCACCTCCACCACCATCCCAAAGATGCTGTGGAATATCCAGACCCAGAGAAAAGTCATAACCTATGAAGGCTGCATCACCCAGATATATTTTTACATTCTCTTTGCAGTATTAGATGACATTCTCCTGACAGTGATGGCCTATGACCGGTATGTGGCCATCTGCCACCCTTTGCACTACGTGGTCATCATGAGTCCTCGGCTCTGTGGACTGCTGGTTCTGATATCCTGGGTAATGATTGCTTTGTACTCCTTGCTACACAGCTTAATGGTTCTGCGATTATCTTTTTGTCCAGATGTGCAAGTTCCCCACTTTTTCTGTGAACTCAGTCAGGTGGTTCAACGTTCCAGTTCTGACAACTTTCTGAATAACCTAGTGATGTATTTTGGAGCTGTCCTGGTGGGTGCTGGTCCTTTTGCTGGTATATGTTGGTCTTACTCCAGAATAGTTTCCTGTATATGTAAGATCACATCTGCTCAGGGGAAGCATAAAGCATTTTCCACCTGTGTGTCCCACCTCTCTGTTGTCTCCCTATTTTATTTTACAACGTTAACAGTTTATCTTAGCTCTGCTGCTGCCCACAGCTCATTTTCAAGTACTATTGCTTCAGTGATGTACACTGTGGTCACCCCCATGCTGAACCCCTTCATCTACAGTTTGAGAAACAAAGACATACAGGAGGCTCTAAAGATGTATTTGGGTCCAAGTATAAAATACCTTATTACACTAGTGCCCTGGGTTGCATAACTCAAAGTCTTGAAAGCAGCAGTTGTGTCTTTGATCATTGTGGAATAAAATTTGCTCTTCATGCTTATTTCCTGGGATTTCTTTTTTTTTTTTTACTTTTGAATTCAGCATATTTGTGCAATTTAAGGAACCCCCTTTATTAAACTTTATGCTGTGTCTTATACAGAGATAGTTTTTATTTATTCCTGCTTCACAGTTTCCTACCTTTGGATCAAAAATACTTGGGAATTCCATTATATGATGGAGTATCATAGATCTATGAAGATTTTTATCATGAATTATATGTTTTTATTAGAATATAATGAAGGAATTTATGATGAAGAATTTATCACAAATAATGTGTTTTTATTGGCTTGTCTTACTCTACTAGCAGTTAAAGATATTGTTGATAGGTATTATTTATTGTCAATATGTTCCCTGTTTTCTGTTTGGTTTTGTAATTCTTTGTTTTTCTTCTTCTTTGTGTTTCTTCTCTTACTATTTGATGATTTTAGTCATCTCTTGTATTCCTTTTTCTTTAGTTTCTGTATATTTAGTAAAAGGTTTTTTGTATGGTCAACAAAGTGTCTTTATATGATGACCTACAACTATATATGCTTTTTAAAACAGGTTGCCTTATAAGTTTGTACACTTTCTAATAGCATACATTTTCACTCCCTGTCCTTATATTTTGTGCCTTTGATGTCATTTTGATACCACCTTACTCATCCCTTTAATTCTTATTTTGGCTCTACTTGACTTTAGAAATGTTTTTGTCTATGAAATATTCATACTAGTTTAAGTGATTTGACCCCCAGCCTTTCTACACGTTTGCTTTTGCTAGTGGTATTTTCTCTTTCCTATAGATTCTTACACGTGTTATGTCTTTTTTCTCTCCTTTTTTGGGACGATCATCTATCGTTTCTTCTAGAGTAGGTTTAGAATTGATCAATCCCATTATTGCTTGCTTGTCTGAAAAGTTTCGTATCTCTCCTTCAATTCTACATGATACTCTTACTGGGTCGAATAACCTCGTTTGCAGATTTTCCCTCTCAGCACTTTAAATATATCATGCCACACCCTTCTATCGGCAAAGTTTCTGAAAAAAAAAAGAAAAGAAATAAAGAAAGAATCAGCTGATAAACTTATGGATTTCCATGTTATATGAGAGTGTTTTACTTGTACTGCCTTTAGAAGCCCATAATTTAACTTTGTGGTTTCAAATGATATGTCTTCATTTGGGTCTTGCTGCTGTCATTTTTGGGGGACCCTTTTTGCTTCTCGTACCTGGCTCTGCTTTGTTGTTCAGGAGTGGGAAGTTTTCTGCCATAATTTTATCAAACCTGTTTTGACTACATTTGCTTTCTGTCTTTTACTTCAGGGACACCCAAGTTATGCCAGTTCTGGTGTTCTTAATGTAGTCAAACATCCCTCAAACTATTGCTATTTTTAATTTTAAAATTTTCTGACTGCATCATTTTCATGATTCTATATTTTGGCTAGCTTATGCATTCTACTGTATACACTGGCATGTTAGTAATTACTTCCAATTATTGTTCATTTCAGTTATTGTAGTGTTTAGTTCTAATTAGTTTTATTTTCAGTATTTCATAGCTTCTTGTTAAAATTATCACTGTGGCAAGGAGCAGTCAGGGATAAACCTATGACTGATCTGGGATTATACATATCTTTAAACAACAAAACTCTGTAAAAGCAAAATAAAAATGACTAAGGAATAATAAAAATAAATGATAACTGTGTTTGTACATTTTAAGCATTTTTCACTTGTCATATTTTGTGCCTTTGATGTCATTTTGATACCACCTTACTCATCCCTTTAATTCTTATTTTGGCTCTACTTGACTTTAGAAATGTTTTTGTCTATGAAATATTCATACTAGTTTAAGTGATTTGACCCCCAGCCTTTCTACACGTTTGCTTTTGCTAGTGGTATTTTCTCTTTCCTATAGATTCTTACACGTGTTATGTCTTTTTTCTCTCCTTTTTTGGGACGATCATCTATCGTTTCTTCTAGAGTAGGTTTAGAATTGATCAATCCCATTATTGCTTGCTTGTCTGAAAAGTTTCGTATCTCTCCTTCAATTCTACATGATACTCTTACTGGGTCGAATAACCTCGTTTGCAGATTTTCCCTCTCAGCACTTTAAATATATCATGCCACACCCTTCTATCGGCAAAGTTTCTGAAAAAAAAAAGAAAAGAAATAAAGAAAGAATCAGCTGATAAACTTATGGATTTCCATGTTATATGAGAGTGTTTTACTTGTACTGCCTTTAGAAGCCCATAATTTAACTTTGTGGTTTCAAATGATATGTCTTCATTTGGGTCTTGCTGCTGTCATTTTTGGGGGACCCTTTTTGCTTCTCGTACCTGGCTCTGCTTTGTTGTTCAGGAGTGGGAAGTTTTCTGCCATAATTTTATCAAACCTGTTTTGACTACATTTGCTTTCTGTCTTTTACTTCAGGGACACCCAAGTTATGCCAGTTCTGGTGTTCTTAATGTAGTCAAACATCCCTCAAACTATTGCTATTTTTAATTTTAAAATTTTCTGACTGCATCATTTTCATGATTCTATATTTTGGCTAGCTTATGCATTCTACTGTATACACTGGCATGTTAGTAATTACTTCCAATTATTGTTCATTTCAGTTATTGTAGTGTTTAGTTCTAATTAGTTTTATTTTCAGTATTTCATAGCTTCTTGTTAAAATTATCACTGTGGCAAGGAGCAGTCAGGGATAAACCTATGACTGATCTGGGATTATACATATCTTTAAACAACAAAACTCTGTAAAAGCAAAATAAAAATGACTAAGGAATAATAAAAATAAATGATAACTGTGTTTGTTCATCAGTCCCTTTTTCACAGAATTAAATATTTAATGCTCTTCCACTTTTTAACAAATGCACAGGGTAAATGCTGGAAGTAAAATCTCCTTTTGGAGGTTTCAAGATTTCTTGAATCATTTTAGATTGAGAAAATGGGTTTTATATCATCTATACTCATGCATTGAATTTATATCTAGTAAAATGTTTGTTTCTGTTTCACTAGCTGTTTTTTGTTTTTTTTTAAAGGGATGTTCTTTCACCCTGTCAATTGGGACAAATTCCTCTGTCTTTCATTTTATTTATCTTTCTCTGTTTGTATGAAATTATGTGCCACCATTAACTCCTCTGGTCTTGAAGTGGTGTCTTTCTGTGGGAACAGTCACATACAATTGGTGTGTGCCCAGTGGCTTTGCTGGAGGAGCTGGATTTGATGTTAGCATAATTCATGCCTTTCCTTATGGTGTACTGGCTGCAATCATCTTGCTAGGAAGTTTGGAGGGTTTAGGGCTTGAGACAGGTATGAGCTTTGGCTTTCTCTTTGCTTACATGGCCATTATTAGCCTAATGGGAGGGAGGCAAGTCGCACATTGCTGGAGCAGAAGCCCTGAGGATCAGGTTTGAACTGACTCTCTTCTCCCTATGTATGTGTCCCCCGACTTCCGCACCAGCTGAAGTTTTTGTCTCTGCAGTAGGGCTGCTGTGCTTGCTATGGCATGGTATGGGCTGCAAAATAGGGGAGCCGGGATCTGCATGGACTTCTTGCATAACAGGGGTGTGGGCTATGGCAGCCAGCTCTAGTGAGTAATCGGGGTTGCTTCTGATATGAAGGCCACGTAGGCATCAGTAATAGGTGCTGTGGGCCTGCTTAGACATTGTTCCATGTCTCAGCCTCTGCTGAGACTCACAGCCACCGTCCCAAACATCTGCTCAACTCAGGCTGTGATACACACACACACACACACACACACACACACACACACGTCTTCTCTGGTGGTTCAGACTGTAAAGAATCATCCTGCAATGCAACAGATGTGAATTTGATTCTCAGGACAGGAAGATCCCCAGGGCAAGCATATGGCAACCCACTCTGGTATTCATGTCTGGAAATCCTTTGGACAGAGGATCCTGGTGAGCTGAACTCCATGAGGTCTCAAAAATGCAGACATGACTGAGTACAGCATAGACACAGAGAAAATCTGCTAAGATATTCTATGGTGCATATAAGCATATAAATATCTCTCTTTAATTACAAGCATTTAGTATTGAGGACTAAAGGATAGCTTCAGAGTTCTGATATACCTCGGACATTTCTATTCAGCTTGTAAAAGCTATTGTGAATCCAGGGAATATAATAACCACAATTTTATACCAAAGGAGCAAAGGTGTCCCCCTTTCTGAAGAGGAAAATAATAATTTTTAGTGATTTCAGTGATTGTGTCTCTGCCACAAATCAATGCTTTGAAGACCCAGGGGACCTAGTCAAGACAAATTCTCAATGTTACAGTCTAAAAAAAATTTTGTATTCAGGGACATGATGATGTGCTGGGAGCCTTAGGGCTTTGCAATCAAGAGAATTAAAAGGTAAAGAGTAGAATAGGTATTACATTGAATCTGTAGATGATATTTGGTAGTATGGTCATTTTCACAATATTGATTCTTCTGACTCAGGAACATGGAATATCTCTCCATCTGTTTAAGTCTTCTTTAATTTCTTTCATGAGTGTCTTGTAATTTTCTGTGTACAATTCTTTTGTTTCTCTGGGTAGGTTTATTCCTAGATATTTGATTCTTTTTGTTGCAATGGTGAAGGGGACTGCCTCTTTGATTTCGTTTTCTGATTTGTCATTGTTTGTGTATAGGAATGCCGTGATTTCTGTGTGTTGACTTTGCATCCTGAGACTTCGCTGAATTCGTTGATTAGCTCTAGTAGCTTTGTAATAGAGTCTTTGGGATTTTCTATGTATAGTATCATGTCATCTGCAAAAAGAGAGAGCTTGACTTTTTCCTTTCCAATCTGGACTCCTTTTATTTCTTTCTCTTCTCTTATTGCTGTTGCTAGAACTTCCAGGACTATGTTGAATAGTAGTGGTGAAAGTGGACACCCCTGTCTTGTTCCTGATCTTAGAGGGAATGCTTTCAGTTTTTCACCATTGAGGATGATGTTCGCTGTGGGTTTCTCATAGATGGCTTTCACTATGTTGTGATAGGTTGGTTCTATGTCCATTTTCTGGAGTTTTTATCATAAATGGGTGTTGTACTTTGTCGAAGGCTTTTTCTGCATCTATTGAGATGATCATGTGATTTTTGTCTCTCAGTTTGTTGATATGGTGTATCACATTGATTGATTTGCAGATGTTGAACAATCCTTGCATGCCTGGGATGAACCCGACTTGATCATGATGTATGAGTTTTTTGATGTGTCGTTGAATTCTGTTTGCTAGGATTTTGTTGAGGATCTTGGCATCTAAGTTCATCAGAGAAATTGGCCTATAGTTTTCCTTTTTTGTGTTTTCTTTGCCTGGTTTGGGTATCAGGGTGATGGTGGCCTGATAGAATGTGTTTGGAAGTTTTCCTTCCTGTGCAATTTTCTGGAAGAGTTTTAGAAGAACAGGCATTAGCTCTTCTTAAAATGTTTGGTAGAATTCACCTGTGAAGCCATCTGGCCCTGGGCTTTTATTTTTGGGTAGATTTTTAATCACAGATTCGATTTCTGAGCTTGTGATTGTGTTGTTCAAAGTTTCTGTTTCTTCCTGGCTCAGGTTTGGGAGATTGATCTTCCCCAAGAAACTGTCCATTTCTTCCAGGTTGTCCAGTTTGTTGCCATAGAGTTGCTCATAATAGTCCCTTAGAATCCTTTGGATTTCTGCATTATCTGTTGTAATCTCTCCTTTTTCATTTTTGATTTTGTTGATCTGGTTCTTCTCTCTCTTTCTTTTGATGAGTCTGGCCAGAGGCTTGTCAATTTCATTTACCTTTTCAAAGAACCAGCTTTTTGTTTTATTTAACTGTACTATAGTTTCTTTCATTTCTTTTTCATTTATTTCTGCTCTGGTCTTCATAATTTCTCTTCTTCTGCTGGCTTTGGGATGTTTTTGTTCTTCTTTTTCCAATTGTTTTAAGTGAAGGGTTAAGTCATCTGCTTCATATTTTCCTAGTTTCCTGAGGTGGGATTGTATTGCTATAAATCTCGATCTGCTAGTTCAGCTATGAAATTTGGGGACACCCTGTCTTGTTCCTGATCTTAGAGGGAATGCTTTCAGTTTTTCACCATTGAGGATGATGTTCGCTGTGGGTTTCTCATAGATGGCTTTCACTATGTTGTGATAGGTTGGTTCTATGTCCATTTTCTGGAGTTTTTATCATAAATGGGTGTTGTACTTTGTCGAAGGCTTTTTCTGCATCTATTGAGATGATCATGTGATTTTTGTCTCTCAGTTTGTTGATATGGTGTATCACATTGATTGATTTGCAGATGTTGAACAATCCTTGCATGCCTGGGATGAACCCGACTTGATCATGATGTATGAGTTTTTTGATGTGTCGTTGAATTCTGTTTGCTAGGATTTTGTTGAGGATCTTGGCATCTAAGTTCATCAGAGAAATTGGCCTATAGTTTTCCTTTTTTGTGTTTTCTTTGCCTGGTTTGGGTATCAGGGTGATGGTGGCCTGATAGAATGTGTTTGGAAGTTTTCCTTCCTGTGCAATTTTCTGGAAGAGTTTTAGAAGAACAGGCATTAGCTCTTCTTAAAATGTTTGGTAGAATTCACCTGTGAAGCCATCTGGCCCTGGGCTTTTATTTTTGGGTAGATTTTTAATCACAGATTCGATTTCTGAGCTTGTGATTGTGTTGTTCAAAGTTTCTGTTTCTTCCTGGCTCAGGTTTGGGAGATTGATCTTCCCCAAGAAACTGTCCATTTCTTCCAGGTTGTCCAGTTTGTTGCCATAGAGTTGCTCATAATAGTCCCTTAGAATCCTTTGGATTTCTGCATTATCTGTTGTAATCTCTCCTTTTTCATTTTTGATTTTGTTGATCTGGTTCTTCTCTCTCTTTCTTTTGATGAGTCTGGCCAGAGGCTTGTCAATTTCATTTACCTTTTCAAAGAACCAGCTTTTTGTTTTATTTAACTGTACTATAGTTTCTTTCATTTCTTTTTCATTTATTTCTGCTCTGGTCTTCATAATTTCTCTTCTTCTGCTGGCTTTGGGATGTTTTTGTTCTTCTTTTTCCAATTGTTTTAAGTGAAGGGTTAAGTCATCTGCTTCATATTTTCCTAGTTTCCTGAGGTGGGATTGTATTGCTATAAATTTCCCTCTTAGAACTGCTTTTGCGGTATCCCATAGGTTTTGCACGGTTATATGTTCATTGTCATTTTCTTCTAGGAATTATTTAATTTATCCTTTGATTTCCTCAGTAATCAGTTGGTTTTTTAGATATGTGTTGTTTAATCTCCATGTGTTTGTGTTTTTAGCGTTTTTTCCCCTGCAGTTGATGTCTAGTCTCATTGCATTGTGGTCCCAGAAGACAGCTGATATTATTTCAGTTCTCTTGAATTTGACTGATGTTTGATTTGTGGCCCAAGATGTGGTCTATCCTGGAGAATGTTCCGTGAGCACTTGATAAGTGTATTTTTCTGCTTTTGGATGGGACGTCCTAAAGATATCGATGAAGTCCATCTTTTCTAGTGTGGCATTTAAGGCTTGTGTTTCTTTATTCATTTTCTGTTTGGATGATCTATCCATTGGTGTGAGAGGAGTGTTAAAGTCTTCTACTATTATTGTGTTATTATTGATTTCTTCTTTTAAGTCTGAAAGTATCTGTCTTATGTATTGAGGTGCCCCTGTGTTGGGTGCATAGATATTCATGACTGTTATGTCTTCCTCTTGGATGGATCCCTTAATCATGATGTAGTGACCTGCCTTGTCTCTTAGAATCTTCTTTACTTTAAAATCTATTTTGTCTGATATGAGGATTGGTACCCCAGCTTTCTTTTGATTTCCATTTGTATGGAATATCTTTTTCCAGCCTTTCACTTTCTGTCTATGGGTGTCTTTAGGTCTGAAATGGGTCGCTTGTAAACAGCATATTTATGGGTCATGTTTCTTGATCCATTCAGCCAACCTGTGTCATTTCGTTGGAGCATTTAATCCATTTACATTCAAAGTAATTATTGATACAAATGTTCCTATTGTCATCTTCTTAGAAGTTTGGGGTTTGATTTGTAGGACTTCTTCTACTCTTGTATTTCTTGGCTATATCAGGCCGTTTAACACTTGTTGTAGGGCTGGTTTTGTGGTACAGAATTCTTTTAGTTTTTGTCTGTCTGAGAAGCTTTTGACTTCTCCAACAATTCTGAATGAGATTCTTGCTGGGTAGAGAATTCTTGGTTGGAGGGCTTTTAGTTTTTTTTTTTTCCCCCAATTGTTTTAAGTGAAGGGTTAAGTCATCTGCTTCATATTTTCCTAGTTTCTTGAGGTGGGATTGTATTGCTATAAACTTCCCTCTTAGAACTGCTTTTGCGGTATCCCATAGGTTTTGCACGGTTATATGTTCATTGTCATTTTCTTCTAGGAATTATTTAATTTATCCTTTGATTTCCTCAGTAATCAGTTGGTTTTTTAGATATGTGTTGTTTAATCTCCATGTGTTTGTGTTTTTAGCGTTTTTTCCCCTGCAGTTGATGTCTAGTCTCATTGCATTGTGGTCCCAGAAGACAGCTGATATTATTTCAGTTCTCTTGAATTTGACTGATGTTTGATTTGTGGCCCAAGATGTGGTCTATCCTGGAGAATGTTCCGTGAGCACTTGATAAGTGTATTTTTCTGCTTTTGGATGGGACGTCCTAAAGATATCGATGAAGTCCATCTTTTCTAGTGTGGCATTTAAGGCTTGTGTTTCTTTATTCATTTTCTGTTTGGATGATCTATCCATTGGTGTGAGAGGAGTGTTAAAGTCTTCTACTATTATTGTGTTATTATTGATTTCTTCTTTTAAGTCTGAAAGTATCTGTCTTATGTATTGAGGTGCCCCTGTGTTGGGTGCATAGATATTCATGACTGTTATGTCTTCCTCTTGGATGGATCCCTTAATCATGATGTAGTGACCTGCCTTGTCTCTTAGAATCTTCTTTACTTTAAAATCTATTTTGTCTGATATGAGGATTGGTACCCCAGCTTTCTTTTGATTTCCATTTGTATGGAATATCTTTTTCCAGCCTTTCACTTTCTGTCTATGGGTGTCTTTAGGTCTGAAATGGGTCGCTTGTAAACAGCATATTTATGGGTCATGTTTCTTGATCCATTCAGCCAACCTGTGTCATTTCGTTGGAGCATTTAATCCATTTACATTCAAAGTAATTATTGATACAAATGTTCCTATTGTCATCTTCTTAGAAGTTTGGGGTTTGATTTGTAGGACTTCTTCTACTCTTGTATTTCTTGGCTATATCAGGCCGTTTAACACTTGTTGTAGGGCTGGTTTTGTGGTACAGAATTCTTTTAGTTTTTGTCTGTCTGAGAAGCTTTTGACTTCTCCAACAATTCTGAATGAGATTCTTGCTGGGTAGAGAATTCTTGGTTGGAGGTTGTTCTCTTTTAGCCGTTTAAATGTATCTTGCCATTCTCTTCTGGCCTGCAGGGTTTCTGTTGAGAGATCCGCAGTTAGACGTATGGGGCTTCCTTTATATGTTATTTGTTGTTTGCTTCTAGCTGCTTTTAGTCATCTGTCTTTATATTTAGTCTGCATTAGTTTGATTAGAATGTGCCTTGGTGTATTTCTTCTGGGGTTTCTCCTGTATGGAACTCTTTGTGCTTCTTGGACTTGGTTGACTATTTCCTTTCCCATGCTGGGGAAGTTTTCAACTATAACCTCTTCAAGAATTTTTTCATAACCTTTCTTTCCCTCTTCTTCCTCTGGAACTCCTATAATTCTAATGTTGGTGTGTTTGATATTGTCTCATAGGTCTCTGAGGCTATCCTCAGTTCTTTTAATTCTTTTGGCTTTGTTCTGTTCCTCACCAGTTATTTCTACCATTCTGTCTTCCAGCTCACTTATCCCTTCTTCAGCCTCCAGTACTCTACTGTTGAGACCTTCTATAGTATTTTTGAGTCCAGCAATTGAGTTGGTGGTCTCTATTTGCTTATTTTTCATTTCCTGCATGTCTTTTCTCAATGCACTAATTTCCCCTAATATTCTGTTTTCGGTGTTTTGCATCCTCATTAGTATAGCTTTTCTGAATCCTCTTTCAGATAATTTGTCTATCTCCTCCTCTGTCATTTGAAACTGTGATTCTCTAGCTTGGTCCTTCATTTGTGCAGTGTTTCTCTGTCGTTTCATTATTAGGTTAGTTTTTGTTTCTTTGTGGGTGTCTGTGTGTACGGAGTTCTTTTCTCCACCAGGCTTCTTGGTTGAATTCTCCCTTCCTTTGGGTTTCTGTCCTTCTGGAAGGGTTCAATGGTTTGTGTCTTGGGTGGTGTTAGGTCTTGTTTACAGGCGAACAATCTCTAGTGTTGCATGTTCTTTGATAGTGTGGGGTCTTGGAATCAGGGCTTCTACTCTGAGGATCCTTGGTTTGATGATTGGTCAGGTGGTGTAGGCTCTATGTCTGGTTTGCTATGGTGTTCCGTGATATTAGTTCAAATACTAGCATCTGAGGAGCAAGAGGTGTGTTCCTAATGGGTGACAGTCATAAAAGCATGCAGATGTTTTCTAACATAGTCATAAGATATACATACATACACAGCAATAACCACATCTAACCAGTCTTACAGTGACAAAGCATAGGAAACTTTTCTGGCAAACGATGCAATCAAAGATGGTACTTGCCCGTTAAGCTCTGAATTAATTAAAATAGTGCCTGGAAAAATAGATCTTGGGTAAGGTCCTGGCTTGGACTATTTCATTAAAAGCAATTTTTAACTAAGACATGTGTCGGGGGTGAGGAGGTGGAGAGTGTATCCTTAGTTGACTATTCCTTTACGGGGAAGTTTTCAACTATAACCTCTTCAAGAATTTTTTCATAACCTTTCTTTCCCTCTTCTTCCTCTGGAACTCCTATAATTCTAATGTTGGTGTGTTTGATATTGTCTCATAGGTCTCTGAGGCTATCCTCAGTTCTTTTAATTCTTTTGGCTTTGTTCTGTTCCTCACCAGTTATTTCTACCATTCTGTCTTCCAGCTCACTTATCCCTTCTTCAGCCTCCAGTACTCTACTGTTGAGACCTTCTATAGTATTTTTGAGTCCAGCAATTGAGTTGGTGGTCTCTATTTGCTTATTTTTCATTTCCTGCATGTCTTTTCTCAATGCACTAATTTCCCCTAATATTCTGTTTTCGGTGTTTTGCATCCTCATTAGTATAGCTTTTCTGAATCCTCTTTCAGATAATTTGTCTATCTCCTCCTCTGTCATTTGAAACTGTGATTCTCTAGCTTGGTCCTTCATTTGTGCAGTGTTTCTCTGTCGTTTCATTATTAGGTTAGTTTTTGTTTCTTTGTGGGTGTCTGTGTGTACGGAGTTCTTTTCTCCACCAGGCTTCTTGGTTGAATTCTCCCTTCCTTTGGGTTTCTGTCCTTCTGGAAGGGTTCAATGGTTTGTGTCTTGGGTGGTGTTAGGTCTTGTTTACAGGCGAACAATCTCTAGTGTTGCATGTTCTTTGATAGTGTGGGGTCTTGGAATCAGGGCTTCTACTCTGAGGATCCTTGGTTTGATGATTGGTCAGGTGGTGTAGGCTCTATGTCTGGTTTGCTATGGTGTTCCGTGATATTAGTTCAAATACTAGCATCTGAGGAGCAAGAGGTGTGTTCCTAATGGGTGACAGTCATAAAAGCATGCAGATGTTTTCTAACATAGTCATAAGATATACATACATACACAGCAATAACCACATCTAACCAGTCTTACAGTGACAAAGCATAGGAAACTTTTCTGGCAAACGATGCAATCAAAGATGGTACTTGCCCGTTAAGCTCTGAATTAATTAAAATAGTGCCTGGAAAAATAGATCTTGGGTAAGGTCCTGGCTTGGACTATTTCATTAAAAGCAATTTTTAACTAAGACATGTGTCGGGGGTGAGGAGGTGGAGAGTGTATGGGTAATGAGAAGGAATAGATTCGACTTGGAAGGATTTTATAGGGTTATGTAGCCAAGATTAGTGTGCTGTATTGTTTAGTGCAGCTGGAAGAGAATAGTGGAGACAGGAAGGTAGGAAATATTTATCTAGGGGGTAGTGGTAGATAGGAGAAAGTTTTAGATTTAGCACATGGAGGGAGGAAGGAGTGGGAAAGAGGAAAGAAAATTAGAAGTTCAAGAATTAAAATTTTTTAAAAAAATTAATAATTAAAAAAAAATTAAAAAGAGAATAGAAGCTTAATAAGAAGATACAAAAGAGAGAGAGAGAAAAAAAAAAAAAACCCAAACCTGACCGATCAAACGAATAAACAGAACCGTTCGCAACAGATAAGCTAAATACTGTCCCTGGTTTTTATCCTTTCATCTGTCTGGTGGAAGCCAACCTGCTCTCAATGGTATTGTCTTGATGATGTAGCCTTTCCCTTATGGCACCGGTCTGTAAACTCAGGTGCTGGCCGGGACGGTGGGCTGATCCCAGTCTGTCGGGCGTGGGGGCTGCGGCGCGTGTGCAATCCCCTGTTGGGCGGGGGCGTCCCGGCTCTGCCGCGCACCCACCGGTAGCTTCTGATACCTGCCCTTCTGACTTCCTCCGCTGTGAGTGTAGCTATTGGGGTGCACTGGCTCCTCCACTACTGGCGCATGTGCACTGCCAGTTATGCCTCCAAGTTCCAAAGGCAGGCACAAGCTTCCCTGTCTGGCTCGAGCCCGGTCCCTGGTCAGCAATCTGTGGGCGACTTCCCCTTCAGCCCGTCACCCACTAGGAGTGTTTAAACTCACCTGGTGCCAGGTGGAAAGTCGCGATTTTTGCCTGGCCAAGCGGCACAATCCTCACACTGGGCGCTCCCTCCCGGCTCCAGGTCACCAGGCAGCACTCCAACCGCGTTCCGTCTGGCCCTGTTCCAGTATCCTATCCTCGCGGTGTCTTAATTTCTGCTGGCGATCTGGGCGGATTCTTGGAGTTTCACGCTGATCTCTGCCTTCTCTCCCCCGAGGCTCCGCTTAGGCCCCCTTTTAGGGCACTTGCTGGCGCACTCTCCATCGGTGCAGTCTGGCGTGGGGGTTAGGACAGTGGATTCTTAGAACTGTAGCTCCGGGAAATTTCTGGCTGTTCACTCTTCTACTCTCGCGGACCTATGGAATTCTTCTGTCCTCTAGCAGCTGGTTTGTTGTTGGTGGTTCATTTCTTTATTAGTTCTGGTGATTCTGTTGGGGAGTTGGTGAAATCTTCCCCTCATTCCTCCGCCATCTTGGTTCCTTTCTTCAAATTTCTTATTGAAACTTGCTTCACATATGTATGTCAATTAGAGACATGCTTTTGATGCTCAGTTTTGCCAGTAACTCTAGTAGGCAATGTGAGCACTAAGCTAAATAAAGAACAGTACACCATGAGGAAATAAAATCAGATGACCTATTATGAAACACACTATCTGTTAATGCCTATTAAAACATTTTCAGAAAGAGTAATTATGGTAGTGATATTCTAAGGTATGAAGAACTAAAAAAGGATAAACTCTAGATCCATATTTTATTCTCCTAACAGTTCACATACTTGGTTTGATTACAAAGTTAGATTTTTCCATAGAAATAGCCCAGTTCATTATTACTCTTAGTAAAATTAAAAAAAAAAATTACAGGGTTAAGCATTTCATTTTAGAAGGTTTTATTCTTAAGAAATGTATGAAGTCTCATGAGATAAGTGGGAATTTACACATATTTCAAACAAGGTTTTGAATCAATTTGAAAAAGTGGAAGAACATGAGAAAAGAAAAAAAAACATAGATGACAAGAACAGAAAAGTTAATAAACATGTTTTTAAATTGTACAGAGATGTTGAGATCAAAGAAATGGGAATGTCAGGCAATCAATTGAAGAAGCAATTGTTATTATCACAAACTAATCAAAGAATCACACTACCTGCCTTTGAGGCCTTGAGCCCCGCTGTCATGGGCAATTCTTCAGCCCAAGGGTAAAAGGCTCTTTGATAAAAGTTTCCATCGCCATGAAAGGGTTCAGCATGGGGTGACTACAGTGTACATCATTGAGCACTGGGCGGATTCTGGAGTTTCACGGCCTGATCTCTGCCTTCTCTCCCCGAGGCTCCGCTTAGGCCCCTTTTAGGGCACTTGCTGGCGCACTCTCCATCGGTGCAGTCTGGCGTGGGGGGTAGGACAGTGGATTCTTAGAACTGTAGCTCCGGGAAATTTCTGGCTGTTCACTCTTCTACTCTCGCGGACCTATGGAATTCTTCTGTCCTCTAGCAGCTGGTTTGTTGTTGGTGGTTCATTTCTTTATTAGTTCTGGTGATTCTGTTGGGGAGTTGGTGAAATCTTCCCCTCATTCCTCCGCCATCTTGGTTCCTTTCTTCAAATTTCTTATTGAAACTTGCTTCACATATGTATGTCAATTAGAGACATGCTTTTGATGCTCAGTTTTGCCAGTAACTCTAGTAGGCAATGTGAGCACTAAGCTAAATAAAGAACAGTACACCATGAGGAAATAAAATCAGATGACCTATTATGAAACACACTATCTGTTAATGCCTATTAAAACATTTTCAGAAAGAGTAATTATGGTAGTGATATTCTAAGGTATGAAGAACTAAAAAAGGATAAACTCTAGATCCATATTTTATTCTCCTAACAGTTCACATACTTGGTTTGGTTACAAAGTTAGATTTTTTCCATAGAAATAGCCCAGTTCATTATTACTCTTAGTAAAATTAAAAAAAAAAATTACAGGGTTAAGCATTTCATTTTAGAAGGTTTTATTCTTAAGAAATGTATGAAGTCTCATGAGATAAGTGGGAATTTACACATATTTCAAACAAGGTTTTGAATCAATTTGAAAAAGTGGAAGAACATGAGAAAAGAAAAAAAAACATAGATGACAAGAACAGAAAAGTTAATAAACATGTTTTTAAATTGTACAGAGATGTTGAGATCAAAGAAATGGGAATGTCAGGCAATCAATTGAAGAAGCAATTGTTATTATCACAAACTAATCAAAGAATCACACTACCTGCCTTTGAGGCCTTGAGCCCCGCTGTCATGGGCAATTCTTCAGCCCAAGGGTAAAAGGCTCTTTGATAAAAGTTTCCATCCCAGAAAATCTTTTCAGAGCCCTGTGTATGTCTTTGTTCCTCAGACTGTAGATGAAAGGGTTCAGCATGGGGGTGACTACAGTGTACATCATTGAGGCTACTGCACTTGAGTGTGAGCTTTTGATAACAGAAAAACTAAGGTACACTCCAAAGCCTGTGCAATAAAATAGGGAGACCACTGAGAGGTGAGATGCACAGGTGGAAAATGCTTTATGCTTCCCCTGAGCTGATGAGAGTCCACAGATAGAGGATATTATCTTAGCGTATGAGTAAAGAATACCAGTCAGGGTAATACCCCCGAGAATTACAGACACAAAATACACCATCACGTTGTTGAGAAAGGTGTTGGAACAGGCCAGTTGAATCAGCTGTTCAATTTCACAGAAAAAGTGGGGGATTTCCAAGTCTGAGCAAAAGGACAATTGCATTGCCATTAAGCTGTGTAACAAGGAGTTCAGAGCACTTGCTACCCAGGACACCAGCACCAGGAGTCCACAGAGCCAGGTATTCATGATGACTGTGTAGTGCAGAGGGTGGCAGATGGCCACAAAGCGGTCATAGGCCATCACAGTCAGGAGGAAGGAGTCTAATCCTGCAAAGAGTAAAGAAAAATACACCTGCATGATACACCCTTCATAGGATATGACTTTGCTCTGAGTCTGAATGCTCTGCAACATCTTTGGGATGGTGGTCGAGGTGAAGCAGATGTCCACAAAGGACAAGTTGGAAAGGAAGAAGTACATGGGGGTGTGGAGGTGGGAGTCTGAGGTGACAACCAAGATGAGGAGCAGGTTTCCAACCACAGTGATGAGGTACATGGAGAGGAAAAGTCCAAATAGGAGGGGCTGCAGTTCTGGTTCTTCTGAAAGTCCCATGAGAAGAAATTTTGAAATGTGTGTATTATTCTCTGGTTCCATATGGTTAAGGTGACTCTTGGGAAGAAAAGAAAACAATATGACTAATTTTCCCTCAAATGGGCATAACTCACATAGCTGAAATATTATGATTTCTATTTTGCTTCCAAGAAATCCATGCTAATATGCTGCCTATGGATAAATCCTCCCTGAGGGTGCTTCCCATTTCACCTCTCACTAGGTATTTTTGTCCCATTCTCAGCATATTTTTGAAGAGTTCATGTATTTACAGTCTTAATGAGAAATTCTTTCACACATTTGAGAAATATACTGAGGGCTAACATGTTCCAAGTGCATATAGGTAATAAGTAGAGATCCTGAAAAACAAATTTCCAGCAGTCTGAGGATGTTGAAAGATGATGTTCAAATAAATATATTTCATCTCAGAAGGTGAAAGATGTTTTGAAGAAAACAATAGATATAAAAGAGAGCAGAGGGCTTCCCTGGTGGTCCAGTGGGTAAGGACATCGCCTTGCAGTGCAAGGGGTGCTGGTTCGATCCCTGGCCTGGGAAGATCCCACGTGCCGTGGAGCAGTTGGACTGATGTGCCCAATTACCGAGCTGGAGCTCTGGAGTGCGTGCGCCCAGAGCTGGTGCTCTGTGACAACAGAAGCCACTGTTATGGGAGGCCCACAGGAGCCAAAGAACAAAGATGGATGAAAATAGATAAATGAAAGACCAATAGAAGTGGCCCGCCTACCCCCTCCCTCCCCAACCCGCCCCCCTGGAAAAAAAATTAAAAAAAAAAAAAAAGAGAGAGAAGAGGAGTAGGATGCACTGAGTGTTCAAGCAAGGGCAACAAACAAAAGGTTATTTGAAAAGACATTGAGAAAGAGAGAGAAGGATCTAGTATGATGCCAGGAGTTGTGTGTGCCTGGAAGAGGAAACGGCCACTGCAAAGGACCTGGGCAAGACATGTGTTCCACATGGTCTTGGAACCATGGAAGTCAATGGGGCTGAGGAATTATCAAGATGGGGAGTGAATAGAGATGGTGTCAGAGATTCTGAGGGACAAGCTGGCCTCCCTGCTACAGTAGAGCCTTCAGTTCGCAGAGAATCCCTCCTTCCATGGTGTTCCTTGCACTTTATTATTTTTCTCGCAGAAAGGTCCTAAAAACGATATTAGATCCCCTTCATAGTTCCATCTGTTAAGTTCTAGCCTCTGTCACCTTACTATTGAACTGGGTAAATAGGCAGACTTCATAAGGAAGACAGCAGTTTCCAAGAAAGAGGAGGAGGAGGGGAAACCAACATTTTCTAGCCTAAAATGTTGGCCCTGATAACGAACAACTCTGAAACTAACTTTATTGCACTATGGAAGCAAACTATTTTGTATTGCCATGTCTCATCTAGTCTTGATGGCCAGAGATCATCTTGTGGCTAGTCTTATGGTAATGTTGTGGAAGTGGGCCAAGCAAGTTCTTCACAACCTTAAAATATTCTTTTGATCTATTGTTAATAACCAACCAGAGAAGTACAAAATATTTTATTTAAAGTAGCTTCTGGAGGTATTTTCATATACCCCATTCCAGTGTCTATGCTGGAAGTTTTCTCTATCCCTTTTTTCATTAATAAACTTTTTCTGCACAAAGCTCTGAGTGACCAAAGCTAAGTCTTTTTGATCCTGATATGAATTCTTCTCCTTTTGGAGATCAAGAATCCGACATTGTTCATGGTAAACTCTCTACCATCATCTATCACTATGTCATGTTAAATGTGAGTCCAGGGCTTTCCTGGTGGTCCAGTGGGTAAGGAATCTGCCTTGCAGTGCAAGGGGCACTGGTTCAATCCTTGGCCTCAGAGGATTCCACATGCTGCTGAACAGCTGGACCAGTGTGTACAATTATAAGCCAGTGCTCTGGAGCACATGTGCCCAGAGCTGGTGCTCTGCAGGCAGACAGGCCACTACAGTTGGAGGACCACACAGGCCAAAGAATAAAGATGGATGAAAATAAATAAATAAATAAAAATGATGAAAGAGGCCAAAGTTATTAAAAAAAAAAATGTAAGTCCAGATGCCTCTACTTTAAGAACTGCTCCTCACTCCACAAGCCACAAATGGTTACACACACACACACACACACATATACCATGGACATCTGGTCTGCATTACTGTCATGAATTCTCATTCAGAACCTTTCTTGAGCCATGGGTGGTTACAACTCAAGCTGGTCAGGTCAGATTAGCTTTCTCCTAAACAATATTTAAATGATATCACAAAATTGCAGTCCATAAGATTTTGAGGCAAAAATAAAAGTTTGGGGTTTCCTTTACCTACAGTCACTTTTTGCCCTGTATCTAAAGAAATGTAAAAAGTGTGAAAGAGAGAGAGATAAAATGAAGAGAAAAGCTCTATCACGCTCAAATCTTCCCTGGGATAACGTGACAAAGAAAAGCTTCCCTGGTTTGACAACCTTTCAACTTCAGCTACACTTATTTGATGCTCAGGAAAAATTAGAAAGAAATATATCTCTTTACCAAGAACAGAAGCAGTGGTATCTAGGCAGGGGGAGGAATGGGTGAGATGTATGGAAAGAGTAAACATGGAAACTTACATAATCATATTAAAAGAGACAATCAATGTGAATATGCTGTAAGACTAAGGGAACTTGCACAGGGGCTATGTAAGAACCTAGAGGAAGATGGGAGGAAAATTCAAGTGGGAGAGGTCATATGTATACCTATGACTGATTCAGTATATATGTATAGCAGTAAACAACAAAATTCTGTAAAATAAAATAAAAATAAATTAATTAAAAATAAAGAAACACAGATTTTTTTAACTCTGAATTCCTGGGCTGTTCTAGGTTGGTCCTCAGGTGACCACTGGCACACACTCCTGGGTTCTGTCCTCTCTGATCCTCTCCTGCAGTGTCTGTGGAGCTCTCAGACTCACCTGCCTGCATGGAGCTTCAGAGAGAGGGCTTTCCTTGTAGAAGTCAAAGTTCTCCACTAGATAAATGGTAATGCAGACCCAAGCTCCGTCTGTATACAAGACAATAGGAGATCAAGCATTAATCTTCCAGGCAGGTGTAGGACTGCAAAAACAAGAACCACATCCTGTCCAACCACAGTAGCACAAAGTGAGGAACTGCAGCAGAGGAGATATTTACAGTTTCCTGCGTCAGTTCATTAGGCATGATTGCCTCTTGCTACATGAACCTCTAAGTATGTGATTTTCCCTGATGACACTGGTCAGGATTCTCTGTTCCTAAGAGACTCCATTATAAGTTAGGTGAATTTAATTTTCATCATCCCTTCACCTTTACCACTCCTGCTTCCAAAACTCTAAGGTTCCCAGCACCTCGGATTGTCAGTATTAGCTTTCTCTAAACAATATTTAAATGATATCACAAAATTGCAGTCCATAAGATTTTGAGGCAAAATAAAAGTTTGGGGTTTCCTTTACCTACAGTCACTTTTGCCCTGTATCTAAAGAAATGAAAAAAGTGTGAAAGAGAGAGATAAAATGAAGAGAAAAGCTCTATCACGCTCAAATCTTCCCTGGGATAACGTGACAAAGAAAAGCTTCCCTGGTTTGACAACCTTTCAACTTCAGCTACACTTATTTGATGCTCAGGAAAAATTAGAAAGAAATATATCTCTTTACCAAGAACAGAAGCAGTGGTATCTAGGCAGGGGGAGGAATGGGTGAGATGTATGGAAAGAGTAAACATGGAAACTTACATAATCATATTAAAAGAGACAATCAATGTGAATATGCTGTAAGACTAAGGGAACTTGCACAGGGGCTATGTAAGAACCTAGAGGAAGATGGGAGGAAAATTCAAGTGGGAGAGGTCATATGTATACCTATGACTGATTCAGTATATATGTATAGCAGTAAACAACAAAATTCTGTAAAATAAAATAAAAATAAATTAATTAAAAATAAAGAAACACAGATTTTTTTAACTCTGAATTCCTGGGCTGTTCTAGGTTGGTCCTCAGGTGACCACTGGCACACACTCCTGGGTTCTGTCCTCTCTGATCCTCTCCTGCAGTGTCTGTGGAGCTCTCAGACTCACCTGCCTGCATGGAGCTTCAGAGAGAGGGCTTTCCTTGTAGAAGTCAAAGTTCTCCACTAGATAAATGGTAATGCAGACCCAAGCTCCGTCTGTATACAAGACAATAGGAGATCAAGCATTAATCTTCCAGGCAGGTGTAGGACTGCAAAAACAAGAACCACATCCTGTCCAACCACAGTAGCACAAAGTGAGGAACTGCAGCAGAGGAGATATTTACAGTTTCCTGCGTCAGTTCATTAGGCATGATTGCCTCTTGCTACATGAACCTCTAAGTATGTGATTTTCCCTGATGACACTGGTCAGGATTCTCTGTTCCTAAGAGACTCCATTATAAGTTAGGTGAATTTAATTTTCATCATCCCTTCACCTTTACCACTCCTGCTTCCAAAACTCTAAGGTTCCCAGCACCTCGGATTGCATTCCTGAGTTCACATTTTCTCTAAAGTAAAACACTGATGATTGTTCTTGACTAGGTCCTTTGGGTATTCATTGTTTTGATTCATAATGAGAATACCACCCCGGAAATCTCTGAATATGACTATTGCCATCTTTAAACAAGGGGTAACTTTGCTCCTTTAGTATAAAATTTGGATATTACAATCCTTGGTTTCATGAAAGATTTGCAAAGCCTAAAATTATTTCTTACTTACATCAGAAATTAAAGACCTGCTTGCCAATGTAGAAGATGTAGGAGACTTGCGTTCAATCCCAATATCTGAAAGATCCCCTGGAAGAGAGTATGGCAACTCACTCCAGTATTCTTGCCTAGAGATACCCATCGACAGAGGAGCCTAGTGAATTACAGTCCAAGGGATTGCAAAGAGTTGGACGTGACTGAAGCATCTTATCATGCATGCACCACTAGCTCAACATATTATAAAAACTGCCTAATATTTACAACAACATGTTCAATAAGATAGTACTTTTATGAATTCCATCCTATACTGTAGAAATGTAATGGACAGGACAGCATGCATTACAGATAATTCAGTTCAGTCAGTTCAGTCACTCAGTCATGTCTGACTCACTGTGATCCCATGGATTGCAGCATGCCAGACTTCCTTGTCCTTCACCATGACCCAGAACTTACTCAAAGTCATGCCTTTTGACTCAGTGATGCCATCCCAACATCTCATTCTCTGTCATCCATTTCTCCTTTTGCCTTCCATTTTCCCCAGCATTTGAGTCTTTTCCAACAAGTCATCTCTTTGTATCAGGTGCCCAAAGTATTAGGGCTTCAACTTCAGCATCATTCCTTAGTAAGAATATTCAGATAATTATACCTCCCAGTATGGGGTCACAAAGAGTCAAGCATGACTGAGCAATTCAACTGATTGACATTATCAACAGTGAGAAGGTGAGTGAATTTATTTTAGAATAATAATTCTGTAAATTCATTATTCCTACAAATTACCAAGGATTGTACTCTAATTTCAAATTATTTTGCAGCAGGTCCTATCAGGGCCTTAGGGACCCTTAATTTCTAAAGAGATGCTAGGTGTTGATGCTTCAGGTCCTAGTCTGTGGATCATAGTTTGAGTAGCAAGGAAGTGTTCCTGTGTTAGATGTAACTATAGGTAGTTTTAGGTCTTCACCAAGAATCTTCATTGCAATTTTGTAAACACTCTGGGTTTTTGTTTGTTTATTGCTTTTCTTTTACTTTCTGTCCACATGGCATGTGGGACCTTAGTTCCTCAATTAGGGATCAAACCCAGTTTCCCCGGTATTGGAAGCACAATGTCATAACCACTGGACCCCCAGGGAAGCCCCTTCCATGTATGCAGTTATGAAAGATAAGATTTTCATTCACTTTATAGCTAGTGATAAATTTTGTGCCTGATTTTTATGTAAGCGTTCTTAAGTGACATAAAATAATTTCTATTAGAAAAAGATTTTGCAATAAGCAGAATATGATTCTCCAAAAGATATTCATGTGCTAAGAATGTTTGAATATCCTACCTTACATAGCTTAATTACAGTAACTGATAGAATTAAAATTGCTGAAGCTTGATCCTGAGGTAAGAATACTGACATAGATATCCAGATCGGACTAGTATAGTCACAAGGATTTTCTAAATGTGAAAGAGAAAGGAAGAATTGAAGTCAGACATTTAAAACTGTAGGCAAGGACTTCCCTGGTGGTCCAGTGGGTTAAGAGTCCACCTTGCAGTGCAAGGGGCACCAATTCAATCTCTAGCCTGGGAAGATCCCATATGCTGTGAAGTGCCTGTACTGGTGTGTCCAATTACATGCCAGCACTCTGGAGTACATACCCCCAGAGATAGTACTCTGAAATGAGAAAGTCCACTTCAATGGGAGGCCCACACTGACTGAAGAATAAAGACAGATGAAAAATAAATAAATAAAAAATTAATAAAAAGAGACCCAAATTTTAAAAAAACAAAACAAAACAAAACAAAACTGTAGGCACCTAGATTTAAAGATGGAGGAAGGACATGAGTTAAGGAATGCTGGTGGTCACTGGAAGTGATAGAATAATATGAGATTGAATGTATCCTTCTCTGGAGCATCTGGAAGGATAAGAAGCCTTGCAAACATCTTAATTTTTGCTCAATGAGACTTTTTGCCTGTTTGTTTCAATCTGTGAGTGTGGTAATTTGTTAAAGAAGCCATAGGAATCTAATATAGATATTTGTCCAATCATACACTGTTCCTGTTGACATATTATAGCTTTGATGATAAGGAACCTGCCCACAGAGCAGGAGACCCGAATTCAATCAGTGGAGAAGAAAATAACAACCCACTCCTGCATTCTTACCTGGAGAATTCCATGGACAAAATTCCATAGAGTCCCAAAGAGTTGGACACAACTGAGCAATTAACACACATTAACACATTAACATTAATGCATACTGTTGCTAGGAACTGAGTTTAAGCCTTTAGTTTCAGTCACTAAGTTTTCCTTATAAAGTCATTTCTGTTAAACTCATATCTTAAACAGGAGAAAATCTCAGTTGCTCTGGAGAGATTTTGCCCCTTCACTGATACAGAGCATGTAAATGTAAATGTGGTTTACATTGTCATCTGAATGTAAATGTGGTTCTGATTTTGAGGCCTTGGGAATTTAAGATAGGAAAAGTAAATCATTTATTAAAATTAAGATCAATAATTCTATTTTTAAATCTTCATATTAGCATTTCTACATTTTTTCTAGATTCTGTTCATTCAACCATCCATTTTACTTGCTTGTAACCTTCCAATTTTCTCTCCTGTTTTCTTTCAGCATAATGGATGGGATTACAAATGAAGCAGTGCATGTACATTCTATGTGTGAGTGTGCATTTATTTCAGAGGAAGGTATATACAGCGACAGACACATAAACACATACACATATTCCTAAATTTAAACAATGTTTGTTGACTCAGAGAAGTATTTCTATGCATTACATTTATTCCTCACAACCTCCAAGTGAAGTTAGGATTTATCACCTCACATTTCCTTCTGAAAGATACAACTGAGGCTTAGGACAATTCCATTATTAATACTAACATGATAAAGATATTAAAATTTGCTGTGGACCTTTTTAAATTATGCACAAAGGGAACCATGTAGTATAGTGCCAGTATTTATGATTTAGAAAATTATATACTTTAAAAGTATATAGTTTATTATATGTAATTACATATTATTATATGTAATGAGATAAGAATTAAAATTTTCTGGTGGTGCATTGTTATGGGTAGTATATTAAGCACAGGTAGTTGAATCACACCTAAAATTGGTAAAAGGCAACTCTCCAAACTAGTAAAAAAACAAAGTGACATATATGGATTTAGGAACAGTGAAATTTAAATATAGCAATTAATGTTTGAGAAACCCAGTCTTGTTCTCATGAACTAGAGATTTTGTTCAATCACTAAGTCAAACTCAGCTCTTTGCAATCTCACAAACTTCAGCACACCAGGCTTCCCTGTCCTTCACTGTATCCTGGAGCTTGCTCAAACTCATGTCCATTGAGTTGGTGATGCATCCCACCATCTCATTCTTGCAGCCCCTTCTCTCCTGCCCTCTGTCTTTCTGAGCATCAGTGTCTTTTCCAATAAGTCTTCTCTTCACATCAGATGTCCTCAGTATTGGAGCTTTATCTTTACCATCAGTTCTTCCAGTGAAAATTTAGGGCTGGTTTCCTGTAGGATTGGTTGGCTTGATTTTCTTTCAGTACAAGGGAGTCTCAAGAGTCTTCTCCAGAGCCATAGTTGGAAATCATCAATTCCTTGTTGCTCAGCCTTCTTTATGGTCTGACTCTCATGATCCAACTATTCACAATAAACTAAAGACTAACCTACTTATATAAAAGGAAGAAACGGACAGAAAGTGGTTCAAGACAGAAGAGAACTACAACTGCACACCACATTATGGTTGAACCTTTAGAACACAAAATAGAGCCTGATAGCCTGACAGTAGATCTATTTCCCATAGCAGAAACTCATTTGATGATATAGAAAAAACAGAACTCAGATCTATTTCCCTATTACATTTATTCCTCACAACCTCCAAGTCAAGTTAGGATTTATCACCTCACATTTCCTTCTGAAAGATACAACTGAGGCTTAGGACAATTCCATTATTAATACTAACATGATAAAGATATTAAAATTTGCTGTGGACCTTTTTAAATTATGCACAAAGGGAACCATGTAGTATAGTGCCAGTATTTATGATTTAGAAAATTATATACTTTAAAAGTATATAGTTTATTATATGTAATTACATATTATTATATGTAATGAGATAAGAATTAAAATTTTCTGGTGGTGCATTGTTATGGGTAGTATATTAAGCACAGGTAGTTGAATCACACCTAAAATTGGTAAAAGGCAACTCTCCAAACTAGTAAAAAAACAAAGTGACATATATGGATTTAGGAACAGTGAAATTTAAATATAGCAATTAATGTTTGAGAAACCCAGTCTTTTTCTCATAAACTAGAGATTTTGTTCAATCACTAAGTCAAACTCAGCTCTTTGCAATCTCACAAACTTCAGCACACCAGGCTTCCCTGTCCTTCACTGTATCCTGGAGCTTGCTCAAACTCATGTCCATTGAGTTGGTGATGCATCCCACCATCTCATTCTTGCAGCCCCTTCTCTCCTGCCCTCTGTCTTTCTGAGCATCAGTGTCTTTTCCAATAAGTCTTCTCTTCACATCAGATGTCCTCAGTATTGGAGCTTTATCTTTACCATCAGTTCTTCCAGTGAAAATTTAGGGCTGGTTTCCTGTAGGATTGGTTGGCTTGATTTTCTTTCAGTACAAGGGAGTCTCAAGAGTCTTCTCCAGAGCCATAGTTGGAAATCATCAATTCCTTGTTGCTCAGCCTTCTTTATGGTCTGACTCTCATGATCCAACTATTCACAATAAACTAAAGACTAACCTACTTATATAAAAGGAAGAAACGGACAGAAAGTGGTTCAAGACAGAAGAGAACTACAACTGCACACCACATTATGGTTGAACCTTTAGAACACAAAATAGAGCCTGATAGCTGACAGTAGACCCATGAGGAGATGATCAGAACTCAGATCTATTTCCCATAGCAGAAACTCATTTGATGATATAGTCATTATATTAAACAATTTGCTTTTAGGATGACTTGCTATGTATCAATAGCTAACTGATACAATAAACCAAGTGAACAGAGCAGAGGAAATTATAATAATATGCTGCTTTTTTCTAGGCAATTGTAGTATTTTAATAGCATTCATGATTATTCTGGTATTCAAGCTTATGTCATACAATTTTACTAAAAAGCAATTCCATTTAGATTTCCTTATAGGTAAGCAATAAAAGTGAAAATGGTATGCCTGTTTGTGAAAAGCTTGTACCTTTGTCACAGGACTAGATGGAAATTTAAACTCTGGTAAGCCATTATTTATATATATGTGTATATATATATATATATATATATATATATATATATACACATATATATATATATATGAAATATATAACATATCATATGCATCATATAAATATTATATTTATATCATTCACGACTCTTTGGTTATGAAAGAAATGGAATGGGGGAAGTAGTTCATCTAGAGCAATGGAAGGAATCATATATTTGTAGGCAACAATGAAAGCTTTTGAGCAGAAAGATATGATTACACCAAACAATCCTTTGCTCCAATGATAAACCCCTTTACACACAGACATTAAATCATGTACATCAATAAGAAAATGGACACCAGGAAAAAATAGTTTGCAAAGGTATAATTTGACACTATTTTTACTGCATCATACTTAAGGTCTTCTCTGACTCTAGATCCTATTATGTCAAACTCTTTATTGAAATATCTGTTTCACATAGACACCAACTAGAGACACGCAGTTGATGCTCTTTCTTCCCAGTAATCCCTGTAGGCAATGTGGACACTGACTTATTAATAAATAGAAAATGGTACATTGTGAGGAAGTAAAATCAGATGACCTATTAGGAAACACTCTATCTGCTAATGCCTGTATTTTCAGAAAGAGCAGTTATGCTAGTGATGCTCCAAGGTATGGAAAACTAAAAGGAGACAAGCTGTAGTATCATAGTTTGCTCTCCTATGAAATTATGCAACTGGCTTGGTTCCAAGTTAGTTTTTTTCCATAGAAGTAGCACAGCTCATGATTATTCTTTTGCTAAAATGAAAGAAAAATTAGTGTGAAGTATTTCATTTCAGAAGCATTCATTCTCAAGAAATGTATGAGGTATTATGAGTTAAATGGGAAATTACATACATTTCACACAAGGTTTCGAATCAGTTTGAGCATAGAGAAATGCAAAAAGAAAAAGCTTAGATGACAGATAACAGAAAAGATAATAAATAAATTTTTAAAAATTGTATAGGGAAGTTGAAATCAAACAATGGAAACAGCAGTCTACAAATTGAAGAAGCAATTGCTATCACAATCTGGTCAAAGAATCACATGTAGTCTCATGTCTTTGAGGCCCTGATATCATGGCTTTGAGCCCTGCTGTCATGGGAAATTCTTCAGTCCAAGGACAAAGGGCCTTTCATAAAAGTTTCCATCCCAAAGAGTCTTTTCAGAGCCCTCTTTATGTCTTTACTTCTCAAACTGTAGATGAAGGGATTGAGCATGGGTGTGACCACTGTGTACATCACTGAGGCGATTGCACTTGCGTGGGAGATGTGGGTAGCTGCAGAGCTGAGGTACACTCCTAAGGCTGCACAATAAAATAAGGAGACCACTGAGAGGTGAGAGGCACAGGTAGAAAATGCTTTGTACTTCCCCTGAGCTGATGAGATTCCACAGATTGAGGATACTATCTTAGAGTAAGAGTAAAGGATACCAGCCAGGGGAACACCCCCTAGAATTCCAGATCCAAAATACACCATCATATTATTGAGGAGGGTGTCAGAACAGGCCAGTCGGATCAGCCATTTGATTTCACAGAAAAAGTGGTGGATTTCCAAGTCTGAACAGAAGGACAATCGCAACACCGTTAAGCTGTGTAGAAAGGGAAATAGGGCACTCAGGATCCAGGACATCAGGACCAGCAGTCCACATATCTGGGGGTTCACGATGACTGTGTAGTGCAGGGGGTGGCAGATGGCCACAAAACGGTCATAGGCCATCACAGTCAGAAGAAAGTCATCTAAGGCTGCAAAGAGTAAGTAAAAATGCACCTGGGTGATGCAGCCTTCATAGGTGATAACGTTGCTCTGTGTTTGGATGTTCCACAGCATCTTTGGGATGGTGGTGGAGGTGAAACAGATGTCCACAAAGGAGAGGTTGGAGAGGAAGAAGTACATGGGGTTGTGGAGATGAAAGTCTGAGCTGACAGCCAGAATGATGAGTAGGTTCCCAAAGACAGTGATCAGGTACATGGAGAGGAAAAGGCCAAATATGAGGGGCTGTAGTTCTATTTCCTCTGTAAGTCCCAAAAGAAGAAATTCTGAAATGTGAGTCTTGTTCCCTAGTTCCATGTGATGGAGGAGACTATTGGGAAAAATGAAAATAGTATGAAGAATTTTCACTCAGACATAATCCACATAACTGATATGCTATGATTGTTATTTTGCTGACATGAAATTAATGTTAATGTGTTCTATATAGATAAATTCTTCATGAGGTTAAACCCCATTCCACCTCTGGCTGGAAATTTTTGTCCTATTCTCAGTATAGTTTCAAAGAGTTCATGTATTAACAGTTTTAATGAGAAATTATTTCATGCATTTGAGAAACATATTGAGAGCTTGCATGTTTCAAACACGTATAGGGGATTAATAGAGATGCTTAAAATGAAAACTCTCACAACCCGAGGATGGTGAAATACGGTATTCAAGTAACTATATAATATGTTAGAAGGTAAAAGGTGCTATGAGGAAAACAAAACACACATAAAGGAGAGAGAAGTAGGAAGCACTATTTTGTATGGACTGCTCAGGCAATGTCTGCAAATAAGGTGTTATCTGAAGAGACTTAGAAAAGGATCTAATATGATACCAGAAAAAGTGTATTTCTGGTTGAATAAAGAGCCAGTGCAGAGAACCTGAGGAAGATGGTTCTAAATGTTCAAGCAAGAAGTCAGAGGGGCAGAGGAAAAAGTTAGAGGGAGTGTGATTAGTGATGGTGTCAGGGATGCTAAGGGACAAGGTGGCCTTGCTGCCACAGCTGAACCTTCAGTCCACAGAGAATCCTTCCTTCCATGGTGTTCCCAGAACTTTATGGGTTTAGTTGCAAAGACATGCTGTGAATTATATCAGAACCTCATTCTGTAAGTGCCACAAAACGGTAGGCCATCACAGTCAGAAGAAAGTCATCTAAGGCTGCAAAGAGTAAGTAAAAATGCACCTGGGTGATGCAGCCTTCATAGGTGATAACGTTGCTCTGTGTTTGGATGTTCCACAGCATCTTTGGGATGGTGGTGGAGGTGAAACAGATGTCCACAAAGGAGAGGTTGGAGAGGAAGAAGTACATGGGGTTGTGGAGATGAAAGTCTGAGCTGACAGCCAGAATGATGAGTAGGTTCCCAAAGACAGTGATCAGGTACATGGAGAGGAAAAGGCCAAATATGAGGGGCTGTAGTTCTATTTCCTCTGTAAGTCCCAAAAGAAGAAATTCTGAAATGTGAGTCTTGTTCCCTAGTTCCATGTGATGGAGGAGACTATTGGGAAAAATGAAAATAGTATGAAGAATTTTCACTCAGACATAATCCACATAACTGATATGCTATGATTGTTATTTTGCTGACATGAAATTAATGTTAATGTGTTCTATATAGATAAATTCTTCATGAGGTTAAACCCCATTCCACCTCTGGCTGGAAATTTTTGTCCTATTCTCAGTATAGTTTCAAAGAGTTCATGTATTAACAGTTTTAATGAGAAATTATTTCATGCATTTGAGAAACATATTGAGAGCTTGCATGTTTCAAACACGTATAGGGGATTAATAGAGATGCTTAAAATGAAAACTCTCACAACCCGAGGATGGTGAAATACGGTATTCAAGTAACTATATAATATGTTAGAAGGTAAAAGGTGCTATGAGGAAAACAAAACACACATAAAGGAGAGAGAAGTAGGAAGCACTATTTTGTATGGACTGCTCAGGCAATGTCTGCAAATAAGGTGTTATCTGAAGAGACTTAGAAAAGGATCTAATATGATACCAGAAAAAGTGTATTTCTGGTTGAATAAAGAGCCAGTGCAGAGAACCTGAGGAAGATGGTTCTAAATGTTCAAGCAAGAAGTCAGAGGGGCAGAGGAAAAAGTTAGAGGGAGTGTGATTAGTGATGGTGTCAGGGATGCTAAGGGACAAGGTGGCCTTGCTGCCACAGCTGAACCTTCAGTCCACAGAGAATCCTTCCTTCCATGGTGTTCCCAGAACTTTATGGGTTTAGTTGCAAAGACATGCTGTGAATTATATCAGAACCTCATTCTAGTACTGTGTTTGAGTGCTGGCCTTTCACCTTTCTATGAAACCTTCATACGTGAGTCCAGGTATCTTTGATGTAGCCTCTGCTCTCACTCCACAAGCTGCGGGCACACAAACACACTATGGCCTCCTGAGTTGTGCTACGGTCGTGAATTTCTCATCCAAAACCACCCTCCTTAGGCCATGGGTGGTGAGACCTCAAGCTGGTCAAATCACATTAACTTTCTCCTAAAGGATGTTTAAATGGTACCCTGAAATTCCAGTTCATATGCTTCTGAACAAATAATAAAGTTAGGATTCTTTTAGCTACAGTAACTATCTACCCTGTAGTTAAAGAAATAAAAATGTATCAGAGAGAGACAGAAAATGAAGGAAGAAGATCTAATAAGCTCAAATGACACCTGAGACAATGTGAAGAAGAAAAGGTTTCTCAATGTGGCAACATTTCCACTTCAGCTACATCCCTTGAAACCACAGAAAGATCCAGATGAAAATATCTCTTTTACAAGGGAAGAAGCAGGGGTATCTGTATGGTGTGCAAACCACATAATTTACCCTGTTTCTGTTTTATTTGTTCTTTTTTTTTTTTGATGGGGACCATTTTTAAAGTCCTTATTGAATGTATTACAATATTACTTCTGTTTTATATTTTAGTTCTTTGACTGTGAGGCATGTGAGATTTTTATCTCCCTGATCATGGATCAAACCCACATTCCTCACACTAGAAGGCAAAGTCCTAACCACTAGACCATCAGGGAAGCCCCTCATTTCTGCTTTCTTATAGGAACATTTTGTTTCTTATTCCTGAGCTTAATGTTTTTTACTTTTTTTTTTCATAAATCCTCTGGGCATACCTTATTTCTACTTCTGGTCTTCTGACAATATGCAAAGATCTTTCCAGACCATCTTTCTCTTCTTCTGAATAAATTTCTTCATATGATTTAAGCCCAAGGACACTGTTTTATTTCACTATACTGTGACATTATCACTATAATTCAAGATGCTAATCATCAGAGATTTCAAGTCCCTTGCTTCCTTCTTGTTTCCCATATGTACATGAATACATGTGCATTTATTTAAAAAACACAGGTAAGAAAATGACAAATTATGAAATAAAAAGAAAACATTAAATCAGTGAAAATAGTGATTTCATATAATTGCATTAAACAAAAGTGAATGGGCCATAAAAAGTAGCATGTTTCATTCAGTTTTTGATCTTCCATTGAGTTTTCACAGTAACTGAACAATTACAACATGAATTAATCATTAATTTAGAAGAGACCTTGACTGAAGAGAATCTAACATATATTTACCCAGAAATGTCTGGCAAATAGTGGATGTGTTGTTATATATATGCTGAGTGATTAGGAATTAGGTTCCTTTAGAAAAAAAAAACACTACCCTATGGGAAGGTTGTATTTCAATTTGGTTGGAAAATGCTAGATTGTTGAATAAAAGCCAGAATAAATGGTCATCTATCTGGAAGGAAATAAAGTGGCTCCCTATCTACTGCATCTCTTAAAAAGGGACCAGTGGCCCCAGTGTAAAGGAGACCAGTCAATTTTAGATGAACATATAAAACTACACATAAAATCTACAGGTAAAAAAAGCATCACAATTAAGGGGAGAAATTCAGAAGTAAGAAGAAAAACAAACTTAAAATTATAAAACTTAAAATATTTTATGGTCAAAAATGCCCACTCAAAAGTCAATTGCAGGACAATTTGTAAAAAAGCAAATTATTGGAAATGCAGCTAACTGTAAATAAATCGGCATATACACATATGATAATAAAAAGATGCAACTTGCTGACTGAATAAATGAATCTTTACTCAAAGTGAGAGTACTGGTTTAATAAAGAAGAAGAAACCTAATTTTCAGCTTACAACCTGGGAAAATACTTAATGTTGACAGAGGTTGAAACTTTTAAACAGGCATAAGAGGAACTGTCTAATTTTATTGGTAGAAATGTGAAATGAGGAACATTATGGAAACCACCTAAGATAGCTATTGATAGTGCAAAATGAATATTTTTAGCTCAAGACCATCTTTCTCTTCTTCTGAAAATTCTAGATTCCAAATTTTTTTCAAGGAAATAAAAAGAAAAAAATTTCAAGTCCCTTGCTTCCTTCTTGTTTCCCATATGTACATGAATACATGTGCATTTATTTAAAAAACACAGGTAAGAAAATGACAAATTATGAAATAAAAAGAAAACATTAAATCAGTGAAAATAGTGATTTCATATAATTGCATTAAACAAAAGTGAATGGGCCATAAAAAGTAGCATGTTTCATTCAGTTTTTGATCTTCCATTGAGTTTTCACAGTAACTGAACAATTACAACATGAATTAATCATTAATTTAGAAGAGACCTTGACTGAAGAGAATCTAACATATATTTACCCAGAAATGTCTGGCAAATAGTGGATGTGTTGTTATATATATGCTGAGTGATTAGGAATTAGGTTCCTTTAGAAAAAAAAAACACTACCCTATGGGAAGGTTGTATTTCAATTTGGTTGGAAAATGCTAGATTGTTGAATAAAAGCCAGAATAAATGGTCATCTATCTGGAAGGAAATAAAGTGGCTCCCTATCTACTGCATCTCTTAAAAAGGGACCAGTGGCCCCAGTGTAAAGGAGACCAGTCAATTTTAGATGAACATATAAAACTACACATAAAATCTACAGGTAAAAAAAGCATCACAATTAAGGGGAGAAATTCAGAAGTAAGAAGAAAAACAAACTTAAAATTATAAAACTTAAAATATTTTATGGTCAAAATGCCCACTCAAAAGTCAATTGCAGGACAATTTGTAAAAAAGCAAATTATTGGAAATGCAGCTAACTGTAAATAAATCGGCATATACACATATGATAATAAAAAGATGCAACTTGCTGACTGAATAAATGAATCTTTACTCAAAGTGAGAGTACTGGTTTAATAAAGAAGAAGAAACCTAATTTTCAGCTTACAACCTGGGAAAATACTTAATGTTGACAGAGGTTGAAACTTTTAAACAGGCATAAGAGGAACTGTCTAATTTTATTGGTAGAAATGTGAAATGAGGAACATTATGGAAACCACCTAAGATAGCTATTGATAGTGCAAAAATGAATATTTTTTAGCTCAAGATTCCTCACTACTGGGCATCCTCTGCAAAAATGTTCTCCATGGTGAGGTCTGTCCTGTACCCTGTAGGGTATTTAGAAGCATCCTTGCCCATGACGTGCCCTTCATCCATGTGAATAATGTTTAATGATATTGCTCTATGGCCCCTGGGGACACAATCCCTATTGGTTTAGAAGTGCAGTTTTAAATTAACAATCCCAAAATATCCTTTTAGCAGTGATAGGCATTTATTGATGACTAATGTTATAGACCATCGAATGTATGACTCACACAGCCACACCATGGAATATTAAACAGACCCTGAAATAACGAAACAGCATTATTACTAGTCCTTTGGAATCATATCCCTGAGGTATCATTGAGAAAGAAATAAAAGGGAATAAGTTGTAGAATGACATTAAACATAACGGCCATTTATCACTAAAACATAATAACAATTTAATGGTATATTCAGGATTATACTTTTACCATCATTTTAAAGTATGTGAATAGGTATAAATGCATAATTTAGAAAGGTATTTCAAAGGAAATTAAAAGCTTACATAATAAAAAAAATAGTCCATAAATACTTATGGAATATTAAATACTCTGTTACAGAGAGGGAAATAAGGTTAAATATATTGTTTCCTAAACAACTGTAGGTAACAATGTTGAATGAAAAATCTTCCACTAACAAACAAAAACACATAAAAGAGTAAGAACTTAATGATTCCAGCATGGATCCTTAATTCAAGATGAAATTGCTGAAACTGGAAATGAAAGAATATAACAGAAGGACATTTACAATGTGGAGAGGAAGCAGGGTGTGTGAGTGCTGAGAGCTTCAGTAATGCCCAAATCTTTGTGATCCTATGAACTGTAGCCAGCCAGGTTCCACTGACCATGGGATTCTCCAGACAAGAATCCTGGAGTGAGTTTCCATATCCTCCTCCAGGGGATTTTCTCACCCTAAGGATCAAACTCACGTCTCCTATGTCTCTTGCATTGGCAGGCGAATTCTTTACCACTAGTGCTACCTGGAAAGCCCCTGAGAGGAAGCAGTACTTAAGCTATAATTTCATCTCTTATAGAGAGAGTTGGACTCAAATATGTTTAATGAATGTAAAGACAGTGGTCAGTCAAATGATAAAGAAGACTGTCTTCCAAATTATGACCAGAAGTGATGCAACTTTTGGACATAGATTTAATCAGAAAGCAAAAAGGAACAATAAGGGAAAATAGTTGTGAAACCAGATACAAATATGTATAAAGTGTCATTTATTAATAATATCACTAAGGATGGTGAAGAACTCATCCTTTCCCTTTCAGTTTACAGCAAGAATTTAAATGTCAAGAATATTAAAGTGATAATCATATTTATTCAATAAGAAAAGGAACAATAAAAAAGCAATGAACAGGGTGTACTATACAATATGGTGACTACAGTTCACAATACTTTATAGTATATTTAAAAGTTGCTAAAAAAGACTGGCTCCTAAGAATTCTCATTACAAGATTTGAATTGTAGCTATGTGTGGTAAGAGATATTTACTAAGTTTACTGTGGTGGGCATTTAGTAATATAAACAAAAGTTGGATCATGACACTGGGTACCTCTACCTCATGTCTTGTCATATGTCACTTATACCTCAAATTCTTTTTTAAAAGCAATGAAGACAGTGCTGCATGACTAAATGATAGCTGTTACCCCCAAAATTTATGAATTCTTATACAGTCCCTGGACTTCCCTCCTGGTTGAGGGGTAAAGAATCCACCTGCCAATGCAGGAAACATGACTTGGATCCCTGGGTCAGGAAGATACTCTGATTCTTGACTGGGAAATCTCATGGACAGAAGAGCCTGGAAGGCTACAGTCCATGGGGCACAAAAGCTAGACACAACTTAGTGACTAAGTAGCAACAACATACAATCCCCACAGATACATCTGTACATATATAAAAGAACTACTTGGTATTCAATTTTTGTAAAGAAAAAACAAGCAATTCCTCCTTTCAAAGGATTCAATTAAAAAACAAATAAAAACACCCTGACACCACTATACAAAACAGAAGAGTTTGTAGACACATATTTCAATAGAGAAGCAATGAATGACATCCTCCTCCAGGGATTTTCTCACCCTAAGGATCAAACTCACGTCTCCTATGTCTCTTGCATTGGCAGGCGAATTCTTTACCACTAGTGCTACCTGGAAAGCCCCTGAGAGGAAGCAGTACTTAAGCTATAATTTCATCTCTTATAGAGAGAGTTGGACTCAAATATGTTTAATGAATGTAAAGACAGTGGTCAGTCAAATGATAAAGAAGACTGTCTTCCAAATTATGACCAGAAGTGATGCAACTTTTGGACATAGATTTAATCAGAAAGCAAAAAGGAACAATAAGGGAAAATAGTTGTGAAACCAGATACAAATATGTATAAAGTGTCATTTATTAATAATATCACTAAGGATGGTGAAGAACTCATCCTTTCCCTTTCAGTTTACAGCAAGAATTTAAATGTCAAGAATATTAAAGTGATAATCATATTTATTCAATAAGAAAAGGAACAATAAAAAAGCAATGAACAGGGTGTACTATACAATATGGTGACTACAGTTCACAATACTTTATAGTATATTTAAAAGTTGCTAAAAAAGACTGGCTCCTAAGAATTCTCATTACAAGATTTGAATTGTAGCTATGTGTGGTAAGAGATATTTACTAAGTTTACTGTGGTGGGCATTTAGTAATATAAACAAAAGTTGGATCATGACACTGGGTACCTCTACCTCATGTCTTGTCATATGTCACTTATACCTCAAATTCTTTTTTAAAAGCAATGAAGACAGTGCTGCATGACTAAATGATAGCTGTTACCCCCAAAATTTATGAATTCTTATACAGTCCCTGGACTTCCCTCCTGGTTGAGGGGTAAAGAATCCACCTGCCAATGCAGGAAACATGACTTGGATCCCTGGGTCAGGAAGATACTCTGATTCTTGACTGGGAAATCTCATGGACAGAAGAGCCTGGAAGGCTACAGTCCATGGGGCACAAAAAGCTAGACACAACTTAGTGACTAAGTAGCAACAACATACAATCCCCACAGATACATCTGTACATATATAAAAGAACTACTTGGTATTCAATTTTTGTAAAGAAAAAACAAGCAATTCCTCCTTTCAAAGGATTCAATTAAAAAACAAATAAAAACACCCTGACACCACTATACAAAACAGAAGAGTTGTAGACACATATTTCAATAGAGAAGCAATGAATGACTAACAAATCTGCAAATATATTCAACCTCACAGGTGATATGATAATAAACCTCATGCGTTCCCACATTTATACCCATGGCTGATTCATGACAAAAACCATTACAATATTGGAAAATAATTATGCTCCAATTAAAATAAATAAATAATATGAAAATAATCATAAAAGCAAACCTCATTATCATACACCTCTTCATCTATGTAACTTAAGTTTTATTTTTCCTTATGTGAATGCCCAGTGTGAGAGAAGATACTGTAATATGTATATCTCCTGCACAACTATCACAAGGGCATATTTGCAAGGAGTCTCGGGTCTAGATCTTCCTCCTGTATGTAGAAACAGCATCTCCATGCCCCATCTTACTATAAAAAGAAATGTCAACAATTCGCTCTATGTCCCACCACAGGTAATATCCTCTGTCTCGCATTTCCTCTTGTGCTGGGTTTCCAGTAGATTTAATCATCAACACGGACCCTCGAGTTTCCAAGTGCTATGTCCATTCTACATCATAAATAAATACATTATTACAAAAGCCAGCAAACAACCACAGAGATCTCTGGCCTCTGGATTATTCTAGACTGGTTCTAAGATGACCTCAGGTGCATGTTCCTGGCTTCCATTCTCTCTGATCCTCTCCTCTTGTGGCTGTGGGGCTCTTAAACTCACCTGCTGGGGAATTCTGGGTGGGTGGTTTCTCTGTGAAGGTTAAAATTCCTCCGTAAATACTTGATGATGGAGACCAAAGTTGTGTCCCCAAATAAGACAACAAGGAATAAAATCAAGCATTGATCTCCCAACTAATTTAGGACTGCAGACGCAAGAACCATGTGCTGTGCAATCAAAGAGGCAAGGCTGAGGGGCTGCAGCAGAGGTCGTATTTAGAGCTTCCTATGTCGCTCATTATGGAAATCCATGAAGAGCCTGGAAGGCTACAGTCCATGGGGCACAAAGCTAGACACAACTTAGTGACTAAGTAGCAACAAAAAAAGCTTTATATAAAAGAACTACTTGGTATTCAATTTTTGTAAAGAAAAAACAAGCAATTCCTCCTTTCAAAGGATTCAATTAAAAAACAAATAAAAACACCCTGACACCACTATACAAAACAGAAGAGTTGTAGACACATATTTCAATAGAGAAGCAATGAATGACTAACAAATCTGCAAATATATTCAACCTCACAGGTGATATGATAATAAACCTCATGCGTTCCCACATTTATACCCATGGCTGATTCATGACAAAAACCATTACAATATTGGAAAATAATTATGCTCCAATTAAAATAAATAAATAATATGAAAATAATCATAAAAGCAAACCTCATTATCATACACCTCTTCATCTATGTAACTTAAGTTTTATTTTTCCTTATGTGAATGCCCAGTGTGAGAGAAGATACTGTAATATGTATATCTCCTGCACAACTATCACAAGGGCATATTTGCAAGGAGTCTCGGGTCTAGATCTTCCTCCTGTATGTAGAAACAGCATCTCCATGCCCCATCTTACTATAAAAAGAAATGTCAACAATTCGCTCTATGTCCCACCACAGGTAATATCCTCTGTCTCGCATTTCCTCTTGTGCTGGGTTTCCAGTAGATTTAATCATCAACACGGACCCTCGAGTTTCCAAGTGCTATGTCCATTCTACATCATAAATAAATACATTATTACAAAAGCCAGCAAACAACCACAGAGATCTCTGGCCTCTGGATTATTCTAGACTGGTTCTAAGATGACCTCAGGTGCATGTTCCTGGCTTCCATTCTCTCTGATCCTCTCCTCTTGTGGCTGTGGGGCTCTTAAACTCACCTGCTGGGGAATTCTGGGTGGGTGGTTTCTCTGTGAAGGTTAAAATTCCTCCGTAAATACTTGATGATGGAGACCAAAGTTGTGTCCCCAAATAAGACAACAAGGAATAAAATCAAGCATTGATCTCCCAACTAATTTAGGACTGCAGACGCAAGAACCATGTGCTGTGCAATCAAAGAGGCAAGGCTGAGGGGCTGCAGCAGAGGTCGTATTTAGAGCTTCCTATGTCTGCTCATTAGGTATGTTTTCCTCTTGTTACTTCACCCTCTAAGGAACATGATATTCCTTGGAGATACTCTTCCGGACCGAATGAATTCTTTTTCTGCTGATTCTCTCTTCCTAGGAGACTGCATTATAAATTAGGTGTATTCAGTTTTTATCACACCTTCTCTTTGAACTCCCCCTGCTTCCAGATTTCTAAGGCTCCCAGAACCTCATCACATCCCTGAGTTCAAGCTTTATCAAAAGGACAATATTGACAATTTGTCCTGACTTTGTCTCCAGAATCTTCAATGCTTTAATTTATGGTGGGAATACAACCTCTGAAATCTCTGAGAAGAGCTATTCTCCTCTTCAGAAAGAAGGATAATGTTGCTGCTTTAATATAAAGTTTTAAGTAGGAACGTGGCCATGGAAGCTGTAATCCTCTAAGAAGTGCGTAACAATTCATCTTCCAAATCAACCAGGCCTGAAAATGGATGGCGCTGGAACATCAGGCCCATACATAAATACTGCCAAAAGTAGGAATCCAGAGGAAAATATGACCCGAAAAGATAAATGCATCTTATGTTCATCGCCCCACTATTTACAACAGCCAAGTCACAAAAGCAAGCTAAATGCCCACCAACAGAAGAGTGGATAAAGAAGATGTGGTACATATATACAATGGAATATCACTCAATCATTAAAAAGAATGAAAGAATGCCATCTGCAGTGCATGAATGGACCTATAGAGTATCACACTGAGTGAAGTAAGTCAGACAGAGAAGGAGATATATTGTACGAGCCCCTTATATGGAGAATCTAAAAAGAAATGATACAAATGAACTTTTATTACAAAAAAGAAAGAGACTTGTGTACTTAGAAATGAACTTACAGTTGTCAGAAGGAAGGATAGTTAGGGAGTTTTCAAAGGTAATGTACACACTGTTATATTCAAAATAGATAACCAACAAGCACTTATTGTATAATACATGGAACTCTACTCAATGTTATGAGTTCAGTGTGGCAGCTTGAATGAGAAGACAGTTTGTGGGAAATGGGTACATGGATACGAACAGTTGAGTGCCTTTGCTGCTCACCCAGAACTACCACAACGTTGGTAAATTCAGGGATGTACAAAAATGGACAAAAGGAAAAATTTTCTGTGTATCAGAAAGTGCAGAAATCTTAATAAAATACATCATTAAAATTTTATAAAGAAGTTTAATTCTAAGAAACATAAATTTCGGAAAATGAATAAGTGTAAATTCTACTCCAAAATTAGTAAAAGTAGTCACAATTTCCAGTTCCAATGTTTTGAGTCAGGCCATTACGGACACTTCTTCACTTCTTCCAGAATAGTCACTTTTACACTTGCCATTCCAAGGAATGCCTTCAGAGCCCCCTTTATGTCATTATTCCTAAGACTATAGATAAAAGGATTCAGCATAGGCATGATCACAGTGTACATCACTGAGGCAATTGCACCTGAATGTGAGCCGTGGGTAACAACAGAGATGAGGTACACACCTAGGAATGTAGAGTAAATCAGGGAGACCACTGAGAGGTGAGATGCACAGGTGGAAAATGCTTTATACTTCCCTTGAGCTGATGAGATTCGACAAATGGAAGAAACTATCCTAGAGTAAGAGTAAAGGACACCAGCAAGTGGGCTGCCAGCCAGCAATCCCGCTAAAACAAACAACACAACCTCATTGAGAAAAGTATTGGAACACGCAAGTTTCATCATCATATTGAGTTCACAGAAAAAGTGGGGGATTTCCAACTCTGTATGGAAGGAAAGTCTCAGCAACATTAAGCTTTGTAATAAGGAATTCAAGACACTTGTGATTCAGGACACCAGAGTCAGCCGTCCACAGAGCCAGGGGTTCATTGTGACTGTGCAGTGCAGGGGGTGACGGATGGCCAAGAAGCAGCCATAGGCCATCACAGCCAGGAGTAAATTGTCCCAACCTCCAAAGAGTGTGGAAAAATATACCTGCATGATGCAACCTCCATAGGTTATAGCATTGCTGTGTCTGGATATTCCACAGCATTTTTGGGATGGTGGTGGAGGTGAAACAGATGTCAGCAAAGGACAAGTTGGAGAGGAAGAAGTACATGGGGGTGTGGAGATGGGGTTCTAACCTGACAGCCAGGATGATGAGCAGGTTTCCAAACACAGTGACCAGGTACATGGAGAGGAAAAGCCCAAATAGGGGGAGTTGCAGTTCTGGTTTCTCTGAGATTCCCAGGAGAATAAAATCTGAAATCTGGGTATTATTGTCTGATGTCATGGGATGGTGTTGAGGACTAGGAATAAAAATATAATAATGACAGATTAATTCTTAAATTGCTGCCCATTAGTGACTTTTTGAAGATTCTACAGTTTCAGTGCTACATATGGGGTAGGGGAAGCAAGTATTAAAGAGAGTGCTTTTAGGCTTGTTTGTTTGCTTGTTTGTTTACTTGGAAGTCCAGGAAGACCTAAAACAAGAAGAGAGTCGTTCAGAGGCTTCAGTGAAAAGTGGGTGGTAGACAGTAGGTTAACTGGGGAAGTGTATGATCTCCAGTGAGCAGAGCCCTTGCAAAGGCCCTGAGGAAGATTCTCCTTTCTTTTTTGAAGGTTCAAGATATAGCAGGTGTGGTGAGCAATGAGCAAGAGAGAGAGAAGTGAGACATGATGTCAGAGAATGCTGAGGAAAAAGCAGTCACGCTGAAGCTGCTGAGACTGCAAAATACAGCGAATTCCTCTTCACATTCTACTCCTTGCACTTAATCAATTTTAATTTCAATTCACCCTGTGATTAGACTCAGATCCCCTCCTTGTCTTTGTGTGTTGTTAACATTCTGGTTTGTTTCTTAAGGGTCACTTTATTTTTTTTTTTATTCTTTATTTTAAAGGTTTTACAGAGTTTTGTTGTTCACAGATATGTATGTTCCCAGATCAGTCATATGCATATCCATGGTCCCCACCCGCCCAGATCCCCCCATCCCACCCCTCCAGACCTTCGCCCCAAGCCATTGTAAGCACTCCTATTCCCTTAGCACTATGACACTAGCTACCTTTTCCACACATAACACTATAGGTTTCCTTGTTACTTCCTCCATGTTTCCCCCTCCCTATTTCTTCGCCACGATGTCCCTATGTCTATACTCTGTCTGTTTTTCCATGAGCTCCTTGCGTGTGATATCAAGGGTCACTTTACAATGTATGGTCCAAGCACCCAACTCTCAGAACTACCTATCACCCACAAAACACACACACACAGGCACAAAACACAGAGCATATTTTATCTTTCTGGGACCATATAATCATCCAGCTCTTTTCATCTCTAGCCATCATAATTAGGAAAACAAGTATAGAAACTAAGCTGTCAATATCAAGTTATCTTTTATTTTTCAGGGATAAACTTTATTTTACTTATTTATATTTTTAAGATTTTTTGATGTGGACCATTTTTATTTTATTTTATTTATTTTTTTAACTTTTATTTTACTTTTAACTTTTACAGAGTTTTGTTGTTTACAGATATGTATGTTCCCAGATTAGTCATATGTATATCCCCCCTCCTCACCCCTTCTGACCATCACACAGCACCCCTGAAGGATCTCCTTTTCTCACAGAGCAATAAACAAAGGCATGGTTTCAATCTGTGGTCCAGGAAAATCCTCTGGAGAAGGAAATGGCTACCCACTCCAGTATTCTTTCCTGGGAAATCCCAAGGACAGAGGAGCCTGGTGGCCGACAGTCCATGGGGTCGCAGAAGAGTCAGATGCAGCAAGATAGCAATAAACAATAAGGAAGGATTATTCATATTCCAATCAGTGGATGTCCCTTGAATGTATAAACTTGGTACTTTATTTTAATACAACCATTTTCTGCCCTATATCATACAAGTGTAAAAACTCAGTTAAAATAGAGATAAAGGGGCTTCCCTGGTGGCCCGGTGGGTAAAGATTCTGCCTTGCACTGCAAGGGGTGCTGGTTTGATCCCTGGCATGGGAAGATCCCACATGCCACGAAGTGGCTGGACGGGTGTGTCCAATTAAAAGCCAACACTCTGGAGTGCATGCACCTGGAGTCAGTGCTCTGCTACAGGAGAGGCCACTGCAATGGGAGGCCCATACTAGCCAAAGAACAAAGATGGATGAAAATAAATAAATGAAAGACCAATAAAAGTGGCCAAAAAAATAGAGATAAAGGATATAAGTGGACATGATGTGGGAAATGATCTAATAAGCTCAGGTGCTCCCTGAGCGATTATAAAGAAGAGAAAGCTTCCTTGATTCTGGTTGTATTTCAACCCCAGTTATATGTCTGTATTTTCCAGAATAATTAATAAAGCAGCAAAAAGCAATGTATTCCAACAGGAAAAGGAGTCATATGACACTTAGATATCTTAGTGGCTGAACAGCCACTAGAAAAGTGAGCAAAGGGAGTAAAACCACATTTACAAAAAGAAACACACCATTTGCACAAACAGTGGGGATTTTTTTCCTAAATGGTGTTATAGGCAGAATTTTGGAATCATTAACTTGGATCTACCACACATCAACTATTTGAATTTGGAGAGATGTGTGTGTATATTCCCTCAATCATGTCCAGCTCTTTGCGACCCCATGGATTGCAGCTTGCCAGACTCTCTTGTCCATGGATTTTTTTCAGGCAAGATGACTGGAGTGGGATGCCATTTCTTACTCTAGAGATCCTTACTGACCCAGGGATGAAACCCGTGTCTGTAGTGTCTCCTGCAGTGCAGGTGGATTCTTTACCACTGCACCACTTGTGGAACACAGTAAAGAATTTTGAATCCACTGCTGTGAAGGAAAAAGTAATCATAAAAGAAGGCCATGATAAATCACTTCAGTTGTGTCCTGCTCTTTTCAACCCCGTGGAGTATAGCCCTCCAGGCTTCTCTGTCGATGAGATGTACCAGGCAAGAATACTGGAGGGGTTGCCATACCCTCCTCCAGGGGATTTTGCTGAGCCAGGGATTGAACCCGAGTTTCTTACATTTCCTGAATTGGTAGGCAGGTTCTTTACAACTCTCACCACCTGGGAAGCCCATAAGAAAGCCAGTGAACACTAATGAGGGAAATGTAATATGAGTGAAGAGCCTGTCAGGAAAGGCAGGTTGCAGAGAGAAAGGCAGCAGCTTTGTGCTGAAGTGACCTCAGACTCATGAGGCCACATACTGGCTGCTCCATTTGGTTCAGCAGGGTGTCCGCCTGAGGCCCCTAATGTAACTGTTACTCCTGTTTTTTTTCGTTCTATGTTTATTTGAGCACAGTTGATTTTATATTCACAGGAGGGAGGGAGCCTAGATTTTCTCTTACACTCCTTTGTTTTCTTGGGGTTTGGGCTCTTTTCTAACAAATCCAGTTGGCACAGTCTAGTTCTGATTCTATTTCTCATCCAGTGTGGCCATGAACACCCTCTCCTGAGACAGCACTCTATAAAATCCTGCATATCCCATGACCATCTATTCTCTTCTTTATACAATTTATCCCTGTCTGCCTTATGTCATGGGCTTCCCAGGTGGGTCAGTGGTAAGGAATTCCCCTGCCAATGCAGGAGATGCAGGAGACTCGGGTTTGCTCCCTGGGTTAGGAAGGTCCCCCGGAGTAGGAAATGGCAACCCACTTCTAACGAATTTGGTCAAGGATGAAATTTTTTTGGATCTACCACACATCAACTATTTGATTTGGGATGTATATTCCCTCAATCATGTCCAGCTCTTTGCGACCCCATGGATTGCAGCTTGCCAGACTCTCTTGTCCATGGATTTTTTTCAGGCAAGATGACTGGAGTGGGATGCCATTTCTTACTCTAGAGATCCTTACTGACCCAGGGATGAAACCCGTGTCTGTAGTGTCTCCTGCAGTGCAGGTGGATTCTTTACCACTGCACCACTTGTGGAACACAGTAAAGAAATTTGAATCCACTGCTGTGAAGGAAAAAGTAATCATAAAAGAAGGCCATGATAAATCACTTCAGTTGTGTCCTGCTCTTTTCAACCCCGTGGAGTATAGCCCTCCAGGCTTCTCTGTCGATGAGATGTACCAGGCAAGAATACTGGAGGGGTTGCCATACCCTCCTCCAGGGGATTTTGCTGAGCCAGGGATTGAACCCGAGTTTCTTACATTTCCTGAATTGGTAGGCAGGTTCTTTACAACTCTCACCACCTGGGAAGCCCATAAGAAAGCCAGTGAACACTAATGAGGGAAATGTAATATGAGTGAAGAGCCTGTCAGGAAAGGCAGGTTGCAGAGAGAAAGGCAGCAGCTTTGTGCTGAAGTGACCTCAGACTCATGAGGCCACATACTGGCTGCTCCATTTGGTTCAGCAGGGTGTCCGCCTGAGGCCCCTAATGTAACTGTTACTCCTGTTTTTTTTCGTTCTATGTTTATTTGAGCACAGTTGATTTTATATTCACAGGAGGGAGGGAGCCTAGATTTTCTCTTACACTCCTTTGTTTTCTTGGGGTTTGGGCTCTTTTCTAACAAATCCAGTTGGCACAGTCTAGTTCTGATTCTATTTCTCATCCAGTGTGGCCATGAACACCCTCTCCTGAGACAGCACTCTATAAAATCCTGCATATCCCATGACCATCTATTCTCTTCTTTATACAATTTATCCCTGTCTGCCTTATGTCATGGGCTTCCCAGGTGGGTCAGTGGTAAGGAATTCCCCTGCCAATGCAGGAGATGCAGGAGACTCGGGTTTGCTCCCTGGGTTAGGAAGGTCCCCCGGAGTAGGAAATGGCAACCCACTTCAGTATTTTTGCCTGGAAAATCTCATGGACAGAGGAGCCTGGAGGGCTACAGTAGACAGAGTCACAAAAGAGTTAGAGTTATGCACAACTTAGCTACTAAACAACAACCTTATAACATACAAACACTTATTTCATTACTCGTTACTTTCTTCAATCGAATATACTATCCAAATGAGCACGGACTTTACCTGCTTTGTCCCCTGCTATATTTTCATGAAGATGTGCATTAATACAGAAATGTACATTTCAATAAAATAAGAATTACTAAATGGAGAGAATGATAGGGAAAATTTAATCATGTTGAATACAGTACATTCAATAGGCCCAGTCATGGTTACTTAATAATACTAGAGATCTTCAACTGAATGCAAAAGAATGTGCTCCAAAACTTGAAAGAAGACAGTTGCTTTTCAAAAAATGGGTGAAATAAGACAGCAATATACCTAATATTTATTTGTACTATTATAGATGCAAAAGAACTTTCAATGCTTAAGAGTAATAGGGGGAACACGATGTGACCAAGTGATAGATTTGACCACACACAGTTTATAAATTCTCACACAGCCCCATAAATGGATCTGTACCTACATAGCAGAATTAATTGGCAAACAACAAGCTTGATTTTTAAAAATCCTGTTTTTTGAAAGACTATAATAATAATAAAAAAAAAGACATACTCAGATGCAGGACATAAAGCCAAGTTCTTGTAAAGACAGTTTGCATTTAGAAAGTAAATGGCTAACAAAAGCAAGAGTTAGGAGGGAGGGAGCCTAGATTTTCTCTTACACTCCTTTGTTTTCTTGGGGTTTGGGCTCTTTTCTAACAAATCCAGTTGGCACAGTCTAGTTCTGATTCTATTTCTCATCCAGTGTGGCCATGAACACCCTCTCCTGAGACAGCACTCTATAAAATCCTGCATATCCCATGACCATCTATTCTCTTCTTTATACAATTTATCCCTGTCTGCCTTATGTCATGGGCTTCCCAGGTGGGTCAGTGGTAAGGAATTCCCCTGCCAATGCAGGAGATGCAGGAGACTCGGGTTTGCTCCCTGGGTTAGGAAGGTCCCCCGGAGTAGGAAATGGCAACCCACTTCAGTATTTTTGCCTGGAAAATCTCATGGACAGAGGAGCCTGGAGGGCTACAGTAGACAGAGTCACAAAAGAGTTAGAGTTATGCACAACTTAGCTACTAAACAACAACCTTATAACATACAAACACTTATTTCATTACTCGTTACTTTCTTCAATCGAATATACTATCCAAATGAGCACGGACTTTACCTGCTTTGTCCCCTGCTATATTTTCATGAAGATGTGCATTAATACAGAAATGTACATTTCAATAAAATAAGAATTACTAAATGGAGAGAATGATAGGGAAAATTTAATCATGTTGAATACAGTACATTCAATAGGCCCAGTCATGGTTACTTAATAATACTAGAGATCTTCAACTGAATGCAAAAGAATGTGCTCCAAAACTTGAAAGAAGACAGTTGCTTTTCAAAAAATGGGTGAAATAAGACAGCAATATACCTAATATTTATTTGTACTATTATAGATGCAAAAGAACTTTCAATGCTTAAGAGTAATAGGGGGAACACGATGTGACCAAGTGATAGATTTGACCACACACAGTTTATAAATTCTCACACAGCCCCATAAATGGATCTGTACCTACATAGCAGAATTAATTGGCAAACAACAAGCTTGATTTTTAAAAATCCTGTTTTTTGAAAGACTATAATAATAATAAAAAAAAAGACATACTCAGATGCAGGACATAAAGCCAAGTTCTTGTAAAGACAGTTTGCATTTAGAAAGTAAATGGCTAACAAAAGCAAAGTTTCATTTTGTTATTGCTGTTCAGTTGCTGAGTTGTGTTCAATTCTTGCAATTTCATGGACTGAAGCCTGCCCATCTTCTCTGTTCATGGGATTTTCCAGACAAGAATAGTGGTGTGGGCTGCCATTTTCTTCTCCAGGGGATCTTCACAGACCAGGGATTGAACCTGCATCTCCAGCATTGGCAGGCAGATTCTTTACCACTAAGCCACCAGGGAAGCCCTCCCCTCTCTGTAATGATAACTACCAAGTAATACTCCTTGACATGCCTCTTCATGCATACTACATACAAAGCTTCTTTTTCATGGGAATGCCAAGGTGGTACTTTGCAGACAATATTGTGAAATATGTGACCCAAATACTGTTGTTGCAACATAGTATCTACCTCCATGGGTCTGGATCCTCATAAATACAGAACATGTGAAACTCACTGTGCCTGAAAAACATTTTAGATGCCCTCACTTCACTGTTTATACCTCTAAATCTAATACTCCATTTTCCTACTCCCATGAACTGCAGAACTCCTCAGATACAGTCTAATTTTACCAGAACACTTTATTCCTCCCATTCCTTCTTCATTCTCAGCCAACTGGAATTCTATTTGGAATATGGAAATGGAACACTATGTCAACAATGATGATTACATTACTGAGCCAGCAGACACTACTCTTTTAACATAGTAAATCAATCAAATTAAATTGTATGCATCAATCTAGGGAAAACAAAAAAAACTGTGACAATTTCTTAGGGTCTGGGTTAGACTGTTTAGGTTCTCGATGACTTTAGGTAAAGTTTCCACTTACGTTCTCTCTAAATCTCTCCTGAAGTTTCTACTGGGATGCCCAACTGAATTGGATGACGTCTCTGAGTGAAAGATAATGGTGTGGAAATCTGATTCCTGTCTGGAGAGTCAATAATGGAGACAGAAGCTTTGTCTTCCAGACAGGATAGCCAGAAGCCATAAAGCATTGGTTCCTCAGCCAGATGTATAACTTGGAAAGCAGCAATTCATGTTTTTTTGGTTTTTTGACATACTCAGATGCAGGACATAAAGCTTCTTGTAAAGACAGTTTGCATTTAGAAAGTAAATGGCTAACAAAAGCAAAGTTTCATTTTGTTATTGCTGTTCAGTTGCTGAGTTGTGTTCAATTCTTGCAATTTCATGGACTGAAGCCTGCCCATCTTCTCTGTTCATGGGATTTTCCAGACAAGAATAGTGGTGTGGGCTGCCATTTTCTTCTCCAGGGGATCTTCACAGACCAGGGATTGAACCTGCATCTCCAGCATTGGCAGGCAGATTCTTTACCACTAAGCCACCAGGGAAGCCCTCCCCTCTCTGTAATGATAACTACCAAGTAATACTCCTTGACATGCCTCTTCATGCATACTACATACAAAGCTTCTTTTTCATGGGAATGCCAAGGTGGTACTTTGCAGACAATATTGTGAAATATGTGACCCAAATACTGTTGTTGCAACATAGTATCTACCTCCATGGGTCTGGATCCTCATAAATACAGAACATGTGAAACTCACTGTGCCTGAAAAACATTTTAGATGCCCTCACTTCACTGTTTATACCTCTAAATCTAATACTCCATTTTCCTACTCCCATGAACTGCAGAACTCCTCAGATACAGTCTAATTTTACCAGAACACTTTATTCCTCCCATTCCTTCTTCATTCTCAGCCAACTGGAATTCTATTTGGAATATGGAAATGGAACACTATGTCAACAATGATGATTACATTACTGAGCCAGCAGACACTACTCTTTTAACATAGTAAATCAATCAAATTAAATTGTATGCATCAATCTAGGGAAAACAAAAAAAACTGTGACAATTTCTTAGGGTCTGGGTTAGACTGTTTAGGTTCTCGATGACTTTAGGTAAAGTTTCCACTTACGTTCTCTCTAAATCTCTCCTGAAGTTTCTACTGGGATGCCCAACTGAATTGGATGACGTCTCTGAGTGAAAGATAATGGTGTGGAAATCTGATTCCTGTCTGGAGAGTCAATAATGGAGACAGAAGCTTTGTCTTCCAGACAGGATAGCCAGAAGCCATAAAGCATTGGTTCCTCAGCCAGATGTATAACTTGGAAAGCAGCAAGCATGTCCTGCCTTCCCAGGATTGCACAGCCTAAGGGATGGCAGCAGAGGAGATATTTACAGCTATTTCTATCTGCTCATTAGCCATGGCTTTCACTGTTATGCTCACCTCTGCTCACTTCATTGTCCTGAAGGACACAGAACTGTCTCTGTTCCCTGGAGCCCAGATGGGAAGACAGGGGAATCCGGTTTCAATTACTCTTTGTCCATGAACTTTCCTTTCTTGGAGAGCTCTTACGTCATTGCAACTTACCACATCATGGAGTTAACAGTTTCTGCAAATTTATGACTGTGGAGCCTTTCTTGAGCAGGTTCCCAAGACCGCCAAAGTATTGTCCTGTGGTGGGAACATCTCCTGAGATTTCTAATCAATTGGTATTCCCTTCTGCCACAAGAAAACTGTGTTCCTTTGCTATGAATACATAACAGTCCTTGGTTTCATGACCATTTTAATCAATCACCTAGGACATTCATGTTAGTGACACAAATTAATAAATGTCATTGAGTGCTTTGTTTTTTTTAAAATGTCAGTTGAATGACGTGTTTAGATCTAATGATCCACAATGCACTGAGCCTAGACTCTTATGTGGATTGTCTTATTATATTTTCATGAAACTTTATTCTCTAATGTTTGCACTGTGATGTATTAATGCCTCATTCTACACTTGCAGAAATGAAACTCAGAGAAGTAAAAGGATCTGCCTAAAGTTATGAACAAACCATTTGACTTAGGAGATATATGAGTGAGTGAGTGAAAGTCACTCCATTGTGTCCGACTCTTTGGGACCCTATGGACTGTGCCCTACCATGTTCTTCTGACCATGGTCTTCTCAGGCAAGAACACTTGAGTGGTCTGCCATTCCAACAAAGGAATTGAAGTGGAGGCAGAATCTATGGGACCCCAAATCCCAAAAGAGCAGAGTACACATTCTTCCCAAATAACCATCTGTATGTCTGCATTGGAAAACATGTATTAAGTATCTTTGACTATTTTATTTTTTATTCTTTATGGAGACGACTTTGTCTTCCAGACTAGGATAGCCAGAAGGGGGCCCATAAAGGAAAATTGGTTCCTCAGCCAGATGTATAACTTGGAAAGCAGCAAGCATGTCCTGCCTTCCCAGGATTGCACAGCCTAAGGGATGGCAGCAGAGGAGATATTTACAGCTATTTCTATCTGCTCATTAGCCATGGCTTTCACTGTTATGCTCACCTCTGCTCACTTCATTGTCCTGAAGGACACAGAACTGTCTCTGTTCCCTGGAGCCCAGATGGGAAGACAGGGGAATCCGGTTTCAATTACTCTTTGTCCATGAACTTTCCTTTCTTGGAGAGCTCTTACGTCATTGCAACTTACCACATCATGGAGTTAACAGTTTCTGCAAATTTATGACTGTGGAGCCTTTCTTGAGCAGGTTCCCAAGACCGCCAAAGTATTGTCCTGTGGTGGGAACATCTCCTGAGATTTCTAATCAATTGGTATTCCCTTCTGCCACAAGAAAACTGTGTTCCTTTGCTATGAATACATAACAGTCCTTGGTTTCATGACCATTTTAATCAATCACCTAGGACATTCATGTTAGTGACACAAATTAATAAATGTCATTGAGTGCTTTGTTTTTTAAAATGTCAGTTGAATGACGTGTTTAGATCTAATGATCCACAATGCACTGAGCCTAGACTCTTATGTGGATTGTCTTATTATATTTTCATGAAACTTTATTCTCTAATGTTTGCACTGTGATGTATTAATGCCTCATTCTACACTTGCAGAAATGAAACTCAGAGAAGTAAAAGGATCTGCCTAAAGTTATGAACAAACCATTTGACTTAGGAGATATATGAGTGAGTGAGTGAAAGTCACTCCATTGTGTCCGACTCTTTGGGACCCTATGGACTGTGCCCTACCATGTTCTTCTGACCATGGTCTTCTCCAGGCAAGAACACTTGAGTGGTCTGCCATTCCAACAAAGGAATTGAAGTGGAGGCAGAATCTATGGGACCCCAAATCCCAAAAGAGCAGAGTACACATTCTTCCCAAATAACCATCTGTATGTCTGCATTGGAAAAACATGTATTAAGTATCTTTGACTATTTTTATTTTTTTATTCTTTATTTTAAAGGTTTAACAGAGTTTTGTTGTTCACAGACATGTATGTTCCCAGATCAGTCATATGCATATCCATGGTCCCCACCACCCCACTTCCCCTCTTCCCACCCCTCCGGATCATCGCCCCACGCCATTGTAAGCACTCCTATTCCCTTAGCACAATGACAATAGCTATCTTTTCCACACATGAGAGTATAGGTTTCCATGTTACTCCCTCCATGCCTCCCCCTCCCTATTTCTTCCCTGCAATGTCCCTATGTCTATGCTCTGTCTGTTTTTCCATGAGTTCCCTGTGTGTGTTATCAAGACCTTCCTACTAGATTCCACATATGTGTGTTAGTATACTGTATTTGTCTTTCTCTTTTTGACTTATTCACTTTGACTATTTTTAATAGAGTTGTTTGGTTTTTAATACTGCGTTGAATAAATCCTTTCTATTTTTGGATAACAACCCCTTATTGGATATTTGCTTTGTGAATATCTATTCCCATGACTAGGTTATCTTTTTGTTTTATTGGTGCAAACATTTTGGGTTGATACAGTCATTTATTCACTTTCATTTCCCTTGCTAAATACATATGTACAGAAACACTGCTAAGATTACAGTCAAAAAAAAATCCCTATGCTTTCTTGTAGTTTATTGAACAACTTTGTGACTTATCTTGAATTCTCTACTTGTTTGATAATGATCTTCCACAACATTAAGATTGGTTTCTGGAAAGTGGTCATCTAACTTTTTTTTTTTTTAATTTAGAGCATGGTTGCCTTACAATGTTGTGTTAGTTTCTGCTGTACAGCAAAGTTAATCATTTATATATATGCATATATATATATATATATATATATATATATATGCACACATTATCTATTCTTTGTTAGATTCTTATTCATAAAGGTCATTATAGAGTATTGAGAAGAGTTACCTCTTCTATCATTATCTTTTTGCAATTCCATATACTGTGATTTTCATGGGTTGTCCTCTAGCATTTAATTTAAAATATATTCTATTTATACTTTGGGTTGCCCAAAGAGTATGTTTTATGTTTTTTTATTTTGTTCTGTTTTATGTTTAAGCTAACCCTTGAACAAGAAGAGAGGTAGGTAAGGGTTCTGACTCTCTTCACAGTTAAAAATCATCACATAATTTGACAATTATTTTTCTGTATCACTGATTCAGGCAACTGTAATAAAAGTAATATTAATAACTCTATGATGTCCCACCAGAGAAATGGAATTTTCAAACATTTTTGAGACAAATGTAGGGAAACTTTGAAGTAGAAAAAACAAAAAACAAAAAACAAAGAAAAGTGCTTATAGATAAGACTGAGGATAAAGCTTAATAAAGAGAGCTCCTAAAATTGTATAAAAATGCTGAATCCAAACACAAAAAGAAAAATGGAAATCCCATGAAATAAATAGAAGGAGGAAATTTTATTCCACAATGATTAAAAATCACAATTTCTGCTTATGAAGCTCTGAGTTATGCAATTCAGGGAATTAGTATAATTGGTCTTTCATAATGGGCACCAAGGACAATCTCCTCAGAGTCCCTTTTATATGCTGATTTCTCAGACTGTAGATGAAGGGGTTCAGCATGGGTGTGATCACAGTGTACATCACTGAGGCGATTGTGCTTGAATGTGAGCTATGAGCAGCAGCAGAGCTAAGATAAACTCCTAAGCCTGTAAAATAAAACAGGGAGACAACCAAGAGGTGGGACACACAGGTAGAAAATGCTTTATACTTCCCCTGAGCTGATGGGATTTTACATATGCAGGAAACTATTTTACAGTAAGAGTAAAGGATACCAGCAAATGGACCAATGCCCATCAGGAGAGCTCCAGAATACATCACTATGTTATTCAGAAAGTTGTCAGAACTGGAAAGTTGTACCATCTGATAGAGTTCACAGAAAAAGTGGGGGATTTCCACATCTGGACAAAAGGTCAATCGCAGTAACATTAAGGTATGTAACAAGGAATACATTGCGATCATTATCCAAGATATCGAAACCAGCAGTCCACAGAGCCAGAGGCTCATGATGACCGTGTAGTGCAAGGGATGGCAGATGGCCACATACCGATCATAGGCCATTACTGTTAGGAGAATGTCATCTAATTCTGCAAAAAGAATGTAAAAATACACCTGAACAATGCAACCCTCATAGGTTATAACTTTTCTCTGGATCTGGATGTTCCACAGCATCTTTGGGATGGTGGTAGAGGTGAAACAGATGTCGGCAAAGGACAGGTTGGAGAGGAAGAAGTACATGGGGGTGTGGAGGTGAGGGTCTGAGCTGACAGCCAGGATGATGAGCAAGTTTCCAAAGACAGTGATCAGGTACATGGTGAAGAAAAGGCCAAATATGAGGGGCTGCAGTTCTGGTTCTTCTGAAAGTCCCAGGAGATGAAATTCTGAAATTTGTGCATTATTCCCTGGTTCCATGGGGTGTGAGCGACTACCAGGAAAAAGGGCAAAAAAAATGAGCGATTTTACCTCAAAGTGGCATAATTCATGCAATTCACACAACTCACTTCAACTTTAATTGAGCCCTCAAAAATTTGATGCTAATACTTTCTTTATCGATAAGTTCTCTGAGGGTATGTGTGTGTATTCAGTTGCTTCAGTCATGTCCAACCCTGTTCAATTCCATGGATTGCAGCCTGCTGGGCTCCTCTGCTCTTGGAATTTTTCCCAGCAAATATCCTAGAGAAGATTGCTATTCCCTCCTCCAGGGGTTCTTCACAACACAGGTGTTGAACCAGTATATCCAACCTGGATTCCTGCACTGGGGATGAATTTTTTACTACCGAGTCAACCTGGAATCCCCTTTGAGGGTATATTCCATTTCATCTCTGTCTAGAAACTTTTCTCCAGTTCTCATCACATTTGCAGAGAGGTCATATATCTATAGAGTCTTAATCAGCTATTCCTTTATACAATGGAGAAATACATATTTAGTGCCGACCACATTCCAGGTACACAGAGGCAACAAGCAGCGAATGCTAGAAAACATCTCACAATCCAAGGATGGTGAATGAAGATATTCAAATAAAATATGATAGAATATGACAGAATGTGACAGATGCTATGAAGAAAACAAAGCCAGGTATAAAGCAGAGAGTGATAGAAGGTGTTATCTTGTCCTGAGTGTCCAGGGACGGTCAGCAAGTGAGGTGATGTTTGAGCACATTCCTCGGCAAATGCACCACATACCATCATAGGTTATAACTTTTCTGCAAAAAGAATGTAAAAATACACCTGAACAATGCAACCCTCATAGGTTATAACTTTTCTCTGGATCTGGATGTTCCACAGCATCTTTGGGATGGTGGTAGAGGTGAAACAGATGTCGGCAAAGGACAGGTTGGAGAGGAAGAAGTACATGGGGGTGTGGAGGTGAGGGTCTGAGCTGACAGCCAGGATGATGAGCAAGTTTCCAAAGACAGTGATCAGGTACATGGTGAAGAAAAGGCCAAATATGAGGGGCTGCAGTTCTGGTTCTTCTGAAAGTCCCAGGAGATGAAATTCTGAAATTTGTGCATTATTCCCTGGTTCCATGGGGTGTGAGCGACTACCAGGAAAAAGGGCAAAAAAAATGAGCGATTTTACCTCAAAGTGGCATAATTCATGCAATTCACACAACTCACTTCAACTTTAATTGAGCCCTCAAAAATTTGATGCTAATACTTTCTTTATCGATAAGTTCTCTGAGGGTATGTGTGTGTATTCAGTTGCTTCAGTCATGTCCAACCCTGTTCAATTCCATGGATTGCAGCCTGCTGGGCTCCTCTGCTCTTGGAATTTTTCCCAGCAAATATCCTAGAGAAGATTGCTATTCCCTCCTCCAGGGGTTCTTCACAACACAGGTGTTGAACCAGTATATCCAACCTGGATTCCTGCACTGGGGATGAATTTTTTACTACCGAGTCAACCTGGAATCCCCTTTGAGGGTATATTCCATTTCATCTCTGTCTAGAAACTTTTCTCCAGTTCTCATCACATTTGCAGAGAGGTCATATATCTATAGAGTCTTAATCAGCTATTCCTTTATACAATGGAGAAATACATATTTAGTGCCGACCACATTCCAGGTACACAGAGGCAACAAGCAGCGAATGCTAGAAAACATCTCACAATCCAAGGATGGTGAATGAAGATATTCAAATAAAATATGATAGAATATGACAGAATGTGACAGATGCTATGAAGAAAACAAAGCCAGGTATAAAGCAGAGAGTGATAGAAGGTGTTATCTTGTCCTGAGTGTCCAGGGACGGTCAGCAAGTGAGGTGATGTTTGAGCACATTCCTCAAGAAAGAAAAAGAAGGAGCTAGTGCAATGTCAGGAGAATTATGTGTGCCTGGCAGAGCGAACACCCACTTCAAAGGGTCTGAGGAAGATGTTCGTTCTACATGTTCAAATTCAAACAAGAAAGCCAGTGGGCAGAGGAGCAAACAAGCGGGGGAGTGATTACAGATGGTGTCAGGGAGGCTGAGGAACAAGGTGGCCTCCCTATCATTGCTGAAACTTCAGTCCACAGAGAATCCCTCCTTCCATGTGGTTCCTCGCAGATTATCAATCTAGCTACAAAACTAGCCTGTGAATTCTATAAGAGTCCCTTCATATTTCCATCTGTTGACTGAATTCTGACCTCTGTATTCGCTCATCTTAATATATGAGTCCAGGTGCCTCTGTTTAAGAACTGTTCTCCTTCCACAAGGCAATGGCCCCACACACTGACACCACAGTCTTCTGGGTGGTGTTACCACCATAAATTTGTCATCCACATCCATTCTTTTTAGGCTGGAGAGGTTAAAGCTTAAGCTGGTCAGATCAAGCTATTACTCTCCAAAGGAATGTATCACTTTTACCTAGACATCTCAGTTTAAAAGCTTCCTATGGAACAATAAAATTGGGGTTCATTTTTAGTATTTCTAACTTCTGCTTGGTATTTAGAAGAGAATGAAAAAGTATGACAGAGAAATAAAGAGAGAAAAATGGAATGAACATATGGACACAAAGAGAAAAAATATCCCATAAACTCAAATAATCCCTGAGACAATGCAATAAGGAAAGGTTTCCAAAATTCATAGATATTCCAACCCCAGTGTCATCTCCTTGAGGCCCACAAAAACTAGTAAAGAAAACTGTATTTTGTCAAGGACATAAACAGTGATATAGCCATGACATGATCCATCATTCAGTGTGAAAATCCCAAGAGGATAATAAGTAAATGCAATGTAAGCTACCAATTCAAAATCAGAAATTGATAAAATACAACAAAAGTTGGATGGTGAATGAAGATATTCAAATAAAATATGATAGAATATGACAGAATGTGACAGATGCTATGAAGAAAACAAAGCCAGGTATAAAGCAGAGAGTGATAGAAGGTGTTATCTTGTCCTGAGTGTCCAGGGACGGTCAGCAAGTGAGGTGATGTTTGAGCACATTCCTCAAGAAAGAAAAAGAAGGAGCTAGTGCAATGTCAGGAGAATTATGTGTGCCTGGCAGAGCGAACACCCACTTCAAAGGGTCTGAGGAAGATGTTCGTTCTACATGTTCAAATTCAAACAAGAAAGCCAGTGGGCAGAGGAGCAAACAAGCGGGGGAGTGATTACAGATGGTGTCAGGGAGGCTGAGGAACAAGGTGGCCTCCCTATCATTGCTGAAACTTCAGTCCACAGAGAATCCCTCCTTCCATGTGGTTCCTCGCAGATTATCAATCTAGCTACAAAACTAGCCTGTGAATTCTATAAGAGTCCCTTCATATTTCCATCTGTTGACTGAATTCTGACCTCTGTATTCGCTCATCTTAATATATGAGTCCAGGTGCCTCTGTTTAAGAACTGTTCTCCTTCCACAAGGCAATGGCACACACACACTGACACCACAGTCTTCTGGGTGGTGTTACCACCATAAATTTGTCATCCACATCCATTCTTTTTAGGCTGGAGAGGTTAAAGCTTAAGCTGGTCAGATCAAGCTATTACTCTCCAAAGGAATGTATCACTTTTACCTAGACATCTCAGTTTAAAAGCTTCCTATGGAACAATAAAATTGGGGTTCATTTTTAGTATTTCTAACTTCTGCTTGGTATTTAGAAGAGAATGAAAAAGTATGACAGAGAAATAAAGAGAGAAAAATGGAATGAACATATGGACACAAAGAGAAAAAATATCCCATAAACTCAAATAATCCCTGAGACAATGCAATAAGGAAAGGTTTCCAAAATTCATAGATATTCCAACCCCAGTGTCATCTCCTTGAGGCCCACAAAAACTAGTAAAGAAAACTGTATTTTGTCAAGGACATAAACAGTGATATAGCCATGACATGATCCATCATTCAGTGTGAAAATCCCAAGAGGATAATAAGTAAATGCAATGTAAGCTACCAATTCAAAATCAGAAATTGATAAAATACAACAAAAGTTGGATATGTTTTATATGAAGCAGCAGAAGTCATATTTTCTTAAGGACTTTTCCTATTTGTTTCTTCCTGTTCATGAATAAGATCATTATACTTGTTTTCTACTTTTACTGGAAGCATTTTATGCCTCCTATTTTTTCTAACAAGATTTCCCTGGTGATTCAGATAGTAAAGAACTCACCTGCCAATGCAAGACATAGGGGATCCATCCTATATAGCCTGGAGAAGGAAATGGCAAGCCACTCCAGCATTCATACCTGTGAAATCCCATGGACATACTAGCTAGCTGGCTATGGTCCATGAGTTGTACAGATTTGAACACTGAGCTAACGTGGATCTAAACCACCACCACACATCCTTCTCATTGAGCTTCCACTCTTCCCATTTAATTGTCAACAATGACACTTACAATTTCGAGTGCAAGGTTTACTTTCTGTTTAGACAGTAAATCAGTACATTCATATTAGGAAAGCCAGAGAACAACCACAGTGACCTTTGATACCTGGGCTGTGCTAGACTGGTCCTCAGGGGACCTCAGGTACACATTCCTGGCTTCCATCCTCTCTGACCCTCTCCTGCAGTGTCTATGGAGCTCTCAGACTCACCTGCCTGCTGACTGAGAGAGAAGGCTTTCCCTGGAGAAGTCAAAATTCCTCTCTAAAAGATTAATGATGTAGACTGAATTTTTTCCCCAAAATAGACAACAGGGTGATGGTAAAAATCAAGCTCTGGTTCCCAAAGACATGTAGAACTTCAAAAGCAACGACCAGGTCCTCACCAACCAAAGTGCCACAGGCTGAGGAACTGCAGCAGAGGAGATATTTACAGCTTCCTGTGTCAACTCATTATGCATATTTTTCCTCTTCTTACTCCAACCTTTATGTACATGATTTCCCATGGGGGCACTTTGCTGGACAGAATGGATTTTTTTTTCTGCTGTCTCTATGTTCCTAAGACACTATATTAGACATTAGGTGAATTCATTTTTTATTATTCTTTACCTTTTTTTTAATTCTTTATTTTAAAGGTTTTACAGAGTTTTGTTGTTCACAGACATGTATGTTCCCAGATCAGTCATATGCATATCCATGGTCCCCACTGCCCCACTTCCCCCCATCCCACCCCTCCAGACCTTCGCCCCAAGCCATTGTAAGCACTCCTATTCCCTTAGCACTATGACACTAGCTATCTTTTCCACACATAACAGTATAGGTTTCCATGTTACTCCCTCCATGCTTCCCCCTCCCTATTTCTTTCCCACAATGTCCCTATGTCTATGCTCTGTCTGTTTTTCCATGTGTTCCCTGCGTGTGTTATCAAGACCATCCTACTAGATTCCATATATGTGTGTTAGTATACTGTATTTGTCTTTCTCTTTTTGACTGACTTCACTTTTTAGGATAGGTTCTAGAGCCAGCCACTTCATTAGGACTGAGTCTTCTGCATTTCTTTTAACAGCTGAGTAGTATTCCATCGTATATATGTACCAGGGCTTCTGTATCCATTCATTCGTCGATGGACATGTAGGTTGCTTCCAAGTTCTGGCTATTGTATAGAGAGCTGCAATGAACATTGGGGTACAGGTGCCTCTTTCAGTTTTGATTTCATCAGGATATAAGCCTAGGGGACCTCAGGTACACATTCCTGGCTTCCATCCTCTCTGACCCTCTCCTGCAGTGTCTATGGAGCTCTCAGACTCACCTGCCTGCTGACTGAGAGAGAAGGCTTTCCCTGGAGAAGTCAAAATTCCTCTCTAAAAGATTAATGATGTAGACTGAATTTTTTCCCCAAAATAGACAACAGGGTGATGGTAAAAATCAAGCTCTGGTTCCCAAAGACATGTAGAACTTCAAAAGCAACGACCAGGTCCTCACCAACCAAAGTGCCACAGGCTGAGGAACTGCAGCAGAGGAGATATTTACAGCTTCCTGTGTCAACTCATTATGCGTATTTTTCCTCTTCTTACTCCAACCTTTATGTACATGATTTCCCATGGGGGCACTTTGCTGGACAGAATGGATTTTTTTTTCTGCTGTCTCTATGTTCCTAAGACACTATATTAGACATTAGGTGAATTCATTTTTTATTATTCTTTACCTTTTTTTTAATTCTTTATTTTAAAGGTTTTACAGAGTTTTGTTGTTCACAGACATGTATGTTCCCAGATCAGTCATATGCATATCCATGGTCCCCACTGCCCCACTTCCCCCCATCCCCCCCCTCCAGACCTTCGCCCCAAGCCATTGTAAGCACTCCTATTCCCTTAGCACTATGACACTAGCTATCTTTTCCACACATAACAGTATAGGTTTCCATGTTACTCCCTCCATGCTTCCCCCTCCCTATTTCTTTCCCACAATGTCCCTATGTCTATGCTCTGTCTGTTTTTCCATGTGTTCCCTGCGTGTGTTATCAAGACCATCCTACTAGATTCCATATATGTGTGTTAGTATACTGTATTTGTCTTTCTCTTTTTGACTGACTTCACTTTTTAGGATAGGTTCTAGAGCCAGCCACTTCATTAGGACTGAGTCTTCTGCATTTCTTTTAACAGCTGAGTAGTATTCCATCGTATATATGTACCAGGGCTTCTGTATCCATTCATTCGTCGATGGACATGTAGGTTGCTTCCAAGTTCTGGCTATTGTATAGAGAGCTGCAATGAACATTGGGGTACAGGTGCCTCTTTCAGTTTTGATTTCATCAGGATATAAGCCTAATAGTGGGATTGCTGGGTCGTAGGGTGCTTCTATTTTTAGTTTTTTAAGAAATCTCTAGACTGTCTTCCATAGAGGCTGTATCAGTTTACATTCCCACCAGCAATGCAAGAGGGTTCCCTTTCCTCCGCACCCTCTCCAGCATTTATTGTCTGCAGATTTTTTGAAGATGGCCATTCTGACGGGTGTGAGGTGGTATCTCATTGTAGTTTTAATTTGCATTTCTCTAATAATAAGCGAGGTTGAGCATCGTTTCATGTGCTTTTGGGCCGTCTGTATGTCCTCTTTGGAGAGGCATCTCTTTAGATCTTTTTCCCATTTTTTTGATTGGGCTGTTCGTTTTTCCAGTTCTGAGTTGTCTGAGTTGCTTGTAGATTTTGGAGATTAATTCTTTGTCTGTTATTTCATTTGCTATGATTTTCTCCCACTCTGTGGGGTGTCTGTTGAGCTTTTTTGTAATTTCTTTTGCAGCACAAAAGCTTTAAGCTTCATTAGGTCCCACATGTTCATTTGTCTTTTTAGTTCCGCTATTCTAGTAGGTGGGTCAGAGAAGATCTTGCTTTGATTGATGTCCTTGAGGGTTTTGCCTATATTCTCCTCTAAGAGTTTGATGGTTTCCGGCCTTACATTTAGGTCTTTAATTCATTTTGAGTTATCTTTGTGCATGATGTCAGGGAATATTCCAACTTCAGTTTTTTGCATGCAGCTGTCCAATTTTCCCAGCACCACTTATTGAAGAGGCTGTCTTTGTCCCATTTTATAGTTTCTCCTCTTTTGTCAAAAATATGGTACCCATAGGTGCGTGGGTTTATCTCTGTGTTCTCGATCTTGTTCCATTGGTCTATAGTTCTGTCTTTGTGCCAGTACCATACTGTCTTGATGACTGTTGCTTTGTAGTAGAGTCTGAAGTTAGGGAGGCTGATCCCTCAAGCTCCGTTTTTCTTTCTCAGGATTGCTTTGGCTATTCGAGGTCTTTTGTGTTTCCATATGAACTGTGTGATTCTTTGGTCTAGTTCTGTGAAAAATGTCAATGGAAGTTGAATAGGTATTGCATTGAATCTGTGGATGACATTTGGTAGTATGGTCATTTTCACAATATTAATTCTTCCGACCCAGGAACATGGAATATCTCTCCATCTGTTTAAGTCTTCTTTAATTTCTCTCATGAGTGTCTTGTAATTTTCTGTGTACAGTTCTTTTGTTTCTTTGGGTAGGTTTATTCCTAGATAGGGGACTGCCTCTTTGATTTCATTTACTGATTTGTCATTGTTTGTGTATAGGAATGCCAGTGATTTCTGTGTGTTGACTGTGTATCCTGTGACTTTGCTGAATTCGTTGTTTAGCTCTAGTAGCTTTGTAATAGTGTCTTTGGGATTTTCTATGTATAATATGTCGTCTGCAAAAATAGAGAGCTTGACTTCTTCCTTTCCAATCTGGACTCCTTTTATTTCTTTCTCTTCTCTTATTGCCATTGCTAGAACTTCCAGGACTATGTTGAATAGTAGTGGTGAAAGTGGACACCCCTGTCTTGTTCCTGATCTTAGAGGGAATGCTTTCAGTTTTTCACCATTGAGGATGATGTTCGCTGTGGGCTTCTCACATATGGCTTTCACTATGTTGTGATAGGTTTGTTCTATGCCCATTTTCTGAAGAGTTTTTATCATAAATGGGTGTTGTACTTTGTCAAAGGCTTTTTCTGCATCTATTGAGATGATCATGTGATTTTTGTCTCTCAGTTTGTTGATATGGTCTATCACATTGATTGATTTGCGGATGTTGAAGAATCCTTGCATGCCTGGGATGAACCCAGCAATCCCACTGTTAGGCTTATATCCTGATGAAATCAAAACTGAAAGAGGCACCTGTACCCCAATGTTCATTGCAGCTCTCTATACAATAGCCAGAACTTGGAAGCAACCTACATGTCCATCGACGAATGAATGGATACAGAAGCCCTGGTACATATATACGATGGAATACTACTCAGCTGTTAAAAGAAATGCAGAAGACTCAGTCCTAATGAAGTGGCTGGCTCTAGAACCTATCCTAAAAAGTGAAGTCAGTCAAAAAGAGAAAGACAAATACAGTATACTAACACACATATATGGAATCTAGTAGGATGGTCTTGATAACACACGCAGGGAACACATGGAAAAACAGACAGAGCATAGACATAGGGACATTGTGGGAAAGAAATAGGGAGGGGGAAGCATGGAGGGAGTAACATGGAAACCTATACTGTTATGTGTGGAAAAGATAGCTAGTGTCATAGTGCTAAGGGAATAGGAGTACTCACAATGGCTTGGGGCGAAGGTCTGGAGGGGTGGGATGGGGGGAAGTGGGGCAGTGGGGACCATGGATATGCATATGACTGATCTGGGAACATACATGTCTGTGAACAACAAAACTCTGTAAAACCTTTAAAATAATGAATAAAAAAAATAAATAAATAAACCTGGAAAAAGAAAAGAAATTTGACATTATAAGACATATAGTCAGAGACCACTTTAAGTATGATGTAGCAAAATTTTATAAATTTATGTCAGATTATTTCTATGCAAATTGGTTTTTTTTCATTGTGTCCATTTACATATTGATGTATGTGATTTCATTGTCTTTGTAAAAAGGAATTAATCATTAGATTGATGAATTATTTGGTGATCTTTTCATTTCTGCTCAAAAAATCCATTGTTGCTGCCTAAGAATGATTCTTCCCATTGCTCTAAAAGAAATAGTTTTCCATCCTAAGTTCTGTCATAACCAGTAAAAGAGTAGTCAATGAATAATGTAAATATCATATTTATTTTTTATATATGATATAAAATATATAAATAAAACACTTTGATTTCTTCCTAAAACAGCTATCTCTAACCAATTTTCAGTGAGACTCAACTACCTGTGCTTAACATACTACCCTAAACCATGCTGCATCAGAAATGTTTAAGTTTTGCTTAATTCATTAATGTAATGACATATAATAAACTGCATATTTTTAAAGTATACAGCTTTCTGAATTTCAAAAATTGGTATCCTACATGGTTCTACTTTGGTATGATTTAAAAGGGTGCACAATAAGTTTTCATTTTTTTGTAATCTTATTGTTAACAATATACTTGCCCTGATCCTCAGTTTTCCTCTCAGAAGGAAATGCGAGATGTTACATTCTAACTTCACTCAGATGTTGCGAAGAATTAATAGAATGTATAGAACTGCTTTACTGAGTCCACAGACCATGTTCACAATCAGGATTATATATATGTGCATATGTGCCTGTGTGGGTATGTATCCTTTTCTGAAATAAACACACTTATACATATATGTATAGCACATAGTCTCATTTGTAATCCCATCCATTATGTTGAAAGCAAACTTGAAATTTGGAAGGACAGAAGTAAAGGAAAAAAAAAGAGAACTCTTGAATTAACATAAAATAGAAAGAATGTAGAAATGTTAACAAGAAGATTTAAAGTAGAATATCAATTTTAATAATGATTTACTTTTTCTATCTTAAATTCCAAGGGCCTCAAAGTCAGAAACCACATTTACAATTGGACAAAGAGAAATTCTCTGTATCAACTAACGGGTAACATTTCTCCAAAGTGACTGTAATTTTAGGAGTTCAACACAAAATGCCTTTATTTAAGGTAAGCTTACTGAGTGAATGGAAAGACTTTAACTTAGCTCCAGGGAACAGTATGTGATCGGACAAATATAATAAAAATAAAACAGGACAATCCAAATAAAATTCTATGGATTGTTCTATTTTATTTCAAAATTGATCTTATTCTAAAATAAAGCTCCTTGCATGTTTTATCAAAAGATCTAAATATATCTTGTAATTAGCAAAAATTTTTTAAAAGAGGAGTATGCATGCATACTCTATTGCTTCAGGCGTGTCTGACTTCTTTGCGACTTCGTTGACTGTAGCCCACCAGTTTCCTCTGTCCATGGGCTTTTCCTGGCAAGAATACTGGTATGGGTTGCCATTTCCTTCTTCATTAAAGAGAAATAAAGGACATGTAAATTAGAGTTACAACCATGAATCTCCTTATTTGCCAATAGTCACATAAAGTCAAAGGTTGTATATCATTTTGTCTCAAAGGAGCAGAACTTTCTTCTATTGAAGAAGGCTTACCAGTGTTCTGGAGATAACTGGAATTGTTGTTCCTTGAAAATGCATAATATTTTGGAGGGCCATAGAACTTAATCAAGATAGGTTCCTTTGTGACAGATAAGGAGAAAGTATTAACTCAAGTGGTAAAGGACTCTCCTGCCACTGCAGGAGATGTTAAGAGACACGAGTTCGATCCCTGAGTCAGGAAGATCCCCTAGAGGAGGGTGTGGCAACCACTCCAGTGTTCTTGCCTGGAGAATTCCATGAACAGAGGACCCTATATAGCCTGTGTGGGTATGTATCCTTTTCTGAAATAAACACACTTATACATATATGTATAGCACATAGTCTCATTTGTAATCCCATCCATTATGTTGAAAGCAAACTTGAAATTTGGAAGGACAGAAGTAAAGGAAAAAAAAAGAGAACTCTTGAATTAACATAAAATAGAAAGAATGTAGAAATGTTAACAAGAAGATTTAAAGTAGAATATCAATTTTAATAATGATTTACTTTTTCTATCTTAAATTCCAAGGGCCTCAAAGTCAGAAACCACATTTACAATTGGACAAAGAGAAATTCTCTGTATCAACTAACGGGTAACATTTCTCCAAAGTGACTGTAATTTTAGGAGTTCAACACAAAATGCCTTTATTTAAGGTAAGCTTACTGAGTGAATGGAAAGACTTTAACTTAGCTCCAGGGAACAGTATGTGATCGGACAAATATAATAAAAATAAAACAGGACAATCCAAATAAAATTCTATGGATTGTTCTATTTTATTTCAAAATTGATCTTATTCTAAAATAAAGCTCCTTGCATGTTTTATCAAAAGATCTAAATATATCTTGTAATTAGCAAAATTTTTAAAAGAGGAGTATGCATGCATACTCTATTGCTTCAGGCGTGTCTGACTTCTTTGCGACTTCGTTGACTGTAGCCCACCAGTTTCCTCTGTCCATGGGCTTTTCCTGGCAAGAATACTGGTATGGGTTGCCATTTCCTTCTTCATTAAAGAGAAATAAAGGACATGTAAATTAGAGTTACAACCATGAATCTCCTTATTTGCCAATAGTCACATAAAGTCAAAGGTTGTATATCATTTTGTCTCAAAGGAGCAGAACTTTCTTCTATTGAAGAAGGCTTACCAGTGTTCTGGAGATAACTGGAATTGTTGTTCCTTGAAAATGCATAATATTTTGGAGGGCCATAGAACTTAATCAAGATAGGTTCCTTTGTGACAGATAAGGAGAAAGTATTAACTCAAGTGGTAAAGGACTCTCCTGCCACTGCAGGAGATGTTAAGAGACACGAGTTCGATCCCTGAGTCAGGAAGATCCCCTAGAGGAGGGTGTGGCAACCACTCCAGTGTTCTTGCCTGGAGAATTCCATGAACAGAGGACCCTGGCAGGCTACAGTTCATGAGTTTACAAAGAGTCAGCTGCAAGTGAAGCGACTTAGTACACACAATAATAAAGTACAAGTAGATTAGACTTCTGAAAGGCAGGCAAGTTCACAGGAAGAAGGTAGTAAAATCTAGATTCCCTTCTAATTGGTCTTTTGGGAACAGAGAATCATTGGGAAAAATTTCCTATCTAGACCACGTGTCCCACGGGGAAGTATCGTGCTCAGAGGTGGGAGTACCAGTGGAAACCCTGCCTAATGAGCAGACATTTGGAAATATCTCCTCTGCTACAGTCACTCGGTCTCTACAACCTTGAACTGCACAAAACATGGTTGTTTTTGGAATTCTCCGTCTGGTTGAGGGACCAGGGCTTCACTCCTTTCTTCTGATCTGCCTGGGAACAGAGCTTCAATCCTCATCATCAACCATCCACGGGGGAACTCGGATATCCACACAGGGACTTTCCTTTCTTAGCCCCATCCAGGTGAGTCTGAGAGTTCCATAGATACTTCAGGGAAGGTTCAGAAAAAATTCAAGTGGAAAACTTTTACCTGAGGTCACCCGAGTGCCTATACAACCTACACCAGAGCTGAGATATTAACCAGGTTGTTTGCTAGAGTGGCTAATTAACTTGTAATACATTTATTTAATATGCAAAGTTTTTGGTGAAGTGTCTGAGGAACTCAGCAACACAAGGATCATTGTTGAAAATTAAGTGATGGAAATGAAGTCCAGTTGAACAAGAATGAGGAAGGAACTGGAAGCATGATGTGGTTCCAGAAAAATGGAGGAGTTTTACAGTTAAGGAGGGACTTTCCCAAGTCCTGCTAGTGGTAAAGAATCCTCCTGCCAATGTAAGAGGCATGGGTGTGGACACCACTCTCCCCACTATTCGAGGAAGGATATTAATGTTTAGAAAGGGTCTGTAGTCGAACTACATTCAAACCACTAACATGTCATACATGTGGGATCCCAAAGTCAGTTTTCTTTTTTATTTATTTATTTTTGGCCGTTCTGGGTTTCCACTGCTGTGGCAGGCCTCTAGTTGCAAGGAGTAGGGGTTACTCTCTAGTTGAGGTGAGCAGGCTTCTTGTTGCGGTGACTTCTCTTGTGGTGCAAGGGCTTCAGTAGTTGTGACACATGGACTCCATAGTTGCGGCTCTGAGGTTCTAGAGCACAGTTTCCATAGTTGTGGTTTACGGGCTTCGTTGCTCTGCAGCATGTGGGATCTTTCTGGATTAGGGATCAAACCTGTTTCTTCTGCATTGGTAGGTGAACTCTTTACCACTGAGCCACCAGGGAAGTCCCCAAAGTCAGTTTCCTGATTCAAAAGCTTTGTATTCAAGATTATTTAGAAAAGTCTACTACCATTTATATTTTAAAATCCTCATCTATTGTTTTACATGGTCTTCTTTCTGTTGCCATTTGTGGGTTTATTCCCTTTGAAATGTTAGTCACTCAGGTGTGTCTGACTCTTTGTCACAGCAGGAACTGTAGCCCGCCAGGCTCCTCTGTCCATGGCAATCTCCATCCAAGAATACTGGAGAGGGTTGCCATTTTCTCCTTCAGGAGATCTTCCTGACCCAGGGGTCCAACATGGGTTTATTTCATTGCAGGCAGATTTTTTACAAAGGGAAGCCTTTTTTCCCTTTACTCATTTTCTATGGGGATGCTCTTGTTGTCCTAAGATGATTACCTTTCCTGCTTTGATAAATTCCTTTAGGCTATTTTATGACATAGTCTGAGCATCCAGGCAAAATAACTGGGGATGGAAAGCTGCCAGAACCAAGGGATCTTTCTTTTTTTCACGGTCCCTTAGGGACTAGCCTGAGTTTATTAGATCTTGTTTGTAAATGCATTAAGCATTTAAGGGATTAAGAGGAGACCATGGTGCAGATCTCTGACTCTGATACCATAAGACTTGTCCTAGTGTTACCAAAAGGAGGGTGTGCATCTCACTGGTCACCGCTCAAAAGTCAATAAACAGGAGAGGTTGGTGGAACACATGCTAATGTGCACACAGAAATTAATTATATATTTTTCTCTCCTACTAGGGATCACCACATGGTACCAGGAAATAATACAGGAATGGCACAATTTATTCTTCTGGGATTTTCAGAGGAAACAGAACTGCAGCCCCTTATGTTTGGGCTTTTCCTCTCCATGTACCTGATCACCATGTTTGGGAACCTGCTCATCATTCTTGCCACCATCTCTGACTCCCACCTCCACACCCCCATGTACTTCTTTCTCTCCAATTTGTCCTTTGTAGACATCTGTTTCATCTCCACCACCATCCCAAAGATGCTAGTGAATATACAGACACAAAGCAAAGTCATTTCCTACGAAGGCTGTATCACTCAGATGCATTTTTACATACTATTTGTAGAACTGGACAACTTAATTCTAACTGTGATGTCCTATGACCGGTTTGTGGCCATCTGCCTTCCCTTGCACTACACAGTCATTATGAACCCTATTTTCTGTGGACTGCTGGTACTGATATCCTGGATGATGAGTGTCCTGTTTTATTCAGAATTAAAGTCTACTACCATTTATATTTTAAAATCCTCATCTATTGTTTTACATGGTCTTCTTTCTGTTGCCATTTGTGGGTTTATTCCCTTTGAAATGTTAGTCACTCAGGTGTGTCTGACTCTTTGTCACAGCAGGAACTGTAGCCCGCCAGGCTCCTCTGTCCATGGCAATCTCCATCCAAGAATACTGGAGAGGGTTGCCATTTTCTCCTTCAGGAGATCTTCCTGACCCAGGGGTCCAACATGGGTTTATTTCATTGCAGGCAGATTTTTTACAAAGGGAAGCCTTTTTTCCCTTTACTCATTTTCTATGGGGATGCTCTTGTTGTCCTAAGATGATTACCTTTCCTGCTTTGATAAATTCCTTTAGGCTATTTTATGACATAGTCTGAGCATCCAGGCAAAATAACTGGGGATGGAAAGCTGCCAGAACCAAGGGATCTTTCTTTTTTTCACGGTCCCTTAGGGACTAGCCTGAGTTTATTAGATCTTGTTTGTAAATGCATTAAGCATTTAAGGGATTAAGAGGAGACCATGGTGCAGATCTCTGACTCTGATACCATAAGACTTGTCCTAGTGTTACCAAAAGGAGGGTGTGCATCTCACTGGTCACCGCTCAAAAGTCAATAAACAGGAGAGGTTGGTGGAACACATGCTAATGTGCACACAGAAATTAATTATATATTTTTCTCTCCTACTAGGGATCACCACATGGTACCAGGAAATAATACAGGAATGGCACAATTTATTCTTCTGGGATTTTCAGAGGAAACAGAACTGCAGCCCCTTATGTTTGGGCTTTTCCTCTCCATGTACCTGATCACCATGTTTGGGAACCTGCTCATCATTCTTGCCACCATCTCTGACTCCCACCTCCACACCCCCATGTACTTCTTTCTCTCCAATTTGTCCTTTGTAGACATCTGTTTCATCTCCACCACCATCCCAAAGATGCTAGTGAATATACAGACACAAAGCAAAGTCATTTCCTACGAAGGCTGTATCACTCAGATGCATTTTTACATACTATTTGTAGAACTGGACAACTTAATTCTAACTGTGATGTCCTATGACCGGTTTGTGGCCATCTGCCTTCCCTTGCACTACACAGTCATTATGAACCCTATTTTCTGTGGACTGCTGGTACTGATATCCTGGATGATGAGTGTCCTGAATTCCTTGGTACAAAGCTTACTGGTATTGCGGTTGTCTTTCTGTGCAATCTTGGAAATCCCCCACTTTTTCTGTGACTTCAAAGAGATACTTCAACTTTCCTGTTCTGACACCTTTCTTAATAACACCTTGATGTATTTTGCAGTTGGGCTCTTTGGTGCTATTCCTTTGACTGGTATATGTTACTCTTACTCTAAGATAGTTTCCTCCATATGTGGAATCTCATCAGCTCAAGGGAAATATAAGGCATTTTCCACCTGTGCATCTCATCTCTCTGTTGCTTCCTTATTTTATTGTACAGGTTTAGGATTGTATCTTAGCTCTACTGCCACTCACAGCTCCCACTCAAGTGCTGTAGCTTCAGTGATGTACACTGTGGTCACCCCCATGCTGAACCCCTTTATCTACAGTCTAAGGAATAAAGACATAAAGAGGGCTCTAAGGAGATTCTTTGGGGCGGCAGCTATAAAAGGATCGATTGTCCTGGGGCTGAAGAACTGTTGGTTATTTTAGGGCTCAAAGCATGAGAAGAAGAAATTGTGGCTCTTGATCAGGTTGTGGAAACAGCACTTGTCCCTTATATTTCTTGCCTGGCCTTTGCATTTCTTTGATTTATAATTGAGCTTACAGTTTAAGTAACCTTCTTGACTAAGCCTTTTGTTTTGTTTGATGGACAGTTTTCCTTTTTCTATATTTTTCTACATTTTCTAGTCTTTTCCTCAAACACAGATGAGAAATATTTGGAAATTTCCATTTATTTGGTAGGAAAAATTTGATTCTTTAAAGCCTTTGTCTTAAATGACATCTATCTTCTCAAGATTTAATTTGTTTTTCCTGTAAAGAATTGTCATGTGCTGTTTCACTCACATGGAAAAACTACATTTGGCGGTTAAAGTAACTTATAAAATTCAACTACAGAGTAAAATCCAAAACCAATGTTTTAATTTTGGGTCTGTCATTTTCCTGCATTACCACTTTAATTGTTCTTCCTGATAATATCAACTTTATTCATGTGCCTGAGTTTTATACCTGGTCTCTTACGTTTATTCAGTCTATGTCTGCAATATAAGTGACATTGTTGTTGCCATCATTGATTAGTTGCTAAGTTGTATATGACCCTTTTGTAACCTCATGGACTGTAGCCTACCAGGCTCCTCTGTCCATGGGAATTTTCAAGCAAGAATACTAGAGTGGGTTGCCATTTCCTTCACTAGGGGATCTTCCTGACTCAGGGATTGAACCTGCATATTCTGCAGTGACAAGTGGATTCTTTACCAGTGAGCCACCAGAAAAGCCCAATATCTATCACAATCACTGATAAAATTTGATCACCAGTTGGGCTCTTTGGTGCTATTCCTTTGACTGGTATATGTTACTCTTACTCTAAGATAGTTTCCTCCATATGTGGAATCTCATCAGCTCAAGGGAAATATAAGGCATTTTCCACCTGTGCATCTCATCTCTCTGTTGCTTCCTTATTTTATTGTACAGGTTTAGGATTGTATCTTAGCTCTACTGCCACTCACAGCTCCCACTCAAGTGCTGTAGCTTCAGTGATGTACACTGTGGTCACCCCCATGCTGAACCCCTTTATCTACAGTCTAAGGAATAAAGACATAAAGAGGGCTCTAAGGAGATTCTTTGGGGCGGCAGCTATAAAAGGATCGATTGTCCTGGGGCTGAAGAACTGTTGGTTATTTTAGGGCTCAAAGCATGAGAAGAAGAAATTGTGGCTCTTGATCAGGTTGTGGAAACAGCACTTGTCCCTTATATTTCTTGCCTGGCCTTTGCATTTCTTTGATTTATAATTGAGCTTACAGTTTAAGTAACCTTCTTGACTAAGCCTTTTGTTTTGTTTGATGGACAGTTTTCCTTTTTCTATATTTTTCTACATTTTCTAGTCTTTTCCTCAAACACAGATGAGAAATATTTGGAAATTTCCATTTATTTGGTAGGAAAAATTTGATTCTTTAAAGCCTTTGTCTTAAATGACATCTATCTTCTCAAGATTTAATTTGTTTTTCCTGTAAAGAATTGTCATGTGCTGTTTCACTCACATGGAAAAACTACATTTGGCGGTTAAAGTAACTTATAAAATTCAACTACAGAGTAAAATCCAAAACCAATGTTTTAATTTTGGGTCTGTCATTTTCCTGCATTACCACTTTAATTGTTCTTCCTGATAATATCAACTTTATTCATGTGCCTGAGTTTTATACCTGGTCTCTTACGTTTATTCAGTCTATGTCTGCAATATAAGTGACATTGTTGTTGCCATCATTGATTAGTTGCTAAGTTGTATATGACCCTTTTGTAACCTCATGGACTGTAGCCTACCAGGCTCCTCTGTCCATGGGAATTTTCAAGCAAGAATACTAGAGTGGGTTGCCATTTCCTTCACTAGGGGATCTTCCTGACTCAGGGATTGAACCTGCATATTCTGCAGTGACAAGTGGATTCTTTACCAGTGAGCCACCAGAAAAGCCCAATATCTATCACAATCACTGATAAAATTTGATCACCAAATATATATCTTCCAGAGAATATATATTGAAAAGCAAATATGAAAAGACTGATTAGTATGGTCTTATTGTCAGAGATGATATTAAGTACATGACAGAAAAATTTTAAACCTCATATTTCACTACTATTGAAAATGTTCCTTTCCATCTGTGTATCTACTCATTGAAGCAAAGAATTGTGTCTAAGTGTGAGGGCATTTGTTCATCGGAGTGAATTAGTGGGTAGTTGGTATATTTTCTGATATTTGTGGAGGGATCATTCCTTTTTTAAGCTTTTATTTTTAATTGGAGAATAATTGCTTTTTAATGTTGTGTTGGTATCTGACCTAAAACAATGTGAATCAGCTATGGCATATATATATTCCTTCCCTCTTGAGTCTCTCTGCCCCATCAGCAAACCCCTCCAGGTTGTCACAAAGCACCAGGTTCAAATCCCTGTGGTGTATAACAACTTCCCACTAGTGGATCATTCCTTTCGGCTCAAAAATTTCTGAGCTGCCTACAGTTATGGCTTCTCTATTGGTATGAACAAGGGATCTTCTCTTTTCTAAATTTTGTCATAACCACCAAAGTATTAGAAGCAGTCAATGAACAATCACTAGATAAACCATTCCACATCTCCTTCCTGCTCAGGAGTCTTCAATCTTAAGGGTCAAAAGATGACTCACAAAAACCCTTAAATTTCTATCTAATCATGTCGTTCAGGATCATCATTCATTTGAACAGCATGAACATCCTTCCCACCTCTCCAAGTTCACTGGAACAGAATTTTAAAGGAGTCAGTTGATAATCTAGTTATCTGAAACAAGTTTAATAATTGTGAATATTGCCTCAAAATCAACATGTATGCCCCAAATAAAAAGCAGTAGATCATTGCATCTGCTTTCGTTGCTGTTTGCTTTGATTTTTAAATCAGTTAGCTATTGCTGCATAACAGCAAGCTGTCCCTAATTATGTGGTTTATTACAATGCCTTTCTTATCCAACAAGATTATATAGTTAGAGGTGTTCTGATCACTGTTGAAATGCTCATAAGTTCATTCAACCGTGAGTCTCTACACTGTGTATGTTGTATATGACCCTATCATGCCAATGTGCTCGCGCTATACCCATGTGTTTACCTTACATCAATAAATACAAGAATAGCAGATTTTCAACAATTCTCCATGGGATGGACCACACTATATCAATATTAGATACTGGCTGTGTCCTAAACATTTCACACATATGATTATTTTCATATATGAGCGTTTTCAGCCCAACTAAAAATCTGCCAGCTCCTGGAGTTATCTGCCCAAGAACTTTATCTAAAAACAGCTTTGTCTGGTCAACCTCTGACAACTTGTATGGCTCTCTCATAGCTGCAGTGAAATAATACCCCTCATAATGTACTTCTTCTTATAGAGCAAGTCCACACTTGACATCTAGAAATTCATCATTGCTTTGCCTAAAACACCGTCTGCTTACAAAATGATTTTTCTCAGGCATGCTGTTCTCCATATGCATGTTTCTCATTGGGGCCTCTCTCTTTCTTTATGCTTCAGGTTATTTTATTGCTCTAGCATCATGCCTCCCCTGAGGTAGAACAGTTCAGTGCCTAAAGTGGCTTTTTGTTCTGGGATTTCTCCCACAAAAGAAGTGAGAGCCTAGCTTCCACAGCTGTGCAGAAGACCCAGTTCTTTCATGCTCATCTAGAAAACTGACATGAACTTCGTGACAAGGGGTTGGGAGAGACTAGGGAATGTTTTTTCATTTTGTCATAACCACCAAAGTATTAGAAGCAGTCAATGAACAATCACTAGATAAACCATTCCACATCTCCTTCCTGCTCAGGAGTCTTCAATCTTAAGGGTCAAAAGATGACTCACAAAAACCCTTAAATTTCTATCTAATCATGTCGTTCAGGATCATCATTCATTTGAACAGCATGAACATCCTTCCCACCTCTCCAAGTTCACTGGAACAGAATTTTAAAGGAGTCAGTTGATAATCTAGTTATCTGAAACAAGTTTAATAATTGTGAATATTGCCTCAAAATCAACATGTATGCCCCAAATAAAAAGCAGTAGATCATTGCATCTGCTTTCGTTGCTGTTTGCTTTGATTTTTAAATCAGTTAGCTATTGCTGCATAACAGCAAGCTGTCCCTAATTATGTGGTTTATTACAATGCCTTTCTTATCCAACAAGATTATATAGTTAGAGGTGTTCTGATCACTGTTGAAATGCTCATAAGTTCATTCAACCGTGAGTCTCTACACTGTGTATGTTGTATATGACCCTATCATGCCAATGTGCTCGCGCTATACCCATGTGTTTACCTTACATCAATAAATACAAGAATAGCAGATTTTCAACAATTCTCCATGGGATGGACCACACTATATCAATATTAGATACTGGCTGTGTCCTAAACATTTCACACATATGATTATTTTCATATATGAGCGTTTTCAGCCCAACTAAAAATCTGCCAGCTCCTGGAGTTATCTGCCCAAGAACTTTATCTAAAAACAGCTTTGTCTGGTCAACCTCTGACAACTTGTATGGCTCTCTCATAGCTGCAGTGAAATAATACCCCTCATAATGTACTTCTTCTTATAGAGCAAGTCCACACTTGACATCTAGAAATTCATCATTGCTTTGCCTAAAACACCGTCTGCTTACAAAATGATTTTTCTCAGGCATGCTGTTCTCCATATGCATGTTTCTCATTGGGGCCTCTCTCTTTCTTTATGCTTCAGGTTATTTTATTGCTCTAGCATCATGCCTCCCCTGAGGTAGAACAGTTCAGTGCCTAAAGTGGCTTTTTGTTCTGGGATTTCTCCCACAAAAGAAGTGAGAGCCTAGCTTCCACAGCTGTGCAGAAGACCCAGTTCTTTCATGCTCATCTAGAAAACTGACATGAACTTCATGACAAGGGGTTGGGAGAGACTGGAAGAGCAGCAGCAGCCAGGACTCTTGAAGGGCATTATAGGTAAAGCAACAGAATCATCAAGTCCATCGGGAAATGTGCTAAAACTGTTGATGGCCGCACATCTCTGTGGGATTTCCAGGTGGGAATAGTGGTAAAGAGCTAGGCTGCCAATGCAGGAGACTTAAGACACTTGGATTCAGTCCCTTGGTTGGGAAGATCCCCTCGGGAATGGTATGAGAATCCACTCCGGTATTCTTGCCTGGAGAATCCCATAGGGTCGCACAGTGACAGGCACAACTGAAACAACGTAGTGTGCACACGCAAACACCCCTGTCTGTGAATGTGTTTAAAAAATTGAATTGCACATTTCAAATTGGTGAATTCCATGGCATGTGAATTATATCTCAATAAAACTCTAAAAGTTCAAAACACGTTTTAAAGAAGAAAAAAGGAAACTACAGTTCGATATCCCTGCTGAATGTACATGAAAATATTCAACACGAAACGTAGTAAATCAAATTCTACAGATCATTAAAAGGATCATACCCCAGGATCACATGGGATTAACCCCAGGAACACAAAGGATGCGTTGTAGGATGTACCGTGGCATTCCTGGTGTCCAGCCACTAGGTGGCAGCAGCGCGTATCCAGTGGCAACAGTCAGAAAATTCTGAGAAACTCAGGTGTAACCTGAGGCAAAATCACCCCAGGTGAGATGCACTGTCCTATAGCATGAGAACCGGAAATGTCTTGAGGAGTTCCAATCAAAGCTCAACCCTTACTCAGTTCATAACTTCGGGCAGATCCCTTCACCCGGTCCATAGCTGCAGTGAAATAATACCCCTCATAATGTACTTCTTCTTATAGAGCAAGTCCACACTTGACATCTAGAAATTCATCATTGCTTTGCCTAAAACACCGTCTGCTTACAAAATGATTTTTCTCAGGCATGCTGTTCTCCATATGCATGTTTCTCATTGGGGCCTCTCTCTTTCTTTATGCTTCAGGTTATTTTATTGCTCTAGCATCATGCCTCTCCTGAGGTAGAACAGTTCAGTGCCTAAAGTGGCTTTTTGTTCTGGGATTTCTCCCACAAAAGAAGTGAGAGCCTAGCTTCCACAGCTGTGCAGAAGACCCAGTTCTTTCATGCTCATCTAGAAAACTGACATGAACTTCATGACAAGGGGTTGGGAGAGACTGGAAGAGCAGCAGCAGCCAGGACTCTTGAAGGGCATTATAGGTAAAGCAACAGAATCATCAAGTCCATCGAAATGTGCTAAAACTGTTGATGGCCGCACATCTCTGTGGGATTTCCAGGTGGGAATAGTGGTAAAGAGCTAGGCTGCCAATGCAGGAGACTTAAGACACTTGGATTCAGTCCCTTGGTTGGGAAGATCCTCGGGAATGGTATGAGAATCCACTCCGGTATTCTTGCCTGGAGAATCCCATAGGGTCGCACAGTGACAGGCACAACTGAAACAACGTAGTGTGCACACGCAAACACCCCTGTCTGTGAATGTGTTTAAAAAATTGAATTGCACATTTCAAATTGGTGAATTCCATGGCATGTGAATTATATCTCAATAAAACTCTAAAAGTTCAAAACACGTTTTAAAGAAGAAAAAAGGAAACTACAGTTCGATATCCCTGCTGAATGTACATGAAAATATTCAACACGAAACGTAGTAAATCAAATTCTACAGATCATTAAAAGGATCATACCCCAGGATCACATGGGATTAACCCCAGGAACACAAAGGATGCGTTGTAGGATGTACCGTGGCATTCCTGGTGTCCAGCCACTAGGTGGCAGCAGCGCGTATCCAGTGGCAACAGTCAGAAAATTCTGAGAAACTCAGGTGTAACCTGGAGGCAAAATCACCCCAGGTGAGATGCACTGTCCTATAGCATGAGAACCGGAAATGTCTTGAGGGAGTTCCAATCAAAGCTCAACCCTTACTCAGTTCATAACTTCGGGCAGATCCCTTCACTCTTCTGGGTTCCATTGCTGCAAGTATAGAATGAGGTACATCAAAGTGCAGAAATCAGACAATGAACTTTGATGAAAATAAAATATGACAATCCATATAATGTTTTGAGTTCAGCATATGGTTCATAAAAAAGCCAATTGTGTCACATACAAATATTTTTTAAATGAAACGCTAAATGTGTGTGTGTGTGTGTGTGTGTGTGTGTTAGTCACTCAGTTGTGTCCAACTCTGCGTCCCCAGGGACTGTAGCCCCCTGGGCTCCTCTGTCCATGGAATTCACCAGGAAATAATTTTGGTGTGAGTTGCCATTCCCTTCTTCAAGAGATCTTCTCCACCAAAGGATCAAACCTGGGTCTTCTGCATTGCAGGCAGAATTTTTTTATCTGTGCCACCAGGGAACCATGAAATGGCATCTCTTAAGTGGTATCACTAACATAAGTTTCCTAGCTGATTTGGTGAAAGTATCATGAAGCTAAGGCCAACAGTACTAATGTATTTAGAGCAAAGGAACACACTTCTATCCCTTGTTGAGAAAGGGAATAGCAATTTTCTAGAGATGTCATGAGATGTCCCTGCCATAAGACAACACATTGGAGGTCTATGATTCCTACTCAAGAAAGGCTCCTCAGTTTAGATTTGGAGGAACTGTTAACTCAAAATTGTGACAAGGTGCAGTGATGTTAGACCTCTGGTAGCCAGATGAGTTCATGGAGAAGGAATAATAAAACTAAATTCACCTGTCTTCTGATCTGGTCTCCTGGGAACAGAGAATCAGCAGGAAAAAAAAATCCTTCTGTCCAGACAAGTGTCCCAGAGGATGACATGCTAAGAGGTGAGAGTAACCATGGAAACAGTGCCTAATGAGCAGACATAGGGAGCTATAACTACTTCTCTTGCTGCAGGAGGAGAGGGGTCAAACTTGAGCAGACAGAACATGGTTGTTGCTTTGGTAGTTGTAAATCTGGCTGGAGAACCATTGCTTTACTTGTTCCTGCCCTCCTATCTGAAGACAGAGCTTCAAACTCCATCATCAACCATTTATGGAAGAAGTGGATTTCCACACGGGGACCATCCACTCAGAGATGCCATTCAGATGAGTCTGACAACCTGATAGGAACTTCCGGGAAAATTCAGAGAGAATGTAAGTGGAGACTTTTTCCTAAAGCCATTGGAGAGTTCAACCAGCTTAATCTAGAGTGAAGAGAGTGTTGCATTTTTCTAAGGTGACTAATATATTTAAAGTTGATAATATATTAAAAGTAGTGTCTGTGGACTCAGGAAGACAAAAATCATTGTTGAAAATTAATGGATGAGAATGGGTTCCTGTTGGATGATAAGGAAGAAGGCATGGGAAGCACAAAGTGGTTCTATAAAATTAGAATATCACTGAGGTGTTTTGCAGTTCAGGGGAGTAGGAAGACAGGGTCTCAGGTTTGGAGATGTGAGCAGTGAAGTGGTTTTTTTCCAAATGGGGCATATTTGAAGATGTTTTGCTCAGGAAGATGCCCTAGTGGAAGAAATGGCAACTTATTCCAGGATTCTTCTCTGGGAAATCCCGTGGACAGAGGAGACTGGTGAAGTTGCAAAGAATAAGACACAACTGAGCAACTGAGCGCGCACACACACACAAACACACACAAGCAACTAAGCAAAGAGAATAAATGCCAGTAATAACCATTACTTTATCAATAGGAAGGCACTCTGCTAAACTTATGATGCATATGGACTAAATCTATCAACCACATGAGGAAGCTGGATACCGCTATTTCCATCATTGGTGTGAATATGTTAACATTTAAAATAGATTGGGTATCTTTCAAAATTCAAACAGCTAGCATATGGTAGATCAAAGATTCAAAATCTGATTCCAAAATATTGTCTGTAATACCATACCACTTAGAAAGGTCTTTCACCATTTCATCATTGAAATCCCCACTGTTTTTATAAATGAGTGTTTCATTTTGTAAATTTTTCCTAGTGCCTAATGAGCAGACATAGGGAGCTATAACTACTTCTCTTGCTGCAGGAGGAGAGGGGTCAAACTTGAGCAGACAGAACATGGTTGTTGCTTTGGTAGTTGTAAATCTGGCTGGAGAACCATTGCTTTACTTGTTCCTGCCCTCCTATCTGAAGACAGAGCTTCAAACTCCATCATCAACCATTTATGGAAGAAGTGGATTTCCACACGGGGACCATCCACTCAGAGATGCCATTCAGATGAGTCTGACAACCTGATAGGAACTTCCGGGAAAATTCAGAGAGAATGTAAGTGGAGACTTTTTCCTAAAGCCATTGGAGAGTTCAACCAGCTTAATCTAGAGTGAAGAGAGTGTTGCATTTTTCTAAGGTGACTAATATATTTAAAGTTGATAATATATTAAAAGTAGTGTCTGTGGACTCAGGAAGACAAAAATCATTGTTGAAAATTAATGGATGAGAATGGGTTCCTGTTGGATGATAAGGAAGAAGGCATGGGAAGCACAAAGTGGTTCTATAAAATTAGAATATCACTGAGGTGTTTTGCAGTTCAGGGGAGTAGGAAGACAGGGTCTCAGGTTTGGAGATGTGAGCAGTGAAGTGGTTTTTTTCCAAATGGGGCATATTTGAAGATGTTTTGCTCAGGAAGATGCCCTAGTGGAAGAAATGGCAACTTATTCCAGGATTCTTCTCTGGGAAATCCCGTGGACAGAGGAGACTGGTGAAGTTGCAAAGAATAAGACACAACTGAGCAACTGAGCGCGCACACACAAACACACACAAGCAACTAAGCAAAGAGAATAAATGCCAGTAATAACCATTACTTTATCAATAGGAAGGCACTCTGCTAAACTTATGATGCATATGGACTAAATCTATCAACCACATGAGGAAGCTGGATACCGCTATTTCCATCATTGGTGTGAATATGTTAACATTTAAAATAGATTGGGTATCTTTCAAAATTCAAACAGCTAGCATATGGTAGATCAAAGATTCAAAATCTGATTCCAAAATATTGTCTGTAATACCATACCACTTAGAAAGGTCTTTCACCATTTCATCATTGAAATCCCCACTGTTTTTATAAATGAGTGTTTCATTTTGTAAATTGTGGTTTTAGTCCCTTTGTTCACATTTCTAGTGGATGTTCCTTTATCAAGATGTCTTGATCTAGTAAATAGATGGCTCCTTTCTCTTTTGGATAAATTGCTTTTTCCTATTATATTATTAATAGCTGTTTTAGTAATCAAGGAGATATAACGGGGGCTGGAATGTTGCCAGAGTTCAAGAAGCTTTCTTGTCAATCTCTCAGGACCACCCGAGCTTACTAGAACTTTCCCCACATGATGTGCATTTATTTATGTTATCTCTATTTTTAAACATTTCACTTATTTATTTTTGGCTATGCTGGGTCTTTGTTATTGCATGGGTTTTTCTCTAGTTGCAATAGAGTGGGGGCTGCTCTCTAGTTGCAATGCACAGGTTTCTCGTTGCAACAGCTTCTTTTATTGTGGTGCACAGGCTGTTGGGTAGATGGGCTCAATAGCTGAAGCTCCCAGGCACTAGAGCACAGGCTCAATAGTTGTGCATGGGCTTATTTGCTCTGTGGTCTGTGGGGTCTTCTCAGATCAGGGATCGAACTTGTGTCTCCTGCACTGGCAGGCAGACTCTTTTAACACTGAGCCACGAGAGAAGCCCTATATCTATTTTTGGAACTGAGGTATTTTAATATCTATTTAAATTCAAGACAAAAATCAGTCACATTAAAATGAATCACCAAGTTCACATTTTCAAGGCAGGCTCACCAGCTGGTCTATGGCTGCTGCTTCTTTATTCTTTAAGGTAAAGATAATTTGATTGACAGCTTGGTTTCTATACTTGCTTTCCTAATTATAGTGGCGAGAGATAAGAACAGCCCGGTAGTATTGTGGCACCAAAAGGACAAAATATTCTCTGTATATATGTGTATCTGTGTGTCTCTGTGTGTTTTGTGGGTGATGAACAGGTCTGAGGGTTGACTGTTTGACCCTTATATTGTAAAAAGTGAAGTGTTAGTCATTCAGTCGTGTCTGACTCTTTGCGACCCAATGAACTGTAGCCCAATTGGCTCCTCTGTCCATGGAATTATACAGTCAAGAATAGTGGAGTGAGCTGCCATACCTTCCTCCAGGGGATCTTCCTGACTGCCTAGAAAGGTCTTTCACCATTTCATCATTGAAATCCCCACTGTTTTTATAAATGAGTGTTTCATTTTGTAAATTGTGGTTTTAGTCCCTTTGTTCACATTTCTAGTGGATGTTCCTTTATCAAGATGTCTTGATCTAGTAAATAGATGGCTCCTTTCTCTTTTGGATAAATTGCTTTTTCCTATTATATTATTAATAGCTGTTTTAGTAATCAAGGAGATATAACGGGGGCTGGAATGTTGCCAGAGTTCAAGAAGCTTTCTTGTCAATCTCTCAGGACCACCCGAGCTTACTAGAACTTTCCCCACATGATGTGCATTTATTTATGTTATCTCTATTTTTAAACATTTCACTTATTTATTTTTGGCTATGCTGGGTCTTTGTTATTGCATGGGTTTTTCTCTAGTTGCAATAGAGTGGGGGCTGCTCTCTAGTTGCAATGCACAGGTTTCTCGTTGCAACAGCTTCTTTTATTGTGGTGCACAGGCTGTTGGGTAGATGGGCTCAATAGCTGAAGCTCCCAGGCACTAGAGCACAGGCTCAATAGTTGTGCATGGGCTTATTTGCTCTGTGGTCTGTGGGGTCTTCTCAGATCAGGGATCGAACTTGTGTCTCCTGCACTGGCAGGCAGACTCTTTTAACACTGAGCCACGAGAGAAGCCCTATATCTATTTTTGGAACTGAGGTATTTTAATATCTATTTAAATTCAAGACAAAAATCAGTCACATTAAAATGAATCACCAAGTTCACATTTTCAAGGCAGGCTCACCAGCTGGTCTATGGCTGCTGCTTCTTTATTCTTTAAGGTAAAGATAATTTGATTGACAGCTTGGTTTCTATACTTGCTTTCCTAATTATAGTGGCGAGAGATAAGAACAGCCCGGTAGTATTGTGGCACCAAAAGGACAAAATATTCTCTGTATATATGTGTATCTGTGTGTCTCTGTGTGTTTTGTGGGTGATGAACAGGTCTGAGGGTTGACTGTTTGACCCTTATATTGTAAAAAGTGAAGTGTTAGTCATTCAGTCGTGTCTGACTCTTTGCGACCCAATGAACTGTAGCCCAATTGGCTCCTCTGTCCATGGAATTATACAGTCAAGAATAGTGGAGTGAGCTGCCATACCTTCCTCCAGGGGATCTTCCTGACTCAGGGATTGAGCCCAGGTTTCCTGCACCATAGGTGGATTCTTTACCATCTGAGCCACCAGGCAAGTCCATATGCTATAAAGTGACCCATGAAAGACAAAATGTTAACCAACATATGAAGACAAGGAAGGGAATTCATGTCTAGTCACAAGATGCTTTGAAATAAAAATTAATGAAGAGCAAGGAACAGAACATGAAGAAGGGACTTTCTGTGTCTTGAAGTCTTAGCTGTCATCAGGAGTTCACCTTTTTCCTCAGCACTCTCTGACACCATTTGTCTTCACTCTCCTGTGCTCATTGCTCACCACTCTGGGTGTATTTTGAGCCTGAAACATATAAAACAAGCACCTTCCTCAGGTCCTTTGCACTGACTCTTTTCCCTGCAGAGCACAAACTCCCCAAGATATCCTTTTGTCTCCCAGCCAGTTTTCCTTGAGGTTTATATACAGGGATCACCTTCCATTTTCAGTCTTCCTGAACTCCCAATAAAAATCACACCCACTCTCTATTATATTTGCCTTTTTTCTCCACATAGCTCTGTAATTGTCGAATTTTCAGCCTGTTACTGATGTCAATTTATGTAAAAATTAATCATGTTATTTTAAAATTTTCATTGCTAGTCTTCACCACCATCACATGGCACGGGGCAATGATACGCAAATTTCAGGATTTCTTCTTGTGGGATTATCAAAGGAATCAGAACTACAGCCCCTTGTGTTTGGGGTTTTCCTCTCCATGTACCTGATCACTGTCTTTGGAAACCTGCTCATCATTCTGGCCGTCAGCTCAGACTCCCACCTCCACACCCCCATGTACTTCTTCCTCTCCAACCTCTCCTTTGTGGACATCTGTTTCATCTCCACCACCATCCCAAAGATGCTATGGAACATTCTGACCCAGAGTAATGTTATAACCTATGCAGGTTGTATCACCCAGATGTATTTTTCCATACTTTTTGGAGGCTGGGACAGCTTTCTCTTGACTGTGATGGCCTATGATCGCTTCTTGGCCATCTGTCACCCTCTGCACTACACGGTCATCATGAATCCCCACTTCTGTGGACTGCTGGTTTTTGGGTCCTGGATCTTGAGTGTCCTAAATTCCTTGTTGCAAAGCTTAATGGTGTTGCAATTGTCTTTCTGTTCAGAAGTAGAAATCTCCCACTTTTTCTGTGATCTCAGTCAGATGCTCAAACTTGCCTGTTCTGACACTTCTCTTAATGACACTGTGTTGTATTTTTCAACTGGACTGCTGGCTGGTGGTTCCCTTGCTGGTATCCTTTATTCTTACTCTAAAATAATTTCTTCTATATGTAGAATTTCATCAGCTCAGGGGAAGTATAAAGCCTTTTCCACCTGTGCCTCTCACCTCTCAGTTGTCTCCCTGTTTTATTGTTCTGTCCTAGGAGTGTACCTTATCTCTGCTGCTGCCCACAGCTCACACTACACCACAATAGCCTCAGTGATGTACACCGTGGTCACCCCCATGCTGAATCCCTTCATCTACAGTCTAAGAAATAAAGACATAAAAGGGGCTCTGAGGAGAGTTCATGGGATGGCAGGAATAAAAGAACCAAACATATTAGAGGTGAAGAAGTGACCTTGACTCAAAGCCTCAGAACACAAAATTGTGATATTTTGAGCTTTGTGGACTGTAATCTGTTCTCACTTCTTTCCCGGTATCTTTATCTCTATGAATTCAAGTTTTGTATATAATGTCAGCAATTCACTTTATGAAGCTTTCTGCTCTGTCTGGTATATAGGCAATTTTGCTTATGGACCATTTTCATACACTCCCAAAGTCTTCTCTACCTTGGATTAGATATATTTAGAGATTTCTATATATTTAATATGCTATGTAGCAACTTGGATTTCTTAAAAATAAATCCCGAGTTTGAGAACTGCAAGCATCCTGACATAATTCTAGTCATGATTCCATCCCTTATTCAGATAATTATGTGAGAGATGAGTAAATACTACCAAACCCAACTCTTGCATGAAGGAGGGAGTTCATAATAGTACCTCCTTTTTTTTTTTTTTAATTTTGGCCTCTTTGTATTTATTTTTTTCATCCATCTATATTCTTTGGCCTGTGTGGGACTCCCATTGCAGTGGCCTCTCTTGTTGCAGAGCACCTGCTCTGGGCACATGCCCTCCAAAGTGCTGGTTCATAATTGGACACACTGGTCCAGCCGCTCTGTAGCACATTCTATCTTCCCAGGCCAGGGATCGAACTGGTGCCCCTTGCACTGCAAGGTGAACTCTTTACCCACTGGACCACCATGGAAGCCCTAGATAGGATGTTTTTGAAACAAAATTAGTCAGCTCATATAGAGTGCCAAGACCTAAATGTATCTCCTATAAAAAACAAAAACAAAAACAAAGCCTTTTCATAATGAGGTTCTAAGTGACAGGTCAAAAGCTTGATGGCTTTCATTAGACTCAATCAAGATTTCTGCACATTTGGGCTCCTTGTGGAACCTTCAGGGAAGAATCCATTTAAGTTCATTTTCTAGTTTCTAGAAACTCAGTTATAGCTCTACATTGTTCCATAAATATAACATTCCTCATTGTTTTGGTAAAATGTGTCAGCAACTCAAGGAGTCTACTGCAATAGATTTTATATTAAAAGAAAAAATCCCTTTTGTTGAGGAGGGAAAATTACTTTTCTAGGGTTATCAGGCATGGTATCTTTACTACAAGTCTAGGCTTTGAAGATCCAGAGAGCAATTCAAGACAGGTCAGCCAATATTATAAACTGGAAAAACATCAGCTGAGGATTAGACCTCTGGAGATCAGGAAAAGTAACAGACAAGGAAGTGACACAATGGTAGAGAATCCACCAGTCAATGAAGGAGATGTGGGTTCAGTCCTTGGGTCTGAAAGATACTCTGGAGAAGGAAATGGTAACCCACTCCAGCATCCTTGCCTGGAAAGTCCCATGGACAAAGCACCCTGGTGGACTAAAATCCACGCGGTCACAAAGAGTCAGACACAACTGAGCAACTGAACACACACACACAATTAAAATGGAATTTGCCTGGCTGAAAGGCCAGTCTCATAGGAACAGAGATTCAACAAGGAAATTATTCTTTCTGCTCAGACCAGTGTCCCCCAGGAAAACCAATTACTTAGAGGTGATAGTAAGGAGAGAGGAATGTGCTAATGAGCCCACATAGGGAGTCCTAAATATTCATCTGTTGTGCCTGTGTGGGACTCCCATTGCAGTGGCCTCTCTTGTTGCAGAGCACCTGCTCTGGGCACATGCCCTCCAAAGTGCTGGTTCATAATTGGACACACTGGTCCAGCCGCTCTGTAGCACATTCTATCTTCCCAGGCCAGGGATCGAACTGGTGCCCCTTGCACTGCAAGGTGAACTCTTTACCCACTGGACCACCATGGAAGCCCTAGATAGGATGTTTTGAAACAAAATTAGTCAGCTCATATAGAGTGCCAAGACCTAAATGTATCTCCTATAAAAAACAAAAACAAAAACAAAGCCTTTTCATAATGAGGTTCTAAGTGACAGGTCAAAAGCTTGATGGCTTTCATTAGACTCAATCAAGATTTCTGCACATTTGGGCTCCTTGTGGAACCTTCAGGGAAGAATCCATTTAAGTTCATTTTCTAGTTTCTAGAAACTCAGTTATAGCTCTACATTGTTCCATAAATATAACATTCCTCATTGTTTTGGTAAAATGTGTCAGCAACTCAAGGAGTCTACTGCAATAGATTTTATATTAAAAGAAAAAATCCCTTTTGTTGAGGAGGGAAAATTACTTTTCTAGGGTTATCAGGCATGGTATCTTTACTACAAGTCTAGGCTTTGAAGATCCAGAGAGCAATTCAAGACAGGTCAGCCAATATTATAAACTGGAAAAACATCAGCTGAGGATTAGACCTCTGGAGATCAGGAAAAGTAACAGACAAGGAAGTGACACAATGGTAGAGAATCCACCAGTCAATGAAGGAGATGTGGGTTCAGTCCTTGGGTCTGAAAGATACTCTGGAGAAGGAAATGGTAACCCACTCCAGCATCCTTGCCTGGAAAGTCCCATGGACAAAGCACCCTGGTGGACTAAAATCCACGCGGTCACAAAGAGTCAGACACAACTGAGCAACTGAACACACACACACAATTAAAATGGAATTTGCCTGGCTGAAAGGCCAGTCTCATAGGAACAGAGATTCAACAAGGAAATTATTCTTTCTGCTCAGACCAGTGTCCCCCAGGAAAACCAATTACTTAGAGGTGATAGTAAGGAGAGAGGAATGTGCTAATGAGCCCACATAGGGAGTCCTAAATATTCATCTGTTGTGTGTAAATTTTTGCGATGGTACAGGATGTGGCTGCTGCCTTTTCACTGAGGCTTGACTTTTTCCTGCTCTTGTTATCTTCTCTGTCCATCAGCTCTCATACAGAGAAGGATTTTGATTTCCAGGTGGAGATCTTCTCAGAGACCCTGCCCAGGTGAGTGCTACAGTCCTGAGGATGCTGCAGGAGATAGAAAGAGCAAAAACCAAGCATGTTTGCCTGAGGTCACCTGAGATCAACCCAGCCTAGCCCAGAGCCTAGAGATTGCACTGGTTGTTGATGGCAATTAATACATTTATTTATTTATTTATAAGAATAAACAAATGAATATTGAACTCAGCAATGCACTGGTCAATGTTAGCAATTAAATGATAATAATAGAAGTGCAATTAGTTAGAGGAATGAGAAGTATAAAGGGTTTCAAGTAAAACCAGAACGTGAGATCAAGGATTATGAAGCTAAACAGAGCAGAAAAGAAAGACGTTAGCTTGGAGGAATATAGAGTGAAATGAAGCCATTTCTTTTCATTTTTAAGATGTGGCATTTAGACAGTGCTTCTATGTAATAAGAAAGATCCAGTGTGGGGTGGGGGGAGATATAAAGGTTTTCAATTACATGCTTGAAGCATGTAAATATGAAACATGAAATATATGAGAGATACATGATGACAGTACTTTCTCTTTATTGAGTACTCAAATGAAATTATATTTTAGTATATGAGAAAAGGCATGCAATGAGCTTACTTTGCAATTATTTCATTGCCCGTGAAGCTGAATATAATTCCAGCTGAGTTAGCTAGTTACGGTCTCTATTGAAAACTGTCTGTAGCATCCTTGGCTTTTGGGTAGTGGGTTCAGTTTTTTATTTCTCTATTGATTCCACTCTTCAAACAAAGAACTGAACTTTTTCACCAACTTTGCCATCTGCTGTTAATTTTTTTATGCATGCTTAGATCACTTTGTCAGGATTATGTGAGAATTTATAAAGGTTGCAAGTTAATATCTGAGTTAGTCATGTTATGTTCCCCTGGTTGCTCTTTAATATTGTTTAGCTGATGAAGTCGAGCACTTTAATATTTCTCTTTTGAATCCTTGCCTTCAAAAATTGAAAGTGAATGCCCTTCTGCATTCTTCATAAATCACACTTATAGAGTTGGCCCTTGAACAACACAGGTTTGAACTGCACATGTCCACTTACAAGCAGATTTTATTCATTAGGAAATACTACACAATTGGTGGGTGTTTGAATCCACAGATACAGAACCAGTTAAGGAGGATGCACCATGAGGCTTGAGCACATGTGGGTTTGGATATCATTGGCTGGTTTTGGAACTAGTCACCTAATACCAAGGGGTGACTGGACATATTTCTAACTAGTGGTCACACCTCTATTATTCCTTTTTGCTGCTTTGCTCTACTGCAATCAGGTCTATTTCTAAACGTGGCATCACCTTCAGATACCACTTGGACATTACTCTTTACATTGACCAAAGATCACCTATATCTCCCATAAGCATATTGTGTCCATGTATCAGTATATGGGGGCTTCCCAGGTGGTGCTAAAGAACTTGCCTACTAATGCAGGAGTCATAAGAGACTGAAGTTTTGCCCCTGAATTGAGAAGAACCCCTGGAGGAGGGCATGGTGACCCATTGTGGCATTTTTGCCTGGAGAACCTCATGGATAGAGGAGCCTGGCAGGCTATAGTTCATAGAGTTGCACAGATTCAGGCATGACTAAAGTGACATAGCATGTAAAAATGCACACCACTATATAAGATAAACTGAGAACTTTCAACCTATTGTTTACTCCCCGTATTTTAAAAGGCTTTTATACACATGCATGTATATCTATCTGTATTTCAGAGACTTTCAAAATCAAATACAGATTAGTGACCTATGTTGATGCTATTTGTTTTGTAAAATATAAAAATTTCTAAATATTTTCTTTCAGGAGCTGATTTTGGATCTTTTTTCAATTTTGTTTCACACAGTGGTTTTCAACCACGATGCTTAGTATGCTTTCATTTTCACCATCATTCTTTCTCAAAAAATCTTATTTTCTTTGAAAACTCTTCTATGTTATACGCACATACAATTCATGCATTTTTACTTCAGATGTGTAAAAGGAAGCCTTACTTATGTACATCATATGCACCCTATTTCTCAACACCATCTCTTTTTTAAGCTTTTCTCCACTATTTCGTCTTACTCACTAGTAACTCAGACAGCCTTTGAATATTGTGACTATTATAGCAGTTAATTACTTCAATCCGTTCAGTTCAGTCACTCAATTGTGTCTGGCTCTTTGCAACCCCATGGACACAACCTATCAGACTTCCCTGTCCTTCACCATCTCCTGGAGCTTTCTCAGAATCATGTCCACATGTCCAGTGATACCATCGAAACATCTATTCCTCTGTCGTCTCTTCTCCTTTTGTCTTCTGTTTTTCCCAACCTCTTGCCCATTTTCATTACTTCAGTAACTGTGTAATATTTTGTGTTGAGGTCATGCACTTACACTTTTAACTGATCTTCCATATTCCTTTTTATTGAATTACAAGTATATTAATGCTGCAAATGTAATTTCAGGATAGTTATGTTCAGCTTGTATTTCTCAGCTGGAGGTGATTTTTTCCCCAGGGGACATGAGTCATGTCTAGAGCCATTTTGAGTTGTCACACTGCAGAACAAGTGGAGGTAGGCAGGGTTACTGCTAAACACCCTAGGGAAGGACAGACCCCACCACAGAGAAGGGTCTGCTCCAGAGGGGTGACAGAGCAGATACCAAGAAACACTGGATATGAAAAAATGTGTATTCTTTTTTAATGTTTATGGATGACTTCAGATTGTTTCCCCAAGACACTGTAATACTTCACATTACCAGAAGCAAATAAGACTTTCCTTCTTCCCAGTCTCTCAGGAAAACAGAGCTGATGAGACTAATTTAAACTTCATGTCCATGTAATGCCTCTGTGTCCTTTTCTCTTCTCTTCTCTCCTCCTTCTCCTCTCTCCCATCCTTTCCCTTTCTCTTGATCTCTCACTGGACATTTTTCTCCATGTTTCTTTAGATACAAGCAGAAAATGGTCATACCTAAATGGAGCTCTAAGATTACCTGTCTGTGTTAAGCAAAAGAATTTCTAGATTCTATATCTGCAAAATATATGAGAAACTTAATATAATCTTGTCACTATGTGTTGAATGTGTTCATATTGTGAGCCATATAGTAGTGGAGAGGAGATGTAAGGCACAAAGGAAGCCGCAATATGCTATGGAGTGTGTGTGTTCATCTGTACCTTGTGACGTGAGAACAAATTCTCAGACAAGGGTACAAGCACTCACATATTTCAAAATTCAGAGGTCAGAACACACTGAATATTTGCTGCTAAGGAGGAGGTCTGTTCCAGACCACAGAATGTCTTTGCAACCAGGTTAATAAAGTGCAAGTACATAGTGTGGATGAAAGATTTCCTGTGTCTATACATTTAAGCCACAATGAAGCCCCCGCCTTCTTTAAAATTCAATGATTCCATCAGTCATCACTCTCCTCCTTGCTCACTGTTCTCCCCACACTGGTGTTCATTTTTGGATTTGAACATCTGAATGAAGCACTTTCTTCAGGGTCCTTACAGTGTCTGTTCCCTCTGCCAGGCACACACTTCCCCAGATATGCTCTGACTCCTGCCTTCTTTTCCTTAAGGTCTCTGTTCCTAAATCACTTGTTTTGACTGTCTTGTCATAACTTCCAACTAAAAAATAACACTTTATATAAACTCCCACTTTATACTTGTCACCACCTGGCATACTATATAAATTAACTACTACAGCTGATCCAGCTGGATATGAAAAAAATGTGTATCTTTTTAGGGAAGGACAGACCCCACCACAGAGAAGGGTCTGCTCCAGAGGGGTGACAGAGCAGATACCAAGAAACACTGGATATGAAAAAATGTGTATTCTTTTTTAATGTTTATGGATGACTTCAGATTGTTTCCCCAAGACACTGTAATACTTCACATTACCAGAAGCAAATAAGACTTTCCTTCTTCCCAGTCTCTCAGGAAAACAGAGCTGATGAGACTAATTTAAACTTCATGTCCATGTAATGCCTCTGTGTCCTTTTCTCTTCTCTTCTCTCCTCCTTCTCCTCTCTCCCATCCTTTCCCTTTCTCTTGATCTCTCACTGGACATTTTTCTCCATGTTTCTTTAGATACAAGCAGAAAATGGTCATACCTAAATGGAGCTCTAAGATTACCTGTCTGTGTTAAGCAAAAGAATTTCTAGATTCTATATCTGCAAAATATATGAGAAACTTAATATAATCTTGTCACTATGTGTTGAATGTGTTCATATTGTGAGCCATATAGTAGTGGAGAGGAGATGTAAGGCACAAAGGAAGCCGCAATATGCTATGGAGTGTGTGTGTTCATCTGTACCTTGTGACGTGAGAACAAATTCTCAGACAAGGGTACAAGCACTCACATATTTCAAAATTCAGAGGTCAGAACACACTGAATATTTGCTGCTAAGGAGGAGGTCTGTTCCAGACCACAGAATGTCTTTGCAACCAGGTTAATAAAGTGCAAGTACATAGTGTGGATGAAAGATTTCCTGTGTCTATACATTTAAGCCACAATGAAGCCCCCGCCTTCTTTAAAATTCAATGATTCCATCAGTCATCACTCTCCTCCTTGCTCACTGTTCTCCCCACACTGGTGTTCATTTTTGGATTTGAACATCTGAATGAAGCACTTTCTTCAGGGTCCTTACAGTGTCTGTTCCCTCTGCCAGGCACACACTTCCCCAGATATGCTCTGACTCCTGCCTTCTTTTCCTTAAGGTCTCTGTTCCTAAATCACTTGTTTTGACTGTCTTGTCATAACTTCCAACTAAAAAATAACACTTTATATAAACTCCCACTTTATACCTCTGCATCTGTCACCACCTGGCATACTATATAAATTTTATATCTACTTATACATCTTTGCCATTATTAGATTGTAGTAGTTTTTGTTTTCTTGAAGCATGTTATTATTTAGTTGATAATGAGTGAGAAATACTCTTCATTGAAGGGAATGGATTTCTCCTTAAGTGCATAGAATATATAACATCTTGAGGCAAAAACTGACACGTGGAAAAAAATACCTAAATGGAAATGAAAACTAAGCATTCTCTGAAAGAAACCAGATCTATATATTAAACACTAAAGTTATTTCTTCACTGCAAAATAGAAATAGTAGTATCTCAAATACGTGAGTAATGCTTATTTCTATAAAATCAATCATGTTATTTTCTTCTATCGTGTAGGTTACCAACATTCCATGGATACAGGAAATAACACACAAGCTTCAGAATTTTTTCTTCTGGGACTTTCAGAAGAATTAGAACTGCAGCCCTTCATATTTGGGCTTTTCCTCTCCATGTACCTGATCACTGTGTTTGGGAACTGGCTCATCATGCTGATTGTCAGCTCAGACTCCCACCTCCACACCCCCATGTACTTCTTCCTCACCAACCTGTCCTTTGTCGACATCTGTTTCACCTCCACCACCATCCCAAAGATGCTGTGGAACATCGAGATGCAGAGTCAAGCTATCACCTATGAAGGCTGCATCACTCAGATGTACTTTTTCATACTTTTTGTAAGTTTTGATGACATTCTCCTGGCTGTGATGGCGTATGACCTTCAGAGGTCCCCTGCCTAAGGAGGAGGTCTGTTCCAGACCACAGAATGTCTTTGCAACCAGGTTAATAAAGTGCAAGTACATAGTGTGGATGAAAGATTTCCTGTGTCTATACATTTAAGCCACAATGAAGCCCCCGCCTTCTTTAAAATTCAATGATTCCATCAGTCATCACTCTCCTCCTTGCTCACTGTTCTCCCCACACTGGTGTTCATTTTTGGATTTGAACATCTGAATGAAGCACTTTCTTCAGGGTCCTTACAGTGTCTGTTCCCTCTGCCAGGCACACACTTCCCCAGATATGCTCTGACTCCTGCCTTCTTTTCCTTAAGGTCTCTGTTCCTAAATCACTTGTTTTGACTGTCTTGTCATAACTTCCAACTAAAAAATAACACTTTATATAAACTCCCCACTTTATACCTCTGCATCTGTCACCACCTGGCATACTATATAAATTTTATATCTACTTATACATCTTTGCCATTATTAGATTGTAGTAGTTTTTGTTTTCTTGAAGCATGTTATTATTTAGTTGATAATGAGTGAGAAATACTCTTCATTGAAGGGAATGGATTTCTCCTTAAGTGCATAGAATATATAACATCTTGAGGCAAAAACTGACACGTGGAAAAAAATACCTAAATGGAAATGAAAACTAAGCATTCTCTGAAAGAAACCAGATCTATATATTAAACACTAAAGTTATTTCTTCACTGCAAAATAGAAATAGTAGTATCTCAAATACGTGAGTAATGCTTATTTCTATAAAATCAATCATGTTATTTTCTTCTATCGTGTAGGTTACCAACATTCCATGGATACAGGAAATAACACACAAGCTTCAGAATTTTTTCTTCTGGGACTTTCAGAAGAATTAGAACTGCAGCCCTTCATATTTGGGCTTTTCCTCTCCATGTACCTGATCACTGTGTTTGGGAACTGGCTCATCATGCTGATTGTCAGCTCAGACTCCCACCTCCACACCCCCATGTACTTCTTCCTCACCAACCTGTCCTTTGTCGACATCTGTTTCACCTCCACCACCATCCCAAAGATGCTGTGGAACATCGAGATGCAGAGTCAAGCTATCACCTATGAAGGCTGCATCACTCAGATGTACTTTTTCATACTTTTTGTAAGTTTTGATGACATTCTCCTGGCTGTGATGGCGTATGACCGTTTTGTGGCCATCTGTCATCCCCTGCACTACATGGTCATCATGAATCCCCAGCTCTGCAGACTGCTGGTTCTGGTGTCTTGGCTCATGAGTGTTCTCCATTCTTCATTGCAGAGCTTAATGGTAGTACAACTTACCTTCTGTACAGACTTGGAAATTCCTCACTATTTTTGTGAACTCAAGCAGATGGTCCAACTTGCCTGTTCAGACACATTTCTTAATAACATAGTGATGTACTTTGCAGCTGGGCTGCTGGCTGGTGGTCCCCTGGTTGGTATCCTTTACTCTTACTCTAGGATAGTTACCTCTTTACTTGGAATCTCATCAGCTCAGGGGAAACATAAGGCATTTTCCACCTGTGCATCTCACCTCTCCGTTGTCTCCTTATTTTATTGTACAATGTTAGGTGTGTACTTTACCTCTGCTGCTACCCACAGCTCACACGCCAGTGCCACAGCCTCCGTGATGTACACGGTGGTCACACCCATGCTGAATCCCTTCATCTACAGTCTGAGGAACAAAGACATAAAGGCAGCTCTGCAAAAATTGTTTGGAAAGGGTACTATTAAAGAGCTATGTTTCACAGGGTGAAGAAATGTCATGATTGCAATGATCAAATTCTCATAGACAGAAATTGTATTTGTCACTATTAGAAATTCATGAATTGTAATTATTAATTTATCAGTAATTGTAATTATTTGATGAGACTCTGGAAATGTAGAACTTACTAGCCCTGTGTGTTTCTTGATGTTTAGTTACTTGTTTTTCCGTGTTTTTTAATTGGAGGATAATTGCTTTCAAGTACTGTGTTTGCTTTTGCTGTCCAACAATGTGAATCAGTCATAACTGTATATATATATATATATATCATCTTCTTCTTTAACCTTCCTCCCTCCCTCCCATCCCACACCTCTAGGTCATCACAAAGCCCCAGTCTGGGCTCCCTGTTCCATATGGCAGGCTCGCACTAGCTATCTGTTTTACACATGGTAAGGTGTATACTTTCCACTTTCTCAATCCATTCCTTCCCTTCCCCCACTGCATCTATAAGTCCATTCCCTACATCTGTATCTCCAGTCCTTCCCTGCAGATAGGTTCATCAGTACTAATTTTTGACATATTTACTTCAATCTCTCCTTTCAAATTAAGTAACTAACTCTATGAAGCTTTCTGGTTTCATGATATCCTACTCATTCTCTCTCTCTCTCTCTCTCTCTTTTTTTTTTTGGCCTCTTTTATTATTTTTTTACTCTATTTATTTTCATCTATCTTTATTCTTTGGCTTGTGTGGGCCTCCCACCACAGTGGCCTCTCTCGTTGCAGAGCACCGGCTCTGGGTGCATGAACTCCAGAGCGCTGACTCCTAATTGGACACACCAGTCCAGCCACTCTGTGGCAAATGGGATCCTCCTAGGCCAGGGACTGAACCGGTGCCCCTTGAACTGCAAGGTGGACTCTTTACCCACTGGACCACAAGGGAAGCCCTCATTCTCTCTTTTTAAAAACATTTATTTATTTATATTTATTTTTGACTGTGCTGGGTCTTCTTTGCTAGGTGGGCTTTCCTCTGCTTGTGGAGGGAGCTGGGACTACTCTTTAGCTGTGGTGTGTTGACTGTTCATTGCGATGGCTACTCATTATGACTTGTTGCAGAGCACAGGCTCTAGGGTACAGGCTGAGCAGTTGTGGTGCATGGCCTTAGTTGCTCCATCACTGGACTATGGAAAAGGGGGCAGACTGTCTCCAAAATGATTTAATTTTTCAACTTCTACTTAAAATAGAATTTCGAGGTAAAAGGCCTTTATCTAGGGGAAGCTAGATGGATGCAAGGAGAGGCACAAACTCAGTTTTCTCAAATGTTATTTGATGGAACGAATTTCTATGGCCTCTTGCTCAGTCATGTCTGACTTTCTGATACCCTGTGGACTGTAGTCCACCAGTCTCCTCTGTCTATGTGGTTCTCCAGGCAAGAATGCTGGAGTGGTTTGTCATTTACTCCCGTAAGGGATCATTTCCACCCAGTGATCAAACCTGCATCTCCTGCATTGCAGGGGAATCCTTTCTTATTGAACCATGTGAGAAGCCCTGAAGTTCTACATTACATTTCAATTGTTGGAGTAACCACTGATCACACTAGTATCTTCAAACACATTATGCCTCATAGTCTGGCTGCTCAGAAGTCCAGATGGGTTCCGTTAGATTAAGATCAAGGTTTCGGCAGAGGTGTGTTCTTGGAGCCTCCGGAAGAGAATCCACCTACTTCCGTTTTTCAGGTTCTAGGAACCAACTGCATTTCTTGACTGGTGATCTTCTCTCCATCTTTATAGTCAGGAGCATAACATTAACAAATATTCCTTTGACCAATTTGTTCTTTTCTCTTCTATTATTTTCCACATTTAGATCATTTGTGATTTTTTTTTGGTATTTCGTATAATTGTATAGTTGCTTACTATATTTAAAAATTTTTATTGGCATATAGGTGATTTACAATGTTGTGTTAGTTTCAGGTGTATAGCAAACAGAACCAATTTACATATACACAACTATTCTTTTTTTTTAGATTCTTTTCTCATATAGATCTTTAGAGAAGACTGAGGAGTGGTCTCTGTGCTCTACAGCAGGTGATTACATTGTGCACACCTGGAAAATCATGGCAAATTCTAAGATGGACTGATTAACAATTTCATTCTGTCTGCTTTGTTAACCCCACAAAACTGTATATAAACTATACATGTATATATGCATATATATGCATATGTACATATTATATATCTTTAGACATTAACTTATTGTAAGGCTTTTGGAATTAGAATGAGGACATCTTTGAAGGCCCTCATTCTGTCTAAAGTTTTTTCAGAAGTATATGAAATGAAGACCTTTCAAGGGTTATAATTCAAAAGAAACATTGACAGAATGTAACATATCCTTTGAATTGGGCAAATACACATTTCATTCTAAATCACAGATGGACACAGTTTGTGGTGAAGAAGACTTAAAACTAACTGCGTGTGACTCTAACACATGACCATAGTCTTGCCACTCAGACAGTGGTCCACAGATCAGGATACACAGCATCAATATGATCCAAAAGCTTATTAGAAATGCAGAGTCTCCTGGACCACAGAAGACCTGCTGATGAGAACCTGCATTCAGACTAAAATTCCTCATGACTCTTGTGCGCATCAAAAAGTTGGGGAAGTGTTGGTCCAGTATTAATGTTCTCACCACTGACATTTTTGTTAGATGATTACATTTTGGTGTTATTCTCTGCATTGCCTATGTTACCAGCCCACTCCTTCAGACATTGCCAAATATCCCCAGGAGCAAAATCATATGTGGCTGAAAAATCTTGCTCCAAAATTGGAGAAGTAGAAACATCTTGATGTAATTCCAATCAAGATCCCATCCCTGGGATTTCCTGATTGGTCACTGGTAAAGAATTCGCCTGCCAGTGTAGGAGACAGGGGTTCGAATGCTGGTCCAGGATGATCCCACATGCCCGGGAGCAACTGAGCACATGCGCCACAACTACTGAAGCCTAGGAGCCTAGAGCCTGTGCTCCATACCAAGAGAAGCCACAGCAATGAAAAGTCCACACACAGCAATTAGAGAGTATCTCTCACTTGCTACATCTAGAGAACAGGCCACATAGCACACATAAAAATTAATACATGAATAAAATTATAAAAAAGACTTGAGCCCTTACTCAAATTACAACATGAGTAGATCACTAAGTCCTACAAAGTCCACTCCTGCATGAAGAAAAGAGCTCATTATAGTACAGCCCTTCCATAGACTGGATGTTTCAGAACAACATTAGACAATCTGTATAAAGTGCGAAGACCTAAATGTAACTTTTATAATTAACAGACTTTTCATGATGAGGGTCCAAATGACAGCTCTCCACTCTCACATAAATATGAAATGAAGACCTTTCAAGGGTTATAATTCAAAAGAAACATTGACAGAATGTAACATATCCTTTGAATTGGGCAAATACACATTTCATTCTAAATCACAGATGGACACAGTTTGTGGTGAAGAAGACTTAAAACTAACTGCGTGTGACTCTAACACATGACCATAGTCTTGCCACTCAGACAGTGGTCCACAGATCAGGATACACAGCATCAATATGATCCAAAAGCTTATTAGAAATGCAGAGTCTCCTGGACCACAGAAGACCTGCTGATGAGAACCTGCATTCAGACTAAAATTCCTCATGACTCTTGTGCGCATCAAAAAGTTGGGGAAGTGTTGGTCCAGTATTAATGTTCTCACCACTGACATTTTTGTTAGATGATTACATTTTGGTGTTATTCTCTGCATTGCCTATGTTACCAGCCCACTCCTTCAGACATTGCCAAATATCCCCAGGAGCAAAATCATATGTGGCTGAAAAATCTTGCTCCAAAATTGGAGAAGTAGAAACATCTTGATGTAATTCCAATCAAGATCCCATCCCTGGGATTTCCTGATTGGTCACTGGTAAAGAATTCGCCTGCCAGTGTAGGAGACAGGGGTTCGAATGCTGGTCCAGGATGATCCCACATGCCCGGGAGCAACTGAGCACATGCGCCACAACTACTGAAGCCTAGGAGCCTAGAGCCTGTGCTCCATACCAAGAGAAGCCACAGCAATGAAAAGTCCACACACAGCAATTAGAGAGTATCTCTCACTTGCTACATCTAGAGAACAGGCCACATAGCACACATAAAAATTAATACATGAATAAAATTATAAAAAAGACTTGAGCCCTTACTCAAATTACAACATGAGTAGATCACTAAGTCCTACAAAGTCCACTCCTGCATGAAGAAAAGAGCTCATTATAGTACAGCCCTTCCATAGACTGGATGTTTCAGAACAACATTAGACAATCTGTATAAAGTGCGAAGACCTAAATGTAACTTTTATAATTAACAGACTTTTCATGATGAGGGTCCAAATGACAGCTCTCCACTCTCACATAAATATGAAATCCCTCATTATTTTGGCAAAGGTGTCACAAAGCCAAGAACTTGATTCCAAAAGATTTCATTTTAAAGGAAAATTGTATTCCCTTTTTTGATGAAGGAAAATTAACCCTCTAGAGGTATCAGGAATTGTAGCTCCATCACAAGTCAAGGGTTTGATAAGCCCAAGGAGCATAATGGAGATAGGCTGCTCAATATCAGACACTGGAAAAACAGGAACTCGAGGTTAGACCTCTGGAAGTCAGAAGTAGTAACAGAAGTAATAAGACCTGAGCTCACCAGGCTTATAGCTCAGTCTCATGGGAACAGACTCAACATGGAAATGATACTGCTCAGACCATCCCACAGGAAAACCAATTATGTAGAGGTGGAGTAATAGGAGGCAAATGTGCTAATGAGCAGATATGGAGGGAGTTGTAAATATTTCTCTGCTGCATCCCTCAGCCTGTGTTGCCCTGGATGGATGTGACTGCTGTTTTTTGGAGTCCTGAGTCCGACTGGGTCACTGAAGCTGGACTTCTTTCTGTTCTTGCTTGGGAACAGAGTTCCCATCTCCATCATTTCCCACATAGAGAAGGATTTTCATTTCCAGGTGGAGATCTTCTTTTCAGAGACCCTGTCCAGGTGAGCTCTACTGCCTTAGAGATGCTTCAGAAGAAGGTGGAGAGAGTGAAACCCACAGATGTTTCTATGAGTCACATGAGACTCAAGGCAGCCTAGTCCAGAACCTAGAGGTTGCTATTGTTCCCTGATGAATAGCAAATGTATTTATGCATCCAAAATTCTAAAAAAAACACAAATTAACAGTCAACTCAGCAATGCAACAGTCGATACTAACAAATGGATGACATTAATGGAAGTCTGATTACAGCAAGTAATGAGAGGCATAAAGAGCTTCCAGTAAAACTAGGACATAAGACCAATACTTTTTTCAGTTAGCAGGGATTTAAGGTATTAGCTATGGGGGGATATACATTGAATGAAGGGTTTTCTTTTCCTTTCTGAGATCAGGTGTTATTTTACAAGAAAGATCCAGAGGAAGGAATGTAACTTTTATAATTAACAGATTTTTGATTCCAAATGACAGCTCTCCACTCTCACATAAATATGAAATCCCTCATTATTTTGGCAAAGGTGTCACAAAGCCAAGAACTTGATTCCAAAAGATTTCATTTTAAAGGAAAATTGTATTCCCTTTTTTGATGAAGGAAAATTAACCCTCTAGAGGTATCAGGAATTGTAGCTCCATCACAAGTCAAGGGTTTGATAAGCCCAAGGAGCATAATGGAGATAGGCTGCTCAATATCAGACACTGGAAAAACAGGAACTCGAGGTTAGACCTCTGGAAGTCAGAAGTAGTAACAGAAGTAATAAGACCTGAGCTCACCAGGCTTATAGCTCAGTCTCATGGGAACAGACTCAACAGGGAAATGATTCTGCTCAGACCATCCCACAGGAAAACCAATTATGTAGAGGTGGAGTAATAGGAGGCAAATGTGCTAATGAGCAGATATGGAGGGAGTTGTAAATATTTCTCTGCTGCATCCCTCAGCCTGTGTTGCCCTGGATGGATGTGACTGCTGTTTTTTGGAGTCCTGAGTCCGACTGGGTCACTGAAGCTGGACTTCTTTCTGTTCTTGCTTGGGAACAGAGTTCCCATCTCCATCATTTCCCACATAGAGAAGGATTTTCATTTCCAGGTGGAGATCTTCTTTTCAGAGACCCTGTCCAGGTGAGCTCTACTGCCTTAGAGATGCTTCAGAAGAAGGTGGAGAGAGTGAAACCCACAGATGTTTCTATGAGTCACATGAGACTCAAGGCAGCCTAGTCCAGAACCTAGAGGTTGCTATTGTTCCCTGATGAATAGCAAATGTATTTATGCATCCAAAATTCTAAAAAAAACACAAATTAACAGTCAACTCAGCAATGCAACAGTCGATACTAACAAATGGATGACATTAATGGAAGTCTGATTACAGCAAGTAATGAGAGGCATAAAGAGCTTCCAGTAAAACTAGGACATAAGACCAATACTTTTTTCAGTTAGCAGGGATTTAAGGTATTAGCTATGGGGGGATATACATTGAATGAAGGGTTTTCTTTTCCTTTCTGAGATCAGGTGTTATTTTACAAGAAAGATCCAGAGGAAGGAATGTTAGCAATATATGAGAAACAGTAATATATGAGACATAGATATCACTGTAAAAGTATAGTGTTAGTTGTTCGGTCGTGTCCGACACTTTGTGACCCCATGGACTGTATCCCACCAGGCTCCTCTGTCCATGGAATTCTCCAGGCAAGAAGACTGGAATGGGTTGCCATTCTCTTCTCCAGGGGATCTTCGCCACTCAGGGATCAAACTTAGGTCTGAATTGAAGGCAGATTTCTTATCATCTGAGCCACTAGGGAAGCCCATATATCACTGTATTTTATCTTTACTGAGTATTCTAGTGAAATAATTTTCTAAAAATTTTGTATGTGAGAGTGGGTATGAAATGAGCTAACTTCACATTCCATTTGCTCCCTATGAAGCTGAATGTAATTGTTAGTCACTTAGAATACTTTCTCTCTTGATAATTATTTGCGGAATCCTTGACTTTTTGGGTTGTAGAGTGAGATTTTACTGATTCCTATGCTGATTCTATTCTTTCAAACAAATAACTGGGGAATTTGTTGTCACCATTATTGCTATTTGCCATTCATTTTTATGTATGTTTAGATATATTAGTCAGAATTATATGAGAATTTATAAATGTTGTGTGGTAATACAGCCTTTACTCAGTCATATCATATTCCCTCCATTGACTTTTGTTATTCTTTTTTACTGAATATATTGATATACCTTGTCATGCATTAAATGCCCATATAGACTGAGATCTAATTCTCTATTCATTCAACAGATAGCAAACAGCCATCCTGCCAAATGCCAAAAATTTCTAGGATCTTTATATGTTCTCTCTCTCTATATATATATATGTCTAGGTTTTTGGCATTTTAATTATTAGTCATATTGATTTGTCAAATTTGTATATTATATATCATATTTTAGTTACTTTTTATGCTCAATTCGATTTTGTTGCCACCCACTCCAGTCTTCTTGCCTGGAGAATTCTGTGGACAGAGGAGGAGCCTGGTGGGCTATAGTCCATGGCGTCACACAGAGTTGAACATGACTGAAGTGATTAAGCAGCAGCAGTTGTCTGAAATCCATTCTGTTTAGCCTAGTTTTATGACTTCTGTCTCACTTTTTATTTTGTAACACCTTATTTCCTTAAATGAGTTCCTGTACATGTACATTGCATAAATTTCTGAAAATGACCAAAGTAGGTAAACTCTTTTTCCTTTGTGAATTGCCTCCTAATGGGGAAGGAAGAGTTTGTAAAATTAGTGTGAGTATGATGTAATGATCTGAGATAAATTTCACAAAGAAAATTAATTGGATAAGAGGGTGAATTGTCATGAGGTGGTCAGGATTTCATAGCATATAATCTGGATATTACATAAGGACTAGAACCATGAATAATCATATTCACTAGACTTGTTAAAAAGATATCAAGACCCAAAGTCTAAGAGTAACTGATGAAAGATACCACTTAAGAAAAAAGAGAAATGAACTTGCTTTGTGCTTTGTTGGATTAGACAAAGACTACATCATCAAATAAATACGAACGAGTACAGGATAATCAAGTCTTCTTGTTGTCTGACATTAAAAATGCCCAACTTGGGCTTCCCTGGTGGTCCAGTGGGTAAAGAGTCCGCCTTGCAATGCAAGGGGCACTGGTTTGATCCCTAGCCCAGGAAGATCACACGTGCTGTGGAGTCGCTGGACTGGTGTGTCCAATTATTAGCCAGGGCTCTGGAGTGCATGCACCCAGACCTGGTGCTCTACAAAAGAGGCCACAGCAATGGGAGGCCTACACAGTTCAAAGAATAAAAATGGGTGAAAATGGATAAGTAAAAAACCAATAAAAGAGGCCAAAATTTTTTTAAAGATGCCCAGCTTAAAATTAAAAATATCGATTTAACTAAATATATAGAATATATTAAAATAAATGTATATTATAGCATTTATCAATATATAAATATATAAAATACATTTTAACATATATAAAATACATATATTAAACACATTAAATATGCATATGTAAATAGTAAACACATTAAATATAAATGTGCATATTTAATATATATAGATTAAATATATATTTAGCATTTATGGAGTGTTGATTTGACTATTATATTCTTTTATCTCTTGTGATGTTCAATCTGTAAGATGTTTTACACCATGAAGCTGTCACTACTTTTAATTTGGAAAAATCTATTTTTTATCCTTAAATGAGTTCCTGTACATGTACATTGCATAAATTTCTGAAAATGACCAAAGTAGGTAAACTCTTTTTCCTTTGTGAATTGCCTCCTAATGGGGAAGGAAGAGTTTGTAAAATTAGTGTGAGTATGATGTAATGATCTGAGATAAATTTCACAAAGAAAATTAATTGGATAAGAGGGTGAATTGTCATGAGGTGGTCAGGATTTCATAGCATATAATCTGGATATTACATAAGGACTAGAACCATGAATAATCATATTCACTAGACTTGTTAAAAAGATATCAAGACCCAAAGTCTAAGAGTAACTGATGAAAGATACCACTTAAGAAAAAAGAGAAATGAACTTGCTTTGTGCTTTGTTGGATTAGACAAAGACTACATCATCAAATAAATACGAACGAGTACAGGATAATCAAGTCTTCTTGTTGTCTGACATTAAAAATGCCCAACTTGGGCTTCCCTGGTGGTCCAGTGGGTAAAGAGTCCGCCTTGCAATGCAAGGGGCACTGGTTTGATCCCTAGCCCAGGAAGATCACACGTGCTGTGGAGTCGCTGGACTGGTGTGTCCAATTATTAGCCAGGGCTCTGGAGTGCATGCACCCAGACCTGGTGCTCTACAAAAGAGGCCACAGCAATGGGAGGCCTACACAGTTCAAAGAATAAAAATGGGTGAAAATGGATAAGTAAAAAACCAATAAAAGAGGCCAAAATTTTTTTAAAGATGCCCAGCTTAAAATTAAAAATATCGATTTAACTAAATATATAGAATATATTAAAATAAATGTATATTATAGCATTTATCAATATATAAATATATAAAATACATTTTAACATATATAAAATACATATATTAAACACATTAAATATGCATATGTAAATAGTAAACACATTAAATATAAATGTGCATATTTAATATATATAGATTAAATATATATTTAGCATTTATGGAGTGTTGATTTGACTATTATATTCTTTTATCTCTTGTGATGTTCAATCTGTAAGATGTTTTACACCATGAAGCTGTCACTACTTTTAATTTGGAAAAATCTATTTTTTTTATCCTTTAATTTTTTTCCTGGGTATCAGAGGTATATAAATGGAACTGAATGTCATCAGAATCAAGGAAGTGTTTGTTTCCTCTCAGGACACTTACCCTTCATGTGCTTTGAATTTCTCTCTCTCTGTTCATTTAATACATATTTGGTGTGTTTGTTTCTTTCTTTACAGGGCAGAATATGCCCATACCCAAATAGGACCCTCAGATTACTCGTCCTTTGGAGGCTTTCTACATAGTTAATGATAAAGTTATCATGATCTGGCAATTGCGTGCATTTATAGAGGACATGGCAACCCTTTCCACTATTCTTGCCTAAGGAATCCCATGGACAGAAGAACTTAGTGGGTTACAGCATATGGGGTCACAAAGGGTTGGACATGACTGAAGTGACTTCACACAGTCTATACAGTGGGAGCTGTGACAGGAACATGCAAGTAACTCTCACAAGGAAGCCATGTTTGCTATGCTGTGTGTGTGTGCATGTCTTGAGGAGTGGGAATTTTCCTCAGACAGGGATACTTGGACCCATGTATTCCAAGATCATTCTTAGAATACAACCAACAGTCAATTCAGTTGCTCAGTTGTGTCTGACTCTTTGCGACCCCATGGACTGCAGCACGCCAGGCTTCCCTGTCCTGCACCATCTCCTGGAGTTTTCTCAAATTCATGTCCATTGACTCAGGGATACCATCCTACCATCTTGTCCTCTGTCCTCCCCTTCTTTGGCCTTCTTTTTTTCCCAGCATCAGTTGCCTCTTCATATCAGGTGTCCAAAGTATTGGAGCTTCAGTTTCAGCATCATTTCTTCCAATGAAAAGATAATACTAAGGAAGAGGTTTCTTTCAACTGACAGGTTTTTGAAGGCTAAAAGTCCAAGACTAATAAATTCCAAGGGATACATAGTGTGGACAAGAGACTGCCCGTGTCTTAAACTTTAAACAGCAGTGAATTCCTTCACTCTTTCAATGGAGTGTTGATTTGACTATTATATTCTTTTATCTCTTGTGATGTTCAATCTGTAAGATGTTTTACACCATGAAGCTGTCACTACTTTTAATTTGGAAAAATCTATTTTTTTTATCCTTTAATTTTTTTCCTGGGTATCAGAGGTATATAAATGGAACTGAATGTCATCAGAATCAAGGAAGTGTTTGTTTCCTCTCAGGACACTTACCCTTCATGTGCTTTGAATTTCTCTCTCTCTGTTCATTTAATACATATTTGGTGTGTTTGTTTCTTTCTTTACAGGGCAGAATATGCCCATACCCAAATAGGACCCTCAGATTACTCGTCCTTTGGAGGCTTTCTACATAGTTAATGATAAAGTTATCATGATCTGGCAATTGCGTGCATTTATAGAGGACATGGCAACCCTTTCCACTATTCTTGCCTAAGGAATCCCATGGACAGAAGAACTTAGTGGGTTACAGCATATGGGGTCACAAAGGGTTGGACATGACTGAAGTGACTTCACACAGTCTATACAGTGGGAGCTGTGACAGGAACATGCAAGTAACTCTCACAAGGAAGCCATGTTTGCTATGCTGTGTGTGTGTGCATGTCTTGAGGAGTGGGAATTTTCCTCAGACAGGGATACTTGGACCCATGTATTCCAAGATCATTCTTAGAATACAACCAACAGTCAATTCAGTTGCTCAGTTGTGTCTGACTCTTTGCGACCCCATGGACTGCAGCACGCCAGGCTTCCCTGTCCTGCACCATCTCCTGGAGTTTTCTCAAATTCATGTCCATTGACTCAGGGATACCATCCTACCATCTTGTCCTCTGTCCTCCCCTTCTTTGGCCTTCTTTTTTTCCCAGCATCAGTTGCCTCTTCATATCAGGTGTCCAAAGTATTGGAGCTTCAGTTTCAGCATCATTTCTTCCAATGAAAAGATAATACTAAGGAAGAGGTTTCTTTCAACTGACAGGTTTTTGAAGGCTAAAAGTCCAAGACTAATAAATTCCAAGGGATACATAGTGTGGACAAGAGACTGCCCGTGTCTTAAACTTTAAACAGCAGTGAATTCCCTTCACTCTTTAAAGTTCACTGACTTCATCACTCATCATTCTCCCTCTTACTCACTCTTCCCCTGCTTATTGGCATCCATATGTATATTCCAACATCCAAAAGAAGCATCTTCCTCAAAGTCTTTGCAGTGGCTGTTCCCTCCTCCAGGCACACACTTGCCCAGATATGCTCTGATTCCTGCCTTTTCTCCCTTGAGGTCTCTGTTCACTTGTCACTTTATTTGACTTCTTGCCACAATACCCAGTAAGACACAGCACCACATAGCCACTCCCTGCTTCATATCTGCCTGGTCTCTTTATAGCTTCAATTGCATATGACGTGCTGAATAATACCTATAGTTACTTACGTACTTTCATCATTATTAGACTGCCGCACTTTTAGCTTTAAGCAACAATATTTTAGTAATAGTTGACATTGACTATATATTTCTCGAATAAATGAAAGAATGTCTCATTTAAATGCTCAATTGGAATTGAAAATTCCTTATCAAGAATGACACAGACATTTCTTGTAAGAGAAATTTATGTATGGACAGAAAACACTGTAAACATTTCTTCACTATAAAGTATAAATTGCACTATTTCAACTATATGAGTAATGATCATTTCTATAACATGGATCAGTTTTCCTCTCTTTACTGGTAGTCAGCTCCATCACATGGACCCAGGAAATGATACTCAGGCTTCAGATTTTCTTCTCCTGGGATTCTCAGAGGAACCAGCACTGCAGCCCCTCATATTTGGTCTTTTTCTCTCCATGTACCTGATCACTGTGTGTGGAAATCTGCTCATCATCTTGGTCACCATCTCTGAGTCTCACCTCCACACCCCCATGTACTTCTTCCTTTCCAACCTGTCCTTTGCTGACATTTGTTACATCTCCACCACCATCCCAAAGATGCTGTGGAACATCCAGACGCAGAGCCAAGTTATCACCTATGAAGACTGCATCACTCAGATGTATTTTTTCATACTCTTTGTATGTGTGGATGACTTCCTCCTGGCTGTGATGGCCTATGACCGGTATGTGGCCATCTGTCATCCCCTGCACTACACGGTCATCATAAATCCCTGGCTCTGTGGTCTTCTGATTCTATCATCTTATATTGTGAGTTTCCTGTATTCCTCATTACAAAGCTTAATGGTGGTGCAGCTGTCCTTCTGTACAAACAAGGAAATCCCCCACTTCTTCTGTGAACTCAAGCAGATGGTCCAACTCGCCTGTTCAGACACCTTTCTTAATAATATGGTGATGTACTTTGCCGCTGGACTGCTGGGTGGTGTTTCAATGGTTGGTATCCTTTACTCTTATACAAAAATAGCTTCCTCTATAGTTGAAATCTCATCAGCTCAGGGAAAATATAAAGCATTTTCCACCTGTACGTCTCACCTCTCCGTTGTCTCCTTATTTTATTTTACAAGCCTAGGAGTGTACTTTAACCCTGTTGCTACCCACAGCTCCCACTTGAGTGCAGCAGTCTCCACGATGTACACAGTGGTCACACCCATGCTGAACCCTTTCATCTACAGTCTGAGGAACGAAGACATAAAAGGGGCTCTGAAAAGATTACTTGGGAAAACCACTATAAAAAGGACATTTTTTTAGGGTGGAGAAGTGCTATGCTTGCCCTCATCAAATGCTCTGACTAGGAATGTGTAATTCTTTGATAAGAAATAAGTGACACATGTAGAAATATGCCATTGAGGGCAAATAAATGTCCATAGGAGAAGGTTGTGTGTATGTATTTCTTAAAATGATTATTTCAGTCTCTGTATTCAAATTAAGTAACTCACTTTATTAAGCTTTCTGGTCTTCTTTGGTAGTCAAATGTATTCCTTTTCTTTCTTATACTTTCTAAGCATTAGAAATATTTGGAAATTCCCATAACCTAATGGGACAAAGTAGATTTTTAAAGACTATTTTCCTCTCAAAATCATACTGAATAATTTTTCTTCTGTTTTACGAAAAGAAATGTCATGAGTTTTTCTATGACTATAGGAAAAATTCACTTGGAATCTGATGTTATCTGTAAACCCTATGGAAGTTTAAGACCATAGTTTTTTCACTTGTGTGTATGAGTCCTCTGTGTATCAGTATGTAAACTACTTTTCTGCAAAATGGAGACTTTAGCATATATTGTGTTTAACGGATAGTTCTTTGGTTTTATTGTAATAACAATCCCATTCTCTTATTCAGCTCTCTGTCCACAGTACAAACCATATACTTTGTGAAAAGAGGAGAACACCATCAAACACAAAACTCCAAGAGGAGTCGTCATTGAAAATCATTTTTCAGTAGATAGAAGGGCCAGAGGTGACATTAAATTGAATGGAGCAAAATTTTAAATAATACAGTTTATTACTAAGCACAAATATTTCTTTTTCATACTGCACATCTACTCCTTGTTGTGTAGAGGATTGTTGTTTGGGTGTAAGGGAGTTTACAGATAAGGCTGAACAATCGAGTGACATTTAAAAACACTTTTCATTAAATTATCTTCCTGTTTCTGATAGAAAATGTCTGAAGCTGCTTAGTTTGACTCATTGCTAAATGAATTCTCTCTCTTACTCAAAATTTGGTCATAATAACTAAAGGATTGGTGAATGATTATTATCCTATCTACCTACTAAATATCTCCTTTATGCTTAGGATTGTGTTTATCTCTGGATGAAGAAGGAGTGATAACAGATTTTAAATTTCTATGTAGTCATGAAGTTCCACATCTGCATTTTTCCTACAGAAATATGCTTGTACTGTCAACCTCTCCTGGCTATCTGGAATGTAATCCCAATACAGTCACATTTTAATACAGTTGTTGAAATAAACTACACCTTTACAGTGATGTAGTTATGCCTTTGCTATGTTATATCTGACTCTTTGCAGCCCCGTGGACTGTACCCACCAGGTTCCTCTATCTACGGGATTTCCCAGGCAAGAATACTGGAGTGGGTTGCCATTCTCAGGGGATCTTCTTGACCCAGGGATCGAACCCTGGTCTTCTGTATTGCAGGTGGTCACCCACAATGTAGGCAGATTCTTTGCAGACTGAGCCACCAGGGAATCCCATAAATTTTACAGTGGAGTAATTATGAGTGCTGTCTTCAGATATATGAACAAATAGTGATAATAAAATCAGCAGGAGACTGTTATAACGGTCCTCACTTTCTTCAGCTTTGATTATTGTATTACTTAGCTATTCCTGCATTATGAACCATCCTAAAAGCAAAGCAATTTAACATAAGATGTTTATTATCAAATACGAATGCACAGTGAGTTTCCTGAGCTCTGCTGGTCTCATTAGGTCTAGAGTCAGATGTAAATCCTACACTGTGCTACTTAGTTTCAGTCATGACGTCCTGTGTGATTATGATGAGCTCTCTTTTTCTTTTCATTTATGTAACTTTCTTTGATATTTAGCCCTCTTTAGAAAATTTGAGGTATAACTGACCTACACTATTATGCTATTTACCAAAGTAAAACACGATTTGATATGTTATATATTGAAAAATGGTTATGACAATAAACCCTGTTAACATCGATCCCTATACATAATTACAAAATCTTTTCTTTTTCTTCTAATGAGAACTTTTCTTAGATCTATTCTTTTAGTAACATCTGATTATGCCATAGAGTATTAAGGGAGCCTCCTGAATTAATATATGATAAATTAATTCCATTTCTATGTCTATGTGAGCCTTCTCTTTTAAAGGGAAAAATGAATTTATCAAATGTGAAAACAAATGTGTTAGTTACTCAGTCAGGTCCGACTATTTGCAGTCCCAGGGACCGTAACCCTCAAGGTTCTTCTGTCCATGGGATTCTCCAGGCAAGAATATTGGAGTGCATTGCCATTCCCTTTTCCAAGAGGTCTTTTTGACCCAGGGATGGAACCTGGGTCTCCTTCATCGCAGACAGATTCTTTACCATCTTAGCCACAAATATGAATTCATCTAATGTGAATTAGGTTGCTAATTCTTGCTCTTCTCTAGGGGATCTTCTCGATGCAGGGATCAAACCTGCCTCTCTTAGTTCTCTTGCCTTGGTAAGCAGGTTCTCTGCCATTACTACCACCTGGGAATCCCCAACATTGCCTCCTAGACACAGAAAATGAGCAGGAATTTTTCTATGTGTCCAGACCAGTGTCCCTAAGGGAAATCAGTTATTAGAAGTGGTGGTAGCAAGAGAGAAAGAGGCTCATGAGGAGACATGGGGAGCTGTAAATATTTTCTCTGCTGCATCCATCAGCCTGTGCAACAGGCCATGGCTGTTGCTTTTGGAATTGTAACTGGCTTAGTAAACTGATGCTTGACTCCATCCCACTGTTTTGTCTGGAAGCAAACTCTTATTTCCACCATCAGCCATCCAAGAGGAATTTGGACATCTATGTGGAGACTTTCCTCTCAGAGACTCACCCAGGTGAGTCTAAGAGTCAGATGAATACCACAGAAGAACAAAAGGAATGACAACCAAGAACATTCACGTAAATTTACCTGAGAGTCAGTCCAGGCTAACCCAAAGCCAATGTCACTGAGGTTGCTTGTGTGCTTGATTAATAACTTAACATGTTAATTTTTGGTTCAAGGAACAGAAGTGAAAATTGAACTGAGCAAAGTGAAGGTCAATATTGACCATTAAATAATGGACATGAAAGACCCATTAGAAGAGGAAATGGGAAGTTTAAAGTGCTTCTAGGAAATGTAGAATCTAAGTCCGAAAATTTTACAATTTACTGGAGTAGATATAAAGGATATTATATGCAGAGAGATATAAAGTGATGTTAGGACTTTTTAAAAAACTATGGAGCATAGTTGACTATAATGAGAAATATTCAGACCAAGGAAGGTTGCTGCATATTTTCTTTCAGCAGCAGATCATGAGATACCTACATTTCACACCATTTCCTCTCTCAGTATTGAAAGAAAAAAAAATGATTTAAATTCTTTTATTTCCTGCAAGGTTGAATACACTTGTAGATTAACTAACCAGTGTCTTTCTTTATAGTAAAACTAGAGGCATGCCTTGATTTTTGTGTAGTGAATCCAGCATGTTTTTATTCCTAGTTTTTTAATTTCATTCTTTCAAACAAAGGATTGATTTTTTCATCAAGTTTGCTGTTTGCCATTTACTTATTTTATGTATGCATACAAGAATTGTACAGAATGAGAGCTCATAAATTTGGTGTGGTGAAGCCGGTGTCAGTCAACTTGTGTTGTATTCATTGACTTGCAACATTTAACTGCAGAATAGAGCTGTCACAAATAATGATTTACTTGCAAATCCTTGCTTTAGACAAAGATGAAAATGAATGTTCTTCTGTATATTGGATGCTAATGAATCACATTTTGTGTATTTCCAGCTATTTCCCCCATCTCTTATTCCTTATTATTTATTTTGTTGTGATCAGACCTGTTAATAGATGTTTCATCATATTCAGCCACCATTTGGAATGAGTTCTTTACATTTAACTAATGATCACCAGTGTCCTCCATGTGTCATGCTAAGTGGCTCAGTTGTATCTGATTCTTGCGACCCTGTGGACTGTGGCCTAGCAGGGTCATCTGTCCATGGGGATTCTCCAGGCAAGAATATTGGACTGGATTGCCATGTCCTCCTCACTGTCTTCCATTTCTGAATTTAAATCCATATGACTGATCTGGAAACATACATGTCTGTGAACAACAAAACTCTGTAAAACCTTTAAAATAAAGAATAAAAATAAATTTAAAAAAAATCCATATGTGTCTATGTGAGAGAAAATTATAACTTATATACAGATTCCTCCACATATTTTAAATGATGTTAAGTCTTATACCTTCTTTTTCTTTTTTGGAATACTCTCACTTTCAAATCTTTGCAATCTAAAATTAAATTAGTGACACAGGGAGATTATTAAATTGTAATGATCATATATCATGTCTTTTAGAACTTAGTTCTGGATTTTCCTTCAGTTTTGATTCAGATATGCTTTTATATATATATAAGTGGTAGCATTTCTACCATGTGAGTAAAGCTCAATGTTTGAAAATTAGTCATATAGTTTCTCTAGTTTTCTTGCAGTCATCATCACTACATGGCAACAAGGAACCTAACGGGTGTTTCCAAATTTCTTCTTCTGGGATTCTCAGAGGAAGCAGAACTGAAGCCCTTCATATTTGGACTTTTCCTCTCCATGTACCTGATCACTGTGCTTGGAAACCTGCTCATCATCCTGGCCGTCAGCACAAACTCCCACCTCCACACCCCCATGTACATCTTCCTCTCCAATCTGTCCTTTGCTGACATCTGTTTCACCTCCACCACCGTCCCAAAGATGCTGTGGAACATCCAGACGTACAGCCAAGCTATAACCTATAAAGGCTGCATTATCCAGATGTATTTTTTTACACTATTTGCAGGACTGGACATCTTGCTTTTGACTATGATGGCCTATGACCGCTTAGCCATCTGCCACCCCTGCACTACACGGTCATCATGAACCCCGGCTCTGTGTATTTCCAGCTATTTCCCCCATCTCTTATTCCTTATTATTTATTTTGTTGTGATCAGACCTGTTAATAGATGTTTCATCATATTCAGCCACCATTTGGAATGAGTTCTTTACATTTAACTAATGATCACCAGTGTCCTCCATGTGTCATGCTAAGTGGCTCAGTTGTATCTGATTCTTGCGACCCTGTGGACTGTGGCCTAGCAGGGTCATCTGTCCATGGGGATTCTCCAGGCAAGAATATTGGACTGGATTGCCATGTCCTCCTCACTGTCTTCCATTTCTGAATTTAAATCCATATGACTGATCTGGAAACATACATGTCTGTGAACAACAAAACTCTGTAAAACCTTTAAAATAAAGAATAAAAATAAATTTAAAAAAAATCCATATGTGTCTATGTGAGAGAAAATTATAACTTATATACAGATTCCTCCACATATTTTAAATGATGTTAAGTCTTATACCTTCTTTTTCTTTTTTGGAATACTCTCACTTTCAAATCTTTGCAATCTAAAATTAAATTAGTGACACAGGGAGATTATTAAATTGTAATGATCATATATCATGTCTTTTAGAACTTAGTTCTGGATTTTCCTTCAGTTTTGATTCAGATATGCTTTTATATATATATAAGTGGTAGCATTTCTACCATGTGAGTAAAGCTCAATGTTTGAAAATTAGTCATATAGTTTCTCTAGTTTTCTTGCAGTCATCATCACTACATGGCAACAAGGAACCTAACGGGTGTTTCCAAATTTCTTCTTCTGGGATTCTCAGAGGAAGCAGAACTGAAGCCCTTCATATTTGGACTTTTCCTCTCCATGTACCTGATCACTGTGCTTGGAAACCTGCTCATCATCCTGGCCGTCAGCACAAACTCCCACCTCCACACCCCCATGTACATCTTCCTCTCCAATCTGTCCTTTGCTGACATCTGTTTCACCTCCACCACCGTCCCAAAGATGCTGTGGAACATCCAGACGTACAGCCAAGCTATAACCTATAAAGGCTGCATTATCCAGATGTATTTTTTTACACTATTTGCAGGACTGGACATCTTGCTTTTGACTATGATGGCCTATGACCGCTTTGTAGCCATCTGCCACCCCCTGCACTACACGGTCATCATGAACCCCCGGCTCTGTGGACTGCTGATTCTGGTGTCCTGGATCATGAGTGACCTGCATTCTTTGTTAGAAAGTTTAATGGTGTTGAAACTGTCCTTCTGTGCCTCCTTAGAAATCCCCCACTTCTTTTGTGAACTCAGTCAGATGATTCAACTTGCCAGTTCAGACACCTTTCTTAACAACATGGTGATGTATTCTGGAGCTGTGTTTCTGGCTGGTGGTTCCCTCACATCCATCCTTTACTCTTACTCTAAGATAATTTCCTCCATATGTGCAATCTCATCTTCTCAGGGCAAGTATAAGGCATTTTCCACCTGTGCCTCTCACCTCTCAGTGGTCTCCTTATTCTATTGTACAGGCTTAGGAGTGTACCTTAGCTCTGCTGCTACCAACAGCTCACACTTAAGTGCCACAGCCTCTGTGATGTACACTGTGGTCACACCCATGCTGAACCCCTTCATCTATAGTCTGAGGAATAAAGACTTAAAGAGGGCTCTGAAAATGTTCTTTGTAAAGGTAACTATGCAAGTTTCTGTTGTCCTAGGGCTTAAGAAGCCTCTGTGATAGAACTCGAAGCCTGAGCCAAATGTTGCCACTCTGATCTGAATGTGGATGTGGAATATGACTCTTCTCTTTTCCTTGGAATTTTCATTTTGATTTCAACTTTGCTATACAGTTTATGTAACTCACTTTTAAGCTTTATCATCTATCTCATATCCAAATGGTATTCCCAACCTTGCTTGTGGAATATTTGGAAATTTCCACTTATTTCAGGGGAGTACATGGATGCCTTCAGAATAATTTCTTCACAAATCAAATGAACCATACTGCAAATTTTTTCTTGTGTTTGAATTGCTGTGAGCTGTGTCACTCCTGTGGTGAGGAGGAATCCTCTTTCAACTACAGGTAATTAAATCACATTATTAAAGAGAAGAATGTGAGGCTACTCTTCGTCATGTTTGTGAACATCATTCTTTGCTTATCATTTCCTTAATTATTCTTTCTGAGAATCCAAAATTTTAACATACTGATATCACTGGTCATCTATTTTTTTTTCTACTCTTAATGCTCAACTTCACAGCTAATGGCAACCGTGTCTACCATAATTCTTGGCAAAAATTGAGTATAAAATATATGTCTCCAAATGGAATCTACAGGGAAAGATATATATGAAAAATGGTAGATATTATATAGTCTTAGTGTAGAGTTGAGCTTAAGCTTGATGAAGAAAACTATAAAATCATAATATTTATTAATCTGTAAAATATTTCCTTTCATGTACTCATTGAAATACAGACTTTCAATGTCCATTTGTAAGGTGTGTTCATTGAGCTTAAGAACTAGAGGAATATTTTATTTTTTATTAAATTATTCTTGCTTTTACTTGAAATTTTCCATTGCTTTCAGAAAATATTATCTTTTGTGCCTCTAAAAGTAATTTATCTCATCTTTATAGCCAAATCATGACTCAGTACAAAATTCTAATTCCTGATTCACCACCACAGGTCCTTCCAATCTCCCCATGTAACCTCAAAGCAACATCAACGGAGTCACGTTTCATACAGTTCTTTGAAATAAACTTGGTAACACTGTCCATGAATGCTGTCTTCAACTATCAAAACAAATGCTTAGAATGCATTGAATCAGATAACTGCAATTGATCTCAGTCTAATTTGATTATTTTATCAGTTAGCTATTGCTGTATGTGTCTTTGTTAAAATAAAATTACTTAACATGATATCTTTATAATCAAATGGAATGGTACAATGTGGAATTATACTGATCTCTGCATGGCTTCTCATGAGTTTGTAGTCAGGCATGAAGCTCTGTCTTGTTTTTAGGGCTCATCCATGATGTTGTGAGAGGTTGTCCTGCGCTTCTGAGTTGAACCGATTTATGTCATGTTACACCTTATATCTCTGTAGGCTTATCTTCTAGTTTGTTGAGAAAATGAGCTTATTAAGTGTGGGTGGTTTCTTTAATTCCACTTTTTCTTGTGTTTGAATTGCTGTGAGCTGTGTCACTCCTGTGGTGAGGAGGAATCCTCTTTCAACTACAGGTAATTAAATCACATTATTAAAGAGAAGAATGTGAGGCTACTCTTCGTCATGTTTGTGAACATCATTCTTTGCTTATCATTTCCTTAATTATTCTTTCTGAGAATCCAAAATTTTAACATACTGATATCACTGGTCATCTATTTTTTTTTCTACTCTTAATGCTCAACTTCACAGCTAATGGCAACCGTGTCTACCATAATTCTTGGCAAAAATTGAGTATAAAATATATGTCTCCAAATGGAATCTACAGGGAAAGATATATATGAAAAATGGTAGATATTATATAGTCTTAGTGTAGAGTTGAGCTTAAGCTTGATGAAGAAAACTATAAAATCATAATATTTATTAATCTGTAAAATATTTCCTTTCATGTACTCATTGAAATACAGACTTTCAATGTCCATTTGTAAGGTGTGTTCATTGAGCTTAAGAACTAGAGGAATATTTTATTTTTTATTAAATTATTCTTGCTTTTACTTGAAATTTTCCATTGCTTTCAGAAAATATTATCTTTTGTGCCTCTAAAAGTAATTTATCTCATCTTTATAGCCAAATCATGACTCAGTACAAAATTCTAATTCCTGATTCACCACCACAGGTCCTTCCAATCTCCCCATGTAACCTCAAAGCAACATCAACGGAGTCACGTTTCATACAGTTCTTTGAAATAAACTTGGTAACACTGTCCATGAATGCTGTCTTCAACTATCAAAACAAATGCTTAGAATGCATTGAATCAGATAACTGCAATTGATCTCAGTCTAATTTGATTATTTTATCAGTTAGCTATTGCTGTATGTGTCTTTGTTAAAATAAAATTACTTAACATGATATCTTTATAATCAAATGGAATGGTACAATGTGGAATTATACTGATCTCTGCATGGCTTCTCATGAGTTTGTAGTCAGGCATGAAGCTCTGTCTTGTTTTTAGGGCTCATCCATGATGTTGTGAGAGGTTGTCCTGCGCTTCTGAGTTGAACCGATTTATGTCATGTTACACCTTATATCTCTGTAGGCTTATCTTCTAGTTTGTTGAGAAAATGAGCTTATTAAGTGTGGGTGGTTTCTTTAATTCCACTTCTTCAATATCCACATGTAGAGCTTTGCTTTTTCCCAGTTAGAAGTGATATGTCCTGCCCCTGTTTGGTGTGACCCAGCTTTCTGGGCTCCAGACCCTGATCCAGTATGCACACTATAAGTTTTAAATTCTAGCACACTTCTTAAAGTGTAATTATATGCAGGCTCTGAGAGATGGTGAAGGACAGGGAAGCCTGGCGGGCTGCAGTCCATGGGGTTGCAGTCAGACATGACTGAGCAACTGAGCTGAACTGAATTACATACAATAAATTATGTCTATTAAAGTGTGCAAAGTGAAGAATTTCAAAAGTCTAAAAAAATTAAGAGTACACACAGCCTGGTTCCATTTATATATAACTTAAGGAGGGGTACAGTAAATGTCATGGCTTTGTTATGTAATTGTTATACATGTATCACCATTAAATGTTTCCTTACCTCTGAAGGCAATGTAGACCAATAAAAATAATTTCTGAGAGATTCTGTGAGAAAATATGAAATCTATGAAAAACAGTATAGTCAAAAGAACACACTCAGAGGATAAGGAGTATGTATGTGTGTATTACATTCCTTTTGCTGGTATAACTGCTGTTAGGCTAATAGATAGTTTTTTAATTTTCAGAGATAAGAAGTTGATCTCATTGGCCTGAATCCAAGATGCCTACTAAAGCTGGGTTCCACCAGGACACTTTGGACCACTTTTTAGGGGCATCTGCTTTCCTTGTCTCATGGTCCTTCCTTCATCTTCAAAGTCAGCAGCACAATATCTTCAAATTTGACCTTATTTGTTTTTTCTTTGTTAAAATAAAATTACTTAACATGATATCTTTATAATCAAATGGAATGGTACAATGTGGAATTATACTGATCTCTGCATGGCTTCTCATGAGTTTGTAGTCAGGCATGAAGCTCTGTCTTGTTTTTAGGGCTCATCCATGATGTTGTGAGAGGTTGTCCTGCGCTTCTGAGTTGAACCGATTTATGTCATGTTACACCTTATATCTCTGTAGGCTTATCTTCTAGTTTGTTGAGAAAATGAGCTTATTAAGTGTGGGTGGTTTCTTTAATTCCACTTCTTCAATATCCACATGTAGAGCTTTGCTTTTTCCCAGTTAGAAGTGATATGTCCTGCCCCTGTTTGGTGTGACCCAGCTTTCTGGGCTCCAGACCCTGATCCAGTATGCACACTATAAGTTTTAAATTCTAGCACACTTCTTAAAGTGTAATTATATGCAGGCTCTGAGAGATGGTGAAGGACAGGGAAGCCTGGCGGGCTGCAGTCCATGGGGTTGCAGTCAGACATGACTGAGCAACTGAGCTGAACTGAATTACATACAATAAATTATGTCTATTAAAGTGTGCAAAGTGAAGAATTTCAAAAGTCTAAAAAAATTAAGAGTACACACAGCCTGGTTCCATTTATATATAACTTAAGGAGGGGTACAGTAAATGTCATGGCTTTGTTATGTAATTGTTATACATGTATCACCATTAAATGTTTCCTTACCTCTGAAGGCAATGTAGACCAATAAAAATAATTTCTGAGAGATTCTGTGAGAAAATATGAAATCTATGAAAAACAGTATAGTCAAAAGAACACACTCAGAGGATAAGGAGTATGTATGTGTGTATTACATTCCTTTTGCTGGTATAACTGCTGTTAGGCTAATAGATAGTTTTTTAATTTTCAGAGATAAGAAGTTGATCTCATTGGCCTGAATCCAAGATGCCTACTAAAGCTGGGTTCCACCAGGACACTTTGGACCACTTTTTAGGGGCATCTGCTTTCCTTGTCTCATGGTCCTTCCTTCATCTTCAAAGTCAGCAGCACAATATCTTCAAATTTGACCTTAACTCCGATTCATCTTCTTCTCTTCTCCACATTTGTAGGATCATTGCAATTTCCTTATACCAACCTGGCTAATCCAAGCTGATTTTTTCATTTCAAAGTCAATGATTGACAAAGTTATTTTATCTACTACCTTTACTTCCCTTGATGCAAGTTAACATATCCAAAGATCTTGGACTTAGGATGTAGACACTTTGGGTAAATACTTATTCTGACTACTATAAAATTATTTTCTGATATATATTATTAATATTTGATGGCATTCAAAATCCTTTTATAACTAAGTAAACACAGAGTTTATCAGAGCCTGTGTAATCAGTGAAATCTTTGTCTTTCAAAATTATATACAAAAATGACTCCTGGCACAGAAAACCTAAATTTATCTGTACCTGATTCTAACACAGGTTCAGACTCAGTGAAAGTGTGACCCCCATACTAGGACCTGTAGCATTACACCTTCCAGTGGCCGTTAGAAATGCAGATTCCTTAGGAGCATTGGAGACCTACTCAATCAGAATTTGCACTTGAATCTCCAGTGACTTGTATGCACACTGAAGGTAGAGAAGTGGTGGTGTAAAATGAGATTTCTCACCTTTTGACTGTTACCATTTGTGGAAGAATAATTGCTTATGTTGGATGCTGTTTTCTGTGCTGTGAATATTTAACAGGATTCTTTCTGATGTTGCCACATATTCCCAGAACCAAAACCATTGCTGGTTGAAAACCAAGGCCCAGAGTTTGATGGAAGCATCCTAATAAAATTCCAATCAAGACTCCCTCCAAAAACTCATCTGTAATTTTGGCAGAGAATTAAATAACCACCGAAGATGAGGAATGGAGTCCATAATAATACTACCGAAGGAAATTTCCTAAAAATCACCCCTAAGGCAGGTTATGAAAAACAGTATAGTCAAAAGAACACACTCAGAGGATAAGGAGTATGTATGTGTGTATTACATTCCTTTTGCTGGTATAACTGCTGTTAGGCTAATAGATAGTTTTTTAATTTTCAGAGATAAGAAGTTGATCTCATTGGCCTGAATCCAAGATGCCTACTAAAGCTGGGTTCCACCAGGACACTTTGGACCACTTTTTAGGGGCATCTGCTTTCCTTGTCTCATGGTCCTTCCTTCATCTTCAAAGTCAGCAGCACAATATCTTCAAATTTGACCTTAACTCCGATTCATCTTCTTCTCTTCTCCACATTTGTAGGATCATTGCAATTTCCTTATACCAACCTGGCTAATCCAAGCTGATTTTTTCATTTCAAAGTCAATGATTGACAAAGTTATTTTATCTACTACCTTTACTTCCCTTGATGCAAGTTAACATATCCAAAGATCTTGGACTTAGGATGTAGACACTTTGGGTAAATACTTATTCTGACTACTATAAAATTATTTTCTGATATATATTATTAATATTTGATGGCATTCAAAATCCTTTTATAACTAAGTAAACACAGAGTTTATCAGAGCCTGTGTAATCAGTGAAATCTTTGTCTTTCAAAATTATATACAAAAATGACTCCTGGCACAGAAAACCTAAATTTATCTGTACCTGATTCTAACACAGGTTCAGACTCAGTGAAAGTGTGACCCCCATACTAGGACCTGTAGCATTACACCTTCCAGTGGCCGTTAGAAATGCAGATTCCTTAGGAGCATTGGAGACCTACTCAATCAGAATTTGCACTTGAATCTCCAGTGACTTGTATGCACACTGAAGGTAGAGAAGTGGTGGTGTAAAATGAGATTTCTCACCTTTTGACTGTTACCATTTGTGGAAGAATAATTGCTTATGTTGGATGCTGTTTTCTGTGCTGTGAATATTTAACAGGATTCTTTCTGATGTTGCCACATATTCCCAGAACCAAAACCATTGCTGGTTGAAAACCAAGGCCCAGAGTTTGATGGAAGCATCCTAATAAAATTCCAATCAAGACTCCCTCCAAAAACTCATCTGTAATTTTTGGCAGAGAATTAAATAACCACCGAAGATGAGGAATGGAGTCCATAATAATACTACCGAAGGAAATTTCCCTAAAAATCACATACTCCACCTAATGTACTAAGGCAGGTTATGGTACTTAAAGTATCTAACTATATCTCATAATTTATACTTTGAATTAAAGGCTAAATGACAACCATCAACTTCAAATACAAATGCAAAATTCCTAATGTTTTAGCAAAAGTGATAGGAGGCCAGAGAGTGCCCTGTCCAATGTTTTACATGAAAGGAACAGAGTTGTTCCTCTTATAAAGGGAGAAACAATAGTTTTCTAAGAGTATCATATGTTGTGTACACACGACAAGTCAATGTTTTAATGATAAAAGGGACTTGTCAAGAGAGTTCCCTCAGTCTCACATGCTGCAGAAAACTTAAACTTGGGGTTGGAGTAAGATGCTTGGTGGTTTCGGCTTCCAGAAGGCAAGAGTTAATGAAGTTCATGTGTGCTTAGTTGTTCAGTTGTGTCCAACTTTTTGTGACCCTTTGAACTGTAGTCTGACAAGGTCTTTAGTCTGTGGGATTCTCCAAACAACTGATATAGGTTGCCACACTCTCCTCTAGGTGACCTTCCTGGCCCAGGAATCAAACCCGTGTCTCTTGTGTCTCATGCACTGTGGGCAGATACTCTTTTTGAGCTCTCCTGGTTTGTAACCTGATCGCCTAAGAATAGAGAATCAACCAGAAAAATTTCTTTCTGTCCAGACCAGGTCCCACAGGGAATTCATGTGCTTACAGGTCGCTGTAAATTAAGAGAAAATGTACCTAATGAGCAAACACAGAGAGCAGTAAATATCTCCTCTGCTGTGGTCTCTGAGCTTGCATAACCTGATTGTGGGAGAGACAAGTTGCTGCCTCTGGAGCCCTCAGTCTGGCTAAACTTCAATGGCTTAAACCTTCCTACTGTCTCATCTGCACACAGAACTTCAGTCTCCATCACCAACCTCCCAGAAAGGGATTCAGACTTCTACGTAGAGAACTTCCTCTCAGAGTCCCATGCTGGTGAGTCCAAGAGCCCAAAAGTCATTGTAAGAAAAGGTCAGAGAGAATGAAAACCAAGAATGTTTACTGGAGGTCACCAGCTTAGCCTAACCCAGATTCCAGAGAACACAGTAGCTGTTCACTTGCTTGATCAGAATCTCAAAGCATTATCTCAGATGTTAAAAAGAGAAGGAATCATCAATGCTCAGTGATGATGCCAATTAAATGATAGGAATGGGAGCTCAATCAAGAAAAGGATGAAAGACATAACCTGCTTCCAGTAAAAGGTAGAGTATGTGTCCAGTGTCTTCGTAATTAACTGGAGCAGAGAAGTAAGGTATTAGCTGTGGAGGGGTATAAAATGAAATGAAGGCATTTCTTTCTAACTTTGAAGACAGGGAATACTTGACTGTGTTTCCTTAATGATGACAAAGACCCACCCAAAGAATGTCTGCAAACACATCCTTGTAACACTAATTGCAGGAGACATATATTTCACAGTATCTTTTTGTGGAAAACAACAAGGAAAAGAATAAGAATATGAAAAAGGGGAATGCAAACAAGCTTGAATTATTCCACTATCTGTGGTGCTGAATGTGTAAGTGGATTTGATAACTATTTCCTTTCTATATCTCAGATTATCTGTGTGACTCCTTTACCTGGTAGAATAGAATTAGAAAATTTGTATTCTTGTTTTTGATTATGATCTTTCTAATAAACACTTAAGATTCCCTACCATGCACACACAAAATTTGTTTTTTCTTGTTTTTGATTATGTCTATACAGGAATGTACCTTTCTGTCCAGACCAGGTCCCACAGGGAATTCATGTGCTTACAGGTCGCTGTAAATTAAGAGAAAATGTACCTAATGAGCAAACACAGAGAGCAGTAAATATCTCCTCTGCTGTGGTCTCTGAGCTTGCATAACCTGATTGTGGGAGAGACAAGTTGCTGCCTCTGGAGCCCTCAGTCTGGCTAAACTTCAATGGCTTAAACCTTCCTACTGTCTCATCTGCACACAGAACTTCAGTCTCCATCACCAACCTCCCAGAAAGGGATTCAGACTTCTACGTAGAGAACTTCCTCTCAGAGTCCCATGCTGGTGAGTCCAAGAGCCCAAAAGTCATTGTAAGAAAAGGTCAGAGAGAATGAAAACCAAGAATGTTTACTGGAGGTCACCAGCTTAGCCTAACCCAGATTCCAGAGAACACAGTAGCTGTTCACTTGCTTGATCAGAATCTCAAAGCATTATCTCAGATGTTAAAAAGAGAAGGAATCATCAATGCTCAGTGATGATGCCAATTAAATGATAGGAATGGGAGCTCAATCAAGAAAAGGATGAAAGACATAACCTGCTTCCAGTAAAAGGTAGAGTATGTGTCCAGTGTCTTCGTAATTAACTGGAGCAGAGAAGTAAGGTATTAGCTGTGGAGGGGTATAAAATGAAATGAAGGCATTTCTTTCTAACTTTGAAGACAGGGAATACTTGACTGTGTTTCCTTAATGATGACAAAGACCCACCCAAAGAATGTCTGCAAACACATCCTTGTAACACTAATTGCAGGAGACATATATTTCACAGTATCTTTTTGTGGAAAACAACAAGGAAAAGAATAAGAATATGAAAAAGGGGAATGCAAACAAGCTTGAATTATTCCACTATCTGTGGTGCTGAATGTGTAAGTGGATTTGATAACTATTTCCTTTCTATATCTCAGATTATCTGTGTGACTCCTTTACCTGGTAGAATAGAATTAGAAAATTTGTATTCTTGTTTTTGATTATGATCTTTCTAATAAACACTTAAGATTCCCTACCATGCACACACAAACTGGCTATTTGTCATTTAATTCTCTATTAGTGTGTAGATGTATTTGAGGAGAACTGTGAATATATTATGAGTTTTCTGCCAAATCTATCAATTAATCACATTGTGTATTCTCCATTGCCTTTTATTTATTTATTTATTGGTGTATAGTTGATCTACAATGTTGTGTAGTTCCTGGAGTACAATGCATTGAATCTGCTATGTGTGGGTTAAGTTGCTTTGATCATGTCTGGCTCTTTGCAACCCAATGGACTTTTGCCTAACACTGCTTTAGAGTAGCTCAGTTTCTCCATATACACATCCTGGATATTATTTGTCTTTCTATCATGTTTCAATTGTAATATGACATTTATTTCTGTAAGTCTTTGATCGATGTCTTTTTTTCTTGACTAAGTTGTATTATCCTTGAGGTAGGTTTAAATCTTCAGTGAATAGAGCAGGCATTTAGTAAGTATCTATTTAACAAATGGATTAGTGTACACTGTGTACATCTTTTCCAATTGTTATAAAAGTTATTTTTACTCATTAAAAAAATCTTTTTTTTTCTTTTGCCCACACAGCATGTGGGATCTTTGTTCCCTGACTACGGTTTGAACCTATGCCACTGGCATTGGACTCACTGTCTTAACCACTGGATTGCTAGGGTAAACCCCCAAATTTAACATCTTATTTGTACTATCCATGTTCTCCTTGCCTGTCACACATTTCATCTGATATGTTCATGTAAATGTCACCTTATTTTTCAAGTCTGGTCAGAACACTCAAAAAAATAGCACCCCTCTTTACTCTTTCTCATACCTGCTTGTGTTTTCTTCATACCATCTGACAAGCTATACATATTTTTAATTTTTCTCCATAGAGGGATTGTAAGAGCTTTAACTTTTAAGCACCATATACTCATTGCCTAGGCAATACCTGGAGCATTTCAGGCACACAACTTATATGCTCTGAAAAAAAAAGAAAGAATTTCTCCTTAACTATGACAAATACATGACTTGGGAGGGGAAATGATGAGAGTGGAACTAGCTTGCTCATTAAAGCAGAGGAAATTCTCCCAAGAGGACCAAATCAATGAACAGAATCTTGAAATTAATATTTTGACAGGCAGTTATAAATGGCAGCCCTTCACAATATGAATCGTGCTTGATTTTGTAAATATGAGTCATGCTATGTTCCCTTTTTTCATAGTTAACCTCCACCGCATGACACCAAGGAACTTAACGCATGTTTCAGAATTTCTTCTTACGGGATTTTCAGTGGAACCAGATCAGCAGCCCCTCATATTTGGGGTTTTCCTCTCCATGTACCTGATCACTGTGTTTTGGAACCTGCTCCTCATCTTGGCCGTCAGCTCAGACTCTCACCTCCACACCCCCATGTACTTCTTCCTCTCCAACCTCTCCTTTGTGGACATCTGTTTCGTCTCCACCACCATCCCGAAGATGCTGTGGAGCATCCAAACCAAAATCGAAGCCATAACCTATGAAGGCTGCATGAGGCAGATGTATTTTTTCCTACTGTTTGCAGGGTTGGATAACTTCCTTCTGACTGTGATGGCCTATGACCGCTTTGTGGCCATTTGTCACCCCTTGCACTACACGGTCATCATGAACCCACAATGCTGTGGAATTCTGGTTTTGGTTAGCTGGGTCATCAGTGTCTTACATTCCTTGTTACAAACATTAATGGTGTTGAGGCTGTCCTTCTGTGGAGAGGTGAAAATCCCACACTATTTCTGTGAACTCAATCAACTGATTCAACTTGCATGTTCCAACAACTTTCTTACTGAACTGGTGAAGAATTTTGCAGCTGGGCTTCTGGGGGGTGTTCCCCTCGCTGCTATCCTTTATACTTACCACAAGATAGCTTCCTCAATATGCAGACTCTCATCAGTTCAGGGAAAGTATAAAGCATTTTCCACCTGTGCATCTCACCTCTCTGTTGTCTCCTTATTCTATTGTACAGGTCTAGGAGTGTACCTTAGCTCTGCTGCTCCTCACAGCTCACACTCAAGTGAGGCAGCCTCAGTGATGTACAGTGTAGTCACCCCCATGCTGAACCCCTTTATCTACAGTCTACGAAACAAAGACATTAAGAGAGTTCTGAGAACATTCTTTCAAATGTCAGTTATAAAAATGCCAATTCACCTGGGCTGAAGAACGCCTTAGACTCACAAATCACTAATCATTGATAAAATTCTTTGATCATGTTGTGGAAGGTAAAGTTGCTCCTTCTATGTATTTCCTGTGTCTTTCCTTTCTTTGACTTCAAATTCTCTACACAACTTATGTAACTCAACTAAGGCTTGTGATGTCTCCCATATTCAAGCGTTTTTTCCATTTTATGGTTTTCCCAATTTCTCAAGTTTATTCTCAACCTCAGATTTGGAGAATTTGAGAATTACCATTTTTTCTATGACTAGATTTATTTTTAAAAATATAGTAACATGTTATTATTTCCCATCTAAAAAAAGATTTGAGTTAGGCATTAAAAATAACTCCACAAGGTCTACCATAAAGACTTTTACCCTTCTTTTAAAAATCAACTTTATTGAGGTAGACTTTGCATATTCTGAGATTTACTAATTTTAAATATTTTAATTTCAAGGAATTTTGACAAATGTATAGACGTGTAACCATTTCTGAAGTCAAGATAGGGCACAGTTCTTTCATCCCATGAAGTTCTTTTATTCCCCTTTCCAATAAATTCCCATTATTTTAGCCTCTGTCAACCAAGGAGGTGCTTTCTTTCATGTTTATGCCTTTTCTGTAGTTCTATGTGAATAAATATTATTAAATGTATAGTCTTTTGAAAAAAACATAGTAACAATGGTACTATGGTAAAATATATTGTACTCAATCAACTGATTCAACTTGCATGTTCCAACAACTTTCTTACTGAACTGGTGAAGAATTTTGCAGCTGGGCTTCTGGGGGGTGTTCCCCTCGCTGCTATCCTTTATACTTACCACAAGATAGCTTCCTCAATATGCAGACTCTCATCAGTTCAGGGAAAGTATAAAGCATTTTCCACCTGTGCATCTCACCTCTCTGTTGTCTCCTTATTCTATTGTACAGGTCTAGGAGTGTACCTTAGCTCTGCTGCTCCTCACAGCTCACACTCAAGTGAGGCAGCCTCAGTGATGTACAGTGTAGTCACCCCCATGCTGAACCCCTTTATCTACAGTCTACGAAACAAAGACATTAAGAGAGTTCTGAGAACATTCTTTCAAATGTCAGTTATAAAAATGCCAATTCACCTGGGCTGAAGAACGCCTTAGACTCACAAATCACTAATCATTGATAAAATTCTTTGATCATGTTGTGGAAGGTAAAGTTGCTCCTTCTATGTATTTCCTGTGTCTTTCCTTTCTTTGACTTCAAATTCTCTACACAACTTATGTAACTCAACTAAGGCTTGTGATGTCTCCCATATTCAAGCGTTTTTTCCATTTTATGGTTTTCCCAATTTCTCAAGTTTATTCTCAACCTCAGATTTGGAGAATTTGAGAATTACCATTTTTTCTATGACTAGATTTATTTTTAAAAATATAGTAACATGTTATTATTTCCCATCTAAAAAAAGATTTGAGTTAGGCATTAAAAATAACTCCACAAGGTCTACCATAAAGACTTTTACCCTTCTTTTAAAAATCAACTTTATTGAGGTAGACTTTGCATATTCTGAGATTTACTAATTTTAAATATTTTAATTTCAAGGAATTTTGACAAATGTATAGACGTGTAACCATTTCTGAAGTCAAGATAGGGCACAGTTCTTTCATCCCATGAAGTTCTTTTATTCCCCTTTCCAATAAATTCCCATTATTTTAGCCTCTGTCAACCAAGGAGGTGCTTTCTTTCATGTTTATGCCTTTTCTGTAGTTCTATGTGAATAAATATTATTAAATGTATAGTCTTTTGAAAAAAACATAGTAACAATGGTACTATGGTAAAATATATTGCCAATGAGGTGTGTGTGTGCTTGTGTGTTTCTATAAAGAACAGTCATGAGTTGTAGTTCTGTTATGGAAAAAAAACTACTCTAAGAACTCATGTCTGTTTACATATTGTAAAAATGAAAATTTCAGACCACAAATTTCATTTCTGTCTGTATCATTTCTTTATATATAACTATCTTAACTGTTCTTCCTGATATTCTGGACTTCTAGATTTTAGTGTCTTTCATAAAGTGCAATTGAGTTTTTTTCCTCAATAGGGTCCTATTGTCTTATTTGTCTTTGTGTCTTCAATACCTACCCTAGTCATTGGCAAAAATAGATGGCCAAATACCTGTCTTCATGTGGTGTCTCCAAAGCAGAATATTTTTAAACATTTTTTTCCTGAGTTTTAAATTTGAGGTAGAGTTGATTCACAATGTCATATTAGTTTCAGGTTTATAATACAGTGATACAGCCTTTTTACAGATTATATTCAAATAAAAGTTATAAAAGATAATGCCTGTAATTCCTGTGCTACCCAATATACCTTTCTGCTTAGTTAGACAGTAGTTGGTATCTCTTTTTCCCGTACTGCAAATTTGCCCATATCCTATTCCCTCCCAACTCTGGTAACCTTTAGGTTGTTTCCTATTACCTGTGAGTCTGTTTTGGTTTTGCAAATACTCTTATTGTATTATTTTTAAGATTTTGCATAGTCTTTTATTATACATCATGAGTGATATACAATATTTGTCTTCCTCTCTCAGACTTAATTCACTAAGATACTTGTAGCTAGATTGATCCACATTGGTCTGAATGTCAAATTTTTATTCTTTTTATTGGCTGAGTAATATTTCATTATACATTTATGTCTTACATAGATGTATATTTCTGGCATACATTCTTTATATATTTATCTATTTGGCATCTATTTATCTAATGGGCATTTGTAAATAGTGCTGCTATAAACATTGAGATACATGTGTCTATTCACATTTTTGTTTTTATATTTTTGAAAGATATATTTCCAAGAGCACATTCCTGGGTCTTATAGTAGTTCTATGTTTAGTTCTTTGAGAAACCTCCATACTATTTTCTGTAGTGGCTACATCAATTTGTAGTCCCACTTATATCAACGGAAAGATCACCCAGACAGAAAATCATGAAGGCAACAGTATTTGGAATAAACAGTTGACATAAAAACTCTGTAAATTATGATGTAGCAAAATTTTATATATGCTTTATAGTACTGCACCAAGTATTTGTTTTGCATGCTATACATTTTCTCCTTGAATTATGAAAGATTCAATATTCATGTGAAAACTTTATACCTTGGAGTGAAGGAGTTGGCCTGTTTTATGTGCTTTTATTAGATGATCTTTGTATTTCTGGTTGAAAAAGTACAGTGCTGCCTACCTATGAATTCTCTCATTGCCTTGAAGAAATGTCTCCCTATTTTCTAAACTTAGTCATAATACTAAAAGGAGCAATGAATGTACATTACCAATTAAAGCTATTGTATATCCTCTTTATGATCAGGCGTCTCTTCAATCTTTGTGATCAAATGGTGACTCACAAGAGTGGTTGAATTCCTGTCTCATCCTGTGTTTCAGAGTCAGAAATGTTTCTCCACCAATATTCATTTTCTTGCAACCTCCCCTGACTACCTGGAAGGGAATCTTAATGGAGTTATATTTTAATAATGTATTTGAAACTAAACTTGGGTGACAAAATTGTCATTAATGTCCCAATATCAAATCAAATGAGGAGACAAGACGATTCCATGGAGAAAAGATCAGCCTCTTCAACAAGCTGCACTGACAAAACCGAATGTGCATTTGTGAGTGCTCAGTTGGGTCTTATTCTTTGCAGCCCCATGGATGAGCCTGCCAGGCTTTCCTGTCGGTGGGATTTCCCAGGCAAGAATTAGTTCCTCTGGAGTGAATTGCTTTTTTCTCCTCCAGAGGATCTTCCTGACTCAGGGATTGAACCCATGTCTCCAGCATTGGTGAGCAGATTCTTTACCACTGAGCCACCTAGGAAGCCTTGGAAAACTAAACAGCTGCAAGTCAAGCACTGAGATTAGAACATTTCCTCACACCACATACAAGAATAAATTCAAAATGGACCTAAAGATAAGACCTGAATTGTAAAATTCTGAGACATGAGAACATGAACTGAATACTTTTTAATATAAGTCATAACAATAGTGTAAAAAATAAACAAATAAAGCATAATTAAACTCAAAGCTTTTCTACAGCAAAGGAAACCATCTAAAATATGAAAAGACAACCTATGGAATGAGATAAAATACTTACAAATTATATCACTTATAGGGGCTAATATCAAAAATATATTATCAACTCATACAACTCAATATAAAAAGCAAGCAACTCAGTCAAAATGCGCAGAAGACCTGAATAAATATTTTTTACCTAAAGAGAACATACAGATGGATAACCAGTGCATGGAAAGTTGATCAGTATCACTAATGCCTAGAGAAATGCAAACCCAAACAAGAATGAAATGTCCCCTCACACTTGTCAAGATGACTATCATCGTTGAGTCTGCAATTAATGAATTTTGGAAAGGATCTTGTGAAAAGGAAATCCTATATACTGTTGGTGGGAATGTAAACTGGTATAGCTGCCATAGAAAATGCTATGAAATTTCCTCAAAAACTAAAAATAGGACTACTATATAATCAAGCAAATCTGCTTTTGAGTATTTATCCAAAGTAAATAAAAAAACTAATTAATATGTATTGCTATATTCATTGGCACATATTTACAATAATCAACATATGGGTTCAACCTAAGCATTCCATGACAGAAGAATGGATAATGATGATGTGTTCTACACAATGAAATATTACTTAAGTATAAAACAGTGAAAACTTTACATTTACAACAATATGGATTGATCTGGATGGCATTATGGGCTTCCCTGGTGTCTCAGAGGGTCAGAAATCTGCCTGCAGTGCAAGATACCCAGGTTCAATCATTGGAAAGATTCTCTGTAGGAGAGCATGGCAACCTACCCCAGTGTTCTTGCCTGGAGAATCCCATGGACAGAGGAGCTTGATGGGTTAAAGTCACAAGGAGTCACAAAGAGTCACACGTGACTGAAGTGACTAAGCATGCATACACATGCTACTTTGTATGGAGTATTCAAAACATAATGTTGTACATATTAAATATATAATTCAAAATGGACCTAAAGATAAGACCTGAATTGTAAAATTCTGAGACATGAGAACATGAACTGAATACTTTTAATATAAGTCATAACAATAGTGTAAAAAATAAACAAATAAAGCATAATTAAACTCAAAGCTTTTCTACAGCAAAGGAAACCATCTAAAATATGAAAAGACAACCTATGGAATGAGATAAAATACTTACAAATTATATCACTTATAGGGCTAATATCAAAAATATATTATCAACTCATACAACTCAATATAAAAAGCAAGCAACTCAGTCAAAATGCGCAGAAGACCTGAATAAATATTTTTTACCTAAAGAGAACATACAGATGGATAACCAGTGCATGGAAAGTTGATCAGTATCACTAATGCCTAGAGAAATGCAAACCCAAACAAGAATGAAATGTCCCCTCACACTTGTCAAGATGACTATCATCGTTGAGTCTGCAATTAATGAATTTTGGAAAGGATCTTGTGAAAAGGAAATCCTATATACTGTTGGTGGGAATGTAAACTGGTATAGCTGCCATAGAAAATGCTATGAAATTTCCTCAAAAACTAAAAATAGGACTACTATATAATCAAGCAAATCTGCTTTTGAGTATTTATCCAAAGTAAATAAAAAAACTAATTAATATGTATTGCTATATTCATTGGCACATATTTACAATAATCAACATATGGGTTCAACCTAAGCATTCCATGACAGAAGAATGGATAATGATGATGTGTTCTACACAATGAAATATTACTTAAGTATAAAACAGTGAAAACTTTACATTTACAACAATATGGATTGATCTGGATGGCATTATGGGCTTCCCTGGTGTCTCAGAGGGTCAGAAATCTGCCTGCAGTGCAAGATACCCAGGTTCAATCATTGGAAAGATTCTCTGTAGGAGAGCATGGCAACCTACCCCAGTGTTCTTGCCTGGAGAATCCCATGGACAGAGGAGCTTGATGGGTTAAAGTCACAAGGAGTCACAAAGAGTCACACGTGACTGAAGTGACTAAGCATGCATACACATGCTACTTTGTATGGAGTATTCAAAACATAATGTTGTACATATTAAATATATAATGCTATAAACCAATTCTACCTCAATAAAAAATAAAAGACCAGCATACTAGCATTGGTGAGAATATGCAAAAAAGTGAACACTTGTGTAGTACTGTTTTTAATGTAATTTATTGTACAACCACTATGGAAAACAATATGCGAATTACTAAAAAAAAATAGAGCTATGATCTCATACAGCAATTACACTTCATTATATATTACCAAAGAATTGAAGGCATTTTTGATAAGAAATATATATACCCCCTTGTTCATTGGAACATTATCTAGAGCATGAAACACATGGAAACACCCACAGTATCCACTGATGAATGAATAGATTTTTTTACTGTTAACTATATTGGAATGTATTTGGAGTTAAAGAAAAGAGAAATCCTCCCATCTGTGATAACATGGGTACACGCTAAGAGCACTATGCTAACAAAAATAATTTATACATTGAGAAATAAATACTATATTGTCTCACATGTATATGAAACCTATAAAAAGCCAAAAGTATAGAGTAGAATTGTAGCTTCCAGGAAGTAGGATTTGGGGGACTTGGGGAGACATTGGTCAAAGGATCCCAACTTCCAGTTATGAGAGGAAGACGTTTTGAGGATCTAAGGGACAGAGTGGTGAAAGTAGATAATGAACATTTTTATTGGATGGAAATCCATACTAGATTTCTATTGTTGCTGTGAGGAATCCCTACAGTACTCACTTGAAACAAACAAATGCATACTCTTATGCATTTCTGGATGTCAGGAACATTTAATTGGTTTCATTGAGCTAAAAATAATGAGATCAGCATGACTGGGCTCCTCTGAAGTCTCCAGGAAGGAATCTATTTTTGGCCTCGTTCCAGTTTCTAGAGGAATAGGGTTTCTGTATTCCTTGGCTAATGGCCGTATATTCAAAGTCAGCAGCTTATAGTTTTCAATCTCTCTGTGACTCCAATTCTTCTGCCTTCCACGTTCCCATTTGATGGGTTAAAGTCACAAGGAGTCACAAAGAGTCACACGTGACTGAAGTGACTAAGCATGCATACACATGCTACTTTGTATGGAGTATTCAAAACATAATGTTGTACATATTAAATATATAATGCTATAAACCAATTCTACCTCAATAAAAAATAAAAGACCAGCATACTAGCATTGGTGAGAATATGCAAAAAAGTGAACACTTGTGTAGTACTGTTTTTAATGTAATTTATTGTACAACCACTATGGAAAACAATATGCGAATTACTAAAAAAAAATAGAGCTATGATCTCATACAGCAATTACACTTCATTATATATTACCAAAGAATTGAAGGCATTTTTGATAAGAAATATATATACCCCCTTGTTCATTGGAACATTATCTAGAGCATGAAACACATGGAAACACCCACAGTATCCACTGATGAATGAATAGATTTTTTTACTGTTAACTATATTGGAATGTATTTGGAGTTAAAGAAAAGAGAAATCCTCCCATCTGTGATAACATGGGTACACGCTAAGAGCACTATGCTAACAAAAATAATTTATACATTGAGAAATAAATACTATATTGTCTCACATGTATATGAAACCTATAAAAAGCCAAAAGTATAGAGTAGAATTGTAGCTTCCAGGAAGTAGGATTTGGGGGACTTGGGGAGACATTGGTCAAAGGATCCCAACTTCCAGTTATGAGAGGAAGACGTTTTGAGGATCTAAGGGACAGAGTGGTGAAAGTAGATAATGAACATTTTTATTGGATGGAAATCCATACTAGATTTCTATTGTTGCTGTGAGGAATCCCTACAGTACTCACTTGAAACAAACAAATGCATACTCTTATGCATTTCTGGATGTCAGGAACATTTAATTGGTTTCATTGAGCTAAAAATAATGAGATCAGCATGACTGGGCTCCTCTGAAGTCTCCAGGAAGGAATCTATTTTTGGCCTCGTTCCAGTTTCTAGAGGAATAGGGTTTCTGTATTCCTTGGCTAATGGCCGTATATTCAAAGTCAGCAGCTTATAGTTTTCAATCTCTCTGTGACTCCAATTCTTCTGCCTTCCACGTTCCCATTTAGAGAGTCAATGTGATTTAGTTCATCATGTCATGTCTTGTCATGTACACACACACACACACACACACACACACACACATACAGGTTTGTTGCATTGGGCACATGTTGAGTTGATTAGTTGTGCCTGACTCTTTATGACCCCATAAATAGTGGTCCTCCAGGATCCTCTGTTCATGGGATTCCCCAGAAAAGCATACTGGAAGTGGTTGCCATTCCCTTCTCCTGGGGATGTTCTTGATCCAGGGATCAAAGTCTGATCTCCTGCATTGCAGGCAGATTGTCTACCATCTGAGCTACCAGGCATTAAATAATTATGGCTGGGCCTAAATCAGCTTATTAGGAACTTTAGTCCATTTGCTTTATTAAATGTCCCTTGCTATATAGAATAATAATATATTCTAAAGATTATAAGGATATGGCTGTAGATGTGATTTGGAAGTCTTTATTTTGCCTACTATATAGATTTTCTCACAAGTAGATTACTTGGTGTGATTCAAGAGACCTTATATAAAAGAATTAGGTATAGAATTGATCACATCCTTTAGAATAAGTTCATGCTATTTTCATTGAAACTTTCAACTAAAGAAATTCATTCAAATTTCATGTAAAGATGATACTTGGTGGGAAAACAGCAAACTCTACACATGACTCTAAAACATAATCATAGCCTTGCTTACTCAGAGTGGCTACAAGTCAGTACCTTTATCACCAACGTCATCCATGGACTCATAAGAAAAACAAAGACTCTTGACTCACCATGCAGGAGGAACTGAATCAGAAATTGCCCTTGAACTGGTATCTGATATGCCCAGTGAAGTGAGGAAAGTGCTGGTCTAGAATAGGTTCACTCATTTTCTCAGTATTGACATTTTGTGAGAGGGTCATTATTTTTGCTTGGTGGTATCCTAGGCTTTGTAGTTGTTTATCAGAATTCCATCACACATGGCCAAATATCATTCAGGGCAAAGGAATTTCTGGTTAAGAACCACTGTGGCAGAGTTTAAAAACTGGAAACAAGATTCCTATCAAGGTTTCGTGACTTACTCAGATTGTAACTGGCAGATCACTAGTTCCCATGAAGAACTAGCACAGGATAGTTTCTGCAATGGGAAATGGACTAATAGTATGATCTCACAGAATGGAGTATACTAAAATTGAAGTGTATAATCCCTATTTGTTTTTAGGATTTAAAAATGTCTCATGATTAACAGATATCTTAATGAGGAACCAAAAAAAAAAAAAAACCAATTTAGTTTGTGTTATAAAATTTTCAAACATGGGGGCAAAATTCTCATAAATTCAGGCAGTCTAGTGCTCAAGGTTTTGTGTTAAAGGAACAAAGTGATCCCACTTCTTCATGGGAATAGTAATTTTCTGGAGATATCAGAGGCAGTGGCTGATCAGGACCCAGTGCTTTGATTGGGGCATAATTAAGGCAGAATCCTCAATCGGAGACTCTGGAGAAAACTTGAACTCAGACTTGGAAGAAGGTGCTGCTACCTTAAGTTTTACTCCTATAGGAATTAGAAGAGGTCAGGGAAGATGAGGGAAAAACACTGAATCCGTGTGGCTTGTAACACTGTCTCCTAGACACAGAGAAGGAGCAGGAAAATTTCCCTATCTGTCCAGAGTGATGTCCCTAGGGGAAACCAGTTATTAGAGGTGGTGGTAACAAGAGGGAAATGTATCTAATGAGCAGACACTGGGATCTGTAAACATTTCCTCTGCTCGATCCCTCAGTCTGTGCAACCTTGGGATGGATGGAGCTTAGTGGTGACTTGTGGACTTCTAATTCAGGCTAGGGGCTAGAAGGTTTTGTCGTCAAACAAGAGAGTGGGGCATAAGAAAAACAAAGACTCTTGACTCACCATGCAGGAGGAACTGAATCAGAAATTGCCCTTGAACTGGTATCTGATATGCCCAGTGAAGTGAGGAAAGTGCTGGTCTAGAATAGGTTCACTCATTTTCTCAGTATTGACATTTTGTGAGAGGGTCATTATTTTTGCTTGGTGGTATCCTAGGCTTTGTAGTTGTTTATCAGAATTCCATCACACATGGCCAAATATCATTCAGGGCAAAGGAATTTCTGGTTAAGAACCACTGTGGCAGAGTTTAAAAACTGGAAACAAGATTCCTATCAAGGTTTCGTGACTTACTCAGATTGTAACTGGCAGATCACTAGTTCCCATGAAGAACTAGCACAGGATAGTTTCTGCAATGGGAAATGGACTAATAGTATGATCTCACAGAATGGAGTATACTAAAATTGAAGTGTATAATCCCTATTTGTTTTTAGGATTTAAAAATGTCTCATGATTAACAGATATCTTAATGAGGAACCAAAAAAAAAAAAAAACCAATTTAGTTTGTGTTATAAAATTTTCAAACATGGGGGCAAAATTCTCATAAATTCAGGCAGTCTAGTGCTCAAGGTTTTGTGTTAAAGGAACAAAGTGATCCCACTTCTTCATGGGAATAGTAATTTTCTGGAGATATCAGAGGCAGTGGCTGATCAGGACCCAGTGCTTTGATTGGGGCATAATTAAGGCAGAATCCTCAATCGGAGACTCTGGAGAAAACTTGAACTCAGACTTGGAAGAAGGTGCTGCTACCTTAAGTTTTACTCCTATAGGAATTAGAAGAGGTCAGGGAAGATGAGGGAAAAACACTGAATCCGTGTGGCTTGTAACACTGTCTCCTAGACACAGAGAAGGAGCAGGAAAATTTCCCTATCTGTCCAGAGTGATGTCCCTAGGGGAAACCAGTTATTAGAGGTGGTGGTAACAAGAGGGAAATGTATCTAATGAGCAGACACTGGGATCTGTAAACATTTCCTCTGCTCGATCCCTCAGTCTGTGCAACCTTGGGATGGATGGAGCTTAGTGGTGACTTGTGGACTTCTAATTCTGGCTAGGGGGCTGATGCTTGACTACATTTTGCAGTCTTTTCTGGAAATAGAGTTTCTGTCTTCATCATCAAACATCCAAGAGGAGTGGGGACATCTATATTGAGAGTTTCCTTTCAGAGATTCCAGCCAGGTGAGTCTAAGAGCTTAGGAAACACAGCAGGAGAAGGTCAAAGGGAATGGAAGGTGAGAAGTTTTACCTGAGTTTACCTGAGAGCCAATAGGGACCAAACCAGGTGCACAATCACTGTGGTCATTTGTTTATTTAGCTAATTAATGGATATCATAATAACAAGGTCAAAAATAGAAAGAAATATGAAACTGTACAATGCAAAGGTCAACGCTGACCATTAAATGACAGATATAAAAGCCCAACGGGAAGAGGGAATGGGACATGTAACATCTTTCTGTAAAAGTAGGATCTAAGTCCAAGGAGCTTTGCAGTTAACTGCAGTACAGAAAGAGGATGTTAGCTGTGCTGGGATGTAGAGAGATGTAAGGACTTTCAAATATGAAGCATATCTGACTATGATGAGAAGTATCCAGACCAAGGAATACTGCCACATGTTATGTTGCAACAGCAGTTCATGAGACATACATTTCAGAATAATTCCTTTCTTGGTATTCAAATAAAAATTTTCTTATATGAAAAGGTGAGTTCAATGAGTTTAATTTGTAGTTATATTATTTCTCCTAAGGCTAGATGCATGTGTAGATTAGTCAGCTTGTTATTTTCTCTTCTGGGAAAGCAGAAATTTGCCTCTTCAATTCCCTTACTTTGTACGGTCAGTATAGCATACTTTCTTCCTCTTTTAAAAAATATTGTACTGTTTGAAATGAGAATTAGGATTGTTCTCATCAAGCCTGCTGGTTGTCATTTAATTACTCTCTCTATATATATATAAAAGAATTTCTTTAGAATGTCCAGAACTTACAAATTTTGTGTGGTGATATCTGTGTCAGCTTCTGTTCACATCATTGTTTTAATAGTGTTTCAAGTGAATGAACAGAGTTGTCACCTAAACTTATTCTACTTGCCAAGTTTTGCTTTAAACAGAGATAAATGTTCTTCTGCATATTAGGTGCTATTAAACCATGCTTTATACCAATTTCCAACAGCTTTCCACATGTATTTTCCCTCATTGCCTATTCTATTATTCTTAGGTCTACTATTAAAAGGTGCATCACATTTCAGCACTATTTGGAAGGTTTTCTTTAAATTTTACCTTCTATCTTTGTGCTTGAATTCATATGTCAGTATGTAAGAGGAAATGACAGCCTAGGTGCCATTTTGTCCCCATATTTCAAAAGACTCTCTGCCATGTTATTTATAGCCCAGACTTTGTCATCTAAAATTGAATCAGTGATTGACGTTGATATTATCAAATGATTTAAAAATGTTCATCTTTTCTTTTAGAAGTTGGTTGGTTTTGAATGTTCCTTCAATTTTGTTTCATATATTTTGTTAACATTAAATATTATGACATTTTGAAAGAACATAATGTGGACAAGGGAAGTCTTATGACGAAGTTTGCAGTTAACTGCAGTACAGAAAGAGGATGTTAGCTGTGCTGGGATGTAGAGAGATGTAAGGACTTTCAAATATGAAGCATATCTGACTATGATGAGAAGTATCCAGACCAAGGAATACTGCCACATGTTATGTTGCAACAGCAGTTCATGAGACATACATTTCAGAATAATTCCTTTCTTGGTATTCAAATAAAAATTTTCTTATATGAAAAGGTGAGTTCAATGAGTTTAATTTGTAGTTATATTATTTCTCCTAAGGCTAGATGCATGTGTAGATTAGTCAGCTTGTTATTTTCTCTTCTGGGAAAGCAGAAATTTGCCTCTTCAATTCCCTTACTTTGTACGGTCAGTATAGCATACTTTCTTCCTCTTTTAAAAAATATTGTACTGTTTGAAATGAGAATTAGGATTGTTCTCATCAAGCCTGCTGGTTGTCATTTAATTACTCTCTCTCTATATATATATAAAAGAATTTCTTTAGAATGTCCAGAACTTACAAATTTTGTGTGGTGATATCTGTGTCAGCTTCTGTTCACATCATTGTTTTAATAGTGTTTCAAGTGAATGAACAGAGTTGTCACCTAAACTTATTCTACTTGCCAAGTTTTGCTTTAAACAGAGATAAATGTTCTTCTGCATATTAGGTGCTATTAAACCATGCTTTATACCAATTTCCAACAGCTTTCCACATGTATTTTCCCTCATTGCCTATTCTATTATTCTTAGGTCTACTATTAAAAGGTGCATCACATTTCAGCACTATTTGGAAGGTTTTCTTTAAATTTTACCTTCTATCTTTGTGCTTGAATTCATATGTCAGTATGTAAGAGGAAATGACAGCCTAGGTGCCATTTTGTCCCCATATTTCAAAAGACTCTCTGCCATGTTATTTATAGCCCAGACTTTGTCATCTAAAATTGAATCAGTGATTGACGTTGATATTATCAAATGATTTAAAAATGTTCATCTTTTCTTTTAGAAGTTGGTTGGTTTTGAATGTTCCTTCAATTTTGTTTCATATATTTTTGTTAACATTAAATATTATGACATTTTGAAAGAACATAATGTGGACAAGGGAAGTCTTATGACGAAGTTTCAGCAGCAACAGGGAGACCACCTTGTTCCTCAACATCATCTGACACCATCTCTCTTCACTCTTCCTTTAGCTCATGTCCCTCAAGAGACTGGATTCCTTTTTGGACTGGAATGTCTTTAATACACACTTTGTCCCAGCCTTCGCATTAGCATTCCCCTTGCCAGGAACACACGAATCAGGTGTGGTCATGGCCTTGGCTCTCTCCTCTTTGAGGTCTTTGTTCAGTTATCACCTTGTTCATAAGTCTTGATAAATATGCATATATAAGAGAAACACTTCTCTTCCCCCTCTCTCTTATACCCCCTTTCATTTTCTTCATAACAACTGAAACAAATGATATGACATATAGTTTTAATTTTCTTATCTTCCATCTCCATAACCAGATTTTAGGAGTTCTGGTGGTTCAACCTGTATTTCCCTTATAGATCATACCTGGTACATTGGATCAACTCAGCTTGCATTCCTCAAATTAATGAAAATAATTCTTATTAAACCTGTAATATACTTGACATCTTGGGGAAAATGCTGACTGTTGGAATAATTTGCTAATTAAAGATGTTGTAGGAGACTCCCTAAAGTACGTGAAATCCCTGAACAAAATATCAAAATTAATTTCTTTATGGTAAAATATAGATGGCAACATTTCAACAATGTGGTAGTACCCATTTATATGAAAATTAGTCATGTTGTTTTCACCTTTTCTCATAGTCACCTCTGACACATGGCATCAAGGAACCAAACGCATGTGCTAGAATTTCTTCTTATGGGATTTTCAGAGGAATTGAATCTTCAGACCTTCATATTTGGGCTTTTCCTCTCCATGTACCTGATCACTGTGTTTGGAAACCTGCTCATCATCCTGGCGTCAGCTCAGACTCCCAACTCCACACCCCATGGCCGTAAGCCCCCCAAACCCCGATGCTGTGGAACATCCAGATCCAGAGCAAACTCTCTGCCATGTTATTTATAGCCCAGACTTTGTCATCTAAAATCATTTTTTCTTTAAAAGTTCATCTTTTCTTTTAGAAGTTGGTTGGTTTTGAATGTTCCTTCAATTTTGTTTCATATATTTTGTTAACATTAAATATTATGACATTTTGAAAGAACATAATGTGGACAAGGGAAGTCTTATGACGAAGTTTCAGCAGCAACAGGGAGACCACCTTGTTCCTCAACATCATCTGACACCATCTCTCTTCACTCTTCCTTTAGCTCATGTCCCTCAAGAGACTGGATTCCTTTTTGGACTGGAATGTCTTTAATACACACTTTGTCCCAGCCTTCGCATTAGCATTCCCCTTGCCAGGAACACACGAATCAGGTGTGGTCATGGCCTTGGCTCTCTCCTCTTTGAGGTCTTTGTTCAGTTATCACCTTGTTCATAAGTCTTGATAAATATGCATATATAAGAGAAACACTTCTCTTCCCCCTCTCTCTTATACCCCCTTTCATTTTCTTCATAACAACTGAAACAAATGATATGACATATAGTTTTAATTTTCTTATCTTCCATCTCCATAACCAGATTTTAGGAGTTCTGGTGGTTCAACCTGTATTTCCCTTATAGATCATACCTGGTACATTGGATCAACTCAGCTTGCATTCCTCAAATTAATGAAAATAATTCTTATTAAACCTGTAATATACTTGACATCTTGGGGAAAATGCTGACTGTTGGAATAATTTGCTAATTAAAGATGTTGTAGGAGACTCCCTAAAGTACGTGAAATCCCTGAACAAAATATCAAAATTAATTTCTTTATGGTAAAATATAGATGGCAACATTTCAACAATGTGGTAGTACCCATTTATATGAAAATTAGTCATGTTGTTTTCACCTTTTCTCATAGTCACCTCTGACACATGGCATCAAGGAACCAAACGCATGTGCTAGAATTTCTTCTTATGGGATTTTCAGAGGAATTGAATCTTCAGACCTTCATATTTGGGCTTTTCCTCTCCATGTACCTGATCACTGTGTTTGGAAACCTGCTCATCATCCTGGCCGTCAGCTCAGACTCCCAACTCCACACCCCCATGTACTTCTTTCTCTCCAACTTGTCCTTTGTAGACATCTGTTTCACCTCCACCACCATCCCAAAGATGCTGTGGAACATCCAGATCCAGAGCAAAGTCATAACCTATGAAGGTTGCATCATTCAGATGTATTTTTTCTTAGTATTTGGGGGACTGGATACCTTCCTCCTGACAGTGATGGCCTATGATCGATATGTGGCCATCTGTCACCCTCTGCAATACATGGTCATCATGAGCCCTTGGCTCTGTAGACTGCTGGTTCTGGTGTGCTGGACACTCAATGTCCTGCATTCCTTGTTAGAAAGCATATTGGTGTTGCGACTAACCTTCTGTAAATTCTTAGAAATTCCCCACTTTTTCTGTGAACTCAATCAGATGATTCAACTTGCCAGTTCTAACACTTTTCTCAATAATGTGGCGATGTATTCTGGAGCTGTGTTCCTGACTGGTGGTTCCCTCACATGCATCATTTACTCTTACTCTAGGATAGTTTCCTCCATACATGGAATCTCATCAGTTCAGGGGAAGTATAAAGTATTTTCCACCTGTGCATCTCACCTCTCAGTGGTATTCTTATTTTATTTTACAGTCTTAGGAGTGTACCTTAGCTCTGCTGTTACCCACAGCTCCCACTCAAGTGCAGCGGCCTCGGTGATGTACACAGTGGTCACCCCCATGCTGAACCCCTTCATCTACAGTCTGAGAAATAAAGACTTAAAAGAGGGTCTAAAAATATTCTTTGGAAAAATAAGTGTAAAACGTCTGGTTGTTCTAGGATTTAAGAAGTACTCATGATAGCAGAGCTCAATGCCTTAGCCAAATAGTGCCAGTGTTTGGTTAGACTATAGATAGAATATGTCTCTCCTATTTTTCTTGAAATTTATATTTTGACTTTGACCTCTCCATACAATTTAGATAACTCACTTTTAAGCTTTGTAATATCTATCGGAGCCACGATATTTTTCCTTTTGAATTTCTCTGTGTGTGTTAGTCACTCAGTCATGTCTAACTCTTTGTGACCCCATGAACTATGGCCCTCCAGGCTCCTCTGTCCATGGAATTCTCCAGGCAAGAATACTGGAGTGGGTAGCCATTCCCTTTTCCTGGGGATCTTCCAGACTTAGGGACTGAACCTGGCTCTCCCACATTGCATGTAGATTCTTTATCGTCTGAGTCATCAGGAAAGTCTGCTCTACTACCTGTAATCTCATTATTGTATGTGAAGTATTTGAAAATTCCCATTCATCTCAAGAACGTACCTGGATCATTTAAGAATAATTTTTTCTTATATGAAGTATATCATCCTGAACATTTTTTTTATTCTTTTGCCTAATAGAGTAGTCATGAGTTGTACTACCCCTGTGATGAGGGGAAAAAAACTTCTCTTAGGAACCACAGCTTTTTATATGTTGTTAAAGAAGGAAATTTGATACCATTATTTTTTTTTTCATTTCATGGGCATCATTCTTTGCATATCACTGCTTTAGTGGTTCTTCCTGATCATCCAAATGTCTCCATACTCATTGTTTTCATTGACTGTTATGTGTTTTTCTACTTATTCAAATCTTATTCTGCCATACAGCCCATGTCCACTGTGTCTACCAGTTACTGAAGAGCATGGATAATAATGTACATCTCTCCCAGTGGAATCTACCCTTGATCTTAGCCAAAAGGCAAAGAAGGAATTCCCAGTGGAATCTTAAAGGGGAAACACAAATAGATAAAAATAGATTGGCATAATTTGTCTTTAGAGTATAATTAACTTTAAGTATAATTAAGCAAAGTATTATATCATACATTTATTATAATACAACATGCTCCTTTTCAGCCAGTGCATGTACTTCCTGAAGTGTGCACGATCAATGTTCATTTGTAATGCGTGTTCATTGAGCTGAAGGATTAATGGCATTTTAAAATTATTAAATTATTTTCTTGTTTCTGTTTCAAACTTTCTAGTGCTTCCAGAAAATCTTATTCCTCACACTTTTAAATGAATTATGTGTATATATATAACTGTTCATAATTTTGTCACAGAGACAATGAAAGAATATTAATATTATCCATTATATGTTATCTTCATAATCAAAGGCTTGCCTAAAAGCTTCATAATCAAATGACTGGCTAAAAACCTTCGATTACTGTTCAGCTATGTGAATCATGGTCACAGGTATTGTGAAAACATCCATGTGCTTCCAACCTCTTCATGTGACCTCAAAGGGGCTGCAATGGAGTCACTTTTTCATATTACTGATATGAAATAATGTTAGTAACAGATCAATCATAAATGTTACCTTCAATGTCAGAACAAATGCTTGGAATAAGTAGAATCAGATTTTTACAACTTCCCTCAATTCTGTCCAATTAGATCTTTATTTACATTATAGGTGCATACAAACTTTCTTGAAATTGTCTACTGTATTCTCTTTATTATCAAATGGGATGATAAAGTTTGGATAGTTGTTTTGATCTCTGCAAGGCTTCTCATAAGTCTATAGCCAGCCATGAATCTTGCTATCATGTTTTTAAGGCTCATCTATGATGTTGTGTGTGGCCTTACTGCTCTTCTGTCTTGAACCAACTGATGACAGCTCTTCTTATATATGCAGGCTAATCTTCCAGTTTTCAGGGGAATGTGTTTATTAAATGTGATTTGTTTTAATTTAATTTGACTACATCAGTATCCACATATAAAACTTTGTTATTTGCTTTGCTGTCAGAAAAGATATCTCCTACCCCTATTCGGTGTGATTTACCTGCCAGTGGGCTCTCCAGATGACATTAGTGGTAAAGAATTGTCTCCTACCAATGCAGGAGACATAAGAGACATGGGTCCGATCCTTGTGTCAGGAAGATCCTTTGGAAGAGGGCATGGCAATTCACTTTAGTATTCTTGCCCAGAGAACCCCATGGACAATGGAGCCTGATGAGATGTAGTCTACAGTGTCTCAAAGGGTCAGACACAAGTGAAGCAACTTAGCATGCATGCACACCTGTCTGTGCTATTTTTATATCCTGGCATGCATGCTAGAATTTTAAAATTCTAAGAAATTTTTGAAAGCATAATTTTAAGCAGTAAACTATGCTCACTGAACTGTATAAATTGAACAAATTTAAAACTCATAAAAATATTTAGAGTATATACTACCTGGTTCCTTATATCTAACCCAAGAAAGTATGTGCAAGTGCTGGACTGTGACCACTCTGTGAGTAAGCAAGGCTGTCATTTTGTTTTAGAATCATATGTGCTTAATTTTATATTTTTCCACTAAAAATCATTTTTTTGCATGATAGTTTGAATAGGTTTAGGCATGCAATCCCAGCCTTGTCTCCAGCCTTCCAGGATTCTTTGTCCATGGGATTTTCCCAGCAAGAATACTGGAGTGAGTAACCATTTCCTTCTCCAGGAGATCTTCCTCACCCACGGATCAAATCTATGTCTCCTGCAGTTCCTGCATTGGCAGGCAGATTCTTTACCATTCTGCCATCTGGGAAGCCTGACAAATTCAAGCTTAGGGAGATTTTTTTCTATTTTCCTTGGTCAGAGCTGCCCTGGATCAAGTGTTGCCTTGATGGAATGAGCAGGTATAGATTGTTCACTTGACACCATCTGCAGCATGAAGTGATGGTGTCATAAGAACGCTCAGCCTCTACAGCTGACCACACTTCACCCCACTTAGGGGACCAGCCTGCATGCACATGCTGCATGCTATGAGAGTCTAGGCATCCCCCCAGCCCTTACATCTTCCTCAGTTCTTCCTACCATCCAATGGGCTTGTCTCTGCCATGTAAAACTTCAGATCTGGAATGTCTGATCTGTGTTCATACTGCTTACTCCACAATGCAGTGGTCTATCCATGTCATATCCCTTTTCTTCAAAGTCCTCATGCAAGAACGCAGGTCCTGATCAGATTTAATTTCTTCCTTTCCTACTGACTATGCAATTTCCCACAGCCTTGACTGCAGGAGTCTTTATAACAGTTTCAGTTAGTTTTCAGTGAAAGTTGTTCCACATGCAGATGTACTTTTGTTATGTTCACATGGGGAAGTCAACTCCACACTCTCTTACTCTGCCCTCTTGATCTGAATATCCTCCTTATTGATTTTCTGTATGCATGATCTATCCATTGATGGAAATGCTGTGTTAATGTCCCATACTGTTATTGTATTACAGTCAATTTCTGTCTTTATGTTCATTAATATTAGTCATTTATATTTAGGTGTTCCTATTTAGGTTCATATATTCACAAATGCTATAGTCTCTTCTTGTATTTATGGTGTCATTTATCATTATATAATACCCATATTTTTTGGAAGTATAGTTGATTTACAATGCTTCAGGTGAACAGCAACGTTTAATTGATGCTTTTCCACTTCAGGTTATTACAAGACAGTGAATGTAGCTCTCTGTGCTATTAGGATAATAGATAAACAAGGGCAGGTCCTTGTTTACCTATTTTATGTACAGTAGTATGTTGTCTGTTAATTGCAAATTTCTAGTTTATCCCCTATCCTTCTATCAGTTTATTTTCCATGTTTTTGTGTCTATTTCTGTTTTGCAACCATGTCTTTGAGTCTATTTCTTTTTTTTGTAAATGATTTCATTTGTATCATTTCTTAGATTTCACATATAAATGATATCATGTGGTGTTTGTCTTTCACTATCTGACTTAATTTACTTACTATGATTATCTCTAGACTCATCTGTGTTGCTGTAAATGTAATGATTTCATTCTTTACAATTCATTATGACCAAGTAATAGTCTATTTATTCATTCATCTGTTGATGTAAATCTAGGTTAATTCCATTTCTTAGCTATTGTAAATGGTGCTATTATCAACATTGGGGCGGATGTATCTTTTCAAATTTGAGTTTTCATCTTTTCCAGGTACATGCCTGGAAATAGGACTGATGAATTATATGGAAAATCTATTTTCAGTTTTTTGAAGTATGTCCATACTGGTCTCCATAGTGCCTGTAGCAATTCACATTCCCACTAGCAGTGTAGAAGAGTTCCCACAGCCCCTTTATTCCACACTTTTTCCAGCATGTATTGTTTGTAGACTTTTTAATGAGGATCATTCTCACTGGTGTGAGACAATGCCTCATTGTAATTTTGATGAGCATTTTGCTAATAATTAATGATGTTGAGCATCTTTCATGTGTCTTTGGGTCATTTTTAGAAAAAATGCTCACTTATATCTTCTGCCCATATTTTGATTGGATTGTTTGTGTTTTTTTATATTGAGTTGTATGAGTTGTTTGGATATTTTGGAGATTAGTCCCTTGTTGGTTGCATCAATTACAAATATTTTCTCTTATTCTCTAGATTATCTTTTTGGTTTTGTTTATGATTTTCTTTGCAGTGCAAAAGTCTTTAAGTTTAATTAAGTCCCATTCATTTGTTTTTGCACAGCAAATTATTTCCGAATGTAATTCAGAAAAGTAAACAGAATTTTTTATGGATGTGTTGAGAAATAAATGAAATATATGGAAATATTCTGAGTCCAATGAAAATGGTCAATATAAAGGGGTGTGAGTGTGTGTATTTGCACAAACACGTTGTATATAATTTTGTTTAAATAATCACAGTGACATACACATTTAAATATTTCTATTCCAACTTCTATGTTTCTTGGAAGTTCAGTGAAGTTAAAGGATTAATAAACTGAAAAGAATGAAAATTTGAATCTACATGAAATGAAGGAATGTAGAAATATAGACATAATGATTTAAAGTAGAATGGATAAAGTTAATATTAATAATGAATTAATTTTCATATAATAATTTCACTAATACCTCGAAACCAAAACTACATTTCAATTCATATAATGAAAAATTATCTGTCTCAGCAAATGGGCTCACATATCTCCAAACTGACTAAGCTACATGTATTTCAGATGGGATAGCAACACAAAACTGATGGATTCAAGGAAACCTAAATAATTGAATTGATAAGTTGAAACTCAGGTTTCTCCAACAAGAGTTTAATGGATAAATATTCATATTATGTTCCAATTGCTGCACTGAAAAATGACCATGGTAGCAGTTTCCAACAAAATGATGCTGTTACATTTCTGAGAGTCAGGAGCCTGAATTGTTTCTATGGAGCTAAAGTGATGAGAGCAGTGTGGCTGGGGTCTTTCTGGAAGTTAGAGGGAAGATTTCTTTCCTTTCCTGCTTAATTTTCTAGAGAACACCTACTAATGGTAATGACTGCAGTCAGCAGGTTAACATTTTCAAATATCTCTGGGATTCCAAATGTCCTTCCTCTTTAACCCTTATTTAGAGAGCTGTTGCTATTAAGTTTTTTCCACATAGATAATTGTGTGTGTGTGTGTTAGTTGCTCAGTCATGTCTGATTCTTTGCAACACCAGGGACTGAAGCCCACCAGGCTCCTCTGTCCATGAAATTCTCCAGGCAAGAATACTGGAGTGGGTTGCCATTTTCTCCTCCAGGGTATCTTCCCAATCCAGGGATAGAAGCTGCATCTCCTTGCTTGGCAGGTGGATTCTTTACCACTGAGCATCCAGGAAGTCTGTTACAGTGGGGAACTGCTAACAATTTAGACTATAATTCTGCCACATAGCAGATTCTCCAAATTCTCATTTCCCTGAAATATATAAAGAACTAACACATATTGCTAAGTGTTTACAGGAAACAGACCCCCCAGCCCCCACCAGATGAAAGTTGCGTACCAGAATATGGATCCTAGACTGTTTGAAACCAAAAGGTTGATGATGCCTGAAACTTTATCATGATGCCAACCAATCTGAGAACTGTCCATGAGCCAATCACTCTCTGTTCCCTGAGCACTGTATAATTCCTCACTACTCCCTCTAACTTGGTCACACAGTTTTGAGGGCATTAGCCCACTGAGGCCCATTTTGCCTGGCAAAGGAATAAAAGAGAGTGTTTTCACCCAAACCTGTCTCCACATTTCTATTTGGCACAAGTGAAGAGAGGCCACATTTTGGCAAGAATAAATAGTATTATCTCACAGAATGAAGTTTTCTAAAAGTTATCCTACAGTCCCTACAAAGTTCTGAGATCTAAATATGCCTTTTATACTTAAAAAATTCTCTCTAGTGAGGAACTAATTGATGGCTCTTAACTGGTGCTAGAAGCATAAAATTGCTTATTATTTTGCCAAATTTTCAAGAATTGAAACAGTGTACAAACAAAAAGTGGGAGGCGTAAAAAAAGTAGCATGAAGGTCTGCACTACCATAAGTGAAGAAAATAGCTGCAGTCATTGCTCTGTGAGAAAAGGATACCCTTCAGGGGTGCTGTGTGATGGTCGGGAGGAGTGGGAAGGGAGGGATATACATATGACTAATCTGGGAACATGCATATCTGCAAACAGCAAAACTCTGTAAAAGTTAAAAGTAAAATACAAGTTTAAAAAAAATTTTAAATAAATAATAGGTTAACTCATTTCTTCAAGATGGAAGTAGTAATTTTCTGGAGATTTCAGGGACTGTGATCAACTAAAGGCAGTGCTTTGATTAGAGACCTAATTAAGAAAGGAGCCTTGATTTTAGACTCTGGAGAAAACCTGGACTCAGGGTTGAGATGAAGTAATGGGACTTTAATGTTTGTTCCTCAGGAAGACAGTGGGGATCATGGAAACAGTCATAAACCCTGATTTCATCTATCTTGTGACAGGGTCTCCAAGACACACAAAATGAGCTGGAAATATTTTCCTATCGCTCTAGATCAGTGGCCCCCAGGGAAATCAGTTATTAGAGGTGGTGGTAAGAAGAAGTAAATGTGCTAATGAGCAGACATGGGGAGATGTAAATATCTCCTCTGACACACCCCTCAGCCTGGGCAGCTTTGGGATGGACAGGATATGGTCATTGCTTTTAGAGCCATAACTCTGACTAGGGGACACTTGTTTGACACTATTTTTTCTGGGAACACGGCTTCTATTTCCTTCATCAACCTTAGACAAATAGCCCACTGAGGCCCATTTTGCCTGGCAAAGGAATAAAGAGAGTGTTTTCACCCAAACCTGTCTCCACATTTCTATTTGGCACAAGTGAAGAGAGGCCACATTTTGGCAAGAATAAATAGTATTATCTCACAGAATGAAGTTTTCTAAAAGTTATCCTACAGTCCCTACAAAGTTCTGAGATCTAAATATGCCTTTTATACTTAAAAAATTCTCTCTAGTGAGGAACTAATTGATGGCTCTTAACTGGTGCTAGAAGCATAAAATTGCTTATTATTTTGCCAAATTTTCAAGAATTGAAACAGTGTACAAACAAAAAGTGGGAGGCGTAAAAAAAGTAGCATGAAGGTCTGCACTACCATAAGTGAAGAAAATAGCTGCAGTCATTGCTCTGTGAGAAAAGGATACCCTTCAGGGGTGCTGTGTGATGGTCGGGAGGAGTGGGAAGGGAGGGATATACATATGACTAATCTGGGAACATGCATATCTGCAAACAGCAAAACTCTGTAAAAGTTAAAAGTAAAATACAAGTTTAAAAAAAATTTTAAATAAATAATAGGTTAACTCATTTCTTCAAGATGGAAGTAGTAATTTTCTGGAGATTTCAGGGACTGTGATCAACTAAAGGCAGTGCTTTGATTAGAGACCTAATTAAGAAAGGAGCCTTGATTTTAGACTCTGGAGAAAACCTGGACTCAGGGTTGAGATGAAGTAATGGGACTTTAATGTTTGTTCCTCAGGAAGACAGTGGGGATCATGGAAACAGTCATAAACCCTGATTTCATCTATCTTGTGACAGGGTCTCCAAGACACACAAAATGAGCTGGAAATATTTTCCTATCGCTCTAGATCAGTGGCCCCCAGGGAAATCAGTTATTAGAGGTGGTGGTAAGAAGAAGTAAATGTGCTAATGAGCAGACATGGGGAGATGTAAATATCTCCTCTGACACACCCCTCAGCCTGGGCAGCTTTGGGATGGACAGGATATGGTCATTGCTTTTAGAGCCATAACTCTGACTAGGGGACACTTGTTTGACACTATTCTGCTGTTTTTTCTGGGAACACGGCTTCTATTTCCTTCATCAACCATTCAAGACAAATTTGGGTGTCTTTGTTGAGGCCTTATTCTCAGAGACTACCCAGGTAAGTCCTAGAGTCCATAAAATGCTGCAATGGGTTGCCGTTCCCTTGTCTAGGAGATCTTCCCAACCCAGGTCTTGAACACAGGTCTCCTAGATGGCAGGCAAATTCTTTACCATCCAAGTCACTAGGGAAGCCCAAATACTGCAAGAGAAGGTCAAAAGGAATGGTAGTCAAGGACATTTACAGAGTTCACCTTAGTCTAACTCAGAGCCAAGGTCACTGTTGTTCTTTTTTGTTTTGACAAATTTATGACTATGTATTAATTTATAATGACAAAAATATAAGTGGATATTGAACTTAGCAATGCAAGAGTCAATGTTGACCATTAAGTGATGAAAATCGAAGTTTGATTTGAAAGGATTATAGGAGGTGTGAAGTGCTCCCATTTAAAACAGAACCTAAGCTCAAGGACCTTTGAGGTTAACTAGAGTAGGGTATTAGCTGTGGAGCGGTGTACAGTGATGTAAGGATGTCTTCGAAAATATGGAGCATATATGTCTATGATGAGAGATATCCAGAAGAAGGAATGCTGCTAAATATTTCCTTGCAATAGCAGTTCTTGAGACATTTCATATCATCTCCTCTCTTTCAGTATTCAAATAAAAATATACATATTATATGAAACCAGATGTGCTAGTGAGCTTACTTAGTAATTATTTCATTTCCTTGTAATTATGTGCAGATCATTAAAATAGTAACTTTATGGAAAATTGCTTGTTCAAGTCCTTTTCTTTTGTATTTCTGATTTTCTTCAATTAAATAGTCAGAACTTTTTAAACATTTGCTATTTTCCATTTGTGATTTTATACATGTATATATGTATTTGTGCAAGCATTTGAGTTTATAAATTTGGTGTTGTATAATCTGTCAGTCATGTTCCCCTCATTGCTTTAAGTTTTTTACTTGAACCAGTAGACTATCACTTAAATGTATTTTACTTGCAAATTCTTGCTTTAAATACAAATGAAACAGAATATTCTAGTGCTAAGACCGTAAGGAATCTGCCTACAATGCAGTAAACCCAGGTTTTATCCTGGGGTCAGGAAGATAAATGGGAGAAAAGAATGGTTTTTCACTCCAGTATTCTTGCCTGGAAAATTCTGGACAAGCCTGGCAGGCTACAGTCCATGGGATTGTAAACACTTTCACTGCACATATGGTGTTAATAAAATCATACTGTATATGTATTTCCAACTACTTTTCATTTATGACTTAATTTATTCTCTTGTTAGTAGATCTATTTATGGGAAGTTGCATAATGTTCATCCACCATTTGGAAGGCAATCTCCTTTCCCTTTGACTAAAGATTACCCTTATCTTTTATATATATTCTTAGTTCTATGTGTCTCTATATAAGAGGAAATGAGAACTTAGATTAGAGGCCTCCAACCTTGGAATCTAATGCCTGGTGGTCTAGATGTAGACAATAAAGTTCTTGCAGAACATTTCATAGTGATGAAAATCGAAGTTTGATTTGAAAGGATTATAGGAGGTGTGAAGTGCTCCCATCTATTTGAGGTTAACTAGAGTAGGGTATTAGCTGTGGAGCGGTGTACAGTGATGTAAGGATGTCTTCGAAAATATGGAGCATATATGTCTATGATGAGAGATATCCAGAAGAAGGAATGCTGCTAAATATTTCCTTGCAATAGCAGTTCTTGAGACATTTCATATCATCTCCTCTCTTTCAGTATTCAAATAAAAATATACATATTATATGAAACCAGATGTGCTAGTGAGCTTACTTAGTAATTATTTCATTTCCTTGTAATTATGTGCAGATCATTAAAATAGTAACTTTATGGAAAATTGCTTGTTCAAGTCCTTTTCTTTTGTATTTCTGATTTTCTTCAATTAAATAGTCAGAACTTTTTAAACATTTGCTATTTTCCATTTGTGATTTTATACATGTATATATGTATTTGTGCAAGCATTTGAGTTTATAAATTTGGTGTTGTATAATCTGTCAGTCATGTTCCCCTCATTGCTTTAAGTTTTTTACTTGAACCAGTAGACTATCACTTAAATGTATTTTACTTGCAAATTCTTGCTTTAAATACAAATGAAACAGAATATTCTAGTGCTAAGACCGTAAGGAATCTGCCTACAATGCAGTAAACCCAGGTTTTATCCTGGGGTCAGGAAGATAAATGGGAGAAAAGAATGGTTTTTCACTCCAGTATTCTTGCCTGGAAAATTCTGGACAAGCCTGGCAGGCTACAGTCCATGGGATTGTAAACACTTTCACTGCACATATGGTGTTAATAAAATCATACTGTATATGTATTTCCAACTACTTTTCATTTATGACTTAATTTATTCTCTTGTTAGTAGATCTATTTATGGGAAGTTGCATAATGTTCATCCACCATTTGGAAGGCAATCTCCTTTCCCTTTGACTAAAGATTACCCTTATCTTTTATATATATTCTTAGTTCTATGTGTCTCTATATAAGAGGAAATGAGAACTTAGATTAGAGGCCTCCAACCTTGGAATCTAATGCCTGGTGGTCTGAGATGGACCTAATGCAATAATAAAAGAAATAAAATGCACAATAAATCATCCAGAAACCATCCTCCCCTTCCCTGGTGCATGGGAAAATTATCTTCCATGAAACTTATCCCTAGTGTCAAAAAGGGGGGCCACTGCTGATTTAGACACTGCTTCCTCCCTACATTTTAATATGTCATACTCTCTCATATTATTTAATTTCCAAGTCTTTGGCCATCTAAAATGAATCAGTGACCCACACTGATGTCATTAAATCATACCTACTTATATCCTTTTTTCTAGAAATGTTTTGCAGTTTCCTTCAAATTTGTTTCCTTCAATATATTTTAATTGATTTACAAATTTTATATTGAACTGATAGAACCTCCTACAGAGAATAATCTCACTCACATATCATCATATATATACCATGTTTTTTCACTGTTTTTGTTTAATCAGTAAGTTGTGTCCGACTCTTTGTGGCTCTATAGCTGGTAGCCCGTCAGGCTCTGCTATCCATGGAAATTCCCAGGCAAGAATACTGGAGTGGATTGTCATTTCTTTCTCCTACAGCTTTTCCTGACCCAAGGGTTGAACCCACATCTTCTTCTTGGCAAGTCGATTCTTTTCCACTGAGCCACCTGGGAAGCTGCCAAGATACTCTGTTGAAGATTAATTGAATTTGCCCTTCATATTCATTACATTCCTCTCTCTCTCTCTCTCTTCCTCTCTCTCTCTCTCCCCTTTATCTCTCTGTCTCTGTCAGTTTCTGTTTCTTTAACACATTTTTTTGTTTCTTTATGTATAGTGGCAGAAAATGGCCACACCAAAATACAGTCCATGGGATTGTAAACACTTTCACTGGTGTTAATAAAATCATACTGTATATGTATTTCCAACTACTTTTCATTTATGACTTAATTTATTCTCTTGTTAGTAGATCTATTTATGGGAAGTTGCATAATGTTCATCCACCATTTGGAAGGCAATCTCCTTTCCCTTTGACTAAAGATTACCCTTATCTTTTATATATATTCTTAGTTCTATGTGTCTCTATATAAGAGGAAATGAGAACTTAGATTAGAGGCCTCCAACCTTGGAATCTAATGCCTGGTGGTCTGAGATGGACCTAATGCAATAATAAAAGAAATAAAATGCACAATAAATCATCCAGAAACCATCCTCCCCTTCCCTGGTGCATGGGAAAATTATCTTCCATGAAACTTATCCCTAGTGTCAAAAAGGTGGGCCACTGCTGATTTAGACACTGCTTCCTCCCTACATTTTAATATGTCATACTCTCTCATATTATTTAATTTCCAAGTCTTTGGCCATCTAAAATGAATCAGTGACCCACACTGATGTCATTAAATCATACCTACTTATATCCTTTTTTCTAGAAATGTTTTGCAGTTTCCTTCAAATTTGTTTCCTTCAATATATTTTAATTGATTTACAAATTTTATATTGAACTGATAGAACCTCCTACAGAGAATAATCTCACTCACATATCATCATATATATACCATGTTTTTTCACTGTTTTTGTTTAATCAGTAAGTTGTGTCCGACTCTTTGTGGCTCTATAGCTGGTAGCCCGTCAGGCTCTGCTATCCATGGAAATTCCCAGGCAAGAATACTGGAGTGGATTGTCATTTCTTTCTCCTACAGCTTTTCCTGACCCAAGGGTTGAACCCACATCTTCTTCTTGGCAAGTCGATTCTTTTCCACTGAGCCACCTGGGAAGCTGCCAAGATACTCTGTTGAAGATTAATTGAATTTGCCCTTCATATTCATTACATTCCTCTCTCTCTCTCTCTCTTCCTCTCTCTCTCTCTCCCCTTTATCTCTCTGTCTCTGTCAGTTTCTGTTTCTTTAACACATTTTTTTGTTTCTTTATGTATAGTGGCAGAAAATGGCCACACCAAAATGGATCCCCAAGATTAATTGTCCATGGGAGGCTTAAACATAGAAATTTATACATACTCTTTCTGTAGAATTTATGAGAAAATTAATATGATCTGGTCACCTTGTGTTATTTTCATTTATATTCTGAACAGTGGAAGGAGGTGAGAAGAAAATGTAAGTAATAGACACAGGGAGATGATGGTGTGCTCTGTCATGAGCGTGTGTGTGTGTGTGTGTGTGTGTGTGTAAAAGAGAGAGACAGGATGGAGTGAGACCAGTTCTCAGAGGTACAAGTGCTCATATATTCAGGGTGACCCTTATAATACAGAAGGCAGAAGACAATGGATATTTGGTACTCAGTAGGAGACTGGTTTCAATTCACCAACGTCTTTGTAACCAGGTTAATTAAGTGAAAAAGGTACATTGTATGGACAAGAGACTCCCTGTGTTTCAGACTTTAAGCAGCAATGAAATTCCTCTACTTCAGAATTCTCTGACACCATCAACTGTCACTTTCTCCCTTTTGACTATTTTATCAGCACAATGGCTTCCTTGTTTGAATTTAAGCATTTGAAACTAGCATCTTCCTCAGTGTCCTTGCAGTAGCTGTTCCCTCTGCCAGGCACACACTTTCCAAGATATTCTCTGACTCTTGCCTTCTCTTCTTTGACACATCTGTTTAAACATCACCTCATTTGCCTGTAGGCTTCCCTGGTGGCTCAGACTGTGAAGAATCTGCCTGCAATTCAGGAAAACAGGATTCGATCTGAGGTTTGGGAAGTCCCCTGGAGAAGGGAATGGCAACCTACTCCAGTATTCTTACCTAGAGAATTCCATGGGCAGAGGAGCCAGGAGGGCAATAGTGCATGGGGTCACAAAGAATCGGATATGACTCAGTGATTAACACACACTTTCATTTGACTGTTTTGCCACAATATCTAGTAAAATATAACACCACATATCCACTCCTTGCTTTATACCTACATTGTTTGCTTCATAGCTCCATTCACCATCTGACCATATCATTTTTATATTTACTTACATACTTTCACATTATTAGATTGCAGCAGTCTTCTTTATCAGCATCTTGAAGTTACTGACTTGACAACAGCTGAGAAATAGTCTACATCAAATATATATTCTTCAAATGAATGAGAGAATTTCTCATTTCAATTGGAAAATATGTAATCTCTTCAGTAAAATATTGATCTGAGGATGAACATTCCTAATAGAAAATGAAATGGGCATTCCCTGAAGGAACCAGATCCATTCAAAAATATTTAATTAACTTTCTGACTGCAAAATGGAGTTGTAATATTTCAACTACATGGGTAATACTCATTTTATGTAAAATTAATCATATTTTCTTCTTCCAAAATCCATGTACAAAATATCAGAAATTCTTCTTTTAGGATTCTCAGGGTGAACCTTATAATACAGAAGGCAGAAGACAATGGATATTTGGTACTCAGTAGGAGACTGGTTTCAATTCACCAACGTCTTTGTAACCAGGTTAATTAAGTGAAAAAGGTACATTGTATGGACAAGAGACTCCCTGTGTTTCAGACTTTAAGCAGCAATGAAATTCCTCTACTTCAGAATTCTCTGACACCATCAACTGTCACTTTCTCCCTTTTGACTATTTTATCAGCACAATGGCTTCCTTGTTTGAATTTAAGCATTTGAAACTAGCATCTTCCTCAGTGTCCTTGCAGTAGCTGTTCCCTCTGCCAGGCACACACTTTCCAAGATATTCTCTGACTCTTGCCTTCTCTTCTTTGACACATCTGTTTAAACATCACCTCATTTGCCTGTAGGCTTCCCTGGTGGCTCAGACTGTGAAGAATCTGCCTGCAATTCAGGAAAACAGGATTCGATCTGAGGTTTGGGAAGTCCCCTGGAGAAGGGAATGGCAACCTACTCCAGTATTCTTACCTAGAGAATTCCATGGGCAGAGGAGCCAGGAGGGCAATAGTGCATGGGGTCACAAAGAATCGGATATGACTCAGTGATTAACACACACTTTCATTTGACTGTTTTGCCACAATATCTAGTAAAATATAACACCACATATCCACTCCTTGCTTTATACCTACATTGTTTGCTTCATAGCTCCATTCACCATCTGACCATATCTTTTTTATATTTACTTACATACTTTCACATTATTAGATTGCAGCAGTCTTCTTTATCAGCATCTTGAAGTTACTGACTTGACAACAGCTGAGAAATAGTCTACATCAAATATATATTCTTCAAATGAATGAGAGAATTTCTCATTTCAATTGGAAAATATGTAATCTCTTCAGTAAAATATTGATCTGAGGATGAACATTCCTAATAGAAAATGAAATGGGCATTCCCTGAAGGAACCAGATCCATTCAAAAATATTTAATTAACTTTCTGACTGCAAAATGGAGTTGTAATATTTCAACTACATGGGTAATACTCATTTTATGTAAAATTAATCATATTTTCTTCTTTCCTGAAAGTTTCCTCCACCATATGGACCCCGGGAATGATACAAAAATATCAGAAATTCTTCTTTTAGGATTCTCAGACTATCCAGAACTACAGTCCTTCATATTTGGGCTTTTCCTCTCCATGTACCTGATTACCGTGTTTGGGAACCTGTTCATCATCCTGGTTGTCAGCTCATATTCCCACCTCCACACTCCCATGTACTTCTTCCTCTCCATCCTGTCCTTTGTGGACATCTGTCTCATCTCCACCACCATCCCAAAGATGCTGGTGAATATACAGACAGACAACAGAATGATAACATATGCCTGTTGTATCACTCAGATGGCCTTTTTCATACTATTTGTAGCTTTGGATGACCTCCTCCTGACCGTGATGGCCTATGACCGCTTTGTGGCCATCTGCCACCCCCTGCACTACAAGTTCATTATGAGTCCAAGGCTCTGTGCACTGCTGGTGATGGTGATCTGGATCATGAGTGCTCTGTATTCCCTGTTGCACAGCTTAATGGTGTTGAGACTGTCCTTCTGCACAGACTTGGAAATCCCCCACTTTTTTTGTGAACTCAATCAGATGGTCCAACTTGCCTGTTCAGACACCTTTCTTAATAATATGGTAATATATTTTTCAGCTGGACTGATGGCTGGTGGTCCCCTGTTTGGTATCCTTTACTCTTACTCAAAGATAGTTTTCTCTCTACGTGGAATCTCCACTCGGGGGAAATATAAAGCATTTTCTACTTGTGTATCTCATCTCTCAGTTGTCTCCTTATTTTATTTCTCTTCCATGGGAGTGTACCTTAGCTCTGCTGGTACCCATAGCTCACACTCAAGTGTAACAGGCTCCATGATGTACACGGTGGTCACACCCATGCTGAACCCTTTCATCTATAGTCTCAGGAACAAAGACATAAAAGGGGCTCTGAAGAGATTATTTGGGAAGAATACTGTGAAAAGATCATTTTTCTTAGGGTGAAGATGTATCATAATTATAGTGTACAAATATAGAAATTGTAATTTTTTGATAAAACTGGAAATATAACTCACTCTTTCTCTATATGTCTTGATGTTATTTTATAACCTTTCTAATAAAATCAAATGACTTCCTTTATTAAGGTTCTGGTGTTATGGTATGCTACTCCTTCCCCTTTTTGTTTTCCTACTTTCTGAAATGTATTCCCAATTTTGAATTAGAAATATTTAGAAGTTCCCATTTACATAGTGGACAAATTAGATTTTTAAAGAATAATTTCTTCTCAAATAATAAATATCATACTGAATATTTTTTTCTTTGTTTTTATAATAAAAGAATAGTCATTAGACATAACACTGCTGTGGAAAAACTACATTTCATATTTCTAAGCCCATTGATAGAACTTAAAATAGAAATAAGTCTATGGTACTAATTTTTATCACTAGAATCTATTTTATCAATATATATTGGTTTATATCAATCCTTTGTATATCATTAACTTAATTTCTCTTTAGAAAAATGTAGACTCTAGCATTTACTCTGTATTATAGATGACTATTTGGTTCTTTTCTCCTAGCCTACTTGCTAGCCCCTGTTCTTTTATTCAGCTTTGTGTTCATAGTGCCAATCGTAGTCTCTGTGAAAAACTGATCATCAAATAGGATTATACATTGAAAGAAAAATGCATAAATAGATTAATCTAGTATGATCTTAGACCAGAGATCATCTTACATTTAATGGAGCAAAATTTTAAATCATACATTACATTAGTACATGACAATACTTCTTTTTCCCCTTGTGCATCAGCTCATTGGAGCATGGAGGATTGTTATCTATGTGTGAGGAAGTTTATTGATATGAGAGAACATGTGATTGGCCTTTTAAAGTACTTTTATTAATTGACTTTTCCTGTTTCTGGCAGAAAATTTCCAATGCTATTTATAGTATGATTCTTTGCATTGCTCTAAATGAAATATCTCCCTGATTCAAAATTTGGTCATTATATCTAAAGGAGTGGTGAATGATTATTATTAATGGCTTCCACTGCTATAGATCTCCTTTATTCTCAGGAATCTTTTCATATCTATTGATAAAGAATGAGTAATGCCAGACATTAAATTTCTGTGCACTCATGGGACCCAACATTACCTTTTTTCCTACAGAAATATACATGTCCTTTCAACTTCTCATGGGATATAACCCCAATATAGTCATGTTTTAATACAGTTTTCTGAAACAAACTTTACAAAAGAGAATAACTATGGGGACTCCCCTGGTAGCTCAGTGGATAAAAATCCATCTGCCAATGTAAGGGACACAGGTTCAGTCCCTTGTCCATGAAGATTCCACATGCATGGAGAGACTAAGCCTGTGCACCACAGCTACCAAGCCCAGGCTCTAGAGCCACAACTGCTGATGCATGTGCACCCTAGAGACCATACTCCACAGCAAGATAAGCCACCTTAATGAGAAGCCTGCACACATCAAGGAAGAGTAACTTCTGCTCACTGCAACTACAGAAAGCCTGCACAAAGCACTGAAGACCCAGCCAAAAAATAAAAACATCTTCAAAAAAAAGAATAACTGTGGATGCTTTTTTCAAATATAAGAACAAATGCCAAAAAAGCAGTAGATTACTATCATTGGCCTCCCTTCTAGCTTTGATTATTGTATTACATAGCTATTCCTGCATAACAAGTACTGCTAAAAGCAAATGATTTAATATGAGTCCTTTGTTGCCAGATTAAGAATTATACTTGGGCGTTGGTCCAAGCTCTGTTGGTCTCCTGAATCTGTAGTCAACTATGAGTCTCCACAGTGTGTTGTTAAGTCTCACCCATGATGTTGAAAGGGTTGATAGGCTGAATTGGTAGGGAGGCCAGTGGTTCCCAAGGAGGAGGTAGAGAAGGAGGAACAAATATTTTCTAGCCTACTTGCTAGCCATGATGACGCTCTTGGTCTGTCTGAAAGTAGCTTTCCTTAAAGCCTGGAGTTACACTTATATCTCCAATGCTATTTATAGTATGATTCTTTGCATTGCTCTAAATGAAATATCTCCCTGATTCAAAATTTGGTCATTATATCTAAAGGAGTGGTGAATGATTATTATTAATGGCTTCCACTGCTATAGATCTCCTTTATTCTCAGGAATCTTTTCATATCTATTGATAAAGAATGAGTAATGCCAGACATTAAATTTCTGTGCACTCATGGGACCCAACATTACCTTTTTTCCTACAGAAATATACATGTCCTTTCAACTTCTCATGGGATATAACCCCAATATAGTCATGTTTTAATACAGTTTTCTGAAACAAACTTTACAAAAGAGAATAACTATGGGGACTCCCCTGGTAGCTCAGTGGATAAAAATCCATCTGCCAATGTAAGGGACACAGGTTCAGTCCCTTGTCCATGAAGATTCCACATGCATGGAGAGACTAAGCCTGTGCACCACAGCTACCAAGCCCAGGCTCTAGAGCCACAACTGCTGATGCATGTGCACCCTAGAGACCATACTCCACAGCAAGATAAGCCACCTTAATGAGAAGCCTGCACACATCAAGGAAGAGTAACTTCTGCTCACTGCAACTACAGAAAGCCTGCACAAAGCACTGAAGACCCAGCCAAAAAATAAAAACATCTTCAAAAAAAAGAATAACTGTGGATGCTTTTTCAAATATAAGAACAAATGCCAAAAAAGCAGTAGATTACTATCATTGGCCTCCCTTCTAGCTTTGATTATTGTATTACATAGCTATTCCTGCATAACAAGTACTGCTAAAAGCAAATGATTTAATATGAGTCCTTTGTTGCCAGATTAAGAATTATACTTGGGCGTTGGTCCAAGCTCTGTTGGTCTCCTGAATCTGTAGTCAACTATGAGTCTCCACAGTGTGTTGTTAAGTCTCACCCATGATGTTGAAAGGGTTGATAGGCTGAATTGGTAGGGAGGCCAGTGGTTCCCAAGGAGGAGGTAGAGAAGGAGGAACAAATATTTTCTAGCCTACTTGCTAGCCATGATGACGCTCTTGGTCTGTCTGAAAGTAGCTTTCCTTAAAGCCTGGAGTTACCACCTATTGTTTAATGGATGCAAAATATTTCACTTGGGATATCTCCTTTAATGATATCTGGAGACCATCTTTTGGCTAATCCTATGTTTATTACCTCAAGATATATGGTATGGGTGTGGATCAGTAAGACCTTTATAGCCTTAATATATTCTTTTGATCTACTGTTAATAACTGAAAAAGTACATAATGTCCCGCTTGGACTAGCTGCATAGGATACCCTCCTACCGCCTTCCAGTGCCTTTCACTGGAAGTTTTCTCTATCCCTGTCACTTTAATAAACTTTGTTATATGAATATCTGAGTAACCAAGGCTGTGTATTTTGATTCTGAGGGGAAATTTTCTCCTTTGGAGATCATGAATTTGACCCCATTCACTATAAGCTATCTAGCATCATCCAGCAATGATGTACGTGACCATAATGATCTCCCTCTCTCGTTCATTTTATGTAGCTTCTTTAGTTCTTATTCCTGTTTGAAATTGAGATATAATTGATACGCAGAGATGATTTTTAGTGAAAATGACCTTAAAACATGTAGAGTCAAATCTAATGCAAACCCACAGAATCTTTACTCAAAGCCTAGTCCTCAGACCTGAATCTAAGGGATCAACATCACTCAGGAGCCTGTGAGAAAAATAGAATCTCTGGGCTCACCAGGGCCTACGTAAATTTTCACTGAGTCTTGTTGTTTTGTTGATCTTGCTGATACTAAGTTGTGTCCATCTCTTTGTAGCCTCATAGACTGTGACCAGCCAACTCCTCTCTCCAAGGGATTTCCTAAAGAAGGAACTTAAAGTGGGTTCCCATTTCCTTCTCCAGGGAATCTTCCTGACCCAGGGGTAAAGCCATATCTCCTGCTTTGTAGGTGAATTTTTTACCACTGAGCCACCTGAAAAGGTCCCCAAAAAGTGGCTTCCGACTGTTGATATTTGAGGATACCTGAAAGGGTTGATAGGCTGAATTGGTAGGGAGGCCAGTGGTTCCCAAGGAGGAGGTAGAGAAGGAGGAACAAATATTTTCTAGCCTACTTGCTAGCCATGATGACGCTCTTGGTCTGTCTGAAAGTAGCTTTCCTTAAAGCCTGGAGTTACCACCTATTGTTTAATGGATGCAAAATATTTCACTTGGGATATCTCCTTTAATGATATCTGGAGACCATCTTTTGGCTAATCCTATGTTTATTACCTCAAGATATATGGTATGGGTGTGGATCAGTAAGACCTTTACAACCTTAAGATGTTCTTTTAATCTATTGTTAATAACTGAAAAAGTACATAATGTTGTGCTTGAACTATCTGTGCAGAGTATCTCCTACCGCCTTCCAGTGCCTTTCACTGGAAGTTTTCTCTATCCCTGTCACTTTAATAAACTTTGTTATATGAATATCTGAGTAACCAAGGCTGTGTATTTTGATTCTGAGGGGAAATTTTCTCCTTTGGAGATCATGAATTTGACCCCATTCACTATAAGCTATCTAGCATCATCCAGCAATGATGTACGTGACCATAATGATCTCCCTCTCTCGTTCATTTTATGTAGCTTCTTTAGTTCTTATTCCTGTTTGAAATTGAGATATAATTGATACGCAGAGATGATTTTTAGTGAAAATGACCTTAAAACATGTAGAGTCAAATCTAATGCAAACCCACAGAATCTTTACTCAAAGCCTAGTCCTCAGACCTGAATCTAAGGGATCAACATCACTCAGGAGCCTGTGAGAAAAATAGAATCTCTGGGCTCACCAGGGCCTACGTAAATTTTCACTGAGTCTTGTTGTTTTGTTGATCTTGCTGATACTAAGTTGTGTCCATCTCTTTGTAGCCTCATAGACTGTGACCAGCCAACTCCTCTCTCCAAGGGATTTCCTAAAGAAGGAACTTAAAGTGGGTTCCCATTTCCTTCTCCAGGGAATCTTCCTGACCCAGGGGTAAAGCCATATCTCCTGCTTTGTAGGTGAATTTTTTACCACTGAGCCACCTGAAAAGTCCCCAAAGTGGCTCTGACATCCTATGTCAGGGGTGAGAATATTGAAGCTGAAGAAGTACTTATCCAAACTAGGTTGTCTCACCTTCCCTCTGTTGATATTTGAGGGGATACCTATTTGTGCTGGCTGCTGTCCTGTGTATTTTATGTGTTCAACAGTATCCATTCCCAAATTGTCAAATATTTTCAAAGGGCAGCATCATCCCTGGTTAAAAATCTCTGCCAGAATTTGAGAACTGGAAGCATCCTGACAATGGAGAATGTAGCTCATAATAGTAATTTGTCTAGAGTGTACTCTAAAATTAAACTCACACAATATATATGTATGTATGACAGCATTAAAGTTTAAGATTGGTTTTCTGAAAGTCTTACTTTCGTTTTAGGTTTGAAGGATTCATTAACAAATGAAACCACTCACCACACACAAAGTTTTCAATATTTAATGGAGGATGATTTGACTTAATAAAACAGTCATTAAAAGAAGAGAAATAGAAACAGTAGAAAAGAAGAATACATACATCACCAAATAGGGCCAACCAACATCCATATTAAACAGTATTGAGAAGTCCGTTGTTAACAGCAATCTGGAGTCCCAAGTGGAAATGGGTGCTGGGCAGTGCATCCACTCCATGGGTGAGATTTCAAATTGCAGTTTCGGGTGTTCCTGCTTATAATCCCAGACTGTAAACTGATATCATTCCTTGTGTGCAAGAATGCAGCTCTGGTTTTACTTTAACCTTTTTAAAATGCTGTTTGTTTTATTTTTGTGAGTCATAAGATTTCATTAAACCCCAAGCAGTTGTCCAGAGCTCCAGGGGCTCAAGAATTCTAATACCCAGTTCCTTTCTTATCTAAAGTGCCCCCTGACTAACTGTGCTTGTGGGCTGGCATGGAGTCCAGGAAATATCCAGGCAGGCGAGAAGCAGGTTTCTGTTTTAATCTCCCTAACAAATGTCTGCTATCACTCAATCTTCTTCCATAAAAGTAAATGGATTCCTGAGCATAAAGGAGATACATAATCTTTGGGGTAAAGCCATATCTCCTGCTTTGTAGGTGAATTTTTTACCACTGAGCCACCTGAAAAGTCCCCAAAGTGGCTCTGACATCCTATGTCAGGGGTGAGAATATTGAAGCTGAAGAAGTACTTATCCAAACTAGGGTGTCTCACCTTCCCTCTGTTGATATTTGAGGATACCTATTTGTGCTGGCTGCTGTCCTGTGTATTTTATGTGTTCAACAGTATCCATTCCCAAATTGTCAAATATTTTCAAAGGGCAGCATCATCCCTGGTTAAAAATCTCTGCCAGAATTTGAGAACTGGAAGCATCCTGACAATGGAGAATGTAGCTCATAATAGTAATTTGTCTAGAGTGTACTCTAAAATTAAACTCACACAATATATATGTATGTATGACAGCATTAAAGTTTAAGATTGGTTTTCTGAAAGTCTTACTTTCGTTTTAGGTTTGAAGGATTCATTAACAAATGAAACCACTCACCACACACAAAGTTTTCAATATTTAATGGAGGATGATTTGACTTAATAAAACAGTCATTAAAAGAAGAGAAATAGAAACAGTAGAAAAGAAGAATACATACATCACCAAATAGGGCCAACCAACATCCATATTAAACAGTATTGAGAAGTCCGTTGTTAACAGCAATCTGGAGTCCCAAGTGGAAATGGGTGCTGGGCAGTGCATCCACTCCATGGGTGAGATTTCAAATTGCAGTTTCGGGTGTTCCTGCTTATAATCCCAGACTGTAAACTGATATCATTCCTTGTGTGCAAGAATGCAGCTCTGGTTTTATTTTAAACCTTTTTAAAATGCTGTTTGTTTTATTTTTGTGAGTCATAAGATTTCATTAAACCCCAAGCAGTTGTCCAGAGCTCCAGGGGCTCAAGAATTCTAATACCCAGTTCCTTTCTTATCTAAAGTGCCCCCTGACTAACTGTGCTTGTGGGCTGGCATGGAGTCCAGGAAATATCCAGGCAGGCGAGAAGCAGGTTTCTGTTTTAATCTCCCTAACAAATGTCTGCTATCACTCAATCTTCTTCCATAAAAGTAAATGGATTCCTGAGCATAAAGGAGATACATAATTGGAAAGTACTAATAATGATCATTCACCACTGCTTTAGCTATGAAGATCAAATTTTGAGAGTGTTAGTTGCTCAGTCATGTCTGACTTTTTGTGATCCAGTGACTGTAGCCTGCCAGACTCCTCTGTCCATGGGATTTCATAGGCAAGGATACTGAAGCAGGTTGCCATTTCCTTCTCCAGGGCACATTCCTGGCTCAGGAATCAAACTTGGGTCTCCTGCATTGCAGAGAGATTATTTACTACTGTGCCACCTGAGAAGCCCTAAATGTTGAAGAAGGGTATATTTCCTTTAAAGCAATGCAATGAGTCATTCCATAAGGCACACTGGAAACTTTTTATCAGAAACAGGAAGATAATTCAATAAAAATATTTTAAATGCCAATCACTTGTTCATCCATATCTATAAATCCCTTTACATGCAGTCAACCATCCCCCACACTCCAGCGAGTAGACATATAACATGAAAAAAGAGATATTGTTACATAGTAATACATGGCATGATTTAAAATTTGGTCCGCGAAATTGAAGGTCATTTCCTCTTGGGATCAGGTAATGGAGGATCAGTTTTACACAAGCATTATGATTGGCACTTCTTTTTATTCCATACAAATTTTATTTATTATTATTGTTCTTTTTTACAGGGTTTTGCTGTTTACTGCCACACATCGACCCAAATCCACCATAGGTATACATAGGTATACATATGATCCCCCCTCCTGAAGCTGCCTCCCATCCCGCTCCCCATCCCACCCATCCAGGTTGCCACAGAGCCCCTGTTTGAGATCCCCTAGTCCCACAGAATATTCCCTTCCCTCACACCAATGTCTATAAGATTGTTCTACATGTCTGCCTCTCCATTGCTGCTCTGCAAATTCATTTATCAGCACAACAAGCACTGTGATTGGCACTTTTAACGAAGACCTGAATGAGGAGAATAGGACCCCAATGAAAGGAATGAAACCAAATAACTATCTATAATGCACATTCTTTGCTAAAGTCTACATTTCCAGAAGACCAGTTAAAACAGTGATATACAAAGGAATGGTGTGGATATAAGAAAAAATATGTGGTCTTAGATTTAGTTCTACCATAAATTTAATAAACAGCCTTAGTTTCCAAGTGTCTTTTTTTCCATAGTAGTGGAACAATTCATGATTATTCTTTTAGTAAAACAAAATTGTTCAGTATAACATTTGTTATTTGAGGTGAAAGTCTTCTTTAAAATATATTATGGGGCTTCCCCTGGTGGTCCAGTGGGTAAGGACACCGCCTTGCAGTGCAAGGGGCGCCGGTTCGAGCCCTGGCCTGGGAAGATCCCACGTGCCGTGGAGCAGCTGGACCGATGTGTCCAATTACCAAACCGGAGCTCTGGAGTGCATGCGCCCAGAGCCGGTGCTCTGCAACGACAGACGCCACCGCGATGGGAGGCCCACAGGAGCCAAGGAACAAAGACGGATGAAAACAGAGAAATGAAAGACCAATAGAAGTGGCCCGCCCGCTCCCCTCCCTCCCCAACCACACCCCCACCCAAAATAAACAAATAAATAAATCTTAAAAAAAAAAAATAAAATCATTATGGGGCCTTCTCTGGTGGTCCCGTGGGTAAGGACACTGCCTTGCAGTGCAAGGGGCACTGGTTCGACCCCTGGCCTGGGAAGACCCCACATGCCATGGAGCAGCTACACTGATGTGTTCAACTACCAAGTCGGAGCTCTGGAGTGCATGCGCCCAGAGCCGGTGCTTCACAACAAGAGAGGCCACGGCAATGGGAGGCCCACACAGGCCAAAGAACAAAGATGAATGAAAATAAATAAATGAAAGTCCAATAGAAGTGCCCCCTCAATATATATATACATATATATATACGTGTGTGCATGTGTGTATATATATGTGTGTGTGTGTGTGTGTGTGTGTGTGTGTGTGTGTGTGTGTGTGTGTATAAAACTTTACCCCATTAGTAAATGGGAGTTTTTAGATATTTTTAATCCAAGCTTGGGAACACAGTTTGGAAAGTAGGAAAACATCAAAGGGAAAGAACAGAATATACTGAGACCAGAAAATTTTTAAAAATAAGACTCTTCTGTCCATGGAATTCTCCAGGCAAGAATACTGGAGTGGATAGCTACTCCCTTTTCCAGGGGAGTCTGTGATCCAGAGACCAAACCCAGGTCTCCTGCATTGCAAGAAGATTCATTACCATCTGCACCAGAGAAGCACTATTCTTTTAGACAAACAAAAGAAAATTATTCAGTATAATATTTGTTATTTGAGAAGAAAGTCTTCTTTAAAAATATATTATGCTTTGTCCCCTGAAGGAAATGAGAAGTTGCAAATATTTCTAATCCTGGTTGGGAACACAGTTTGGAAAGTAGGAAAACATCAAAGAGGAGTAGTAGAATATACTGAGACAAGGAGACTTGATATAGTGAGTTACTTAATGTGATTAGAAGTATTAAAATTAAATTGTCAAGAAATACATAGAAAGAATAAGTACTGATTCCAGAGTCTCATCAAAGAATTGCATTTTCTCACCCTTAGAATTTGAACACTGCAATCCTGACATGTCTTCATCTTAACAAAAATGACTCTTTTTTTACACTTTTTCCAAATAACCTTTTCAGAGCAAATTTTATGTCATTGTTCCTCAGACTGTAGATGAAAGGGTTCAGCATGGGCGTGACTACAGTGTACATCACAGAGGCTGCTGCACTTGAGTGTGAGCTGTTGGTAGCAGCTGAGCTAAGGTACACTCCTAAGCCTGTACAATAATATAAGGAGACCACTGAGAGGTGAGAGGCACAGGTGGAAAGTGCTTTATACTTCCCCTGAGCTGATGAGATGGCATGTATGGAGGATAGTATCTTAGAGTAAGAGTAAAGGATACATATAAGGGAACCACCAGCCAGAAACACAGCTCCAGAATACATCACCATGTTATTGAGAAACGTGTCAGAACAGGCAAGTTGGATCATCTCTTTCAGTTCACAGAAAAAGTGGGGAATTTCTAAAAGTGTACAGAAGGACAGTCTCAACACCATTAGGCCTTCTAGCAAGGAATGGAGGACACTGATGATCCAGGACACCAGAACCAGCAGTCTGCAGAGCCAGGGGTTCATGATGAGCATGTAGTGCAGGGGGTGGCAGATGGCCACAAAGCGGTCATAGGCCATCACTGTCAGGAGGAAGCCATCCAATATCCCAAATAGTAAGAAAAAATGCATCTGGATGATGCAGCCTTTGTAGGTTATAACTTTGCTCTGGGTCTGGATGTTCCACAGCATCTTTGGGATGGTGGTAGAGGTGAAACAGATGTCTACAAAAGACAGGTTGGAGAGGAAGAAGTACATGGGGGTGTGGAGATGGGAGTCTGAGCTGATGGCCAGGATGATGAGCAGGTTTCCAAGCACAGTGGTCAGGTACATGGAGAAGAAAAGACCGAATATGAGAGGCTGTAATTCTGGTTCATCTAAAAAACCCAGAAGAAGAATTTCTGAAATTCGTGTATCATTCTCTGGGTCCATGGAGTGAAGATAACTTTCAAGAAGAAGGAAAAACAATATGAATTAATGTTTTCAGAAACAAGCAGTTTGGAAAGTAGGAAAACATAGGGAGTAGTAGAATATACTGAGACAAGGAGACTTGATATAGTGAGTTACTTAATGTGATTAGAAGTATTAAAATTAAATTGTCAAGAAATACATAGAAAGAATAAGTACTGATTCCAGAGTCTCATCAAAGAATTGCATTTTCTCACCCTTAGAATTTGAACACTGCAATCCTGACATGTCTTCATCTTAACAAAAATGACTCTTTTTTTACACTTTTTCCAAATAACCTTTTCAGAGCAAATTTTATGTCATTGTTCCTCAGACTGTAGATGAAAGGGTTCAGCATGGGCGTGACTACAGTGTACATCACAGAGGCTGCTGCACTTGAGTGTGAGCTGTTGGTAGCAGCTGAGCTAAGGTACACTCCTAAGCCTGTACAATAATATAAGGAGACCACTGAGAGGTGAGAGGCACAGGTGGAAAGTGCTTTATACTTCCCCTGAGCTGATGAGATGGCATGTATGGAGGATAGTATCTTAGAGTAAGAGTAAAGGATACATATAAGGGAACCACCAGCCAGAAACACAGCTCCAGAATACATCACCATGTTATTGAGAAACGTGTCAGAACAGGCAAGTTGGATCATCTCTTTCAGTTCACAGAAAAAGTGGGGAATTTCTAAAAGTGTACAGAAGGACAGTCTCAACACCATTAGGCCTTCTAGCAAGGAATGGAGGACACTGATGATCCAGGACACCAGAACCAGCAGTCTGCAGAGCCAGGGGTTCATGATGAGCATGTAGTGCAGGGGGTGGCAGATGGCCACAAAGCGGTCATAGGCCATCACTGTCAGGAGGAAGCCATCCAATATCCCAAATAGTAAGAAAAAATGCATCTGGATGATGCAGCCTTTGTAGGTTATAACTTTGCTCTGGGTCTGGATGTTCCACAGCATCTTTGGGATGGTGGTAGAGGTGAAACAGATGTCTACAAAAGACAGGTTGGAGAGGAAGAAGTACATGGGGGTGTGGAGATGGGAGTCTGAGCTGATGGCCAGGATGATGAGCAGGTTTCCAAGCACAGTGGTCAGGTACATGGAGAAGAAAAGACCGAATATGAGAGGCTGTAATTCTGGTTCATCTAAAAAACCCAGAAGAAGAATTTCTGAAATTCGTGTATCATTCTCTGGGTCCATGGAGTGAAGATAACTTTCAAGAAGAAGGAAAAACAATATGAATTAATGTTTTCAGAAACAAGCATTACTCATGTACTTGAAATACTGCAATTTATATTTTTCAATCAAGAGATAATTTCAGCACTTTGTGTATGGATCTTGTTTCTTCAGGGAATATCTATTTCATCTCTGATTAAGAGTTTTCATCCCCAAAGAAACATTTCCTTTATGAGATCAGATATTCCACACTTTAAGTGAGAAATTATTTTATTCATTTGAATAATTCAATGTATTTCTTTATTAGGTATTAGCTAGTTAATAATTTTAAGATGCTGAAAATGAACAACTGTTGCAATCTAATAATGGTTAATACATATAAGTAATACAAAAATTATATTGTACATCAGATGGTGGCAGGGGCTATGAAGCAAACAACACAAGTACAAAGCATGAAGTTGGATAATGTGGGTTTATATTTTTCTGGATGTTGTATTAAGACCGTGACATGTGAATAGGGACCTCAAAGAAGAGAGGGCAGAAGTCGGGGCATACCTTGCAGAGAGAACAGCCACTTCAAAGACCCTGAGGAAAATACCTTTCAGTTGTTTAAGTTCAAAAAGGAAGTCAATGTGGGCTTATTAATAAGTGAGAGAGAAAGATCAAAGAGAGAGAGTGATGAGTGATGGAGGCAGTACCTTTCAAACAAGTCTTCACTACTGTTTAAATTTCAAAACGTAGGAAATCTCATGTCCACACTATGCATTTTTTGCACTTTCTTAATCTGGTTGCAAAGATATCCTATCAATTGAAACAGACCTCCCCCTTTGCAAAAAATAATGATAGTAGTTCCCTGAAAAACCCGACCTCCCCTTTGCAAAAATGAGATGTCTACAAAAGACAGGTTGGAGAGGAAGAAGTACATGGGGGTGTGGAGATGGGAGTCTGAGCTGATGGCCAGGATGATGAGCAGGTTTCCAAGCACAGTGGTCAGGTACATGGAGAAGAAAAGACCGAATATGAGAGGCTGTAATTCTGGTTCATCTAAAAAACCCAGAAGAAGAATTTCTGAAATTCGTGTATCATTCTCTGGGTCCATGGAGTGAAGATAACTTTCAAGAAGAAGGAAAAACAATATGAATTAATGTTTTCAGAAACAAGCATTACTCATGTACTTGAAATACTGCAATTTATATTTTTCAATCAAGAGATAATTTCAGCACTTTGTGTATGGATCTTGTTTCTTCAGGGAATATCTATTTCATCTCTGATTAAGAGTTTTCATCCCCAAAGAAACATTTCCTTTATGAGATCAGATATTCCACACTTTAAGTGAGAAATTATTTTATTCATTTGAATAATTCAATGTATTTCTTTATTAGGTATTAGCTAGTTAATAATTTTAAGATGCTGAAAATGAACAACTGTTGCAATCTAATAATGGTTAATACATATAAGTAATACAAAAATTATATTGTACATCAGATGGTGGCAGGGGCTATGAAGCAAACAACACAAGTACAAAGCATGAAGTTGGATAATGTGGGTTTATATTTTTCTGGATGTTGTATTAAGACCGTGACATGTGAATAGGGACCTCAAAGAAGAGAGGGCAGAAGTCGGGGCATACCTTGCAGAGAGAACAGCCACTTCAAAGACCCTGAGGAAAATACCTTTCAGTTGTTTAAGTTCAAAAAGGAAGTCAATGTGGGCTTATTAATAAGTGAGAGAGAAAGATCAAAAGAGAGAGAGAGTGATGAGTGATGGAGGCAGTACCTTTCAAACAAGTCTTCACTACTGTTTAAATTTCAAAACGTAGGAAATCTCATGTCCACACTATGCATTTTTTGCACTTTCTTAATCTGGTTGCAAAGATATCCTATCAATTGAAACAGACCTCCCCCTTTGCAAAAAATAATGATAGTAGTCTAAGCCCAACCTAGGAATACAGGAACCCATGTACCCCTGTCTGAGAACTGCTCTGTTACTACAAGGCACTCACACACACACTCACAACATTGCACACCTTGGTCTCCCTATGTGTATTACTTCTATGTGCCTCTCTCCCCACACTCACTGTTTAGAGTATGAATGCATGGGTCATATAGTGGGTAGATTATATTAAATTTTCTCATCAATTTTGCAGAAATACTATCTAGGGATCCTTATCCTTATGCCTCCATGTATAAGTAATAATTAGGACTCCATTTTGTTATAGCCATTTTCTGTCCTATATATAAAGAAACACAAAATATGTGTTTAATAAAAAGAGAGAAAGAAAGAAAGCAGAATTTAATGGACATTAAAAGTAAACTGAGGGCTTCCCCTGGTGGTCCAGTGGGTAGGGACACCGCCTTGCAGTGCAAGGGGCGCCGATTCAAGCCCTGGCCTGGGAGGATCCCGCGTGCTGCAGAACGGCTGGACTGATGTGTCCAATCACCCAGCCGGAGCTCTGGAGCGCATGCGCCCAGAGCCGGTGCTCTGCAACGACAGACGCCACTGCGATGGGAGGCCCACAGGAGCCAAAGAACGAAGACGAATGAAAATAGACAAATGAAAGACCAATAGAAGTGGCCCGCCCGCTCCCCTCCCTCCCCAACACGACCCCCGCCCAAAGTAAATTAAAAAAAAAAAAGTAAATTGATTTAGCATTCATGATGATATCTTTATGATGATATGTGGGCAAGATTATTCCCCATAGTCAAGTCTGTCAATTCAATATTATAATTCAATGCAAATTATGAAACACAATAGAAGGAAAACTCAAAATATATTTCTATAAGAAAAGATATATAATCAGGATATCAATGTTAGTCACTAACTTACTTTTAGATTACCAAAGACATGGAAATGGGAGAATACAAGAGAAAGTCTTTTAAAATGTAGGCTGGAATATTTAACTGACAATTTCCTCTTACAGAGAGACCTATGGATTCAAGAATGTATGTGGAAGATACAGGTCATCTTTAGTCAAATGTAAAGGAAATGCGTTCCAAGGAGTGGCTGAACATTACGCAGTTTCCATGAATAGGTCATTAGCAATAGAATCATTCGCACAATAAGCAGTAAGATAGTTGCAAAGTGGTTAGAAACATGAATAAAGCAAGACTTATTAGGAAATAGAAACTAATGCAACATTGTTAATCAATTATGCTCCCATTAAAATAAAATAAAAAGAACTTACTAAAACATAAAAAAAGAATTATGTAGTAGAGCATTCCATTTCATTTGTGTGTAAAGCAAGGGTTTACATGTAAAGAATATTTGACATCTTTATCATTTCACTTTAACAAAATCTAAAGCAACGGGGAGAATATGGCTGGCACAGATTTTCAGAACACAAAATTTATGAACTCTTGGACATTCTGCACAAATTCTCGTGTACCTGCATAAAATAACTAAATGGGAAATAGCTTATGATGAAAGCAATCCAATTCTCTGCTTGAATGGAGTAAACCAGAAATAAAAACCAGAAGGATGTGAACAGGCAGTTTTCCAGAGAAAAAAGTAACTGACTGATCCACAAATATATTCAATCTTACAGGAAATTTGAATCATTGTAAAGTAGGCTCCCATACCCCTTTTCATATAACAAATACATTTTTATTTGAGTACTAAGAGAGGAGAGATACTGTGAAATGTTTGTCTCATAAATCACTTTTGTGAGAAAATGTCAGCATTCCTTGGTCTGGATATTTCTCACTGTAGCCAAATATGTTCCACATTTTCAAAAGTGTCCTTACCTCACTATGTACCCCTCCACAGTTAACAGTCTATTTCTCTACTTCAGTTTACCACAGAGGTCCTTGGACTTAGGTTCTCTTTTTAGTGGAAGCACTTTCTACCACTATTCTTTTTTCAAATCACACTTCCTTTGCCATCACTGAATGGTTGGCATTGATCTTTACATCGCTGAGTTCAATATTCACTTATATTTTTGTCATCATCAATTAATACATCAAGTAATCAAGTGAACAAACCAGCACAGTGATCTTAGCTCCAGGCTAGTCTGGACTTCCTCCCTGGTGAATCCAGGCCAATGTTTGTGACTGCCACTCCCTTTAACCCTCTCCTTCAATATTTACTGAGTTCTTGGACTCACCTGAGTGGAGTCTCTGAGAGAGAGGGCTCCACAATGATGTCCAAATTCATCTTGGATAGTTGATGATGGAGATAGAAGCTCTGCTCCCAAACAAAATAGCAGAATGGTGTCAAACATTTGTCCCGCACTCAGACTTATGAAAACCACTAACTATGTGGTGTTCAGTCCAAGATTGCTCATGTTGAGGGACACAGCATGAGACATTTATAGCTCCCTAGTTCCCTCTTGTTGCCACCACTTCTAATAATTGATTTCCCTGAGGGACACTGAACTGGACAGAAAAAAAATTCTACTCAGTCTCTTTGTCTAGGACATAATGTTACAAGTCAGATGAATTCAGTGTTTATTAATCATTCTGTATGATCTCCACTGTCTTTCAGAGTTATAAGCCTTAATGACCCAGTACCTCATCCCAATCCTGAGTTCAAGCTTCCTCCAGGGTCTAAGATTAAGAATTCTTTTTTGATTGCATCTCTAATCAAAGCATTGCCCTTGGTGGATCAGAGTCTCCGATATCTCTAGTAAACTATAACTCCCATCTTCAAGAAATAATTTACCTTTGTTTTATTTTTAATATAAAGTCTTGGGTTGTACACTGCTTAGATTCATGACAATTTTACCAAAACAACTGGCACTTTCAAATATCTACTACTAGCTAATAGTTGTCAGTTAGTCCCTCATCAGAAAATATGTTCCACATTTTCAAAAGTGTCCTTACCTCACTATGTACCCCTCCACAGTTAACAGTCTATTTCTCTACTTCAGTTTACCACAGAGGTCCTTGGACTTAGGTTCTCTTTTTAGTGGAAGCACTTTCTACCACTATTCTTTTTTCAAATCACACTTCCTTTGCCATCACTGAATGGTTGGCATTGATCTTTACATCGCTGAGTTCAATATTCACTTATATTTTTGTCATCATCAATTAATACATCAAGTAATCAAGTGAACAAACCAGCACAGTGATCTTAGCTCCAGGCTAGTCTGGACTTCCTCCCTGGTGAATCCAGGCCAATGTTTGTGACTGCCACTCCCTTTAACCCTCTCCTTCAATATTTACTGAGTTCTTGGACTCACCTGAGTGGAGTCTCTGAGAGAGAGGGCTCCACAATGATGTCCAAATTCATCTTGGATAGTTGATGATGGAGATAGAAGCTCTGCTCCCAAACAAAATAGCAGAATGGTGTCAAACATTTGTCCCGACTCAGACTTATGAAAACCACTAACTATGTGGTGTTCAGTCCAAGATTGCTCATGTTGAGGGACACAGCATGAGACATTTATAGCTCCCTAGTTCCCTCTTGTTGCCACCACTTCTAATAATTGATTTCCCTGAGGGACACTGAACTGGACAGAAAAAAAATTCTACTCAGTCTCTTTGTCTAGGACATAATGTTACAAGTCAGATGAATTCAGTGTTTATTAATCATTCTGTATGATCTCCACTGTCTTTCAGAGTTATAAGCCTTAATGACCCAGTACCTCATCCCAATCCTGAGTTCAAGCTTCCTCCAGGGTCTAAGATTAAGAATTCTTTTTTGATTGCATCTCTAATCAAAGCATTGCCCTTGGTGGATCAGAGTCTCCGATATCTCTAGTAAACTATAACTCCCATCTTCAAGAAATAATTTACCTTTGTTTTATTTTTAATATAAAGTCTTGGGTTGTACACTGCTTAGATTCATGACAATTTTACCAAAACAACTGGCACTTTCAAATATCTACTACTAGCTAATAGTTGTCAGTTAGTCCCTCATCAGAAAATATGTGTTAATTATAAAAATTGCATTTAGAACTTACCACATTATAGATTCTTCAATTCATGCACAAAAATGAACCCAAAGCAGTTTAAAAACCTCAGTGTAAGGTCTGAAACTATAAAACTCCAAAAGAGAGCATAGGTAGAATACTCTTTGACATAAATTGTCACGATATTTTTTCGAACGCTTCCCGAAAGCAAAAGAAATAAATGTAAAAAATAAACAAATGAGACCTCCTTAAACTCAAAAGCATTTGCACATGAAATGAAACCACCTACCAAGCAAAAAGAGAACCCATAGAATAGGAGTAAGTAGTTACAAAAAAAAAAAAGCCACCTGCAAGGAGTTACTATCAAACCATTTAATCAGTTCATACAACTCAATACCGTAAAAACAAAAAAAGCAAACAAAAACAGTGAAATATGATCAGAACAACTGAACAACATTTTTTCAGACGAAGAGTCATGAGTGGATCAACATTATTAATTTGTAGGGAAATGCAAATCAAAAGAGAATAACATTGAGGCTTCTCATGAGGCACTAGTGGTAAAGAGCCCCCCTGCCAGTACAGGAGATATAAGAGACATTGGTTCCACTCCAGTTGGGAAGACCCCCTGGAGTAGGAAATGGCACCCCACTCCAGTATTCTTGCCTGGAGAATCCCATGGACAGAAGAGCCTGGTAGGCTATGGTCTAAGTCAGACTTGATGAAAGTATTGAAACACATTGCCATATGTTAAATAGAGAGCCCAAGGAGTTTTCTGTGTGACTGAAAATCCAAAGCTGGTGCTCAATGGCAACCGGGGGGAAAAGAGGTCAGAAGTAGGTATAAGAAGGAGGAACACAATCCTGAGTTCAAGCTTCCTCCAGGGTCTAAGATTAAGAATTCTTTTTTGATTGCATCTCTAATCAAAGCATTGCCCTTGGTGGATCAGAGTCTCCGATATCTCTAGTAAACTATAACTCCCATCTTCAAGAAATAATTTACCTTTGTTTTATTTTTAATATAAAGTCTTGGGTTGTACACTGCTTAGATTCATGACAATTTTACCAAAACAACTGGCACTTTCAAATATCTACTACTAGCTAATAGTTGTCAGTTAGTCCCTCATCAGAAAATATGTGTTAATTATAAAAATTGCATTTAGAACTTACCACATTATAGATTCTTCAATTCATGCACAAAAATGAACCCAAAGCAGTTTAAAAACCTCAGTGTAAGGTCTGAAACTATAAAACTCCAAAAGAGAGCATAGGTAGAATACTCTTTGACATAAATTGTCACGATATTTTTTCGAACTCTTCCCTAAAGCAAAAGAAATAAATGTAAAAAATAAACAAATGAGACCTCCTTAAACTCAAAAGCATTTGCACATGAAATGAAACCACCTACCAAGCAAAAAGAGAACCCATAGAATAGGAGTAAGTAGTTACAAAAAAAAAAAAGCCACCTGCAAGGAGTTACTATCAAACCATTTAATCAGTTCATACAACTCAATACCGTAAAAACAAAAAAAGCAAACAAAAACAGTGAAATATGATCAGAACAACTGAACAACATTTTTTCAGACGAAGAGTCATGAGTGGATCAACATTATTAATTTGTAGGGAAATGCAAATCAAAAGAGAATAACATTGAGGCTTCTCATGAGGCACTAGTGGTAAAGAGCCCCCCTGCCAGTACAGGAGATATAAGAGACATTGGTTCCACTCCAGTTGGGAAGACCCCCTGGAGTAGGAAATGGCACCCCACTCCAGTATTCTTGCCTGGAGAATCCCATGGACAGAAGAGCCTGGTAGGCTATGGTCTAAGTCAGACTTGATGAAAGTATTGAAACACATTGCCATATGTTAAATAGAGAGCCCAAGGGAGTTTTCTGTGTGACTGAAAATCCAAAGCTGGTGCTCAATGGCAACCTGGATGGGTGGGAAGAGTAGAGAGGTCAGAAGTAGGTATAAGAAGGAGGGAACACATGTATACCTATGTCTGTTTCATGTTTATATATGGTGAAAGTCACCATAATGTTGTAATTACCCTACAATTAAAAATAAAATATAAAAAAGTCACTGGGATTGGTGGGCAAGAAGTCCTGTGTAAAAAGTACAGAAATAAAATGAATGGAGAAACAACAAACAAAAAAAAGAGATAAGATTCTAACTTACCTCTGTCAAAATGTCTATTATCAAGAACCAACAATGTTGGTGAGACTGTGGAGAAAATAGAACTCTCTTACACTGTTGATGGAAATGTAAAATTGGTATAGACACTATGGAGAACACTATGGAGCTTCCTTAAGAAATTTAGAACATAAGATCCAGGAATTTCATTTTGAGTACCTATCCAAATAAAAGGTGAAATTGTGCTCAGCTGTGTCCAGATCGTTGCCATTGCATGAACTGTAGCCTTTCAAGGTCCTAGGTCCATGGGATTTTCCAGGCAATAATAATGGAGTGCCATTTCCTTCTCTAGGGGTTCTTGTTGACCCAGGGATCAAACCTGCATCTCCTGGGTCTCATTATTGTAAGGCAGATTTTTTTTTCATCATTGAGTTACTTGGGGAGGCTCTTATCCAAGTAAATGAAAACACTAATGACTATGTTGCCCTATGTTCATGGCTGCATATTTACAAGGAAAGGCATAGATACTGCCTAAGTACTCGTCAACAAACAATGAATAAAGGACATATGCCATATACAGACACACATACCCAATGCAATACTACTTAGATATAAAAAAGTATAATCTTAGCATTCAAAACAATATGAAAAAAAAACAATATGGAAAGACCCTGAGGATATTATCATAGGTGAAATAAATTAGATAGCAAAATATAAATGCTATGTAATTTCACATACATGTGGAACATAAAAAGTATAATTTCAAAAACAAAACAAAGATGAACACATCAATGGAGAGAACAGAATAGTAGTTACCTGAGGAAAGTGTGATAGCCACAGGAGAAAATTCATAAAGAAGGTCAATAATAGTAACAGATGAAAACTGAAAAAATATTGGTGGCAAGCACACCACTGTGTATAGGGAATTCAAAATACGATGCCACACACATTAAGCTGTTACAGTGCTATAAACCAGTGTTACCACAATTAAAAAATGAGAATGTTAGTGTTCGTTTGGATGTGCAAAAAAGTAAATTCTGGTGCACTATATGATGTTAATATAATTTATGCTACAGTCACTGTGCAATAAGTTTGAAAGTTACTTAAAAATGAAAAATAAAACTGGGATGAAAGTAAAAGACTGTAAAAGTGTTAGTCGATAAGTTGTATCTGACTCTTTGAGACCCCCATGGACTGTAGCCCTCTAAGCTCCTTTGTTCATGAGGTCCTCCAGAAAGGATACTGGAGCCATTCCCTCCTTCAGAGGATCAAACGCTGGTCTGCTGCATTGCTGGCAGATTCTTTACCATTTGAGCCACCAGGGAAGCCCTAAAACTAGTACATTATGTAGCACTTCTACTTCTACATGTATATTCATGTAATTAAAGCCTCTGTCTTTAAGAGATATGTGCACCCATGCTCATTGCAACATTATGCACTATATGTAAGGCATGAATATAACCAAAGTTTCCATTGGTTAATGAAAGGGTTTTTTAAATTGTTTTATTACATATATATATATATATATATATATATATATATATATATATATGAAATGTTTCTTGGCAGTAATAAGGAAATCTTCCCATTATTGACAACATGGTTGAACTTTAGTGAAAATCAAATATTGTATTACCTTACATTTATGTGGAATCTAAAAAGTCCAGCATTGTAGAAATAAAGAATAGAATGCTGGCTTCTAAAACCCAGGGAAGGGGGCATTTTGGAAGATGTTGGTCAAAGAATCCAAAGTTCCAATTTTAAGATGAAAAAGTTTTGAATATTTGAATGAATATACACTTAAAGAAATTAGAAATTTCTAAATTTCTGAATTAGAAATTAGAAATTAAAGAAAGCAGAAATTTAGGCATAAAATTTTAAAGTAGAATTTGGGAACTGAATATTAATTATGGAATAATTTTCCTGTGTGAATGTTTCACAGATTTAAAGCCAGGAGTGCATTTCAATTAATATAATGGCAAATTCTCAGAAAATGGGCCCAAATGTCTCCAAACTCACCTTAATTTCTATATATACTTCACATGTGATATTAACACAGAATGACTGAAGCCAAGGAAAGCTTAGTAATTGAACTGAGAGGGTGAAATTTAGTCTCCATAAACCAAATAATATTGAGTAAAGATCTCTACATTATTCCTATTGCTGCTGTAACAAATTACTATAGTAGCAACTTAAACAAGTTGATGCTCCTAAATTCTGGAAGCTGGAGGTCTGGAATTGTTTCTATTGAGCTAAAATAGTGACATCAGTGTGGATGGGTCCTTTCTGGAGGGTGGAAGGAATATTTTGTTTCCTGTCTTATTCTGTTTCTAGAGGCCACCTGCATTCCTTGGCTAATGGCCACATCACCAAAGTCAGCATCTTAACATTTTCAGATCTCTCTGGGACTTCAACCTATTCTGTCTGTCATCCACCTTTAGAAAACACTTGTGATTAAATCATTCCACCTGGATAATCATGACTAATCTTCCTAAGGTCCTCTTATTAGAAATGTCACTCTACTTACTGCCTTAAACATCCCTTGTCATGTAAAACAATGTATTCAAAGGTTAGAGGAATATGAATGTGGACATCTTTCAGAGACCATTATTTGGCCACTACAGAGATTTTTTTTACAAATATAGTATTAATATCTGGTGTGGTTCCAGGGTTCATATATACATGAATTGGACACGGAATTTGTCATAGCCTCTGGGATGAATGGATACACTTTTCATTCAAAGCTTGTTGCAAAGAGGCTGATTCATAATTCCATGCAAAGTTAATTCTTAGTGGGCAATATCTATGTACATATGATCCTAAACATAACTACAGCCTTGCCTACTCACAGAGTGGCCACAGTCCAGTACCTGCTTCGTCAACACCATACAGGAAATTGTAAGAAATGCAGAGTCTCTTGGCTCTCAAAAGAGGACCTCATGATCAAAAACTGCATTTCAACCAGAACCTGGGTGACTGGTATGTACAATGAAATTGGAAATGTGCTAGCCTAGAGTAAGCTCACTCCTTTTGCTCATTGTTTACATTTCGAGACACTACTTATATTGAGTGCCATCCTCTGCATTGTAGGTGTTTAGAAGCATCCTTTAAATGTGACCAAGTGATATCCATGAGAAAGGCATTTCTGGTTGCGAATCACTGGCCCAGAGTTTGAACACCTGAAACAACCTGACAGAATTCCAATAAAAGTCCCACACCTTATTAGGATTACAGTTGTTGTATTATTTATTCCCCATGAACCTCATTTCTGCAATTGAAAATGTAGTTTATAATAGTACTACCTAATAGAATGTGATTTTCTAAATGTTAAATTATACAGTTCTCACAAGGTGCGAAGATCTAAATATGCTTCTTAACAATACACAAAAATTTTGTTGTTGTTGTTCAGTCATTCAGTCCTATCTGACTCTCTGCAACCCAATAGACTATGGCATGCCAGGCTTCCCTGTCCTTCACCATCTCCCAGAGCTTGCTCTAACTCATGTCCATTGAGTCAGTGATGACATCCAACCATCTCATCCTCTGTCATCCCCTTCTCCTTCTGCCTTCAGTCTTTCCTAGCATCTGGGTCTCTTCCAATGAGTCGTCTCTTTGCATCAGGTGGTCAAAGTATTGGAGCTTCAACTTCAGCATCAGTCTTTCCAATGAATATTCAGGGTCAATTTCCTTTAGGATTGACTGGTATAATCTCCTTGCAGTCCAAGCAACTCTCAAGAATCGTCTCCAATACCACAGTTCGAAAGCATCAATTGCTTGGCACTCAGCCTTCTTTATGGTCCAATTCTCACCTCCATACATGACTAGTGGAAAGGATGGATCTTTGTTGACGAAATGATGTCTCTGCTTTTTAATATGCTGTCTAGGTTTGTCATAGCTGTTTTTCCAAGGACCAAAGATTTTGTAATGATGACTAAATGACAGCCCTTATCTTATACTAGAAGTATGACATTTCTAATAATTTTCAGAAAAATGTCAGGAAGCTAAAGTGTGTATTGCCAAATGGTTTACATTAAAGGAATTAATTTTTCTCTCATATAGAGTAGAATAATAGGTTTTTTTTTGGTTGCTGTTTGTTTCTTTTCTTTAAGACTTCTGCCACTGTGACCCATCAAAAGTCCATGCAATTGGTTATGGACCTAATCAAGACAGAAAACTCAAGCTTACATTCTGGAGAAATCTTTAATTCAGGGTTGGAATTTGGTGCTGGGATGTGAAGTCTTATTTCCTCTGGAAGACAGATGAGATCATAGAGCAATTAATAAATACTGACTTTACCTGGCTTGCTACATTGTCTTCTAGACAATGTAACTTGTCTATGTAAATGGTTCCCATCTTCCCCATAGGGAATCTGTTACTAGAGGTGGGGGTCACAAGGGAAATATGCTAATGAGCAGACACAGGGAGCTCTGAATATATCCTCTGCTGCATCCCTCAGCCTGGGCAACCTTGGCCTGAACAAGACATCGTTGTTGCTTTTGGAGCCATAATTTCTTCCAGAAAAACAATTCTTGCCTCCATCCCACTGTCATGTCTGGGAACACAGCTTCTGTCTCCATCATCAACCATCCAAGAGGTGTCTGTCATCTATGTTGACATCTTTTTATCTGAGACTCCACCCAGGTGAGTCTAAGAGGCCAGTAAATATGACAAGAGAAGGTGAAAGGGCATGGCAGGCTTGAATGTTTACCTGAGTTTACCTGAGAGGTAGCCTGGACTCACCCAGAGCCAGGATCACTGGGTTTGTCTGTGTGCTTGGTTAATGACATAATATATTAATTTTTGATCCCCAAAGTAAAAGGAAACATTGAACTCTACGATGCAAGGATCATTACTAGCAAACATGGAAACCCAATTAGAAGAGGAAGTGTAAGGGGCAAGGGAAGCTCATTCCTCTTTTGTCCTTTTCACTGTAACATGACCAACATTGATGTAAATAAATTATAGTATATAATTATAGTATATATATATATATATATAAAAAGTTCTCTGTGCATAAATTTCCCAGGTGATGATGGGTTGCATGCCCTTTCAGGGATCTTCCTGCCCCAGGAACAAATTCATCTCCTGGCTCTGGTACTACAAGCAAATTTTACTGGTTTTAAACCCCCACCAAGGGCTTCATAGCCCAGGAATATAGTTTTGGTTGCTGTTTCTTTTCTTTAAGACTTCTGCCACTGTGACCCATCAAAAGTCCATGCAATTGGTTATGGACCTAATCAAGACAGAAAACTCAAGCTTACATTCTGGAGAAATCTTTAATTCAGGGTTGGAATTTGGTGCTGGGATGTGAAGTCTTATTTCCTCTGGAAGACAGATGAGATCATAGAGCAATTAATAAATACTGACTTTACCTGGCTTGCTACATTGTCTTCTAGACAATGTAACTTGTCTATGTAAATGGTTCCCATCTTCCCCATAGGGAATCTGTTACTAGAGGTGGGGGTCACAAGGGAAATATGCTAATGAGCAGACACAGGGAGCTCTGAATATATCCTCTGCTGCATCCCTCAGCCTGGGCAACCTTGGCCTGAACAAGACATCGTTGTTGCTTTTGGAGCCATAATTTCTTCCAGAAAAACAATTCTTGCCTCCATCCCACTGTCATGTCTGGGAACACAGCTTCTGTCTCCATCATCAACCATCCAAGAGGTGTCTGTCATCTATGTTGACATCTTTTTATCTGAGACTCCACCCAGGTGAGTCTAAGAGGCCAGTAAATATGACAAGAGAAGGTGAAAGGGCATGGCAGGCTTGAATGTTTACCTGAGTTTACCTGAGAGGTAGCCTGGACTCACCCAGAGCCAGGATCACTGGGTTTGTCTGTGTGCTTGGTTAATGACATAATATATTAATTTTTGATCCCCAAAGTAAAAGGAAACATTGAACTCTACGATGCAAGGATCATTACTAGCAAACATGGAAACCCAATTAGAAGAGGAAGTGTAAGGGGCAAGGGAAGCTCATTCCTCTTTTGTCCTTTTCACTGTAACATGACCAACATTGATGTAAATAAATTATAGTATATAATTATAGTATATATATATATATATATATATAAAACAGAGTTCTCTGTGCATTGAATTCCCCAGGTGAGAATAGAATGGGTTGCATGCCCTCCTCCAGGGGATCTTCCTGCCCCAGGAATCAAATTCAAGTCTCCTGAGTCTCTGGTACTACAAGCAAATTCTTTACTGTTTAACCACCACCAAGTCCATAGTACGTTCATGGACTTCATGTGTATATAGAGGTATATACAAATATTTAATGTATGTTTTAGAGGCTGGTTTTAGATGTTGATCAAAATTGTTTCATATAGGCTTCCAAGATTGAATTTCATGGGTGTTGAAAATACATAATGTGGATAAGGGGACTCCTTATGACCTGAAGTTCCAGCAGCAGCAGGAAGGCTATTTTCTCACCTCTTCTGACACCATCTCTCCTGCTTATGTTCCTCATTACAGTGGCCCCCTTTGTTGGGCTGGAGCATCTTCAGTGAGTGTTTTCCAGGCACTGGCTCTTTCCTTGTCAGGCACATGCTTGCCCATTTATGCTGACATCACTGGCTGTATCTTTGAAATCTGTTCAAATATTATCTTGTTTGAAGTTTCTTGCTGAACATGTATTAAAAAATAGCACCTTTGCTTGACTCTGCTTAGTATGTCTGATTTATCTTCATAGCATCTGGAACCACTAAATTTGTTTCTCTCCTCTATAACTGGATTTTGGGAGTTTTGTGTTTTTAGAAGCTCACATTTCCTTCATGGAAAGTACCTGGGCTTTGTCTCAATTAAGTTTATGTTTGTCAAATGTGTGAAAGAATTTCTCATTAAAACCTTGAGTACATGACCTCTTGAGGAAAAACCTGTTAATTAGAGATGGCACATGGAAATCCCCAAAAATATTCAAATCCATGAACCAAATCCTGAAATTAATGTCTTGATGGCAAAGTCTACATGGTCATATTTTAAAAATGTGAGTAATATCAGTTTGTATGGAGATAGTCATGATATTTACCCCTTTCCTGGTCATCATACCCACCATCTGGCAGCAAGGAACAAGACAGGAGGTGCAAAATTTCTTCTTATGGGATTTTCAGAGGCACCTGAACAGCAGCTCCTCATATTTGGGATTTTTCTCACTATGTACCTGATCACTGTGTTTGGAAACTTGCTCATCATCCTGGTCGTTAGCACAGACTCCCACCTCCACACCCCCATGTACTTCTTCCTCTCCAACCTGTCCTTTGTAGACATCTGTGCCACCTCCACCACCATCCCAAAGATGCTGTGGAACATTTGGGCACAGAGTAAAGTCATAACCTATGAAGGCTGCATTATCCAGATGCAGTTTTTTGCACTCTTTACAGTATTGGACATCTTCCTCCTGACAGTGATGGCCTATGACCGCTTTGTGGCCATCTGCCACCCCCTGCACTACATGCTCATCATGAACCCCTGGCTCTGCAGACTGCTGGTTCTGGTGTCCTGGATCATCAGTGTCCTCCATTCCTTGTTAGAAGGCCTAATGGTGTTGAGACTGTCCTTCTGTACACTTTTAGAAATTCCCCACTTTTTCTGTGAACTGAAAGAGATGATCCAACTTGCCTGTTCTGACACATTTCTCAATAACATGGTGATGTATTCTGGAGCTGTGTTTCTGGCTGGTGGTTCCCTTATATGTATCCTTTACTCTTACTCTAAGATAATATCCTCCATACATGCCATCTCATCAGCTCAGGGGATGTATAAAGCACTTTCCACCTGTGCATCTCACCTCTTAGTGGTCTCCTTATTCTATTGTACAGGCTTAGGAGTGTACCTTAGCTCTGCAGCTACCTCCAGTTCACACTTAAGTGCAATAGCCTCTGTGATGTACACCATGGTCACACCCATGCTGAACCCTTTCATCTATAGTCTGAGAAATAAAGATTTAAAGAAGGGTCTGAAAAATCTGTTTGGAAAGATAATTATAAAGGGTCCTGTTGTGCTAGGTCTTAAGCAGTACCCCTAATAGCAGAGCTCAGAACTTGAGTCAAATATTGCCAGTGTTTGATCAAATTGTGGAAGTAGAACATGCCTTTTTTAATTTTTCTTAACATTGCTTTGAATTTATGGGCTTCCCTGGTGATCCAGTTGGTAAAGGGTCTGCCTTGCAGTGCAAGGGGTGCTGGTTCGATCCCTGGCCTGGGAAGAACCCACATCTTGCGGAGTGGCTGGGCCGGTGTGTCCAATCATGAGACAGCACTCTGGAATGCATGTGCCCAGAGCCAGTGCTCTGCAGTGAGAGAGGCCACTTCAATGGGAGGCCCACACAGGCCAAAGAACAGAGAAGGATGGAAATTAGTAAAAGACCAATAAAAGAGGCCAAAGTTAAAAAAAAAAATTGTTTTGAATTTAAACTTTATAGAATTTATGTAACTCACTTTTATGGCTTTGTGATATCTGATACCTAATATTTTTCCCTTTTAATTTTACCACTCTCTCAATTGCATTTCTGATCTTAGATATAAACATTGGAAATTTCCATTTATCAAAGGCGACTACACATATCTCTGATGAGTAATTTCTTCCCAGGATGACATAGTTAAAATGTGAAATAGATGACAGTGAGCATTGCTTTCTTTTGTTTGATTAACAGAAAAGTTATGAGTTATTCTACTCCTATGAAGGAAAAACCCTCCTTTTGGGTTTATCCATTATTGGTAAGTTTGTAGCAGAGGAAAACTGAGACCACAGCTTCCATTTTTTAAATATCATTTTGCACATATCATGCCTCAATTGATCTTTTATCTGACAATCCAAACATTAAATTGTTGGTTTTTATCACTGATGATGGGATATTTTTCTACTCATTAGGATTTTGCTCTGATTTACAGCTCGTGTTTACTATGTCTACTACAGTTACTGGCAAATACTACTAATAAGCTACGTGTCTCCAAATGAAACCCGCACTGAAAGATAAACATGAAAAAGTAGATTGATATAATATGGCCTTAGACTTTCAAGTAAAATGAAGTATAATACATTTATTACTGTGAAAAAATCTTTTTCACACAGTTCATATTTTCATTAAAATATGGACTATCAGTGTCTGTTTGTGAGGTGCATTCACTGAGCTGAAGGACTGGTTTGATATTTTCCTTTTATTTATTTTGTATTTCTGGTTAGAAATTTTCAGTCTTTTCAGTAATTATTATTCCTTCCATTTCTGTTAATGAGACATCTCCATCTGTTCATAATTTTGTCAGATGACTATGAGGGCAGAGAATGAAGAGCATCAATATCATCCACTAAGTATAATCCTCATACTAAAGGGTAACTCATAGAAAGTTCAATTCCTTTCAGATATGTGATTTGGGGTTACAAGTATTGTGCAAAAGTCCATGTATTTCCATCACCACCATGTGACTTCAAGGGGACCTCACTGGAGTCCTTTTTTCCATAGAGTTATGTGAAATAAACGAGTAATAGAGTGACTATGGATGTTATCCTTAAATATCAGACAAAACACCTGGAATATGTAGAATCAGTTAATGATGATTGCCCTCCAATTTGATTATTTTATCAATTAGTTATTGCTGTTTACAAGCTTTTGCAAAATAAAATTGTTTAACACAGTATCTTTATCTTTAAGTGAGATGGAACAGTGTGAAGCTGCTCTGAGCTCTACAGGCATGAATCTCCACCATGTGTTTCAAAGGTTCTCCACCATGTTGTGTGTGGTTGTACTGCTCTTCTGTTTGGAACCAATTTGTCATTAAACTACTTTCATACATGTAGTCTAATCTTCCAATTTGCAATGAGAATTAAATTTATTAAATGTGAATTTTCTTTATTCCACTCTCTCACTATGCACGTATGAAACCTTGATTTTTGTCAGTTAGAAGAGGCATCTCCCATTCCTGCTAGATGTGACTCAGCTATTTTTCCTCTGGATCCTACCTTGGCATGGGCATTACATTTTTTTTTAATTTATATAAATTTATTAAAGCACAATTACATGCAGTAAGCTGCACTTATTTAAAGGAGCCTACCGAAGAATTTAAAAAGTCATTTAGCAGTTTAGAGTGTATGCTGCCTGGTTCCATTTCTATTCAACTTGAGAAGGTAGCCCCTGATTAACACACTGCCTGCTTCCATTTCTTTTCAGTTTAACAAGGTATATGATAATGTTACTGTTTTGTTATGTTCTTATTAGACATGTAATCCCCTAGCCTCTCTTTCCTTACTTCTAAAGGTAACATGAAAAAATAAGCATAATTTCTGAAGGATGCTATTAGAAAATCTGAAAGATAGAATACTTATGTACTCAAAAGAACACATTCAAACTTAGAAAGCATGTACATGTGTGTGTTATTTATGTATGTATTCTCTCAGATAGGTACATTTGCTGAGGATAGATTAGGATAATTAAAAGTTTAGAAATGCTGCTAGAGGGTTAAAGACTGAGAGGGAACTTTAAGGGAGTTTGGGGTAGAGCTAATGACCACTTAAAAAGATCTAAAACTGCAGACGGGGTTACAAGTATTGTGCAAAAGTCCATGTATTTCCATCACCACCATGTGACTTCAAGGGGACCTCACTGGAGTCCTTTTTTCCATAGAGTTATGTGAAATAAACGAGTAATAGAGTGACTATGGATGTTATCCTTAAATATCAGACAAAACACCTGGAATATGTAGAATCAGTTAATGATGATTGCCCTCCAATTTGATTATTTTATCAATTAGTTATTGCTGTTTACAAGCTTTTGCAAAATAAAATTGTTTAACACAGTATCTTTATCTTTAAGTGAGATGGAACAGTGTGAAGCTGCTCTGAGCTCTACAGGCATGAATCTCCACCATGTGTTTCAAAGGTTCTCCACCATGTTGTGTGTGGTTGTACTGCTCTTCTGTTTGGAACCAATTTGTCATTAAACTACTTTCATACATGTAGTCTAATCTTCCAATTTGCAATGAGAATTAAATTTATTAAATGTGAATTTTCTTTATTCCACTCTCTCACTATGCACGTATGAAACCTTGATTTTTGTCAGTTAGAAGAGGCATCTCCCATTCCTGCTAGATGTGACTCAGCTATTTTTCCTCTGGATCCTACCTTGGCATGGGCATTACATTTTTTTTTAATTTATATAAATTTATTAAAGCACAATTACATGCAGTAAGCTGCACTTATTTAAAGGAGCCTACCGAAGAATTTAAAAAGTCATTTAGCAGTTTAGAGTGTATGCTGCCTGGTTCCATTTCTATTCAACTTGAGAAGGTAGCCCCTGATTAACACACTGCCTGCTTCCATTTCTTTTCAGTTTAACAAGGTATATGATAATGTTACTGTTTTGTTATGTTCTTATTAGACATGTAATCCCCTAGCCTCTCTTTCCTTACTTCTAAAGGTAACATGAAAAAATAAGCATAATTTCTGAAGGATGCTATTAGAAAATCTGAAAGATAGAATACTTATGTACTCAAAAGAACACATTCAAACTTAGAAAGCATGTACATGTGTGTGTTATTTATGTATGTATTCTCTCAGATAGGTACATTTGCTGAGGATAGATTAGGATAATTAAAAAGTTTAGAAATGCTGCTAGAGGGTTAAAGACTGAGAGGGAACTTTAAGGGAGTTTGGGGGACTATTGTAAGCTAATGACCACTTAAAAAAAAAAAAGAATTCAGTAACCAAGCTGCAGTCTACATATGTAGGAAAATTATAACACAACAGGTTTTGGGGTCTATATCTAGTTATGCAAAGTCAAGAAAATAATGGTCCTTGAAGAGTAGGATTTCTGCTTGTAGCGAGATAGGAATATAGGTGAAGGAGGAGAGAAACGAGCTGAAAGTGCACCTTGTAAATACACCTGATTCATTACCATATCTTTGTACATGTCACCATCTTTTTGCTAATATACACACAATATCAACAGCACCTTGGGGCTTCCCTGGTGACTCAATGGCAAAGAGTTCGCCTACCAATGCGGGAGACACAGATTCGATCCCTGATCCAGAAAGATCCCACATAGCAACTAAACCCATGAGCCACAATGATTGAACCTGTGCTCTAGAGCCTTGGAGTCACAACTACTGAGCCTATGAGCCACAACTACTGAAGCCCGTGTGCCCTAGAACCCAAGTTTCACAACAGGAGAAGTCACTGCAACAAGAAGCCTGCTCACCTCAACTAGAGAGTCGCCCCTACTCCCTGCAACTAGAGAAGAGCCTGCAGCAGCAGTGAAAACCCAGAATTCCCCAAAATAAATGAAAAAATAAAAAATTTTAAAAGTTTTTTAAAAAACCACAGCACCTTGATGGTCCTGGTTAGACCTTATAGGGGCAAAGTGAGGAGAGAGATAGATGCGCTCCAGGTAAGGCATTTACCATCAGCCTCCTGTTTGTCTTCGGAAATGCAAGTAACAACAAAACAGGATAAATAGCCAGTCTTTGACTCTGGTAAACACCTTAACATAATACACATGACAAAGACAAAGATGGGCAAAACCTGTCTGAGTAAAGGATTAAGGGAATCCCCACTCCTGCCTCTTTTAGGACAAGGGAGACGCTATACATGCACAGAAAGGCTCCTTGAGGGTCAAAAGTCAGGGAATAATGCCAGACCATTTTGAATTTTGTTCCTCCCAGAAGCCTTCACTTTGAGGTCTATCTCGGCTGGGGGATGCATGCATATTCAAGGTAGGGCCCCAGGGTAGACCAGCTGTGAAAAAAAAGAAACTAGATAAATGGCTAAAGGTAAAATGTGCCCCAGAAGAACTGACCTATATAAACGACTTAATCACCTCATTACTGTGCTTCTCCTCACTGGGGGAGGGGGGGATGCTCAAGTCCTTTTTCCCAGTGTGTGCATCTCTGCCTTGCTTCTATGCTTACTAAAAGAGCATTTCTCTCTGTGCTTTCCCACTTGTTGTGCTATGTCTCTAATAACAAACTTTGTACCTGCATTTACATTTTCTGCCTCTGTGATAAATGCATTTTTCACTGGGGGCAACGATCCGGGGGAAAATAACTTGTAGCCTCTGGCTCATGCTGGTCTGGTGGTTAAGATTCTCAGTGCTCATTCAGGCTACTCAGGTTCAATTCCTGGGGAGGGAATTGAGATCTCACTTGACACCACTGCTCCTTGCTGCCTTGGTAAGGTCAGAAGGAGGAAGTAATGATGCAAAGCTTTGATGTCTACCCCCAAAATGAGGAAAAACGTGGTCTTCACTCATTCCTGCTTTTTCCTTGATTATAAGAATGTAGCCCTCATTCTTGGGGCTGCAGTCCCTTGGTAGACCACTTTTACCTCTCAGAAACACCCTGTGCTAATAAATTCACCCTTTTCCTATCACTTTGCCTCACACTGAATTTTCTGTTTCCACACCAAGGAACCTTAGCTTCATTAAGTCCTGATTCCAGGTGAAGGGTTTTCAATAAAACATCGTTGGTTCAGGTCATAGTCATCGGTTCAAATCTAGGTCTGATGGGTTCAAATCCCATCCCAAGGAGCATAGTTTCACACTCAAATACATGTGTGTACACGGACACATTCATTTTAATGCCCTGTTGAAGGAAACCTTTCAACCTTTCAACCTTCAAGGAAAATAAAGAAATGGCGTTAATGATATCCTACTTAAGATGGAATTTCAAGGAATGCAGAAATTTAGGTAAACTTTAAAGTAGAATATGGGGCTCTACTTTGGATATCAATTAGTTTTCTTATCTTAATGCCTCAAAGTCAAGGCCAAGTTTATTCTTATGAAATGGGGAATTCAGTGCACTAGCTAATGGGCCAAATATTTCTGAACTGACTCGATATTTTTCTTTTATTAAAGTGGGCTTCAAAGAAAACTGTCTTTATCCAAGGGATACTAAATGCCCTAATTGAGAAGCTTCAATGTAGTTCTTCTGATGCCTTTGAACTGTGGTGTTGTAGAAAACTTTTGAGAGTCCCTTGGATTACAAGGATATTGTATCAGTCAATCCTAAGGGAAATCAACCCTGAATATTCACTGAATGCTGAAGTCTTTGACCACCAGATGGGAAGAGCTAACTCACTGGTAGAAAATCAAAGGCAGAAGAAGGGGACCACAGAGGACAAGATGGTTGTATGGCATCACTGACTCAATGGACCTAAGTTGGAGCAAACTGAGAGATGGTGAAGAACAGGGAAGCCTGACGTGCTTCAGTGCATGTGGTCACAAAAGAGTCAGACACGACTGAGCTATTGAACTGAACTATTAATACAGTTCATTTTAGAAATCTGTATTAAAATATGATTTCACTGAGGTTCACTTCTATGTAACCAGGGGAGTTTGCAAAGAAATGAATGTTTATGGAGGAAAACATGTGATTCTTTTTTTGTTGTTAAGGTTTTTCTTTTTCTTTTGGCTTGAAGTTTTTTTAATTTCTTTATTGCTGGAATCTTTTTGAGGGAGTAGGGGGCTGGTTGGGGAGGGTGGGGCCGGGTGTGCCACTTCTATTGGTCTTTCATTTATCTATTTTCTTCCATCTTTGTTCTCTGGCCAGTGTGGGCCTCCCATCGCAGTGGCATCTGTTGTCGCAGAGCACCTGCTCTGGGCACATGTGCTCCAGAGCTCCGGCTTGGTAATTGGACGCATTGGTGCAGCTGCTCTGTGGCACAAGGGATCGTCCCAGGCCAGGGATCAAACCTGCGGCCCTTGCACTGCAAGGCGGTGTCCCTACCCACTGGACCACCAGGGAAGCCCCAACATGTGATTCTTATACACTGGCTTAGGCAGGAATTGACCTTCTTTTGTGAGTCATCCCTGATCATAAGGAATGATGAGATGCTTGATCATAAAGAAGATATGTAACAGCTGATATTTATAATAAATATATATCAATCCTTAAAATATTGTGAATATTTAAAATAGAGGAATGTATTTCATTTAGAATAATAGAAGAATTCACGTGTAGGTATATCTGGAGGGTTTAGATAAGAAACAAGAAGATAATACACTATAAAACAGGTAAAACAAATCATCAACCCTTGGATTACAAGGATATTGTATCAGTCAATCCTAAGGGAAATCAACCCTGAATATTCACTGAATGCTGAAGTCTTTGACCACCAGATGGGAAGAGCTAACTCACTGGTAGAAAATCAAAGGCAGAAGAAGGGGACCACAGAGGACAAGATGGTTGTATGGCATCACTGACTCAATGGACCTAAGTTGGAGCAAACTGAGAGATGGTGAAGAACAGGGAAGCCTGACGTGCTTCAGTGCATGTGGTCACAAAAGAGTCAGACACGACTGAGCTATTGAACTGAACTATTAATACAGTTCATTTTAGAAATCTGTATTAAAATATGATTTCACTGAGGTTCACTTCTATGTAACCAGGGGAGTTTGCAAAGAAATGAATGTTTATGGAGGAAAACATGTGATTCTTTTTTTGTTGTTAAGGTTTTTCTTTTTCTTTTGGCTTGAAGTTTTTTTAATTTCTTTATTGCTGGAATCTTTTTGAGGGAGTAGGGGGCTGGTTGGGGAGGGTGGGGCCGGGTGTGCCACTTCTATTGGTCTTTCATTTATCTATTTTCTTCCATCTTTGTTCTCTGGCCAGTGTGGGCCTCCCATCGCAGTGGCATCTGTTGTCGCAGAGCACCTGCTCTGGGCACATGTGCTCCAGAGCTCCGGCTTGGTAATTGGACGCATTGGTGCAGCTGCTCTGTGGCACAAGGGATCGTCCCAGGCCAGGGATCAAACCTGCGGCCCTTGCACTGCAAGGCGGTGTCCCTACCCACTGGACCACCAGGGAAGCCCCAACATGTGATTCTTATACACTGGCTTAGGCAGGAATTGACCTTCTTTTGTGAGTCATCCCTGATCATAAGGAATGATGAGATGCTTGATCATAAAGAAGATATGTAACAGCTGATATTTATAATAAATATATATCAATCCTTAAAATATTGTGAATATTTAAAATAGAGGAATGTATTTCATTTAGAATAATAGAAGAATTCACGTGTAGGTATATCTGGAGGGTTTAGATAAGAAACAAGAAGATAATACACTATAAAACAGGTAAAACAAATCATCAACACATTAATCCCAAGGTAATTCACTCACCACAATAATATCAATTTTTTTTATAGGTGAAGGAGTAGATGTACAGTATGAAAAAAATATCTTGCAAGTAATATTAACTATATTTTAACATTCCCTTCCCCACATACCATATATTTGTTATGTGCAATGATTTATTCTAATATGCATTACTTTAAAAACTCCACTTGGAGACATATATGTGAAACTATGTTTTTGTCAGTGGCTATGTAGTGATAGTGGTAAAATCTGCCCGCCAATGCAAGCGACACAAAAAATGAGGGTTCCATTCCTGGATTGAGAAGATCCTTTGGCATAGGAAATGGCATGCCACTTCAGTATTTTTACCTGGAGAATCCCATGGGCAGAGGAGCCAGGTGGGCCACAGTCCATAGGGTTGCAAAAGTCAGACATGGATTGGCGACTAAATAACAATCATGATAAGTATTGTGGAATAGAGTCAGATAATATAGCCCTGACAAGGAAAATAAAATTCAAAACACAGTGCATGGTGAAATCCAGATTATCAGGAAGAACAGCTAAGGTGGTGATATACAAAGGAATGATAGACATCAGAGAAATCAGTAGTCTGAGACTTTCCTTCTTACAGGCATGTAAATAGCCATGGATGCCTAGAGTACTTTTGTCCATAGGAGCAGTACAACTCATGAGTGTTCTTTATTAAAACACAGGAAAACAACTGGCGCTATAATTACTTGTGAAAAAATTGTTCTTAAGAAATCTGGTGACTAATATGATAGTCAGTAATTCCAAAATAGGTCAGATCAAAGGATGAAAACAAATTTTGTGTGGAGACCAGGAAGAAAACAATTCTTATACACTGGCTTAGGCAGGAATTGACCTTCTTTTGTGAGTCATCCCTGATCATAAGGAATGATGAGATGCTTGATCATAAAGAAGATATGTAACAGCTGATATTTATAATAAATATATATCAATCCTTAAAATATTGTGAATATTTAAAATAGAGGAATGTATTTCATTTAGAATAATAGAAGAATTCACGTGTAGGTATATCTGGAGGGTTTAGATAAGAAACAAGAAGATAATACACTATAAAACAGGTAAAACAAATCATCAACACATTAATCCCAAGGTAATTCACTCACCACAATAATATCAATTTTTTTTATAGGTGAAGGAGTAGATGTACAGTATGAAAAAAATATCTTGCAAGTAATATTAACTATATTTTAACATTCCCTTCCCCACATACCATATATTTGTTATGTGCAATGATTTATTCTAATATGCATTACTTTAAAAACTCCACTTGGAGACATATATGTGAAACTATGTTTTTGTCAGTGGCTATGTAGTGATAGTGGTAAAATCTGCCCGCCAATGCAAGCGACACAAAAAATGAGGGTTCCATTCCTGGATTGAGAAGATCCTTTGGCATAGGAAATGGCATGCCACTTCAGTATTTTTACCTGGAGAATCCCATGGGCAGAGGAGCCAGGTGGGCCACAGTCCATAGGGTTGCAAAAGTCAGACATGGATTGGCGACTAAATAACAATCATGATAAGTATTGTGGAATAGAGTCAGATAATATAGCCCTGACAAGGAAAATAAAATTCAAAACACAGTGCATGGTGAAATCCAGATTATCAGGAAGAACAGCTAAGGTGGTGATATACAAAGGAATGATAGACATCAGAGAAATCAGTAGTCTGAGACTTTCCTTCTTACAGGCATGTAAATAGCCATGGATGCCTAGAGTACTTTTGTCCATAGGAGCAGTACAACTCATGAGTGTTCTTTATTAAAACACAGGAAAACAACTGGCGCTATAATTACTTGTGAAAAAATTGTTCTTAAGAAATCTGGTGACTAATATGATAGTCAGTAATTCCCAAATTGGTCAGATCCAAGTGTGAAAACAAATTTTTGTGAATTGGAGACCAGGAAGAAAACAACTCTTGGATAACAGAGAGGAATGACAAAGTTAAATCAAGTGAGTTACATAAATTTATGAAGGAGGTAAAGTCAAAGAAATGAGAACTCCAAGAATTAAATGGAAAGATCAGGTTCTGCTTCTAAAATCTGATCAAAAAATGAAATTTCTGGCTTTGAAGCTTTAAAACTATCAATCATGCTCCCTTCTTCAGCTCAGAAGAGCTGGCTTCTTTGTAGAGTTGTCACCCTAGAGAATGCTTCCAGAGATCTCTTTATGTCTTTGTTCCTCAGACTGTAGATGAAGGGGTTCAGCATTGGTGTGACCACAGTGTACATCGCTGAGGCTGTTGCACTTGAGAGTGAGTTGTGGGCCTCAGTAGGGTAAATGTACACCCCTAAGCACGTACAATAAAATAAGGAGACAACTAAGAGGTGAGATGCACAGGTGGAAAATGCTTTATACTTTCCTTGAGTTGATGAGATTCCACGTATGGAGGAAACTATCCTAGAGTAAGAGTAAAGGATACCAGCCAAGGGTGAACCTCCCAACAAGATAGCTGCAAAATACATCACCAGGTCATTAAGAAAGGTGTCACAACAGGCAACTTGAACCAACTGCTTGAGTTCACAGAAATAGTGTGGGATCATCATCACCTTTCTACAGAAGGACAGCCTCGATACCATTAAGATTTGTAAGAAGGAATCCAAGACACTGATGGTCCAGCTAATCAGCACCAGCAGGCCACAGAGCTGGGAGTCCATAATGACTGTGTAGTGCAAGGGGTGGCAGATGGCCACGAAGCGGTCATAAGCCATTGCTGTCAGGAGGAAGTCATCCAAAACTACAAACAAGGTGAAAAAATACACCTGGGTGATGCAGCCTTCATAGCTGATCACTTTACTCTGGGTCTGGATGTTCCACAGCATCTTTGGGATGGTGGTGGAGGTGAAACAAATGTCTACAAAGGACAAGTTGGAGAGAAAGAAGTACATGGGGGTGTGGAGATGAGAGTCTGAGCTGACGGCCAGGATGATGAGCAGGTTTCCAGACACAGTGATCAGGTACATGGAGAGGAAAAGTCCAAATATGAGGGGCTGAAGGTCTGCTTCTTCTGAAAATCCCAGAAGGAGAAATTCTGAAACATTTGTCAGGTTTCTTGGCCCCATGTGGTGAAGGTGACTTCTGGAAAGAGAAAAATATCCTGTCTATTTTCACAAAAACAGACATTGCTTGCATTGCTTAAAAACAAATGTTTCTATTTTACTTAAGTACGTTTAATTATGTTTGCTTAAGTTCAGTGTTTTTTTACTCGGTTTGACCCCTTTAAGGAATTCACTGTGTGGTCTCTAATTCACAACGTTGTCCCACTTGTAGATTTTCCCCAGGATATCCTGTATTCCACATACTTAATGAGAAATATTTCCATTCATTCGGGAAATATAAATTAGATAATGACATTGTTTGGGGTGTCATCCGGGTTATGCATATGGGGTTCTACAAAACAAGAGCTTTAAGAATCTGTGGAGAAGTGTGAAAATAGTTATTATAAGGTAAAGAATAGAGAGGAGGTGCTCTTTCTTATGGATATTCAGGCAAAGCATGGGGTGTCAAGGTGACACGGTAAATACAGCAATAAGTTCAGAGGGAAGAAAATAGACATATTTTACTGAAATATTTCTAAAGATTGTGGTCCGACATATGCTCCAAAAGTCATCTGAATAACAATTGTTTATAATAATTATTCGACTGGACATATATTATGGGTAGGTTTCCCAGGTGCTACTGGTAAAGAAGCCACTTGCTAATATAGGTAGATGTAAGAGACTTGGATTTGATTCTTGAGTCAGGATGATCTGCAATCCACTCCAGTATTCTTGCCATCATCACCTTTCTACAGCAGGAAAAAACAGAGCCTGGGAGTCCATAATGACTGTGTAGTGCAAGGGTGGCAGATGGCCACGAAGCGGTCATAAGCCATTGCTGTCAGGAGGAAGTCATCCAAAACTACAAACAAGGTGAAAAAATACACCTGGGCGATGCAGCCTCCATAGCTGATCACTTTACTCAGGGCCTGGACGTTCCCCAGCATCTTTGGGATGGTGGTGGAGGTGAAACAAATGTCTACAAAGGACAAGTTGGAGAGAAAGAAGTACATGGGGGTGTGGAGATGAGAGTCTGAGCTGACGGCCAGGATGATGAGCAGGTTTCCAGACACAGTGATCAGGTACATGGAGAGGAAAAGTCCAAATATGAGGGGCTGAAGGTCTGCTTCTTCTGAAAATCCCAGAAGGAGAAATTCTGAAACATTTGTCAGGTTTCTTGGCCCCATGTGGTGAAGGTGACTTCTGGAAAGAGAAAAATATCCTGTCTATTTTCACAAAAACAGACATTGCTTGCATTGCTTAAAAACAAATGTTTCTATTTTACTTAAGTACGTTTAATTATGTTTGCTTAAGTTCAGTGTTTTTTTACTCGGTTTGACCCCTTTAAGGAATTCACTGTGTGGTCTCTAATTCACAACGTTGTCCCACTTGTAGATTTTCCCCAGGATATCCTGTATTCCACATACTTAATGAGAAATATTTCCATTCATTCGGGAAATATAAATTAGATAATGACATTGTTTGGGGTGTCATCCGGGTTATGCATATGGGGTTCTACAAAACAAGAGCTTTAAGAATCTGTGGAGAAGTGTGAAAATAGTTATTATAAGGTAAAGAATAGAGAGGAGGTGCTCTTTCTTATGGATATTCAGGCAAAGCATGGGGTGTCAAGGTGACACGGTAAATACAGCAATAAGTTCAGAGGGAAGAAAATAGACATATTTTACTGAAATATTTCTAAAGATTGTGGTCCGACATATGCTCCAAAAGTCATCTGAATAACAATTGTTTATAATAATTATTCGACTGGACATATATTATGGGTAGGTTTCCCAGGTGCTACTGGTAAAGAAGCCACTTGCTAATATAGGTAGATGTAAGAGACTTGGATTTGATTCTTGAGTCAGGATGATCTGCAATCCACTCCAGTATTCTTGCCTGGTAAAACCCATGCACAGAGGAGCCTGGAGGTCTACAGTCCATAGGGTTGTAAAGAAGTGGGCACGATTAAAGTGACAGAACACTTGATGCATATTATGGGTATAAAATCATAAAAGGTAAATCAATGTGGTGGTCAAATACTTAACGTTTTCTTTTTTTAATTCAGTATGTGATTTAAGAAAGTAGCACAGAATCCCTTTCAAACCATCCACATGTTGGGAAAAAATCTCAAATTAGGACTAAGAACTTTTGAAATATCAGTAGTAGTACAGGAGTATTCTTTAATTTTTCTGGCAGAAATGTGAAGTGTGACAAAGTCTTAGTGAAAGAATAAAAGACAGAACAAATATTTTAAAAAATTGATATTCTTGGGACTTTCCAGGTGGTTCAGTGGTTTAGAATCTGCCTACCAAGGCAGGGAACATGGGTTTGATTCCTGGTCCAGAAGGACCCCACATGCTTGGGTCAACAAGCCCCTGCAGCACAATTACTGAGCCTGTGCTCTAGAACCCTCGTTTGACATTGAGAAGCCCTCACACCACAACAGAGAAGCCCCTGCTCAGCATAACAAAAGCACATGCACAGCACTGAAGACTCAGGGCAGTCCAAAAAACAATCATAAAAATAATTAATTAATTATTTTAAGAAATACCAGTATTCAGGGATCTTCAATGTTGGCACAATTGACATTTGGGGCCAGATCATTATTTGTGGTGGGGTTTGTCCTGTACATTCTAGGACATTACAGCGTGCCTGACTTCTGTCAAATCCTCTATGTGTCACAGTCATAAAAGGACCTGGACAGCGTTCAGGCAAAGCATGGGGTGTCAAGGTGACACGGTAAATACAGCAATAAGTTCAGAGGGAAGAAAATAGACATATTTTACTGAAATATTTCTAAAGATTGTGGTCCGACATATGCTCCAAAAGTCATCTGAATAACAATTGTTTATAATAATTATTCGACTGGACATATATTATGGGTAGGTTTCCCAGGTGCTACTGGTAAAGAAGCCACTTGCTAATATAGGTAGATGTAAGAGACTTGGATTTGATTCTTGAGTCAGGATGATCTGCAATCCACTCCAGTATTCTTGCCTGGTAAAACCCATGCACAGAGGAGCCTGGAGGTCTACAGTCCATAGGGTTGTAAAGAAGTGGGCACGATTAAAGTGACAGAACACTTGATGCATATTATGGGTATAAAATCATAAAAGGTAAATCAATGTGGTGGTCAAATACTTAACGTTTTCTTTTTTTAATTCAGTATGTGATTTAAGAAAGTAGCACAGAATCCCTTTCAAACCATCCACATGTTGGGAAAAAATCTCAAATTAGGACTAAGAACTTTTGAAATATCAGTAGTAGTACAGGAGTATTCTTTAATTTTTCTGGCAGAAATGTGAAGTGTGACAAAGTCTTAGTGAAAGAATAAAAGACAGAACAAATATTTTAAAAAATTGATATTCTTGGGACTTTCCAGGTGGTTCAGTGGTTTAGAATCTGCCTACCAAGGCAGGGAACATGGGTTTGATTCCTGGTCCAGAAGGACCCCACATGCTTGGGTCAACAAGCCCCTGCAGCACAATTACTGAGCCTGTGCTCTAGAACCCTCGTTTGACATTGAGAAGCCCTCACACCACAACAGAGAAGCCCCTGCTCAGCATAACAAAAGCACATGCACAGCACTGAAGACTCAGGGCAGTCCAAAAAACAATCATAAAAATAATTAATTAATTATTTTAAGAAATACCAGTATTCAGGGATCTTCAATGTTGGCACAATTGACATTTGGGGCCAGATCATTATTTGTGGTGGGGTTTGTCCTGTACATTCTAGGACATTACAGCGTGCCTGACTTCTGTCAAATCCTCTATGTGTCACAGTCATAAAAGGACCTGGACAGCGTTCGACATACCCTGAGTCATCCACAGAGTCAGAGTTTGAATGTCGTTGTCTTATATTTTGTGGCATTGATATACCAGTGACAGAGAAAACATAATATAACCGGTTGCTAGACCTGAGTCCACAAAATTTATATAGATTCACAAACCCCTCAAAGACATCTATACATAATAAGATAACTTAAATGGCAAATAGCCAGTTGGTGAGAAAAAAAAATCACTTAAAAGTTGGAAGGAAACGTCTTCACTTCATTTTATACCATCACTGACTCAATGGACATGATTTCGAACTAATGGTGATGGTGAAGGGAGATGGTGAAGGACAGACAAGCCTGGCATGCTGCAGTGCATGGGTTCACAAAGAGTTGGACACGACTGAGTGACTTAACAATAAGAAAAAGTTAATACTTGATTTCGGGCTTCCCTGGTGATCCAGTGGGTAGGGACACCGCCTTGCAGTGCAAGGGGCACCTGCTCGATCCCTGGCCTGGGAGGATCCCACGTGCTGCAGAGTGGCTGGACTGATGTGTCCAATTACTGAGCCGGAGCTCTGGAGCGCATGCACCCAGAACCGGCGCTCTGCAACGACAGACGCCACTGCGATGGGAGGCCCACACGGGCCAAAGAACAAAGATGGATGAAAATGGACAAATGAAAGACCAATAGAAGTGGCCCGCCTTCTCCCCTCCCTCCCCACCCCACCCCCATCAAAATAAATAAATAAATAAATCAAAAATAAGAAAAAGAAAAAGTTAATATTGATTTCTTTACCCCAGTTAATTAATAAGATACTTGAACAATGCTGTACTTCTACTGGAAACACTTTACGCCTCTTGTCCCTCATCTTATTGGGCTTCTATTCTTACTATTTACTTGGCATCATTGAATCTTGCTTACTGAAGTCAGTGCTCACTTATCTTTTTAGCATCCTAAAATACATTAATATTAGAGGCAAGAAAAGGACCACAGTGGTCTTTAGGTTCTGAGTTAGGCTGTACTGGTTCTCAGATGATATCATGTAAACATTTTTGGATTTCATTGTATCTTCCCTTTTTTAGCAGTATCTTTTGAGCCCTTGGACTCACCTGCATGAAAACTATGAGGGGAAGGTCTCCTTGTGAAATCTGAATTCCTTCTTGGATGGTTGATAATGGAGAGTTAAGCTCTGTCTGCAGACGTTTAGCAATCAGCATCCAGTTTTACAAAATTTACTTTAACAGAGTTTTGTTGTTTCCAGCTATACATAAATCTAAATCAGTCATAGGTGTACCCTTGACCCCTCCCACCTAATCCCTCCCAGTCCCTTCAGGTTATTGCATATCCCCCATATAAGTTCCCTTAGTCTTACAGCATATACAATGCATTGGGTTTTTTTAGCGAAATTTATGACTCCCAAAGCAAGAGCATGTCTCATCCATGCCCAGGTCATACAAGTTCAGGAGTGCAGCAGAGGAGATATTCACAGCTCTCTCTGTCTACTCAATTAGGGACATGTGTTACAGTGACCTATAAGCACATAATTTTCCCAGTGGGACTTGATCTGGACAAAAAGGATGTTTTGCCTGCAGATTCTGTTTCCAGGTGACCAGGTTATAAGCCAGGTGAACTCAGTTGTTATTAATCCTTCTCCGTTAACCCCCTTGCCTGTCATGGGTCTAAAGTTCTAACATCTTATCCCAACCCTAATTTTAAGTTTTCTCCAGCATATAAGCCTGAACCAGCCATCTGGACCGGATCTGTTGGTTGCTCAATGCATTGACTTTTTGCAGGGACACAGCCCAGAATATTCTCAGAAAATTAATTTCCCTCTTTATAAGAGGAACCTACCATGAAAATTAAATAAATCAAAAATAAGAAAAAGAAAAAGTTAATATTGATTTCTTTACCCCAGTTAATTAATAAGATACTTGAACAATGCTGTACTTCTACTGGAAACACTTTACGCCTCTTGTCCCTCATCTTATTGGGCTTCTATTCTTACTATTTACTTGGCATCATTGAATCTTGCTTACTGAAGTCAGTGCTCACTTATCTTTTTAGCATCCTAAAATACATTAATATTAGAGGCAAGAAAAGGACCACAGTGGTCTTTAGGTTCTGAGTTAGGCTGTACTGGTTCTCAGATGATATCATGTAAACATTTTTGGATTTCATTGTATCTTCCCTTTTTTAGCAGTATCTTTTGAGCCCTTGGACTCACCTGCATGAAAACTATGAGGGGAAGGTCTCCTTGTGAAATCTGAATTCCTTCTTGGATGGTTGATAATGGAGAGTTAAGCTCTGTCTGCAGACGTTTAGCAATCAGCATCCAGTTTTACAAAATTTACTTTAACAGAGTTTTGTTGTTTCCAGCTATACATAAATCTAAATCAGTCATAGGTGTACCCTTGACCCCTCCCACCTAATCCCTCCCAGTCCCTTCAGGTTATTGCATATCCCCCATATAATTTCCCCTTAGTCTTACAGCATATACAATGCATTGGGTTTTTTTAGCGAAATTTATGACTCCCAAAGCAAGAGCATGTCTCATCCATGCCCAGGTCATACAAGTTCAGGAGTGCAGCAGAGGAGATATTCACAGCTCTCTCTGTCTACTCAATTAGGGACATGTGTTACAGTGACCTATAAGCACATAATTTTCCCAGTGGGACTTGATCTGGACAAAAAGGATGTTTTGCCTGCAGATTCTGTTTCCAGGTGACCAGGTTATAAGCCAGGTGAACTCAGTTGTTATTAATCCTTCTCCGTTAACCCCCTTGCCTGTCATGGGTCTAAAGTTCTAACATCTTATCCCAACCCTAATTTTAAGTTTTCTCCAGCATATAAGCCTGAACCAGCCATCTGGACCGGATCTGTTGGTTGCTCAATGCATTGACTTTTTGCAGGGACACAGCCCAGAATATTCTCAGAAAAATTAATTTCCCTCTTTATAAGAGGAACTACCTTTTACCTTTAATGAAAAATATTGTGCAGAAACCACTTTTTGGTGTCCTGACTCTAATGATAAAACAATTAGCAATTTCTTATTTATATCTGAAGTTAATAGTTGCTATTTATCTCCTTGTTATAAAATATCTATAATTTATGAGATGTTTTTAACATTTTAATTACTATATCCTGCCCTAGCACATTATAGGGGTTATGTTTTTAAATTTAGAGAAGTTTATTCTGTGACATATCAATAATATAATATGTCCTCTAAAGTGTCCATTTTAGAAATGGGGCTGAGAGGTGTTTATATTCTGCTGATTTTTCAAAATTTTGAGTATCTTGTTGTTGTTTAGTCACCAACTTGTGTCCGACTCTTTGTCATCCCGTTGGTAATCCCATCGATGGATTGGTAATCAGCATCGATGGATGCTGTCCCATCCCAGGCTACTCTGTCCATGGGATTCCACAGACAAGAACACTGGGTGGCCATTTCCTTCTCCACTGAATCTGTTTCCTTGCATAAAATAGAATAAAGCTAGCTGATAAAATAAAGTAGCTAATAAGTATCCTTAAGATCAGAAGATTAATTTGGATTACCTATGTTGCTACAAGAAATGGCAATGGTTCTTTAATTATGGAGGAGAGAGGAAGAGGAATTTGAGTCAGAGAGAGAAGTGAAGATGCTATCAAATGATTCTGGTTTTCAGAGTGGAGGGAGGACCATGAGACAGGAATGCAGGTTCCCAAAAAGGGTGATCTAAGAGGGTAATGCCTTTTCCCCTGGAGTGTCCAAATAGGGCTCAGTTTTAGCAGACCTATTTTATTCAGCCTGGGACAAGGAATATCAGTTTTGATCTCTAGAATTTAATTTTTTTTTAAATTAGTTTAGGTAGTGTGTGCCTGAGTTTAAGCTTCTCAATTCAGTTATTTACTTTTTCCTGGATAAAGGGTGTGTGTGTGTGTGTGTGTGTGTGTGTGTGTGCTGGAACCCACATAATTTGAAGAAGAAAATGAGAGGCAATTTGGAATATTTGCCCTATTTGCTGGTTCATTGAATTCCTCATTGCATTAGTATAAAGGTGGTTATATTTTGAGTACTTATGGTAGGAAAAGTAATTCATATCAAAATAAAGGTCTTACATTCCATTTTAAATACTTTTATACGTGACTTAAATTCTGTGTTAATAAAGACATTCATTCTTTTCATTTCTTTACCCTCTAATTTTCTGTAGAGATTATTGTCTGCACAACAGATGAGACGATATCTGGATCTGTGTGCATGTACGTGAGTGTGTGTGTGAGTGTGCCTTTTAAGATAAACTATATTTGAATAATTCATTCATACACACATACCCCTTAATCATCAATGTATTCTTTGTACTATACAAATATTTTTACAGTTTTCATTTTTTCTCACAGCATCTCTCAGAAGTTATGTTTTTTTTTTGCTGCACCACCTGCAGAAGTAAAACAGTACCTTTGGGGATTACATTTATAACAATTACATGTTGTTGTTTAGTTGCTAAGTTGCATCTGACTAGTTTGCCACTGTATGGACTTGTAGCCTGCCAGACTTCTCCCAGACAAGAATACTGGAGTGGGTTCTCCAGAGTATCTTCCTTACCCAAGGAATGAACCCACATCTCCTGCATTGGCAGGCAGATTTTTTATTGCTGAGCCACCAGGGAAGACCAACAATTACATAGGAATGCAGACAAAATTATTGTATACCTTCTTGGGTTACAGGTAAATGGAACCAGGCAGTAAATACTCTAAATCTTCTATGATTTTTAAAATTCTTAAATTTATGCACTTTTATGGGCACTAGGAGTGGAGGGAGGACCATGAGACAGGAATGCAGGTTCCCAAAAAGGGTGATCTAAGAGGGTAATGCCTTTTCCCCTGGAGTGTCCAAATAGGGCTCAGTTTTAGCAGACCTATTTTATTCAGCCTGGGACAAGGAATATCAGTTTTGATCTCTAGAATTTAATTTTTTTTTAAATTAGTTTAGGTAGTGTGTGCCTGAGTTTAAGCTTCTCAATTCAGTTATTTACTTTTTCCTGGATAAAGGGTGTGTGTGTGTGTGTGTGTGTGTGTGTGTGCTGGAACCCACATAATTTGAAGAAGAAAATGAGAGGCAATTTGGAATATTTGCCCTATTTGCTGGTTCATTGAATTCCTCATTGCATTAGTATAAAGGTGGTTATATTTTGAGTACTTATGGTAGGAAAAGTAATTCATATCAAAATAAAGGTCTTACATTCCATTTTAAATACTTTTATACGTGACTTAAATTCTGTGTTAATAAAGACATTCATTCTTTTCATTTCTTTACCCTCTAATTTTCTGTAGAGATTATTGTCTGCACAACAGATGAGACGATATCTGGATCTGTGTGCATGTACGTGAGTGTGTGTGTGAGTGTGCCTTTTAAGATAAACTATATTTGAATAATTCATTCATACACACATACCCCTTAATCATCAATGTATTCTTTGTACTATACAAATATTTTTACAGTTTTCATTTTTTCTCACAGCATCTCTCAGAAGTTATGTTTTTTTTTTGCTGCACCACCTGCAGAAGTAAAACAGTACCTTTGGGGATTACATTTATAACAATTACATGTTGTTGTTTAGTTGCTAAGTTGCATCTGACTAGTTTGCCACTGTATGGACTTGTAGCCTGCCAGACTTCTCCCAGACAAGAATACTGGAGTGGGTTCTCCAGAGTATCTTCCTTACCCAAGGAATGAACCCACATCTCCTGCATTGGCAGGCAGATTTTTTATTGCTGAGCCACCAGGGAAGACCAACAATTACATAGGAATGCAGACAAAATTATTGTATACCTTCTTGGGTTACAGGTAAATGGAACCAGGCAGTAAATACTCTAAATCTTCTATGATTTTTAAAATTCTTAAATTTATGCACTTTTATGGGCACTACTGTTTTCAATTATACTTTAACAAATTTCTTAGATTTTAAATTCTAGAGTATAATGGAGCAGAGGCAGATTAATCACACTTAAACGGGACAAGAGACGTCTCTTATAACTGGGATAAAGCCAAGTTTTATACGTGGAGATTAAAGTAGTAAAATTAAAACAATTCACATTTAACAAGCTCATTTTCCCCTAAAACTAGACTGTTAGCCTACCTATATAAAAGGAGTAAAATATTATCAATTAATTCAAGACAGAGGAACAATATGGGCACACACAATATCATGGATGAGCCTTATTAAGATGGTAGAGAAATTGATGTCTGACTACAAACTCATTATCCTGGAGGGCTACAGTTCTTGGGGTCACAAGAATCAGGCCGAACTGAGCAACAAAACAACACCACCAGCAGACTCTTGAGAAGCCCTGGAGAGATCAGAACAACTCCTCACTGTACTACCTAATTTGATAATAAAGAGATTATGTTAAACAATTTTATTTCAGGAAAGTACGTAGCAACAGCTGACACAATCTCTGCAAATAGAACTGAGGACAATTGTAATAATCCAATTCTATGAATTCTAGGTTTCTGTTCTGGTATTTGAAGGTGACATTCCCAATTATGTTGCTTTTCAAGTTCATTTCATTTAACTGTATGAATAAGGGATTTCATTGCGGTCTGTCCCTTTGCAGTCACGTGGACAGGTTGAAAGGATGTGGATGTTAGCCCAGCACCTGTGACCATGAATTCCATTCCTGAAGAGGAACCCAAGCTTTCTAGTGAGTCATCCTTAGATTATTGTTAGAATGACATCCAATGGGTGATATTGACACTGTACATTACCTGCCCCTGTAGTCTTGGCAACAAAATTATAAATAGATGGATGTATGTCTTTTAGATAAGTTAGAAATAATGATTTTTCTAGAAACACTGGAAATTTTCAAAGATATCAGACACTAATTTAATAACAGAAAAAACATGCCATTAATCTTTAGTTCAATGAACACACAGTATGAATAGACAGGGATGGTGCCTATTTCAATGACCACATTGTCTGAAAAAGAAATGTGTTATGTAGTAAAAAATGTGTGTTCTAATACTTTGTTTCATCATGAAAGGGTTTAATAGCTAGGTTAATAGGCAGATTTGATAAAGAAGGCCAGTAGGTCCCAAGGAGGAGGAGGTGAGGGACAAAAAGATGATGGACAAGTACTTTTCTAACCTAAAATGCTTGTTATGATAAGATTGACCCCAAACCAAATTTATTGCCTTATGTTGATGCTGTTGGCCTAGAAAGGCCTTTACACCAGAATGTTTCACCTAGCCCAGAGACTATTCCCTGGCTAATCTCATGTCGTGGGTGTGGAACTGCAAGGTCTTTACAACCTTAAGCTATTGTTTGGATAACTGACTGGAAAATACAAATTGTCATGCTTAACCTGGCGAAGGGGGTACTATTCTATCCCTCTTCCAGTGTCTATGCTGGAAGTTTTTCCCTATTTCCTTTCTCAACTTCGGAGAGATTCAGAACAACTCCTCACTGTACTACCTAATTTGATAATAAAGAGATTATGTTAAACAATTTTATTTCAGGAAAGTACGTAGCAACAGCTGACACAATCTCTGCAAATAGAACTGAGGACAATTGTAATAATCCAATTCTATGAATTCTAGGTTTCTGTTCTGGTATTTGAAGGTGACATTCCCAATTATGTTGCTTTTCAAGTTCATTTCATTTAACTGTATGAATAAGGGATTTCATTGCGGTCTGTCCCTTTGCAGTCACGTGGACAGGTTGAAAGGATGTGGATGTTAGCCCAGCACCTGTGACCATGAATTCCATTCCTGAAGAGGAACCCAAGCTTTCTAGTGAGTCATCCTTAGATTATTGTTAGAATGACATCCAATGGGTGATATTGACACTGTACATTACCTGCCCCTGTAGTCTTGGCAACAAAATTATAAATAGATGGATGTATGTCTTTTAGATAAGTTAGAAATAATGATTTTTCTAGAAACACTGGAAATTTTCAAAGATATCAGACACTAATTTAATAACAGAAAAAACATGCCATTAATCTTTAGTTCAATGAACACACAGTATGAATAGACAGGGATGGTGCCTATTTCAATGACCACATTGTCTAAAAAAGAAATGTGTTATGTAGTAAAAAATGTGTGTTCTAATACTTTGTTTCATCATGAAAGGGTTTAATAGCTAGGTTAATAGGCAGATTTGATAAAGAAGGCCAGTAGGTCCCAAGGAGGAGGAGGTGAGGGACAAAAAGATGATGGACAAGTACTTTTCTAACCTAAAATGCTTGTTATGATAAGATTGACCCCAAACCAAATTTATTGCCTTATGTTGATGCTGTTGGCCTAGAAAGGCCTTTACACCAGAATGTTTCACCTAGCCCAGAGACTATTCCCTGGCTAATCTCATGTCGTGGGTGTGGAACTGCAAGGTCTTTACAACCTTAAGCTATTGTTTGGATAACTGACTGGAAAATACAAATTGTCATGCTTAACCTGGCGAAGGGGGTACTATTCTATCCCTCTTCCAGTGTCTATGCTGGAAGTTTTTCCCTATCCTTTCTCACTTTAATAAACTTTTCATTGCACAAAGCTCTCTGAGAGACCATTGCCGAGTCTTTTGATCCTAATGTGAATTCTTCTCCATCTGAGATTAAGAATCTGACACCGGGGCTTCCCCTGGTGGTCCAGTGGGTAAGGACACTGCCTTGCAGTGCAAGGGGCCCCGGTTTGATCCCTGGCCTGGGAAGATACCATGTGCCGAGGAACGGCTGGACTGATGTGTCCAATCACCAAGCCAGAACTCTGGAGCGCATGTGCCCAGAGCCAGCACTCTGCAATGACAGACGCCACCGCGATGGGAGGCCCACAGGAGCCAAAGAACAAAGACGGATGAAAATAGAGAAATGAAAGACCAATAGAAGTGGCCCACCCGCTCCCCTCCCTCCCCCACCCGACCTTCGCCAAAAATAAATAAATAAATAAACCTTTAAAAAAAAAAAAAAAAGAAGAATCTGACACCATTCACAGTCACCTACCATCATCTATCACCTATCAATCATCCTTAAGATCAATTCTACTCTAAAGCTATACTGTACCTACCTATTCTATCATATTTGTCTTTCTCTGTAGGTTACGCTTTGAGAGATGCACTTTAGTATCCATGTTTTCTAGTAACTATGATAGACACAGTGGACATCAGACTGTGTAGCAGAACAAGTTCCCAGTGAGTAGAAAAATACCTGATAATCACTGAAAACAGCTAGTATGATAATGTTTGGGTTATTAGGAGTGACAATTATGCTGTGGGCATATCATATCTGCCTCTTGTGACCCTGTGGACTGGAGCTCCTCTGTCCATGGGATTCTCCAGGCAAGAGTTGTCATTTCCATCTCCAGGGGATCTTCCCAACCAAGGTATCAAGCCTGTGTTTCCTGCATTGGAAGACAGATTCTCTACCAGTGTGCCATCGGGGAAGTCTGGTAATTGCTGTAATGATATGGAAAAAATGAGGTTCAGCCAAGTGAAAAATCAGTGGTCTTAGATTTTATTCTTTAAAAACCTGTGGCTGCCAAGAGGATACTTTTTCCTCCCCACAAGAGTAGTATAATTCATGACTATTCTTTTAAGCAAAATTAAATTAAATTAAATTAAAAAATCCAAAACCCAAAATACTCAGTTTGGTACATTTCATGTGAGAAAAAGTTATTCTTAAGAAATCCATGTAATCCCTTGAGATAAATAGGAATTTTGACCTACTTCACATCCAATATTGGGATTAAAATAGGTAGAGGTGGAACATTAAAAAAGAAAAAAAAAAAAAAGGCTTCCCTGGTGGTTCAGTGGGTAAGGACACCACCTTGCAGTGCAGGGGGCGCAGGTTCGATCCCTGGCCTGGGAAGGTCCTGCGTGCTGCGGAGTCGCTGGACTGATGTGTCCAACTACCGAGCTGGAGCTCTGGAGTGCATGCACCCAGAGCCTGTGCTCTGCAATGAGAGAGGCCACTGTGATGGGGAACCCACATAGGCCAAAGAACAAAGATAAATGAAAAATAAATAAAAATGAAAGAGCAATAGAAGTGGCCAATATATATATATATATATATATATATATATATATATATATATATATATAATCTTGGCCTTTGTAGATATTACAAAGCTTAAGAATGAGTTCCATAAATTTTACAGAGAAGTCAGAGACAATATATAAACTCCAAGAAAGACTGAGCTCTGCTATCATGGGTGCTTCTTAAGCCCTAAGACACCAAAATCTTTTATACTTAACTTTCCAAAGGACATTTTCAAACCTCTCTTTAAGTCTTTATTTCTCAGACTATAGATGAAAGGGTTCAGCATGGGTGTGATGTATACATCACTGAGGCTGTTGCAATTATGCTGTGGGCATATCATATCTGCCTCTTGTGACCCTGTGGACTGGAGCTCCTCTGTCCATGGGATTCTCCAGGCAAGAGTTGTCATTTCCATCTCCAGGGGATCTTCCCAACCAAGGTATCAAGCCTGTGTTTCCTGCATTGGAAGACAGATTCTCTACCAGTGTGCCATCGGGGAAGTCTGGTAATTGCTGTAATGATATGGAAAAAATGAGGTTCAGCCAAGTGAAAAATCAGTGGTCTTAGATTTTATTCTTTAAAAACCTGTGGCTGCCAAGAGGATACTTTTTCCTCCCCACAAGAGTAGTATAATTCATGACTATTCTTTTAAGCAAAATTAAATTAAATTAAATTAAAAAATCCAAAACCCAAAATACTCAGTTTGGTACATTTCATGTGAGAAAAAGTTATTCTTAAGAAATCCATGTAATCCCTTGAGATAAATAGGAATTTTGACCTACTTCACATCCAATATTGGGATTAAAATAGGTAGAGGTGGAACATTAAAAAAGAAAAAAAAAAATAGGCTTCCCTGGTGGTTCAGTGGGTAAGGACACCACCTTGCAGTGCAGGGGGCGCAGGTTCGATCCCTGGCCTGGGAAGGTCCTGCGTGCTGCGGAGTCGCTGGACTGATGTGTCCAACTACCGAGCTGGAGCTCTGGAGTGCATGCACCCAGAGCCTGTGCTCTGCAATGAGAGAGGCCACTGTGATGGGGAACCCACATAGGCCAAAGAACAAAGATAAATGAAAAATAAATAAAAATGAAAGAGCAATAGAAGTGGCCAATATATATATATATATATATATATATATATATATATATATATATATATATAATCTTGGCCTTTGTAGATATTACAAAGCTTAAGAATGAGTTCCATAAATTTTACAGAGAAGTCAGAGACAATATATAAACTCCAAGAAAGACTGAGCTCTGCTATCATGGGTGCTTCTTAAGCCCTAAGACACCAAAATCTTTTATACTTAACTTTCCAAAGGACATTTTCAAACCTCTCTTTAAGTCTTTATTTCTCAGACTATAGATGAAAGGGTTCAGCATGGGTGTGATCATGGTATACATCACTGAGGCTGTTGCATTTGAGTGTGAAGGGTGAATAGAAACTGAGCTAAGGTACACGCCTAAGCCTGTGCAATAAAATAAGGAGACAACTGAGAGGTGAGAAGCACAGGTGGAAAATGCTTTATACTTCCCCTGAGTTGATGAGATTCCACCTATAGAGGACACTATCCTAGAGTAAGAGCAGAGGATACACACGAGGGTACCACCAGCCAGCAACACAGCTCCAGAATACATCACCATGTTATTGAGAAAGGTGTCAGACCTGGCAAGTTGCACCATCTGGTTGAGTTCACAGAAATAGTGAGGGATTAACACCTCTCTACAGAAGGACAGCCTTAACAACATTAAGGTTTGTAAGAAGGAATCCAAGATGCTGATGATCCAGCTAATAAGAATGAGCAGTGTGCAGAGCCGGGGGTTCATTATGACTGTGTGGTGCAAGGGGTGACAGATGGCCACAAAGCGGTCATAAGCCATTGCTGTCAGGAGGAAGTCATCCAAAACTACAAACAAGGTGAAAAAATACACCTGGGTGATGCAGCCTTCATAGATGATCACTTTACTCTGGGTCTGAATGTTCCACAGCATCTTTGGGACAGTGGTGGTGATGAAACAGATGTCTATAAAGGACAGGTTGGAGAGGAAGAAGTACATGGGGGTGTGGAGGTGGGAGTCTGAGCACACAGCTAGGATGATGAGCAGGTTTCCAAACACCGTGATCAGATATATGGAGAGGAAAAGCCCAAATATGAGGGGCTGAAGGTCTGCTTCTTCTGAAAATCCCAGAAGGAGAAATTCTGAAACATTTGTCAGGTTTCTTGGTCCCATGTGGTGAAGGTGACTACTAGAAAGGGAAAAATAACATGACTATTTTCACAAAAACAGACATTGCTCGCATTGTTTAAAAGCAATTGTTTATATTTTACTTAAGTGTATTTAATTATATTTGTTCAATTTGGTGTTTTTTAATGGATTTGTCTCCTTTAAGGAATTCACTGTGTGGTCTCTAATTCACAGATATGTCCTACTTTTAAATTTTTTCCAGGATATGCTGGGGAAAATAAATAAATAAATATCCTACATATTTAATGAGAAATATTTCTATTCACTTGGGAAATATAAATTGAATAATGACATAGTTTGGAGTGTCATCTGGGTTATAGTATGGAGTTCTACAAAGCAAAAGCTCTAAGAATCTGTAGTGAAGTTTGAAAAGAGTTATTATAAGGTAGAGAATGGAGAGGGGAGTACTATTTCTTATGGATATTCAGTTAAGACATGAGGTGTCAAGGTGACATCTTAAATAAGGTAAGAAGTTCAGAGGAAAGAAATAGACATATCTTATTAAAGCATTTTTAAAAATCGTGGTCCACAATATGCTCCAAAAGTCATCTGAATATCAACTGTTTATAAAAATTATTTGAATCGGCATATATTATGGGTGGGTTTCCCAGGTGACGCTAGTGGTAAGGAACCCACCCACTTATGCAGGTATACATAAGAGACTTGGGTTTGATTCCTAGGTCTGGAAGGTCCCCTGGAGGAGGGCATGGCAACCCACTCCAGTATTCTTGCTTGGTGAATCCCATGGACAGAGAAGCCTGGCGGGCTTCAGTCCATGGGGTTCCAAAGAAGTGGACATGACTAAAGTGACAGAACTCTTGCATGCATATTATGGGTAGAAAATAATAATAGGTAAATGAAAGTAGTGGTCAAATACATCAAGTTTTTTTTAATACAGTATATACTTTTAGAAAGCAGCACAGAATCTCTTTCATATCATTCATGTGTGGGGAAAAAAATCTCAAATTTGAGCTGGGAACTTTTGAACATTTGAGGCAATATATGGAGGGAAAAGCCCAAATATGAGGGGCTGAAGGTCTGCTTCTTCTGAAAATCCCAGAAGGAGAAATTCTGAAACATTTGTCAGGTTTCTTGGTCCCATGTGGTGAAGGTGACTACTAGAAAGGGAAAAATAACATGACTATTTTCACAAAAACAGACATTGCTCGCATTGTTTAAAAGCAATTGTTTATATTTTACTTAAGTGTATTTAATTATATTTGTTCAATTTGGTGTTTTTTAATGGATTTGTCTCCTTTAAGGAATTCACTGTGTGGTCTCTAATTCACAGATATGTCCTACTTTTAAATTTTTTCCAGGATATGCTGGGGAAAATAAATAAATAAATATCCTACATATTTAATGAGAAATATTTCTATTCACTTGGGAAATATAAATTGAATAATGACATAGTTTGGAGTGTCATCTGGGTTATAGTATGGAGTTCTACAAAGCAAAAGCTCTAAGAATCTGTAGTGAAGTTTGAAAAGAGTTATTATAAGGTAGAGAATGGAGAGGGGAGTACTATTTCTTATGGATATTCAGTTAAGACATGAGGTGTCAAGGTGACATCTTAAATAAGGTAAGAAGTTCAGAGGAAAGAAATAGACATATCTTATTAAAGCATTTTTAAAAATCGTGGTCCACAATATGCTCCAAAAGTCATCTGAATATCAACTGTTTATAAAAATTATTTGAATCGGCATATATTATGGGTGGGTTTCCCAGGTGACGCTAGTGGTAAGGAACCCACCCACTTATGCAGGTATACATAAGAGACTTGGGTTTGATTCCTAGGTCTGGAAGGTCCCCTGGAGGAGGGCATGGCAACCCACTCCAGTATTCTTGCTTGGTGAATCCCATGGACAGAGAAGCCTGGCGGGCTTCAGTCCATGGGGTTCCAAAGAAGTGGACATGACTAAAGTGACAGAACTCTTGCATGCATATTATGGGTAGAAAATAATAATAGGTAAATGAAAGTAGTGGTCAAATACATCAAGTTTTTTTTAATACAGTATATACTTTTAGAAAGCAGCACAGAATCTCTTTCATATCATTCATGTGTGGGGAAAAAAATCTCAAATTTGAGCTGGGAACTTTTGAACTATTAATAGTAGTATAAGGGTACTCTGAATTTTTCTGGCAGAAATGTGAAGTGTTTCAATATTTTAGGGAAAAAATTGAGGACAGAATAAATATTAAAAAAAAATAATAACGGATATCTTTAATTCAGGAATCTTCAGTGTTGGCAATTTGACATTTTCGCCTGGATCATTGTTTGTGGTGGGGTTTGTCCTCTGCTTTCTAGGACGTTACAGCATCCCTGACCTCCATCAAGCCTTCAATGTGTCACGATCGTAAAATGTACTGGTAATTGTTCCATGTACCCCGGGGGGGCCACGTCATCCACAGAGTTTGAATTTCATTCTCATATTTTTGTAGCATTGATACACCAGGGATGGAGAAAACATAATATAACTGATTGCTAGATTTGAGCACACAAAATTTATACAGACTCACAAACCCTCAAATACATGTATACATAATAAGAGAAATTAAATGGCAAAGATTCAGTTGGTGAGAAGAAAAATTTCATCTTAAAAGTTGGAATGAAATGCCTTCACTTCATTTTATACCATCACCAACACCAATGGACCTGAGTTTGAGCTAACTCTGGTAGATGATGAAGGACCGGGAAATCCATGGGATCGTAAAGAATCGGACTGAGTGACTGAACAACAATAAATAGCTAATGCTTGAATTCCTTACTGCAGATAATTAATAAGATAATTGAACAATGTTGCACTTTTATGCCTCTTATCCCTCATCTAACTGGGCTTCCATTCTTACTATTTACTAGGCATCATTGAGTCTTGCTTACTGAAGTCAGTGTTCACGTATCTTTTAACATCCTAAAATACATCAATATTTTAAGCAGGAAGAGGACCACAGTGATCTCTGGGGTCTGAGTTAGGCTGTACCGGTTCTCAGATGATGTCATGTAAATATTTTTAGACTTAATTTTATTTTACCTTTTTCAGCAATATCTTTTGAGCCCTGGACTCACCTTCATGAAAAGTATGAGGGAGAGGTTTCCTTGTGGAACTCTGGATTCCTTTCTGGGAGGTTGATGATGGAGACTGAAGCTCTTTCTGCAGATGAGGCAACAGGAAATGGAAATGCATTTTTAGCCAGACCTATGACTCCGAAAGCAACAGCATGTCTCATCCATGCCCAGGTCATACAAGCTCAGGAGTACAGCAGAGGAGATATTCACACCTCTTTCTGTCTGCTCAATTAGATGCATTTGTTACAGTGATCTAGAAGCACATAATTTTCCCATGGGACTTGATCTGGACAAAAAGGATGTTTTTCCTGCTGATTCTGTTCCCAGGTGACCAGATTATAAGTAGGTGTATTCAGTTGTTATTAATCATTCTCCATTAATTCCCTTGCCTGTCATGGGTCTAAGCTCCTAACATCTTATCCCAGCTCCAATTTTAAGTTTTATCCAACATATAAGCCTGAGCCAACTGTCTTGATTGGATCTGTTGGTTGGTCAATGCACTGACTTTTTCTAGCAGACACAGCCCAGGATATTCTCAGAAAAATTGATTTCCCTCTTTAGAAGAGGAATTACCTTTTGCCTTTAATAAACAGTATTGGGCAGAAACCACTCCTTGGCTTCTCAATTCTCCTGCTAAAACAATTAGGAATTTCATACTTATATTTGAAGTTAATAGCTGCAACTTTTCTCCTCATTATAAACTAAATGCAAGTTATAAGAGATGTGTTTAACATTTTAAGTACCATATCCTACCTTAGCACATTATAGGGATTATGTCTTTAAATTTAGAGAAGTTTACTCTGTGAAATATGAGTAGTGTAGTATATTATTTAAAATGTCCATTTTAAAAATGGGGCTGAGAGGTAATTACATTCTGCTGATTTTTCAAAATTTTGAGTATCTTGTTGTTTAGTCACTAAGTTGCATCCAACTCTTTGCCATCCCATTGGATTGGGATGGATACCATCACATCCCAGGCTGCTCTGTCCATGGGATTCCACAGACAAGGACACTGGGTGGTCATTTCATTCCCCACTGGATATGTTGGCTTACATAAAATAGAATAAAGCTAGCTGATAAAACAAAGGAGTTAATAATTATCCTTAAGATCTGAAGATTAATTTGGATTACCTATGTTGCTACAAGAAATGGCAATGGTTCTTTAATTGTGGAGGAGAGAGGAAGAGGGATTTGCATCAGAGAGAGAACTGAAGATGCTATCAAATGATTCTGGTTTTCAGAGTGGAGGGAGGACCATGAGACAGGAATGCAATTGCTCTAGAGGGTGATCTAGGAGGGTAGTGCTGTTTTCCCTGGAGTGTCCAGATAGGCCTCAGTTTTAGCAGATGTATTATATTCAGCCCAGGACAAGGAGTATCAGTTTCTGATCTCTAGGGCTTTAATTTTTCAAAGCAGTTAGTGAACTAGTGTGTTCCTGAGTTTAAGCTTCTCAATTTGGTTATTTAATTTTCTTGAATAAAGGGTGTGTGTGTGTGTGTGATTTTATGTGTTGGAACTCACCTAATTTGAAGAAGAAAATCAGAGACAATTTGGAATATTTTTCCTATTTTCTGGCTCATTGAACTCCACAGCATTAGTATAAAGATGGTTATATATTGACAACTTATGATAGGAAAAAGTATTCATATCAAAAGAAAGGTCTTCCATGCCATTTTAAATACATTTGTCTGAATTTCTACATGACTTAAATTCTGTGTTAATAAAGACATTCATTCTTTTCATTTCTTTACCCTCTAATTTTCTGTAAAGATTATTGTCCGCACAATAGATGAGACAATATCTGGGTCTGTGTGCATATACGTGTGTGTGTGTGTACATGTGTGTGTGTGAATATGCCTTTTAAGATAAATTACATACAAATAATGCATTCATACATACACACCCCTTAATCATCAATGCATTCTTTGTACTATACAAATATTTTTACAGTTTTCATTTTTTCTCACAGCATCTATCAGAAGTTATGTCTGTTTTTCTGCACTGCCTGCAGAGGTAAAGAAACAGAATCTTTGGCGATTACATTTATAACAATTACATGCTAATTGTTCAGTTGCTAAGTACAGACAAGGACACTGGGTGGTCATTTCATTCCCACTGGATATGTTGGCTTACATAAAATAGAATAAAGCTAGCTGATAAAACAAAGGAGTTAATAATTATCCTTAAGATCTGAAGATTAATTTGGATTACCTATGTTGCTACAAGAAATGGCAATGGTTCTTTAATTGTGGAGGAGAGAGGAAGAGGGATTTGCATCAGAGAGAGAACTGAAGATGCTATCAAATGATTCTGGTTTTCAGAGTGGAGGGAGGACCATGAGACAGGAATGCAATTGCTCTAGAGGGTGATCTAGGAGGGTAGTGCTGTTTTCCCTGGAGTGTCCAGATAGGCCTCAGTTTTAGCAGATGTATTATATTCAGCCCAGGACAAGGAGTATCAGTTTCTGATCTCTAGGGCTTTAATTTTTCAAAGCAGTTAGTGAACTAGTGTGTTCCTGAGTTTAAGCTTCTCAATTTGGTTATTTAATTTTCTTGAATAAAGGGTGTGTGTGTGTGTGTGATTTTATGTGTTGGAACTCACCTAATTTGAAGAAGAAAATCAGAGACAATTTGGAATATTTTTCCTATTTTCTGGCTCATTGAACTCCACAGCATTAGTATAAAGATGGTTATATATTGACAACTTATGATAGGAAAAAGTATTCATATCAAAAGAAAGGTCTTCCATGCCATTTTAAATACATTTGTCTGAATTTCTACATGACTTAAATTCTGTGTTAATAAAGACATTCATTCTTTTCATTTCTTTACCCTCTAATTTTCTGTAAAGATTATTGTCCGCACAATAGATGAGACAATATCTGGGTCTGTGTGCATATACGTGTGTGTGTGTGTACATGTGTGTGTGTGAATATGCCTTTTAAGATAAATTACATACAAATAATGCATTCATACATACACACCCCTTAATCATCAATGCATTCTTTGTACTATACAAATATTTTTACAGTTTTCATTTTTTCTCACAGCATCTATCAGAAGTTATGTCTGTTTTTCTGCACTGCCTGCAGAGGTAAAGAAACAGAATCTTTGGCGATTACATTTATAACAATTACATGCTAATTGTTCAGTTGCTAAGTTGAGTCTGATTAGTTTGCCACTGTATGGACTTGTAGCCTGCCAGGCTTTTCCCAGACAAGAATACTGGAGTGGGTTCTCCAAAGGATCTTCCTTACCCAAGGAATGAACCCACATTTCCTGCATTGGCAGGCAGATTTTTTACTGCTGAACCACCAGGGAAGACTGACAATTACATAGCAACTCAGACAAAATTATTATATACTTTCTTGGGTTACAGGTAAATGGAACAAGGCAGTAAATGCTCTAAATCTTTTATGATTTTTAAAATTCTTAAATTTATGACCCTATTGTTTTCAATTATACTTCAGCAAAATTATTAGAATTTAAAATTCTAATATGCATGCTAAGGTATGTAATGTAGTAGAGGCAATTATTCAAACTTAACAGAGACAAGAGACATCTCTTCTCACTGGGATAAGGAAAAGAAATCTGTGGAGATTAAAGTAGTGAAATTAAATTAAAACAATTCACATTTAACAAGCTCATTTTCCCCTAAAACTAGACTATTTGCTTACCTATGTAAAAGGAGCATAATATTATCAGTTAGTTTCAGACAGAAGAACAGTAAGGCCACACACAATATCATGGATGAGCTTTATTAAGATGGTAGAGAAATTGATGTCTGACTACAAACTCATTATCCTGGAGGGCTACAGTTCTTGGGGTCACAAGAATCAGGCTGAACCGAGCAACAAAACAGCATCACCAGCAGACTCTTGAGAAGCCCTGGAGAGATCAGAACAACTCCTCACTGTACTGTCTAATTTGATAATAAAGTGATTATGTTAAAGAATTTTACTTCAGGAAAGTATGCAGCAACAGCTGACACAATCTCTGCAGATAGAACTGAGGGCAATTGTAATAACCTGATTCTACGAATTCTAGGTTTCTGTTCTGGTATTTGAAGGTGACATTCCCAATTATGTTGCTCTTCAAGTTCATTTCATTTAACTGTATGAATAGGGATTTCATTGCGGTCTGTCCCTTTGCAGTCACGTGGAGAGGTTGAAAGGATGTGGATGTTAGCCCAGCACCTGTGACCCTGAATCACATTCCTGAACAGGAACCCAAGTTTTCTAGTGAGTCATCCTTTTGATTATTATTAAGATGGCATCCAATGGATGATATTGATATTGTACATTCTCTGCCCCTGTAGTCTTGGTGACAAAATTATAAATAGATGGATGTATTTCTTTTAGAGAAGTGAAAACAAATAAGATTTTTCTAGAAGCACTGGAAATTTTCAAAAGATAACAGAAACTAATTTAATAATAGAAAAAACATGCCACTAATCTTTAGTTCAATGAACACACAGTATGAATAGACAGTGATGGTGCCTATTTCAATGATCACATTAAGTGTCTGACAAAGAAATGTCCTGTGTAATAAAGGTATGATCTAATACTTCTGTTTCATCACACTTAAGATCAATTCTACCCTAAGGCTATACTGTATCTATCTATTCTCATATTTGTCTTTCCGTGTAGACTTGGAGAGATGTACTTTAATATCCATGTTTTCCAGTAAGTATGGAAGACACAGTGGACCACAAGCTATATAGCAAAACAAGATACCAGTGAATAGAAAAATACCTTATAATCAGTGAAAACAGCTAGTATGGTAAAGTTTGGATTATCAGGAGAAACAATTATGGTATGTGTGTATAATCAATCATATCTGACTCTTGTGATCCAATGAACTGGAATCCGCCATTCTCCAGGAAACAATACTGGAGGAGGCTGTCGTTTCCATCTCCAGGGAATCTTACCAATCAGGGGATAAAGCCTGTGTTTCCTGCATTGGAAAGCAGATTCTTTACAACTGTGCCATCAGGGAAGTCTGGTAATTACTGTAATGATATGGAAAGTATGCAGCAACAGCTGACACAATCTCTGCAGATAGAACTGAGGGCAATTGTAATAACCTGATTCTACGAATTCTAGGTTTCTGTTCTGGTATTTGAAGGTGACATTCCCAATTATGTTGCTCTTCAAGTTCATTTCATTTAACTGTATGAATAGGGATTTCATTGCGGTCTGTCCCTTTGCAGTCACGTGGAGAGGTTGAAAGGATGTGGATGTTAGCCCAGCACCTGTGACCCTGAATCACATTCCTGAACAGGAACCCAAGTTTTCTAGTGAGTCATCCTTTTGATTATTATTAAGATGGCATCCAATGGATGATATTGATATTGTACATTCTCTGCCCCTGTAGTCTTGGTGACAAAATTATAAATAGATGGATGTATTTCTTTTAGAGAAGTGAAAACAAATAAGATTTTTCTAGAAGCACTGGAAATTTTCAAAAGATAACAGAAACTAATTTAATAATAGAAAAAACATGCCACTAATCTTTAGTTCAATGAACACACAGTATGAATAGACAGTGATGGTGCCTATTTCAATGATCACATTAAGTGTCTGACAAAGAAATGTCCTGTGTAATAAAGGTATGATCTAATACTTCTGTTTCATCACACTTAAGATCAATTCTACCCTAAGGCTATACTGTATCTATCTATTCTCATATTTGTCTTTCCGTGTAGACTTGGAGAGATGTACTTTAATATCCATGTTTTCCAGTAAGTATGGAAGACACAGTGGACCACAAGCTATATAGCAAAACAAGATACCAGTGAATAGAAAAATACCTTATAATCAGTGAAAACAGCTAGTATGGTAAAGTTTGGATTATCAGGAGAAACAATTATGGTATGTGTGTATAATCAATCATATCTGACTCTTGTGATCCAATGAACTGGAATCCGCCATTCTCCAGGAAACAATACTGGAGGAGGCTGTCGTTTCCATCTCCAGGGAATCTTACCAATCAGGGGATAAAGCCTGTGTTTCCTGCATTGGAAAGCAGATTCTTTACAACTGTGCCATCAGGGAAGTCTGGTAATTACTGTAATGATATGGAAAGAATGAGGTGCAACAAAGTGAAAAATCAGTGGTCTTAGATTTTCTTCTTTAAAAACCTTATATAGGGCTTTCCTGCTGGTCCAGTGGGTAAAGAGTCCATCTTGCAGTGCGAGGAGCTCCAATTTGATCCCTGGCCCAGGAAGATCAACATACTGTGGAGCAGCTGGACCGGTGTGTCCAATTAGGAGCCAGTGCTCTGGAGCGCATGCACCCAGAGCCAGAGGCCTGCAGCGAGAGAAGCCACTGCAATGGGGGGCCCACACAGGCCAAAGTATAAAGATGGATGAGAATAAATAAATAAAAACCAATAAAAGAGGCCAAAATTCAAAACAAAACAAAACCAAAAAACCCTTATATAAATAGCTGTGGTTGCTAAGAGGATTCTTTTTCCTCCTCACAGGAGTAGTATGATTCATGACTATTCTTTTAAGCAAAAAAAAAAAAAAATACAAAATGGTCAGTATGATACATTTCATTTGAGAAAAAGTTATTCTTAAGCAATCCATGTAGTCCCTTGAGATAAATAGAAATTTTCACTTACTTCACATCCAATATTGGGATTACAATTGGTAGATGGAGAAAATTGAAAAAGGAAAAAAAATCTTAGCTTTCAGTGATATCACAAAACTTAAGAATGAGTTCCATCAATTGTACAGAGAAGTCAGAAACAATCTATAAATTTTAAGAAAAACAGAGAAGACATTTTCTATCTCCACAGCCTGATCAAACACTGGCAACCTTGGTCTCAGGTTTTGAGCTCTGCTGTCATGGGTACTTCTTAAGCCCTAGGACAACAGAACCTATTATACTTAACTTTCCAAAGGACATTTTCAAGCCTCTCTTTAAGTCTTTATTTCTCAGACTATAGATGAAGGGGTTGAGCATGGGTGTAACCACGGTGTACATCACCGAGGCTCTTGCATTTGAGTGTAAACTGTGAATAGAAGCAGAGCTAAGGTACACGCCTAAGCTTGTGCAATAAAATAAGAAGACGACTGAGAGGTGAGAAGCACAAGTGGAAAATGCTTTATACTTTCCCTGAGCTGATGAAATTCCACTTATGGAGGAAACTATCTTAGAGTAAGAATAAAGGATACAGATGAGAGAACTGCCAGCCAGTAACACAGCTCCAGAATACATCACCATGTTATTGAGAAGAGTGTCAGAAATGGCAAGTTGTACCATCTGTTTGAGTTCACAGAAAAAGTGGGGGATTTCTAAGACTGTACAGAAGGTCAGTCGCAGTGCCATTAAGCTTTCTAACAAGGCATGAAGTACACTTATGATCCAGGACACAAGAACTAGCATTCCACAGAGCTGGGGGTTTATGATGACCATATAGTGCAGGGGGTGGCAAATGGCCACATATCTGTCATAGGCCATCACAGTTAGGAGGAAAACATCCAGTCCTGCAAAAAGTAAGAAAAAATATACCTGGGTGATGCAGCCTTCATAAGTTATGACTTTATTCCCAGTCTGTATATTCTTCAGCATCTTTGGGATGGTGGTGGAAGTGAAACAGATGTCTACAAAGGACAGGTTGGAGAGAAAGAAGTACATGGGGGTGTGGAGATGGGTGTCTGAACTGACGGCCAGGATAATGAGTAGGTTTCCAAACACAGTGATCAGGTACATGAAGAGGAAAATAATAAATGAGAGAGTCTGCAATTCTGATTCAGTTGAAAATCCCATAAGAAGAAATTCATAATCTCCTGTTTGGTTCCTTGCTGCCATGTAGTAGTAGTGACTACATAAAAAAGGGAAAATAAAACATGACATATTTTCATATAAATGAGCATTAACACATTTTTAAAATGCTACAGTTTATATTTTACCATAAATAAATGCATTTCAATATTCTATTCATGGATTCCATGTACTTTTAAGGAACCTCTTGTGTCATCTCTAATTACCAAGCTGTCTGTGTTTTCCCCAAGATGTCATGTATTCTACAGTTTCAATGGGAAATTATTTTACCTATTTGAGGAATATGAATTGAACTGAAACATGTACTAAGTTCCATTCAGGCAGGGAGCATAGTGTGCTGAACAACATAAGCACCTAAAATCTGGTTATGGAGACAGGAGATAAGAAAATGAAAACTATATGGCACGTCATTCATTATAGTTGCTATAAAGAAAAAAAAGGAGGTATAAGGGAGAATAGAAAGAGTGACTTCATGTCTAAAGTAATACAACACATAAGATGCACAAGAACATTCATTTTCATTTTTGTTTAAAGCAAGGATTTGCAAGTAAAAATATTTAAGTAAGAACTCTATTCATTCCAGTCAAAAAAAATTTTTTAAGCAATAATGGGAACATAAATGACAAAAATTTTACCACACAAAGTTTACAAATTCTGGATATTCTGAACAAATTCTATATATATATATATATATATATATATATATATATATATATGCATGAAATAACTAAAATATGTATGTGAAATAACTAAATGGCAAACAGTATGCTTCATGTTAAGCATTCTAATTAGTAACAATACAAATTTTTGAAAAAGGAATAAAAATATGTTGTACTCACTATACAAAATTAAAGAAATTGAATAACTAACCTTTAGTTTTTCAATAGTGAAAGTACCTAGACTTATAGTTACCAGTCTGTATATTCTTCAGCATCTTTGGGATGGTGGTGGAAGTGAAACAGATGTCTACAAAGGACAGGTTGGAGAGAAAGAAGTACATGGGGGTGTGGAGATGGGTGTCTGAACTGACGGCCAGGATAATGAGTAGGTTTCCAAACACAGTGATCAGGTACATGAAGAGGAAAATAATAAATGAGAGAGTCTGCAATTCTGATTCAGTTGAAAATCCCATAAGAAGAAATTCATAATCTCCTGTTTGGTTCCTTGCTGCCATGTAGTAGTAGTGACTACATAAAAAAGGGAAAATAAAACATGACATATTTTCATATAAATGAGCATTAACACTTTTTTAAAATGCTACAGTTTATATTTTACCATAAATAAATGCATTTCAATATTCTATTCATGGATTCCATGTACTTTTAAGGAACCTCTTGTGTCATCTCTAATTACCAAGCTGTCTGTGTTTTCCCCAAGATGTCATGTATTCTACAGTTTCAATGGGAAATTATTTTACCTATTTGAGGAATATGAATTGAACTGAAACATGTACTAAGTTCCATTCAGGCAGGGAGCATAGTGTGCTGAACAACATAAGCACCTAAAATCTGGTTATGGAGACAGGAGATAAGAAAATGAAAACTATATGGCACGTCATTCATTATAGTTGCTATAAAGAAAAAAAAGGAGGTATAAGGGAGAATAGAAAGAGTGACTTCATGTCTAAAGTAATACAACACATAAGATGCACAAGAACATTCATTTTCATTTTTGTTTAAAGCAAGGATTTGCAAGTAAAAATATTTAAGTAAGAACTCTATTCATTCCAGTCAAAAAAATTTTTGAAGCAATAATGGGAACATAAATGACAAAAATTTTACCACACAAAGTTTACAAATTCTGGATATTCTGAACAAATTCTTATATATATATATATATATATATATATATATATATATATATATGCATGAAATAACTAAAATATGTATGTGAAATAACTAAATGGCAAACAGTATGCTTCATGTTAAGCATTCTAATTAGTAACAATACAAATTTTTGAAAAAGGAATAAAAATATGTTGTACTCACTATACAAAATTAAAGAAATTGAATAACTAACCTTTAGTTTTTCAATAGTGAAAGTACCTAGATAACTAATCTACATATGTACTCAGTCTTGGTGTAAAGAAAACTATTGCAAATTAAATTGATTAGCACATTTCTCCACATAGTATTTTTTATTTGAATACTAAAAGACATTATTTATTATATGTGTGATCTGAAATATATGTCTCATGAACTATTATTACAAGGTAATGTGTGGCAGCCTTGCTTGGTCTGGATATTTTTCATCACAGTCAAATATGCTCTGTATGAAAAGAAAATCCTTACATCTCTGTATCTCCCAGAATAGTTAATACCCTATTTCTGTGCTCCAGTTCATTGTAAATATCTTTGGATTTAGGTTCTATTTTACTGGAAGCACTTTTCATGCCTCATTCCTTCTTCTAATTGGGCTTTTATGTCCACCATTTAATGGACAACTTTGACCCTTGCTTTGTAGATTTCAATATGCCCTTTTATTCTGAGCATCTTATATTAATACATTCATTAATTTGTCAAGTATACAAACAGCATCAGTGATTTTGGTTCTGGGTTAGCCTGGATTGGCTCTCAGGTGAACTCAGGTGAACGTTCTCGGCTGTCATTCCCTTTAACCTTTTCCTGTAGTGTTTACTGGGCTCTTGGACTCACCTGGCTGGAGTCTCTGAGAGAAAGGTCTCAACGTAAAGGTCAAAGATTCTCTTGGATGGTTGATGATGGAGGTAGAAGCCCAGTTTCTGGACAAGACAGCAGGATGAAGTGAAACATTGATGACCCAGGCATATTTATGACTCCACAGGCAATGACCACACTCCATTCAGCACAAGGTTGCACAGGCTGAGGGAGGCAACTGAGGAGATATTTAAAGCTCCTCATGTCTGCTCTGTTAGCATGTTTCTCTCTTATTGTCACCACCTCTAGCAACTGATTTCCCTGAGGGACAGTGGTCTGGATAGATAGGAAAGTTTTCCTGATCATTCTCTGTATCTGGGAGATACTGTTAAAAGATGAATTTAGTGTATCACTCCTTTCTTGTTTTCCTAAGGGTATAAACCATAACTTTGCAGCATCTTATCCCAAGTCTGAGCTCAAGTTTCTCTGGAATCTCTAAAAAATTCTGCCTTGATTAAGTCAAAACATTGGGTCCTAGTGAGTCACCACTCCTGCTACCCTTAGAAAATTACTATTCCCATCTTCAAAAAGCAGAATAACTTTGTTCCTTTAATACAAAACCGTAAAGAGTATGCTGCTTGGATTCGTGACAATATTTCCAAAACATTTGAAAATTTCAAACTTACACCAGCAGCTAATACTGTTTATTCAGTTCCTCGTTAAAATATTTGTTAATCATAGTAGACATTTTGGATCATAACATCATATAGGGATTATATAATTTAATATTAGTAAAGTCCATTCCTTGAAGTCGTACTATTATGAAATCCATTATCAGTGGCAAAAATGGGGTTAATGGGAATTCGTGATCTATTGGTTATAATCTGAGTGAGACATGGGACCATTTTCTGAATCTTGTTAGGCTGTTTCCAGCTTTCAAACTCTGGGCCGGTGATTCTTATCCAGAAATGCCTTTGCCCTCGATGGTATTTGGCCAAGTTTGAAGGGATTCTTCTAAAGAACTGCCCTAAGTGTCCAGGGTGTGTGTGTGTGTGTGTATGCACGTGCATGTGTGTGTTAAGTCACTTCAGGTGTGTCTGACTCTTTGTGACCCTATGGGCTATAGCCCACCCATCTCCTCTGTCCATAGACTTCTCCAAGCAAGAATCCTAGAGTGGGTTTCCATGCCCTACCTCCAGGCAATCTTCCCAACCCAGGGATGGAACCTGTACCTCCTGCAGCTCCTGTATCACAGGCTGATTCTTTGCTGTTTGATCTACCGTGGAAGTGTAGTGCACATAATAAAGGCCTCCATAAGATGTGCACTTTTATATCCCTATAATCTTTGAACATTAACACCAAGGGATGTTTAAGGTGGTAAATAGGATAAAGTTTCCAATGAGTTCACTTTAAAGAGATTAGCCAGGATTATATAGGAGGGGCTACTTTAATCATACTGGTTCTCTAAATGTGGATGTGAAGAGCTGGAGTCACAGAGAGACTTGAAAACTTGAAGCTGCTGATTTTGAAGATACTTCTAGTAGCCAAGCAATGCAAGTGGCTTCAAGAACCTAGAGTAGGAGAGGGAACGGGTTCATCCCTTGAACTTCCAGGAGAAACCCAGCCACGCTCATCTTATTATTTTAGCTCATTAAAAACAACTTCAGGCTTACATCCTGAAGCATAAGAGTGTAACTTTGTTTTAAATAATTACCATTGCAACTTTTTACAGCAGCAAAAGAAACCTAGTATAAATGTTTGTATGAGAAAATTTTTGTTACTTTATTCGTCATCATCAGGTCTATTAGATCTTCAAAACTTACTCATTTTATAACTGGAAGTTTGGACCCTTTGATCAATATAACCCCAAATCTCTCACACCCCATTCTTGGAAATCACCATTCTATCCTCTATTTTTGTAAATTCGGGTTTTTAAGATTCCACATAGATGTGAGACAATACAGCAATTAGTTTTCACTGTCTAGATCATTCCTGTTAGCATGATGCCCTAGGTGTCCCACCATGCTTTCACAGATGGCAGGATTTCCCTTTTTTACGGTCAAATACGTTCCAATATATGTAACATTAAAAAAAATCCATTTATGCAATGGTGCTCTTCAAGTGGTTCAATGACAAAGAATCTGCCTGCCAGTGCAGGAGACACAAGAGATGTGGGTTTGATTCCTGGGTTGGAAAGATACCCTGGTGTAGGAAATGGAAACCCACTGCAGTATTCTTGTCCGGAAAATTCCATGGACAGAGGAGCCTGGTGAGCTGCAATCCACGGGGTTGCAAAGAGTTTGACATGATTGAGTGATTAATAGACTAATGTTGGTTTATAGAATTATCTATGTTTTATACGTGCAATATTATATTTTAAATTCTTTGCATACAGCAATGTGCTCACCACCAAACATTAGGTGTTCTCTTGTCATTACACAGTTGACCCCCTTGACCTGTTTTGCCCTCCAGCTACCATACTTTCCCTCTGGTAACCATTGCTTTCTTCTCTGTATCCACATGTTTGTTTATGTTTTGCTTGCTTGTTCATTTTCCTTTTTTTAATAATCAAAATACAACTGAAATCATATGATGCATTTTTCTCATCTGATTGATTCCACTTAGCATAATATTTACAAGGTCTATCAATATTGCTACAAATGGCAAGATTTCACATATTTATACTTAAGCTATATACCATTGTAGAGATGTAACACATCATTTTTATCCATTCTTCTGCCAATGAGCACTTAGGTTGAACCTATATGTTGGTCATTGCAAACATGTGACAATGAATATAGGGGTACATATCAATTAGTATCTTCATTTATTTTGGATAAATACTCAAGTGTAATTGCTGGATCACATGGTAGTTCCACTTTTAGCTTTTGAGGAACTTCCATACTGTTTTCCAGTATGGTTGTACCAATTTCCATTCCTGCAAGCAGTGTACAAGTGTGCCTTTTCCTTGGCAACCTCTTTAACATTTGTGACTTGTAGACTTTTTGATGGTAGTCATCCTGACATGGATGATATGTCATTTTTGTTTTGATTATCATTTCTCTAGAAACTAGTGATATTGGGTAACTTTTCATGTGCTGGTTAGCCATCTGTTTGCTTCTTCAGGAAAAGAGTCTATTCAGGTGTCCCATTTCACAGATGGCAGGATTTCCCTTTTACGGTCAAATACGTTCCAATATATGTAACATTAAAAAAAATCCATTTATGCAATGGTGCTCTTCAAGTGGTTCAATGACAAAGAATCTGCCTGCCAGTGCAGGAGACACAAGAGATGTGGGTTTGATTCCTGGGTTGGAAAGATACCCTGGTGTAGGAAATGGAAACCCACTGCAGTATTCTTGTCCGGAAAATTCCATGGACAGAGGAGCCTGGTGAGCTGCAATCCACGGGGTTGCAAAGAGTTTGACATGATTGAGTGATTAATAGACTAATGTTGGTTTATAGAATTATCTATGTTTTATACGTGCAATATTATATTTTAAATTCTTTGCATACAGCAATGTGCTCACCACCAAACATTAGGTGTTCTCTTGTCATTACACAGTTGACCCCCTTGACCTGTTTTGCCCTCCAGCTACCATACTTTCCCTCTGGTAACCATTGCTTTCTTCTCTGTATCCACATGTTTGTTTATGTTTTGCTTGCTTGTTCATTTTCCTTTTTTTAATAATCAAAATACAACTGAAATCATATGATGCATTTTTCTCATCTGATTGATTCCACTTAGCATAATATTTACAAGGTCTATCAATATTGCTACAAATGGCAAGATTTCACATATTTATACTTAAGCTATATACCATTGTAGAGATGTAACACATCATTTTTATCCATTCTTCTGCCAATGAGCACTTAGGTTGAACCTATATGTTGGTCATTGCAAACATGTGACAATGAATATAGGGGTACATATCAATTAGTATCTTCATTTATTTTGGATAAATACTCAAGTGTAATTGCTGGATCACATGGTAGTTCCACTTTTAGCTTTTGAGGAACTTCCATACTGTTTTCCAGTATGGTTGTACCAATTTCCATTCCTGCAAGCAGTGTACAAGTGTGCCTTTTCCTTGGCAACCTCTTTAACATTTGTGACTTGTAGACTTTTTGATGGTAGTCATCCTGACATGGATGATATGTCATTTTTGTTTTGATTATCATTTCTCTAGAAACTAGTGATATTGGGTAACTTTTCATGTGCTGGTTAGCCATCTGTTTGCTTCTTCAGGAAAAGAGTCTATTCAGGTCTTCAGTCCATTTTTTGATTGGCTTGTTTTATTTTTAATTGAACTGTATGAGTTATTTATATATTTTGGATACTACAACTCCAACAATGATATTATTTGCAAATATTTTCTCCAAATCCATAGGTTGTATTTTTACTTTTTACTTGGTTTTTGTTGTGCAAAAGATTTTAAGTTTAACTGAGTTTAAGTTTAATTTTATGTTGCTCAGTCATGTCCGACTCTTTGTGATACCATTGATTATAGCCTGCCAGGTTCCTCTGTCCATGGAATTCTCCAGGCAAGAATACTGGAGTGGGTTGCCATTCCCTTCTCCATAAGTTTAATTAGGCCCAGTTTTTTGACTTGTTCTTTTATATACTGGAATCTAAAAATATGCAAGCAGACATATACAGAAAAACATAAAAATGCTTGCAGGCCTAGGGAAAAAAATCCTTAGTGCTTACCAAAGAGAAAAAGCAATGGTATTGGGCAAGTTAGGGTAATATGATTGAGACATACAAAGTCACTGTAAAATAGGTGAGCAACAAGTATGGGTGGGAAAGCACAGGGAACTATGGCCATTATCTTCTAATACTGTTTAATGAAATATAATTTGGGGACTTCCCTGGTGGTCCAGTGATTAAGAATCCACTTTCCAATGCAGGGAACATAGGTTTGATCCCTTTTCAGGGAAGTGATATCCCACCTGCTATGGGACACCTTATCCCTCATGCCACAACTCTTGAACCCACGCATCACAGCGGAGATCCCTCGTGTTGCAACTAAGAATATATTTTCCTAAAAAGAAATAAAATCTGCAAAACTATGAATGCCTATGCTGTATGCATGAAACTAACAATGTAAATCAACTATACTTTTAAAAATCAGCAAAAAATACCGTTACCATGGAGACTCCACACGGAAACAGATAATTGATAATCAGTTTTTGCCAGTGACTGTGGTAGGTATCGTGGACACAGACCTGAACAAGATAATAGGTTCCTAATGATAAAAATAAAATTCAGTGAAACACACTGTGAAAATGAAGTGAAAGCTTTAGTCGCACAGTCATGTCCTACTCTTTCTGACTCCATGGGCTGTAGCCCCCAGGCTCCTCTATCCATGAACTCCATTAGGCAAGAACACGGGGGTGGATTTTCATTCCCTTCTTCAGGAAACACACTGCACGTAAAGTCTAGAATACTAGGAAATACTACACGGTCACACAGGAGGGAAAAATATAAACAAAATTGAGATTTTGTGAGCTGAGATTTTTCTCCAATAAGCATAAAAATAGCCAAAGGAGTCTAGAGTAAATTTTTGCCACAGAAGTGGCAAGTATCAAGACTATATGTTTAGTAAAACAAAAGAAAAAGACTAGATATTATGTGTTTTATTTGAGAATAAATTTTTCTTAAGAAATCTATCTAGTCATACCATAAACAGTGATTTCCAAATTGTTCCAATTGAAGTTTGAGAATAAATTAGAGGAAGTGTGAAAACCAAAAAACAAAAACTGTTGTAAGGAGGCAAGATTGCAGGTTGTATCAACTGAGTTTTATAAAGGTCGGTGTAGTGAAAGCTATGGTTTTACAAGTAGTCATGTATGGATGTGAGAATTGGACCATAAAGAAGGTTCAGTGCAAAAGAACTGATGCTTTATAATTGTGGTGTTGGAGAAGACTCTTGAGAGTCCCTTGGACAGTAAGGAGATCAAACCAGTCAATCCTAAGGAAATCAAGCCTGGATATTCATGGAAGGAATGATGCTGAACCTGAAACTCCAATACTTTAGCCATCTGATGTAGAGAGTCAACTCACTGGAAAGATTCACTGATGCTGGGTAAGACTGGGAGCAGGAGGAGAAAGGAACAAAAGAGATGAGGTGGTTGGATAGTGTAACCAACTCAATGGACATGAGTTTGAGCAAATTTCACGAGACAGTAAAGTACATAGGGTCACAGAGACTTGGACATGAGTTAGTGACTGAACAACAACAAAGTATATGGAGAAGATGAAGTCAAAGAAAGGCAAACTCCAGAAGTAATTTGAAACAGAAAGCTCTGTTTTCTTAAACTGTCAAAGGTTTGTAATTTCTGGCTTTGAGTCTTTGAACATTTTGAACTTCAACCATGAGCACTTCTTCAGCCCAGGACAATTTCCTTTTTTACAGCTGCTATTTTAATGAATGTTTTCAGAGCCTTCTGTATGTCTTTATTCCTCAGACTGTAGATGAAGGGGTTCAGCATGGGGGTAACCACAGTGTACATCACTGAGGCTGTTGCACTTGAGTGTGAGATGTGGGCAGCAGCAGAGCTAAGGTACACGCCTAAGCCTGTACAATAAAATAAGGAGACAACTGAAAGATGAGATGCACAGGTGGAAAATGCTTTATACTTTCCCTGAGCTGATGAGATTCTACAAATGGAGGAAGCTATCTTAGAATAAGAGTAAAGGATACCGACAAGGGGAACATTACCCAGCAGCCCAGCTGCAAAATTCAGCACCATGTCATTAAGAAAGTTGTCAGAAGAGGCAAGTTGGATCAACTGTTTGAGTTCACAGAAATAGTGAGGGATTTTCACCTGGCTACAGAAGGACAGTCTCAACACCATTAAGCTTTCTAACAAGGAATGTAAGACACTGATTACCCAGATAACCAGAACCAGACTTCCACAGAGCTGGGGGTTCATGATGACCGTGTAGTGCAGGGGGTGACAGATGGCCACATACCGGTCGTAGGCCATCACAGCCAGGAGAAAGTCATCCAAAACTATAAAGAATGTGAAAAAATACATCTGGATGATGCAGCCTTCATAGGTTATAACTTGGCTCTGTGTCTGGATGTTCCTCAGCATCTTTGGGATGGTGGTAGAGGTGAAACAGATGTCTACAAAGGACAGGTTGGAGAGGAAGAAGTACATGGGAGTGTGGAGGTGGGAGTCTGAGCTGACAGCCAGGATGATGAGCAGGTTTCCAAGCACCGTGGTCAGGTACATGGAGAAGAAAAGTTCAAATATGAAGGGCTGTAGTGTTGGTTCCTCTGAAAAACCCAGAAGAAGAAATTCTGAAACTCCTGTTTGGTTCCTTGGTCTCATTTGTGGAGGTACCTACAAGAAAAAGGGAATATAACATGACTAATTTTCACACAATCAGGCATGACTCACATCGATGAAATGCTATCATTTGAATATTCCTGTCAAAAAGTTAATTTCAATATTTTATTCATAGACTGGGTCCTCTTTATGGAATACTCTAGTCATCTCTGGGCTTTCCTGGTGGCTCAGTGGCAAAGGATCTGCCTGCAATGCAAAAGACAAAGGTTCGATCCTTGGAACAGGAAGATCCCTTGGAGAAAGAAATCACAACCCTGTCCAGTATTCTTTCCTGGGAAGTCTCATGGAGCCTGGTGAGACACAGTCCATTGGGTCGCAAAGAACCAAACATGACTTAGCAATTATTGAATAAAAGATAGTGCAAATGCCGATATTGCAAAAATAAAATCTACTCCCTCCCTCAAACATTTTACCAAAAATGAGAGGTTGCAACATTAGTGTGAGAAGAATCAACAGGGTATAGCTAAACATCTTGAAATCTACATATAAAACAGTTTGTGTGTAGAACTATTTTAGATAAAGCAAGAAACTCAGAAATAAGACAATAGACACATTTAACTAAATAAACTTTAAAATATCTCCAAAGTATCTCCTAAAAGTCAACTGAAAAAATAATCATTTGTAAGAAATATTTGAAAGGCTATTAACTGTGGAAAAATTGATTTATAATTTCTTACATGTAATAATAGGCAAATCAAGGTGGTGACCAACTGTATCAATATTTGCTCTAGCTCAGTATATAATTAAATAAAACAAGAAGAAATCTCTTTCATACCATCATCCTCAGACAAAACTTAAAGCCCTCTTATGTTTGGGAACAAGAGCTTCTGAACTAGTAGCAATGGTATACTCTGATTTTTCTGGCACAAGTATGCGTGTTGCAACTTTTGAGGGAAACAATCCGAAGATAGCTATTCAAAGGACAGGTTGGAGAGGAAGAAGTACATGGGAGTGTGGAGGTGGGAGTCTGAGCTGACAGCCAGGATGATGAGCAGGTTTCCAAGCACCGTGGTCAGGTACATGGAGAAGAAAAGTTCAAATATGAAGGGCTGTAGTGTTGGTTCCTCTGAAAAACCCAGAAGAAGAAATTCTGAAACTCCTGTTTGGTTCCTTGGTCTCATTTGTGGAGGTACCTACAAGAAAAAGGGAATATAACATGACTAATTTTCACACAATCAGGCATGACTCACATCGATGAAATGCTATCATTTGAATATTCCTGTCAAAAAGTTAATTTCAATATTTTATTCATAGACTGGGTCCTCTTTATGGAATACTCTAGTCATCTCTGGGCTTTCCTGGTGGCTCAGTGGCAAAGGATCTGCCTGCAATGCAAAAGACAAAGGTTCGATCCTTGGAACAGGAAGATCCCTTGGAGAAAGAAATCACAACCCTGTCCAGTATTCTTTCCTGGGAAGTCTCATGGAGCCTGGTGAGACACAGTCCATTGGGTCGCAAAGAACCAAACATGACTTAGCAATTATTGAATAAAAGATAGTGCAAATGCCGATATTGCAAAAATAAAATCTACTCCCTCCCTCAAACATTTTACCAAAAATGAGAGGTTGCAACATTAGTGTGAGAAGAATCAACAGGGTATAGCTAAACATCTTGAAATCTACATATAAAACAGTTTGTGTGTAGAACTATTTTAGATAAAGCAAGAAACTCAGAAATAAGACAATAGACACATTTAACTAAATAAACTTTAAAATATCTCCAAAGTATCTCCTAAAAGTCAACTGAAAAAATAATCATTTGTAAGAAATATTTGAAAGGCTATTAACTGTGGAAAAATTGATTTATAATTTCTTACATGTAATAATAGGCAAATCAAGGTGGTGACCAACTGTATCAATATTTGCTCTAGCTCAGTATATAATTAAATAAAACAAGAAGAAATCTCTTTCATACCATCATCCTCAGACAAAACTTAAAGCCCTCTTATGTTTGGGAACAAGAGCTTCTGAACTAGTAGCAATGGTATACTCTGATTTTTCTGGCACAAGTATGCGTGTTGCAACTTTTGAGGGAAACAATCCGAAGATAGCTATTACTATCCAAAAAAAGAGCATCTTTAATGCAGGATTGTTTAGAGTTGGCACTATTGGCATTCGGGTCGAGATCATTGTAGTGGGATCTGTCCTATGTATTGTAGGACATTGAGAGCATTCATGACCCTATTGTACCACCTGTATGAAAGATAAAATATCTGGATACTGCTCAGTGTGCCCTGGGTGACAAACCAGTTTGAACATCACTGTCTCAACATGTATTAGTAGCACTGATAAAAAGAAGCAACTTAATGATAAAGAATATGAAAGTGAGTCAGGATGGAGAGCAGAAAAGAGGAACTCTGTGCTCTGGGAAACTGGCAAGAAAGGTCTTTAGATAGTTAAATATTCTTAGGAGTTGATGTCATGAGGCCAATTGTTATATCTCTTCATATCTAGAATAGCAGAAAAGTTCTTCATGGTGATGATTGTTTCTCATGAGTAGCAGAAGCTTCACAAAACTGGCAGAAACTTTTTACAAAAAATATGTGTTTGATTGCATGTATTCTCCCTTTACCAAAATAATATATATATACACACCATCACTGAACATTACCTTACAGAGTTCAATGCTTTCCTTTGAATTTTCATCAAGCCAACAAAAACCACAAGGCTCTAGGAGAGGCTGAATTGCTTTTCAGGTGACCCCAGGTAAATATCCTTGAATGTCATTATTTCTGACCTTTTCTGCAGTGTCTTTTTTGGCTCTTGGGTTCATCTGCTTTGGACCTCTGAGAAGAATGTCTTCCTGTGAAAGTTTGAATTATTTCCTGAGTTGATGATTAAGACTGAATCTATGTCCTCAGATAAGACATTGGACCTTTAAGCCAGGCTTAGGACTCCAAATGCAACAACTTGTCTGGTCCACATCCCAGTTATACAAGCTCAGGGATGTAGCTGAAGAGATATTTACAGATCTATATGTCTGTTCATTAGGTACATTTCACCTGTTTTGCAACAACTTGTCTAAGTGATTTTTTCCACTATATCATTGATAATCAAAGCCTTTTTGTTTGGGAACAAGAGCTTCTGAACTAGTAGCAATGGTATACTCTGATTTTTCTGGCACAAGTATGCGTGTTGCAACTTTTGAGGAAACAATCCGAAGATAGCTATTACTATCCAAAAAGAGCATCTTTAATGCAGGATTGTTTAGAGTTGGCACTATTGGCATTCGGGTCGAGATCATTGTAGTGGGATCTGTCCTATGTATTGTAGGACATTGAGAGCATTCATGACCCTATTGTACCACCTGTATGAAAGATAAAATATCTGGATACTGCTCAGTGTGCCCTGGGTGACAAACCAGTTTGAACATCACTGTCTCAACATGTATTAGTAGCACTGATAAAAAGAAGCAACTTAATGATAAAGAATATGAAAGTGAGTCAGGATGGAGAGCAGAAAAGAGGAACTCTGTGCTCTGGGAAACTGGCAAGAAAGGTCTTTAGATAGTTAAATATTCTTAGGAGTTGATGTCATGAGGCCAATTGTTATATCTCTTCATATCTAGAATAGCAGAAAAGTTCTTCATGGTGATGATTGTTTCTCATGAGTAGCAGAAGCTTCACAAAACTGGCAGAAACTTTTTACAAAAAATATGTGTTTGATTGCATGTATTCTCCCTTTACCAAAATAATATATATATACACACCATCACTGAACATTACCTTACAGAGTTCAATGCTTTCCTTTGAATTTTCATCAAGCCAACAAAAACCACAAGGCTCTAGGAGAGGCTGAATTGCTTTTCAGGTGACCCCAGGTAAATATCCTTGAATGTCATTATTTCTGACCTTTTCTGCAGTGTCTTTTTTGGCTCTTGGGTTCATCTGCTTTGGACCTCTGAGAAGAATGTCTTCCTGTGAAAGTTTGAATTATTTCCTGAGTTGATGATTAAGACTGAATCTATGTCCTCAGATAAGACATTGGACCTTTAAGCCAGGCTTAGGACTCCAAATGCAACAACTTGTCTGGTCCACATCCCAGTTATACAAGCTCAGGGATGTAGCTGAAGAGATATTTACAGATCTATATGTCTGTTCATTAGGTACATTTCACCTGTTTTACAAGGATTTACACATACATGATTTCTCTGTGGGACTTGATCTGGACAGGAAGTGCTTAATTTTCTTGTGACTGATTCTCTATTCTCTAGAGATGATAAAATGGGAGAATTCAGCTTTATTAATCTTTCTCCCTTAACTCTCCTGACTGCTAGAAGTCTAAATTCCCAGTACCTTATTTCATCCCTGAATTTAAGTTTCCTCTAACATGTGAGGTGGAGGCAACTGTCTTGACTATGAGCCTTGTATCGTTAATACATGGACTTGTAATGTGTATACAGGCCATGATATCCTTTGAAAATTATAATTCACCTCCTTATAAGAGGGACAGATTTATTCCTTCAAAGTAAAACATTGGGAAGTCCAATCCTTGGCTTCCTGACTCTTTTGCTAAAACCTTAGGAATTTCATGCTTATATCTGAAATCAATAGCTTCCATTTAGTCCATAATTACAAAATGTGTGTAAGTTTTGATATTTACTAGTAGTAAGATATTTTAAGTGCCATAACCTACATTAGCACATTACAAAGATTAGCTAATTTCTTTTTCAGAGAAGTGCCTTCTGGGAGGTAGTACTGCCATGTAGTCTATTCCTTAGTATGCAGCAATAACTAGCTCATAAAATAATCAAGTTGGACAGAACTGAGGGCAATTTTGATAATCTGATTTTATGTCTTCTAGGCATTTGTTCTGATATTTGAAGACAACAGCCATGAACACTGTTATCAAATTCATTTCATAGAACTGTAGGAAAAAGTGACTAAATTTATGTTGCTTTGAGGTCACATGGGGAGACTGGAATGACATGGGTGTTGCACAACACCTGTGACCCTGAATTAGGAATTAGAGTCTTATCCTGAGTTGATGAGTAAGACTGAATCTATGGCCTCAGATGAGACATTGGACCTTTAAGCCAGGCTTAGGACTCCAAATGCAACAACTTGTCTGGTCCACATCCCAGTTATACAAGCTCAGGGATGTAGCTGAAGAGATATTTACAGATCTATATGTCTGTTCATTAGGTACATTTCACCTGTTTTACAAGGATTTACACATACATGATTTCTCTGTGGGACTTGATCTGGACAGGAAGTGCTTAATTTTCTTGTGACTGATTCTCTATTCTCTAGAGATGATAAAATGGGAGAATTCAGCTTTATTAATCTTTCTCCCTTAACTCTCCTGACTGCTAGAAGTCTAAATTCCCAGTACCTTATTTCATCCCTGAATTTAAGTTTCCTCTAACATGTGAGGTGGAGGCAACTGTCTTGACTATGAGCCTTGTATCGTTAATACATGGACTTGTAATGTGTATACAGGCCATGATATCCTTTGAAAATTATAATTCACCTCCTTATAAGAGGGACAGATTTATTCCTTCAAAGTAAAACATTGGGAAGTCCAATCCTTGGCTTCCTGACTCTTTTGCTAAAACCTTAGGAATTTCATGCTTATATCTGAAATCAATAGCTTCCATTTAGTCCATAATTACAAAATGTGTGTAAGTTTTGATATTTACTAGTAGTAAGATATTTTAAGTGCCATAACCTACATTAGCACATTACAAAGATTAGCTAATTTCTTTTTCAGAGAAGTGCCTTCTGGGAGGTAGTACTGCCATGTAGTCTATTCCTTAGTATGCAGCAATAACTAGCTCATAAAATAATCAAGTTGGACAGAACTGAGGGCAATTTTGATAATCTGATTTTATGTCTTCTAGGCATTTGTTCTGATATTTGAAGACAACAGCCATGAACACTGTTATCAAATTCATTTCATAGAACTGTAGGAAAAAGTGACTAAATTTATGTTGCTTTGAGGTCACATGGGGAGACTGGAATGACATGGGTGTTGCACAACACCTGTGACCCTGAATTAGGAATTAGAGTCTTATACTGAGTCGTTCTTTGGTTATGTCATTAATAGATGACATTGGTGTTCATTTATTACCTTTTTAGCAGTTATGACAATATATTGAATAATGGAAGAAATATAATTTAGATACATAGATATAATATTAGTTTCTGTAGGCACTGGAAATTTTCAAACAGTAACAAGAAAAATAATTTAATAACAAAATCAAAACATACTTCAATGAGCACACCTTACAAATGGACATTCAAAGTCCATATTTCAATGAGTGGATGAGTTGTGTACAAAAGGAATATTTTTTAGAATAACAATGCTTGATTTTATATTTTCCTTTATTGAACTTAAGATCAATTCCATTCTAAGTCTGTATTATATCAACCTTTTTCCATATTTGCCTTTCCCTGTAGATTCTACAGCAAGTATGTATTTTATTATCAGTTTTTGCCAGGAAGTATATTAGACACACCTGGCATAAGCAGAACATAATGAGCAGGGAAAAAAGTGCTTGATCATGAGTAACAACTAGTATCTTAAAGTCTGGAGTATCAGGAAGAGCAAATAAGAGAGTGATAGGCAAAAATAATATTCATAAAAGTGAAAAAGAATAGTCTCACATTCTTCTCTGTAATAATGTTATGTAAATACTTGTGGTTTCTAAGAGGATGTTTCCCACCATAGGCATGGCACAGCTAATGATTATTCACATACAAGAAAAAAAGTTGACAGTGTGATTATTTTTTTTTTGATTAGAGATTTTTCTAAGGGAATACATTCCTACCCTGAAATAAATGGGAATTTAAAAATATTTCACATCCAATATAATATTTCTTAAAATATTTTAAGTGCCATAACCTATAGCCTAAAAGTATGGGCCTTCTGGGAGGTAGTACTGCCATGTAGTCTATTCCTTAGTATGCAGCAATAACTAGCTCATAAAATAATCAAGTTGGACAGAACTGAGGGCAATTTTGATAATCTGATTTTATGTCTTCTAGGCATTTGTTCTGATATTTGAAGACAACAGCCATGAACACTGTTATCAAATTCATTTCATAGAACTGTAGGAAAAAGTGACTAAATTTATGTTGCTTTGAGGTCACATGGGGAGACTGGAATGACATGGGTGTTGCACAACACCTGTGACCCTGAATTAGGAATTAGAGTCTTATACTGAGTCGTTCTTTGGTTATGTCATTAATAGATGACATTGGTGTTCATTTATTACCTTTTTAGCAGTTATGACAATATATTGAATAATGGAAGAAATATAATTTAGATACATAGATATAATATTAGTTTCTGTAGGCACTGGAAATTTTCAAACAGTAACAAGAAAAATAATTTAATAACAAAATCAAAACATACTTCAATGAGCACACCTTACAAATGGACATTCAAAGTCCATATTTCAATGAGTGGATGAGTTGTGTACAAAAGGAATATTTTTTAGAATAACAATGCTTGATTTTATATTTTCCTTTATTGAACTTAAGATCAATTCCATTCTAAGTCTGTATTATATCAACCTTTTTCCATATTTCCCTTTTCCCCTGTAGATTCTACAGCAAGTATGTATTTTATTATCAGTTTTTGCCAGGAAGTATATTAGACACACCTGGCATAAGCAGAACATAATGAGCAGGGAAAAAAGTGCTTGATCATGAGTAACAACTAGTATCTTAAAGTCTGGAGTATCAGGAAGAGCAAATAAGAGAGTGATAGGCAAAAATAATATTCATAAAAGTGAAAAAGAATAGTCTCACATTCTTCTCTGTAATAATGTTATGTAAATACTTGTGGTTTCTAAGAGGATGTTTCCCACCATAGGCATGGCACAGCTAATGATTATTCACATACAAGAAAAAAAGTTGACAGTGTGATTATTTTTTTTTTGATTAGAGATTTTTCTAAGGGAATACATTCCTACCCTGAAATAAATGGGAATTTAAAAATATTTCACATCCAATATAATATTTCTTATCCATAAAGAAGGCTGATCACTGAAGATTTGATACATTTGATCTGTGGTGTTGGAGGAGGCTCTTGAGAGTCCCTTGGAGACTCTTCAAGGAAGTCAAATCAGTCAATACTAAAGGAAATTAACCCTGAATATTCATTGGAAGGAATGATGCTGAAGCTGAAACTCCAATACTCTGGCCACCTGATGTGAAGAGACAGCTCATTGGAAAAGAGGTTGATGTTGGGGAAAATAGAGGGCAAAAGGAAAAGGGGATGACAGAGGATGAGATGGCTGGATGGCATCACTGAGTTAGTGGACATGACTTTGAGAAAGCTCTGAGAGATGGTGAAGGACAGGGAACTCTGGTGTGCTGCAGTCCATGGAGCTGCAGAGTCAGACATGACTGAGAGACTGAACTGATCACATCCAAGGTTGGGAATATAATTTGGATACTGGAGAGATCATAAAGTTTAAAGAGTGAGTTACATAAATTGTATAGGAAGCCAAAATCAAAATAGACATTTCAGTAAAAATAGAAGATGCATGCTCTGCATTCACAGTCTTAGCAAATACTGGCTACATTTGGCTTAGGATCTGAGCTCTACTATCACAGGAACTTCTTTAGCCATAGGGCAATAGGCCATTTTAGAGTCATTGTCTCAAAGAGTATTTTCAGACCCCTTTTTAAGTCTTTATTCCTCAGACTATAGATGAAGGGGTTCAGCATGGGTGCGACCACAGTGTACATTACAGAGGCTGTTGCACTTGAGTGTGAGATATGGGTAACAGCAGAGCTAAGGTACACTCCTAAGCCTGTACAGTAAAATAAGAAGACCACTGAGAGGTGAGAAGCACAGATAGAAAATGCTTTATACTTCCCTTGAGCTGATGAGATTCCACGTATGGAGGCAATTATCTTAAAGTATGAGTACAGGATACATGTGAGGGAACCAAAAGCCAAGAACATAGATCCAGAATACATTACCACATTATTGAGAAAGGTGTCTGTACTGGCAAGCTGGATCATCTGATTGAGTTCACAGAAAAAGTGGGGAATTTCTAAGAAGGCACAGAATGATAGTCTCAACAAGACTAAACTTTCTAACAAGGAATGTAGGGCACTCATAGTCCAGGACTCTAGCACCAGTAGACCACAAAGACGGGGGCTCATGATGACTGTGTAGTGCAGAGGGTGACAGATGGCTACATACCGGTCATAGGCCATCACAGTCAGGAGCAGCATATCCAGTCCTCCAAAAAGTGTGAAGAAATACATCTGGGTGATGCAGCCTCCATAGGTTATAACTCGGCTCTGGGTCTGGATGTTCCACAGCATCTTTGGGATGGTGGTGGAGGTGAAACAGATATCTACAAAGGACAGATTGGAGAGGAAGAAGTACATGGGGGTGTGGAGGTGGGAGTTTGTGCTAACGACCAGGAGAATGAGCAGGTTTCCAAACACAGTAATCAGGTACATGGAGAGGAAAAACCCAAATATGAGGGGCTGGAGTTCTAGATCATCTGACAATCCCAGGAGAAGAAAATCGGCAGCTCCTGTTAGGTTCGTCGTTGCCATGTGGTTGTGGTGACTATGATAAAAGGGGGTAATAACATGAATTATTTTCACTCAAATAGGCATTACTCACAGTGTAGAAAGGTTCTATTTATATTTCTTTCATAGGGCAATAGGCCATTTGGCTTAGGATCTGAGCTCTACTATCACAGGAACTTCTTTAGCCATAGGGCAATAGGCCATTTTAGAGTCATTGTCTCAAAGAGTATTTTCAGACCCCTTTTTAAGTCTTTATTCCTCAGACTATAGATGAAGGGGTTCAGCATGGGTGCGACCACAGTGTACATTACAGAGGCTGTTGCACTTGAGTGTGAGATATGGGTAACAGCAGAGCTAAGGTACACTCCTAAGCCTGTACAGTAAAATAAGAAGACCACTGAGAGGTGAGAAGCACAGATAGAAAATGCTTTATACTTCCCTTGAGCTGATGAGATTCCACGTATGGAGGCAATTATCTTAAAGTATGAGTACAGGATACATGTGAGGGAACCAAAAGCCAAGAACATAGATCCAGAATACATTACCACATTATTGAGAAAGGTGTCTGTACTGGCAAGCTGGATCATCTGATTGAGTTCACAGAAAAAGTGGGGAATTTCTAAGAAGGCACAGAATGATAGTCTCAACAAGACTAAACTTTCTAACAAGGAATGTAGGGCACTCATAGTCCAGGACTCTAGCACCAGTAGACCACAAAGACGGGGGCTCATGATGACTGTGTAGTGCAGAGGGTGACAGATGGCTACATACCGGTCATAGGCCATCACAGTCAGGAGCAGCATATCCAGTCCTCCAAAAAGTGTGAAGAAATACATCTGGGTGATGCAGCCTCCATAGGTTATAACTCGGCTCTGGGTCTGGATGTTCCACAGCATCTTTGGGATGGTGGTGGAGGTGAAACAGATATCTACAAAGGACAGATTGGAGAGGAAGAAGTACATGGGGGTGTGGAGGTGGGAGTTTGTGCTAACGACCAGGAGAATGAGCAGGTTTCCAAACACAGTAATCAGGTACATGGAGAGGAAAAACCCAAATATGAGGGGCTGGAGTTCTAGATCATCTGACAATCCCAGGAGAAGAAAATCGGCAGCTCCTGTTAGGTTCGTCGTTGCCATGTGGTTGTGGTGACTATGATAAAAGGGGGTAATAACATGAATTATTTTCACTCAAATAGGCATTACTCACAGTGTAGAAAGGTTCTATTTATATTTCTATCACTAAATTACTTTTAATATTTTGTTCATAAACTTTGTGCACTTGAGGGAACCTCTTCTGTCATCTCTAACTAGCAAACTTGTCCAATTGTCAGAGTTTCCCACAAGATGTCCTGTGTAGTAAAGTTTTAATAAGAAATTGTCATGCATTTGATAAATATAAATGGAAATATGACAATATTCCAGCTATTATCTAACCAGGGAGTTTAGGGTAGTGAAAAACAAAACTACTAAAATCTGGTTGGGTTGACGGAATATAAGCAAAAATGGATATGGACATAAATACACATACATATAATGTTTTTTGGTTATAAGTGTTTTAAGAAGAAAACAGGTATAAAGATAGAGTGAAAATGGAGTGGAGTACTGTTTTTATGCATATTTTGGCAAGTCCTGCAAAGAAGATGTTTGAATAAATTTTATGTGCTAGTACCGTGAGTACATCTGGGGAAGGGTATCCTCACAAGGGAACAGCTAGTGTGAAGACCCTGAGTAGGAAGCTTGCTCAAGATGCTTCAGTGAATAAATAGAAGTCAGTTTGTTGAGAAAATGCACAGGAGGGAGAGTGAGGAGATACAGGGTCAGAAGATGATGAGGAACAAGGTGGCCTCCATGCTGCTTCTGAAACGTCAAGTAGTATGGGGGCCTTTGTCCATAAAGTTGTGTCTTCAGCACTTCAGGAGATTTCATATTTTAAAAAAATTGAAGGAATATCCAAAACTAAATTCTAATCAAAATGATACACACTAGTTGTAGCTCAGCTGGTAGAGTCTGCCTGCAATGCAGGAGAACCTGGTTCAATTCCTGGATTGAAAAGATCCTCTGGGGAAAAGCAACCCATTCTCATATTTTTGCTTGGAGAATTCCATGGCTCATCCATGGGTAGCAAAGAGCTGGACAACTGAGCAACTTCCCACTCAACTTCAACTTCATTTATAACTTAATGATGTCACAGTGGGTCACTAAATCAATGTTACGTTGCAAACATTTGGAAGTGAAAGAATATGACAGAAAGCCTTTTGAAATGTGAGGAAGAAGCAGTACCTAAGTTATAATTTCCTCTCACATAGAGAGATATAGATTCAAATACAGGTGTGTGTGTGTGTGTGTGTTTGTGCACTTGCTGAGTTGCTTCAGTCATGTCCTACTCTTTGTGATTTCATGGACTGTAGCCCGCCAGGCTCCTCTGTCCATGGGATTCTTCAGGCAAAAATACTGGAGTGGGTTGCCATGTCTTCCTCCAGGAAATCTTCCTGACCTAGGTATTGAACCCATATCTCTTAGGTCTCCTGCATTGACAGGTAGGTTCTTAACCACTAGTGCTACCTGGGAAGCCCTCAGATACATTAGATTAAATATATCTATAATTGATTGTAAAGGAGAATTCCTTACAAATGGTGGCTGAATACAATGTAACTTTCATAAACAAATCTGATCATAATAAAATCAATTAAACAATAAGGGATAAGAGATGTAGAAAGTAGTTGGAAGTATATAAAAAGCTTGGTTTATAAGATGCATATGTCTGGAATCATGCATATCTGTAAACAACAAAACTGTGAAATCAAAAAAGCAAAATAAAAAAGCTTACCATTGTAAAAAAGGGAAAAAAATGATATACATGCAGAAGAGTATTCATTTTCATTTAAGTCTAAAGCAAGGATTTGCAAGTAAAGAATATTTAAGTGGCTGCTTTATTCCTTCAGTTAAAAAATTTACAGCAATGGAAAGAGTATAAAATGACACAGAGATTTTGCCAAAGTTTATAAACCCTAAGACATTCAGCACTTCAGGAGATTTCATATTTTAAAAATTGAAGGAATATCCAAAACTAAATTCTAATCAAAATGATACACACTAGTTGTAGCTCAGCTGGTAGAGTCTGCCTGCAATGCAGGAGAACCTGGTTCAATTCCTGGATTGAAAAGATCCTCTGGGGAAAAGCAACCCATTCTCATATTTTTGCTTGGAGAATTCCATGGCTCATCCATGGGTAGCAAAGAGCTGGACAACTGAGCAACTTCCCACTCAACTTCAACTTCATTTATAACTTAATGATGTCACAGTGGGTCACTAAATCAATGTTACGTTGCAAACATTTGGAAGTGAAAGAATATGACAGAAAGCCTTTTGAAATGTGAGGAAGAAGCAGTACCTAAGTTATAATTTCCTCTCACATAGAGAGATATAGATTCAAATACAGGTGTGTGTGTGTGTGTGTGTTTGTGCACTTGCTGAGTTGCTTCAGTCATGTCCTACTCTTTGTGATTTCATGGACTGTAGCCCGCCAGGCTCCTCTGTCCATGGGATTCTTCAGGCAAAAATACTGGAGTGGGTTGCCATGTCTTCCTCCAGGAAATCTTCCTGACCTAGGTATTGAACCCATATCTCTTAGGTCTCCTGCATTGACAGGTAGGTTCTTAACCACTAGTGCTACCTGGGAAGCCCTCAGATACATTAGATTAAATATATCTATAATTGATTGTAAAGGAGAATTCCTTACAAATGGTGGCTGAATACAATGTAACTTTCATAAACAAATCTGATCATAATAAAATCAATTAAACAATAAGGGATAAGAGATGTAGAAAGTAGTTGGAAGTATATAAAAAGCTTGGTTTATAAGATGCATATGTCTGGAATCATGCATATCTGTAAACAACAAAACTGTGAAATCAAAAAAGCAAAATAAAAAAGCTTACCATTGTAAAAAAGGGAAAAAAATGATATACATGCAGAAGAGTATTCATTTTCATTTAAGTCTAAAGCAAGGATTTGCAAGTAAAGAATATTTAAGTGGCTGCTTTATTCCTTCAGTTAAAAAATTTACAGCAATGGAAAGAGTATAAAATGACACAGAGATTTTGCCAAAGTTTATAAACCCTAAGACATTCTGCATAAATTCTTGTGTGCATACATAGAATAGCTAAAGGGAAAGCAGCAAACTTGTCAAAAAATTCCAATTCTGCAAAGATTGACATGAAAATAGGATTAAAAACATGCTAGCTTCACCACACAAAAGTAAAGGAATTGAACAAATATGTCTTTAGAGAAAGTAACTGGCTAACTAATCTACAAATATATTCAGCAATATAAGAAATAAGACAATTGCAAATTAAACTCATTAGCACATCCCTTTTCACATAATAAATACATTTTCATTTGAATACTTGGAGAGGAGATAGTGTAAAATGTATGTCTCACAAACTGTTTTTGCAAAGAAATATGTGTCAAGATTCCTTGGTCTTTATTTTTCTCATCATAGTCCAATATGCTCCATATTAAAAAGAAAAAAAGCCCTCACATCACTGTACATCCCTCCAACATCCTTCCACAGTTGATACTCTTTGTCTTTATTCCATTCAATTGCAAAGCTCCTTGAACTTAGATTCTGCTTTTAGAAAAAAATAATTTATTTTTCAATTGAAGGACAATTGCTTTACAGAATTTTGTTGCTTTCTGCCAAACATGATTCTGTTTTTACTGGAAGCACTTTACACTTTCAATTCCCTCTTTTCATTGGATGTCCATGCCCATTACTTAATGGTTAGCATTGACTTTTACAGTGCTAAATTCCATATTCACTTCTATTTTGGCCAAAAAGCCATTACTGAGATATGCTCGAACTTTCATAAACAAATCTGATCATAATAAAATCAATTAAACAATAAGGGATAAGAGATGTAGAAAGTAGTTGGAAGTATATAAAAAGCTTGGTTTATAAGATGCATATGTCTGGAATCATGCATATCTGTAAACAACAAAACTGTGAAATCAAAAAAGCAAAATAAAAAAGCTTACCATTGTAAAAAAGGGAAAAAAATGATATACATGCAGAAGAGTATTCATTTTCATTTAAGTCTAAAGCAAGGATTTGCAAGTAAAGAATATTTAAGTGGCTGCTTTATTCCTTCAGTTAAAAAATTTACAGCAATGGAAAGAGTATAAAATGACACAGAGATTTTGCCAAAGTTTATAAACCCTAAGACATTCTGCATAAATTCTTGTGTGCATACATAGAATAGCTAAAGGGAAAGCAGCAAACTTGTCAAAAAATTCCAATTCTGCAAAGATTGACATGAAAATAGGATTAAAAACATGCTAGCTTCACCACACAAAAGTAAAGGAATTGAACAAATATGTCTTTAGAGAAAGTAACTGGCTAACTAATCTACAAATATATTCAGCAATATAAGAAATAAGACAATTGCAAATTAAACTCATTAGCACATCCCTTTTCACATAATAAATACATTTTCATTTGAATACTTGGAGAGGAGATAGTGTAAAATGTATGTCTCACAAACTGTTTTTGCAAAGAAATATGTGTCAAGATTCCTTGGTCTTTATTTTTCTCATCATAGTCCAATATGCTCCATATTAAAAAGAAAAAAAGCCCTCACATCACTGTACATCCCTCCAACATCCTTCCACAGTTGATACTCTTTGTCTTTATTCCATTCAATTGCAAAGCTCCTTGAACTTAGATTCTGCTTTTAGAAAAAAATAATTTATTTTTCAATTGAAGGACAATTGCTTTACAGAATTTTGTTGCTTTCTGCCAAACATGATTCTGTTTTTACTGGAAGCACTTTACACTTTCAATTCCCTCTTTTCATTGGATGTCCATGCCCATTACTTAATGGTTAGCATTGACTTTTACAGTGCTAAATTCCATATTCACTTCTATTTTGGCCATCAAAAATGAATAGACTCTTAATCAAGCATAGAAAAAAAGTGCAATGATTTTGGTTCTGGGCTAGTCTGGATTGACTTTCATAGGAACCGAGGTAAGAATTATTCTCTGCTATTCCCTTTGACCATCTTCAATATGTCTGGGCCCTTGGACTCACCTATTGGTATCTCTGAGAGAACAGTCTCAACATAGTTATTCAGATTCCACTTGGAAGATTAGTGATGGAGATAGAAATTCTGTTCTCAGACAAGACAGTTGGATGGAGTCAAACATTGGTCCCATACATCAGTTACGATACCCAAAGCAGCAACCATGTCTTGTCCATCCCAAGATTGCACAGGTGGAGCAACACAGTAGAGCAGACATTTACAGCTCCCTGTGTCTGCTCATTAGCACATTTCCCATTTATTATCATTACTTCTAATAACTGAGTTCCCTGAGGGAAGTGGTCTGGACAGATAGGAAATTTCCCCTGCTCATCCTCTGTGTCTAGGGCACAGTGGGACGAGCCAGATGCATTCCGTATTTATTCCACCTTCTCCTGATCTCTTCTTTCTGTCAGAAGAAATCTTAAGGTCCCATTACCTTAAGGTCCCATGACCTCACTCAAACCTGAGTACAAGTTTTCTCCAGTATCCAACGTTGAGACTCTGTCTTGATGAGGTCCCTAATCAAGTACTGACTATAGTGGGTCTCAGTCCCAATATTATCTAGGCGGGACTACAGTAATCACAATTGTCCTCTAAATGTGAAAGAGGTGGGGAAAATCCATGTTACTTGGAGAGAGATTTGAACATGGGGGAAAGATCATGAGCTAAAGAATGCAGGTGGCCACTAGAAACTGGAATTCTTGTTGTTCTGTTGCGCAGTCATGTATGACTATCTGTGACCCCATTGACTGCAGCATGAAAGGGTTCTCTGTCCTTCACTCTCTCCCAGCACTTGTTCAAACTCATTCCATTAAGTTGGTGAGACATAGGGAAAGAAAATAATTTATTTTTCAATTGAAGGACAATTGTTTAATTTTTCCAAATATTCGACTTCTTATTTTTTGGCCATCCAAAATGACATATTTACAGTGCTAAATTCCATATTCACTTCTATTTTGGCCATCAAAATGAATAGACTCTTAATCAAGCATAGAAAAAGTGCAATGATTTTGGTTCTGGGCTAGTCTGGATTGACTTTCATAGGAACCGAGGTAAGAATTATTCTCTGCTATTCCCTTTGACCATCTTCAATATGTCTGGGCCCTTGGACTCACCTATTGGTATCTCTGAGAGAACAGTCTCAACATAGTTATTCAGATTCCACTTGGAAGATTAGTGATGGAGATAGAAATTCTGTTCTCAGACAAGACAGTTGGATGGAGTCAAACATTGGTCCCATACATCAGTTACGATACCCAAAGCAGCAACCATGTCTTGTCCATCCCAAGATTGCACAGGTGGAGCAACACAGTAGAGCAGACATTTACAGCTCCCTGTGTCTGCTCATTAGCACATTTCCCATTTATTATCATTACTTCTAATAACTGAGTTCCCTGAGGGAAGTGGTCTGGACAGATAGGAAATTTCCCCTGCTCATCCTCTGTGTCTAGGGCACAGTGGGACGAGCCAGATGCATTCCGTATTTATTCCACCTTCTCCTGATCTCTTCTTTCTGTCAGAAGAAATCTTAAGGTCCCATTACCTTAAGGTCCCATGACCTCACTCAAACCTGAGTACAAGTTTTCTCCAGTATCCAACGTTGAGACTCTGTCTTGATGAGGTCCCTAATCAAGTACTGACTATAGTGGGTCTCAGTCCCAATATTATCTAGGCGGGACTACAGTAATCACAATTGTCCTCTAAATGTGAAAGAGGTGGGGAAAATCCATGTTACTTGGAGAGAGATTTGAACATGGGGGAAAGATCATGAGCTAAAGAATGCAGGTGGCCACTAGAAACTGGAATTCTTGTTGTTCTGTTGCGCAGTCATGTATGACTATCTGTGACCCCATTGACTGCAGCATGAAAGGGTTCTCTGTCCTTCACTCTCTCCCAGCACTTGTTCAAACTCATTCCATTAAGTTGGTGAGACTGGAATAGGGAAAGAAAATAATTTTTGTCTGGAGTCTGTGGAAGGAAAGCAGCCTTGCAGATATCTTAGTTTAGTCTGATGAGACTAACTTTAGGTTTCTGTGAATCTGAGATGTTCCCTGGACTGCAAGAAGATCAAACTAGTCAATCCTAAAGGACCTTGATGCTGGGAAATATTGAAGGCAGGAGGAGAAGGGGGTGACAGAGGATGAGATGGTTGGACATCACCGCCTCAATGGACATGAGTTTGAGCAAACTCCAGGAGATAGTGAAGGACAGGGTAGACTGGTGGCCTGCAGTCCATGGGGTCACAAAGAGTTGGATGTGACTGAGCGACTGAACGGAACTTAAGCTTCTGATTTTAGAACTGTCAAAGCATAACTTTGTTTAATGTAAGCCAGTATGTGGTAATCCTTAAAGCAACAATAATAATAATATATATTAAATAATACAGACATCTGTCCCGTAAAATGTTGTTCAGGAAATTGTTATAAACCTCACTATTCATTTTCCTTGGGTAAGGGCATTTCGTGTTACATTTCTCCTTAAGTAGAAGTAGAAATCTAAGACAATTTGAAAATAATTAGCTTGGCTAGTTGCTGCAGAGGATGTCTCAGTGCACATAAGCAATCCTACCTCAGGATTAGATGGTTTTGTGCATTGTTATAGGAAAAGAAATCATTTAAATATATATTATTCAATTTGCAACTTCTTTAAATTGCATATTCTTTTAAGTTTATGGTAATTCAAATGTTCATTCTTTTTATTTTTGTTTTCTCCAAAAATCTTTCATGTTTCCTTTCAATATATAATATGTAATTATAAATAAGTCTGTGTTTGTGTCTCTATGGATGTGAATGTACCTGCTTAGTTGCTTAGCAGTATCTGACTCTTTGCGACCCATGGGCTATAACCTGCCAGGCTCCTCTGTTCATGGGATATTCCAGACAAGAGTACTGGAGTGGTTTGCCATTTCCCCCTTCAGGAGATTTTCCTGACCCAAGGATTGAACTGGCATCTCTTACTTTCTTTTGTCTCTTGGATCGGCAAGTAGTTTATTTACCATTAACACTACATGGGAAGCTCTGCAAATAAGATATCTATATAGATATAAATCTATATATCTATATATATCTATCTAGGTCATCTCAGAATGCCAGGCTGGGTTCCCTGTGTTATACAGCAGCTTCCCTCTACCTATCTATTTTACACATGGTAGTGTATACACGTCAATGCTACTTTCTCAGTCAGTCACACTCTTTCTTTCCCCAGTTGAAAATTATTAGGTCTAGTTATTGAAGTTATTAAAGTTATAGGATTTACTTCTACTATGAACTTTATACATAGCTTCAGTTTCCAAATATATTTTCCCATAGCAGTAGAAAAGCTCATGACATTTCTTTTTTATAAAACAAAAGCAAAATTATTGAGTATGATTTTGAGAGGAAATTATTCTTTAACAGTCTACTTTGTCCTATTTAAAACAAAATTGAAATTTCCATGTATTTCTATTCGAAGGTTAGGAATACATTCTGTAAAGCTAAAAAAAAAAAAAAAAAAAAAAGCAGCAAAGAGACATGGTAGGCTAAACAGGCCCAGCAAGTTTAATGGAATGAGTTACTTTATTTGAATCAAGAGGTTGAAATAAAAATTTCCAAAAATACACAGAAGGAGTTTAAAATTCATTAATTTTGTCTGAGGATCAGATCACTGTAATCATGACACTTCTTCACCTCAGGATTAGATGGTTTTGTGCATTGTTATAGGAAAAGAAATCATTTAAATATATATTATTCAATTTGCAACTTCTTTAAATTGCATATTCTTTTAAGTTTATGGTAATTCAAATGTTCATTCTTTTTATTTTTGTTTTCTCCAAAAATCTTTCATGTTTCCTTTCAATATATAATATGTAATTATAAATAAGTCTGTGTTTGTGTCTCTATGGATGTGAATGTACCTGCTTAGTTGCTTAGCAGTATCTGACTCTTTGCGACCCATGGGCTATAACCTGCCAGGCTCCTCTGTTCATGGGATATTCCAGACAAGAGTACTGGAGTGGTTTGCCATTTCCCCCTTCAGGAGATTTTCCTGACCCAAGGATTGAACTGGCATCTCTTACTTTCTTTTGTCTCTTGGATCGGCAAGTAGTTTATTTACCATTAACACTACATGGGAAGCTCTGCAAATAAGATATCTATATAGATATAAATCTATATATCTATATATATCTATCTAGGTCATCTCAGAATGCCAGGCTGGGTTCCCTGTGTTATACAGCAGCTTCCCTCTACCTATCTATTTTACACATGGTAGTGTATACACGTCAATGCTACTTTCTCAGTCAGTCACACTCTTTCTTTCCCCAGTTGAAAATTATTAGGTCTAGTTATTGAAGTTATTAAAGTTATAGGATTTACTTCTACTATGAACTTTATACATAGCTTCAGTTTCCAAATATATTTTCCCATAGCAGTAGAAAAGCTCATGACATTTCTTTTTTATAAAACAAAAGCAAAATTATTGAGTATGATTTTGAGAGGAAATTATTCTTTAACAGTCTACTTTGTCCTATTTAAAACAAAATTGAAATTTCCATGTATTTCTATTCGAAGGTTAGGAATACATTCTGTAAAGCTAAAAAAAAAAAAAAAAAAAAAGCAGCAAAGAGACATGGTAGGCTAAACAGGCCCAGCAAGTTTAATGGAATGAGTTACTTTATTTGAATCAAGAGGTTGAAATAAAAATTTCCAAAAATACACAGAAGGAGTAAGTTCATATACAAAGCCTCATCAGAGTGTTACAAGTTCTTAGTCTGAGGATCAGATCACTGTAATCATGACACTTCTTCACCCTAAGAAAAACTTCCTTTTTGAAATGCTCTTTCCAAATAATCTTTTCAAAGACCCATTCAGATCTTTGTTCCTCAGGCTGTAGATGAAGGGATTCAGCATGGGTGTGACCACAGAGTACATCACTGAGGCTGCTGTGCTTGAATGTTGGCTGTGGGTAGCGGTAGGAGTAAAGTATACTCCTATGCCTGTACAATAAAATAAGGAGACTACTGAAAGGTGAGATGCACAGGTGGAAAATGCCTTATATTTCCCCTGAGTTGATGAGATTCCAAGTACAGAGGAAACTACTTTTGAGTAAGAGTAAAGGATACCAACCAGTGAAACACTGCTTAGCAACCCTGTGGCAAAATACATCACTATATTATTAAGAAAGTTGTCAGAACAAGCAACTTGGATCATTTGCTTGAGCTCACAGAAAAAGTGAGGGATTTCCAAGTCTCTGCAGAAGGAAAGTCTCAGTAACATTAAACTTTCCAACACAGAATATAGAACACTCACTATCCAGGGCACCAGAACCAGCAGTTCACAAAGCTGGGTGTTCATGATGACCGTGTAGTGCAGGGGGTGACAGATGGCCACATACCGGTCATAGGCCATCACGGTCAGGAGAAAGTCATCCAAACATGCAAAGAGTATGAAAAAAGTCATCTGCGTGATGCATCCTTCATAGGTTATAACTCGGCTCTGGGTCTCGATGTTCCACAGCATCTTTGGGATGGTGGTGGAGGTGAGACAGATGTCTACAAAGGACAAGTTGGAAAGGAAGAAGTACATGGGGGTGTGGAGCTGGAAGTCGAGGCTGACGGCCAGGATGATGAGCAGGTTTCCAAACACAGTGATCAGGTACATGGAGAGGAAAAGCCCAGATATGAGGGGCTGTAGTCCTGGTGTCTCTGAAAATCCCAGGAGAAAATATCCTGAAATCTGTGTATAATTTCCAGGGTCCATGTTTTGGAAGTTACTATAGGAAAGAGGAGAAATCTGATCAATATTACAGAAATGAATGTTGTGCCTACAGTTGATGTATTGCATTTATAGTTTGCAGTGAAGAAATAGTCTCAGTGCTTTCTGCTCATACAAAACATTCCCTTGTGGAGAATCTCTATTTTATCCCTGACTATGCATTTTCATTCCCAAATGTGCATTTCAATCATGAGGCTTAAATAGTCAGTAGTTTACATGATACATTCTCTCATTAATTATATATATATATATATATATATATATATATATATATATATATATATACACACACATATATATATATATATATACATACATATATATATATATATATAGTCTGTGTAGGCCTTGTTTCTGTAAAACAAAAAAGTACTGCAATCTAGTAGTAGTGAAACTGCATAAATACATATAAGAGTTATAGAATGTGTCATATGCCCTTGGAGACATGGAGCAACCACACAGAGCATTTATAGCAGAGCTTATAGCAGAGAGTTTATAGCAGAGAGTTTCTATTTGGTGTCATGTTTTACGGGGTGTTTTGGGAAGAAGTCAAAGTGACAAATGAACAAAGAGCTCAAGGAAGAGAAGGTAGGAGTCATAGCATATCCGGGGAAGTGTGCACTTGGAGGAGGGGAAAAGACACTGAGGCTTTCCAACACAGAATATAGAACACTCACTATCCAGGGCACCAGAACCAGCAGTTCACAAAGCTGGGTGTTCATGATGACCGTGTAGTGCAGGGGGTGACAGATGGCCACATACCGGTCATAGGCCATCACGGTCAGGAGAAAGTCATCCAAACATGCAAAGAGTATGAAAAAAGTCATCTGCGTGATGCATCCTTCATAGGTTATAACTCGGCTCTGGGTCTCGATGTTCCACAGCATCTTTGGGATGGTGGTGGAGGTGAGACAGATGTCTACAAAGGACAAGTTGGAAAGGAAGAAGTACATGGGGGTGTGGAGCTGGAAGTCGAGGCTGACGGCCAGGATGATGAGCAGGTTTCCAAACACAGTGATCAGGTACATGGAGAGGAAAAGCCCAGATATGAGGGGCTGTAGTCCTGGTGTCTCTGAAAATCCCAGGAGAAAATATCCTGAAATCTGTGTATAATTTCCAGGGTCCATGTTTTGGAAGTTACTATAGGAAAGAGGAGAAATCTGATCAATATTACAGAAATGAATGTTGTGCCTACAGTTGATGTATTGCATTTATAGTTTGCAGTGAAGAAATAGTCTCAGTGCTTTCTGCTCATACAAAACATTCCCTTGTGGAGAATCTCTATTTTATCCCTGACTATGCATTTTCATTCCCAAATGTGCATTTCAATCATGAGGCTTAAATAGTCAGTAGTTTACATGATACATTCTCTCATTAATTATATATATATATATATATATATATATATATATATATATGTATATATATATATATATATATACATACATATATATATATATATATAGTCTGTGTAGGCCTTGTTTCTGTAAAACAAAAAAGTACTGCAATCTAGTAGTAGTGAAACTGCATAAATACATATAAGAGTTATAGAATGTGTCATATGCCCTTGGAGACATGGAGCAACCACACAGAGCATTTATAGCAGAGCTTATAGCAGAGAGTTTATAGCAGAGAGTTTCTATTTGGTGTCATGTTTTACGGGGTGTTTTGGGAAGAAGTCAAAGTGACAAATGAACAAAGAGCTCAAGGAAGAGAAGGTAGGAGTCATAGCATATCCGGGGAAGTGTGCACTTGGAGGAGGGAACAGACACTGAGGCTCTGAGGAAGACGCTTTTTTCAGATGTTGAAATCCAAAAATGGAAGCCAGTGAGGTAAGAACAAAAAGCAAGAGGAAGACTGATGAGTGACAGAATCTGTGAATTTTAAAAAACGGTGGAGGCAGTGCTTAGTGCTGCTTAAAGTTCAAGACACAAAGAGTCTCTCATTCACACTATGTACTCCTTGCCTTGGTTAATCTGGCTGCAAAGACATTCTTTGGATTGAAAGATCTTCCCTTTAGTATCATGTAAAGATTCTATTTTAATAATGACCTTGGAATACATGAGCCCATGAACCTCTGTCTGAGAACAATTCTCAGTCCACAAGGCACACATGTGCACACACACACAGAATGTAGCACATCTTGGCCTTCTTGTTTCAGTTTCTTGCATGTTCTTCTCACACTATTCACTCTTTAGGCTATAAATGCACATAATTTATACACCATTGCTACACAGGAAAAATAATAAAAGGTAAAAATCGTTAAATTTTCCAATAAAAATGTAGTCATATCTTTGTGGTGTAAAACTTCTTAGATATTGACCATCCATAAGAGAGGAAAGACTAAAAGGGTTAAATCAACACTCCATAAATGCTATATTAAATATATTTAGTTTTGGTTTGGGCATTTTAAATATAAGATTGCAGAAGGCTTGATTTTCCTGTACTCATTCCATATTTATTTGATGACTTTGTCTTTATATAATCCAATAGAGCATGAAGCAAGTTCATGTCTCACTTCTCTTAAAGTGCTATCTTTTATTTGTTATTCTTGGACTTTGCATTTTAATCTCTTTTTTTGACTAGTCCAGTGGACATAACTATTCATTGTCTTTTTCTTTGTCTAATATACAAACCACACTCTATAAAATCCTGCACACTCCATGACAATACATCCTTTTATCTGATTAATTTTCTTTGTGCAATTTATCTGAGGTCATTACATCATACTCACATTTATTTCATGAACTCTACCTTCCCTTTTAGGATTCAATTAATAAAGCAGCAAGAACTTTATCTGCTTTGGTCACTTTTACATTTTCAGGAAGATATGTAAAGCAAAAAGTTAGACAGAGGACATAAAACTAAGTTAATCAGAATAGTTTTCAAGCAACTGATTTAAACAAATTGAACTGAGAATTGAAGCTAACTGAAACACGTTACAGAATGTAAGTATTTTAACACATCAATATCAATAATAATTAAACTACCAAAGCCTTTGACATACAACAGTGTAACATATAATGATTCCAAAAATTTCTATAAGGCAGTTGATCTCCATTTTTTGCCAAATGACTCCTGGTGGTAAAGAACCCACCTCCTAGTGCAGAGGCTTCCCTTGTAACTCAGCTGGTAAAGAATCATCCTGCAATTCAGGAGACTTGGATTCGACCCCTAGAGTGGGAATATCCCCAGAAGAAGGGAAAGGCTGCCCACTCTAGTATTCTTGCCTGGAGAATTCCATGGCTCCTCCATGGATCCAAAAGGGTCTGACATGACTAAATGAATTCACTTTCACTTTTTCCCAGTGTAGGAGGCAAATGCTCTTTCACTATTGAATTAGGTCTTAGTGTATGTGAGCATCTCATTGTATTTCATTTAGAAAAGTTTGGCTTGTTGAATGAAAGTTTGCATAAGTCTCTCAAAATGTGTAAAAGTGTGAAGTGGTTCCCTATGTTACACATCTAACAAAATAATCAGACAGCTTACGTCCTCAGGTTGAGAGCAACTATTACATTTTAGACATAAATCTTGAAGTCTACACAGAAGGCTTGATTTTCCTGTACTCATTCCATATTTATTTGATGACTTTGTCTTTATATAATCCAATAGAGCATGAAGCAAGTTCATGTCTCACTTCTCTTAAAGTGCTATCTTTTATTTGTTATTCTTGGACTTTGCATTTTAATCTCTTTTTTTGACTAGTCCAGTGGACATAACTATTCATTGTCTTTTTCTTTGTCTAATATACAAACCACACTCTATAAAATCCTGCACACTCCATGACAATACATCCTTTTATCTGATTAATTTTCTTTGTGCAATTTATCTGAGGTCATTACATCATACTCACATTTATTTCATGAACTCTACCTTCCCTTTTAGGATTCAATTAATAAAGCAGCAAGAACTTTATCTGCTTTGGTCACTTTTACATTTTCAGGAAGATATGTAAAGCAAAAAGTTAGACAGAGGACATAAAACTAAGTTAATCAGAATAGTTTTCAAGCAACTGATTTAAACAAATTGAACTGAGAATTGAAGCTAACTGAAACACGTTACAGAATGTAAGTATTTTAACACATCAATATCAATAATAATTAAACTACCAAAGCCTTTGACATACAACAGTGTAACATATAATGATTCCAAAAATTTCTATAAGGCAGTTGATCTCCATTTTTTGCCAAATGACTCCTGGTGGTAAAGAACCCACCTCCTAGTGCAGAGGCTTCCCTTGTAACTCAGCTGGTAAAGAATCATCCTGCAATTCAGGAGACTTGGATTCGACCCCTAGAGTGGGAATATCCCCAGAAGAAGGGAAAGGCTGCCCACTCTAGTATTCTTGCCTGGAGAATTCCATGGCTCCTCCATGGATCCAAAAGGGTCTGACATGACTAAATGAATTCACTTTCACTTTTTCCCAGTGTAGGAGGCAAATGCTCTTTCACTATTGAATTAGGTCTTAGTGTATGTGAGCATCTCATTGTATTTCATTTAGAAAAGTTTGGCTTGTTGAATGAAAGTTTGCATAAGTCTCTCAAAATGTGTAAAAGTGTGAAGTGGTTCCCTATGTTACACATCTAACAAAATAATCAGACAGCTTACGTCCTCAGGTTGAGAGCAACTATTACATTTTAGACATAAATCTTGAAGTCTACACAAAAGATCTACAGAGGGTAAACCATCATAAATGAGGCAAAAATTTTAGAAGTAAGAAGATACATATATCACAATAAAACTTGAATATTTTGTGGCCCCAAATACCTCACCAAATGTCAATAGGAGAACAATTGTCTATAAAAATAATTTTAATGATGATAGTAATAGAAAATGGGCATATGATATAAAAACATAGATAATAAGCAAGTGAATGTGATGACCAATATATGCATATTTGCTCCCGCTCAGTAATATTCTGAAAAAAAAAGAGAAGAATTTTATTTCACATCCATTATCCTGGGGAAAAAATACTTCTAGAGCTGTCATAGAGATTGGAACTGGAAATTTTAAATAGTTAATGAGTGAAGTATTCTGTCATTTTTCTAGTAGAATTGTGAAGCATTACAATATCTTGGAGAAATATTCTGAACACATTTATAAGTATTAAAAACACAGATATCCTTTAACTCAGTGCTTCTCAATCTTGGCTCTATCACTGCTCTGGACCAGATCAGAGCCTTCTCTGTGGTGAATTCTGTCCTATGAACTGTAAGATGTTTAGCAGCATCCATGCCTCCACCATCCCTCTGCAGTGTAACAGCTAAACATATCTCCAGACATGGCCCATGTCCCCTGAGGATAAAATTGCTTTCAGCTGAGATACAGTTATAATTGAACTATCTTGAAAATAGTTCATAGCATTCATATAATTCAATGAGAAATTATACTTTAATAAGAATAATAATTTAATGAGATAGAATATGAAAGAGCATCAAAAAGTATAAATGGTAAAGCCACAGTATGAAATAGTGTGCAGTCATTGAAATAGTGAATCATCATACTAAATATTTAGAAGGACACCTGTAAGGTAGGATTCAGTAAAAAAGAAGGAGAAAAGCTAAAAACTGATTGTGTTAAGAATTAATACATTTATAGGTTTTCTTTCATACATTTGAATTAAAAATGTATACCTGTCAAGCCCAAACTCCCTAATTAGACCTCTTCCTCACCCTCAAAATGAGAGTATTAAGCTGCTTGATTTCCACAGTAAAAATATTTAAAAATCAATAGAGCGAATATAAAAAGATTAACCCAGTTATTACCACACAAACTTAATACATTTTCATAAAATTTTTACAAATGTATACAAACAGATGGAAAATGGCAAAATTGGTGAAAAATCCCCAACCCTTTCTTTGAAAGAGTGGAATCAGCATAGGAAAAAAAAGGTTCTGACCATATTATCCAAAATCCCAGAATGCCTGAGAGAATTTTCAACAGAAAAAATTAGTGGCTAATTAGTCCAACTATATTCAGCTTCACAGGCAACAAATTAAGTACAAAGTAAGCTCATCTGTGTACCTTTTCTCACTTAATATATGGAATATAATTTCCTTTGAATATTCAATAAAGAGAAAGCACTGTGATGTGTTTCTCTTAAAATTGCAGTTTCAAGGATATAATTGCAAGCATTCTTTTCTCTGGTTCTTTCCTATTAAGTAGAGCATAAAAAGAAAGGCCCCCACTTCACTGAATATCCCTCCACAGCTAATACCTTACTTCTCTGCTCTAACTGCAAAAGTCCTTGGTCTTACATTCTATTTTGACTGGAAACCCTTTACGTCTCTCATTCTTCTGACTAATTGGGCTTTTATTAAATTATTTAATTATTGATGCTAACCCTTGCTTTGCTGAGTTCAATTTAACATTCCTTTTCAACATATAAATGAATAAATGCACTTAGTCTCTGGGTGGAGAGGATTCCCCTGGAGGAGGGCACAGCACCCCACTCCAGAATTCTTCCCTGGAGAATCCCATGGACAGAGGAGCCTGGCAGGTTACCGTCCATATGGTCGAAAAGAGTCGGATATGAGGGAAGTGACTGAGCACACTCCTGGAACAGCCACCACAATCTTTAGGTTCTGCGCTAGGCTGAATTTGGCCTCATTGACTCAGGTAAGCATCCATGGCTTTCTCTCTCTTCACTTTTTCCTGGGGCATCCACGGGACTGTAGAGCTCACCTGGGTGGAGTCTCTGAGAAGAAGATCTGTGCCTGGAAACCAAAATCCTTCTCTGTATGAGAGATGATGGAGACAGAAACTTTGTTCCCAGATAAGAAGAGCAGTAAGAAGTCAAGCTTCAGTGACTCAGACTCAGGACTCCAAAGGCAAGAGCCAGATACTGCCCATCCACAGGCTGAGGGATGCAGTAAGAAGCTATGCATGCTCATTAGCACATTTCTCTCCTTACTACCACCTCTAAGGAATTTGTTTTCCTGTGGGACACTGTTCTGAGCAGAAAGAATAATTTCCTTGTTAGAGCTTTCTTCCTATGAAGCTGGGCTGTAAGCCAGTTGAATTCAGTTTTTTTTAAAAAAACAAAAACAAGAATGTTTCTTTTGGCCACCTCTATTGGCCTTTCATTTATTTATTTTCATTCGTCTTTGTTCTTTGGCCTGTGTGAGCCTCCCATAGCAGTGGCCTCTCTCATCGCAAAGCACCAGCTCTGAACGCTGCGCTTCAGAGCTCTGGCTCAATGCCCTGGGAGCCTTACAAATGGCGGTTTCAAGGATATAATTGCAAGCATTCTTTTCTCTGGTTCTTTCCTATTAAGTAGAGCATAAAAAGAAAGGCCCCCACTTCACTGAATATCCCTCCACAGCTAATACCTTACTTCTCTGCTCTAACTGCAAAAGTCCTTGGTCTTACATTCTATTTTGACTGGAAACCCTTTACGTCTCTCATTCTTCTGACTAATTGGGCTTTTATTAAATTATTTAATTATTGATGCTAACCCTTGCTTTGCTGAGTTCAATTTAACATTCCTTTTCAACATATAAATGAATAAATGCACTTAGTCTCTGGGTGGAGAGGATTCCCCTGGAGGAGGGCACAGCACCCCACTCCAGAATTCTTCCCTGGAGAATCCCATGGACAGAGGAGCCTGGCAGGTTACCGTCCATATGGTCGAAAAGAGTCGGATATGAGGGAAGTGACTGAGCACACTCCTGGAACAGCCACCACAATCTTTAGGTTCTGCGCTAGGCTGAATTTGGCCTCATTGACTCAGGTAAGCATCCATGGCTTTCTCTCTCTTCACTTTTTCCTGGGGCATCCACGGGACTGTAGAGCTCACCTGGGTGGAGTCTCTGAGAAGAAGATCTGTGCCTGGAAACCAAAATCCTTCTCTGTATGAGAGATGATGGAGACAGAAACTTTGTTCCCAGATAAGAAGAGCAGTAAGAAGTCAAGCTTCAGTGACTCAGACTCAGGACTCCAAAGGCAAGAGCCAGATACTGCCCATCCACAGGCTGAGGGATGCAGTAAGAAGCTATGCATGCTCATTAGCACATTTCTCTCCTTACTACCACCTCTAAGGAATTTGTTTTCCTGTGGGACACTGTTCTGAGCAGAAAGAATAATTTCCTTGTTAGAGCTTTCTTCCTATGAAGCTGGGCTGTAAGCCAGTTGAATTCAGTTTTTTTTAAAAAAACAAAAACAAGAATGTTTCTTTTGGCCACCTCTATTGGCCTTTCATTTATTTATTTTCATTCGTCTTTGTTCTTTGGCCTGTGTGAGCCTCCCATAGCAGTGGCCTCTCTCATCGCAAAGCACCAGCTCTGAACGCTTGCGCTTCAGAGCTCTGGCTCCGAAATTGGACACATCGGTCCAGCCTCTGTGCGGCACGTGGGATCTTTCCAGGCCAAGGATCGAGCCGGCACCCCTTGCACTGCAAGGCGGTGTCCTTACCTACTGGACTACCAGGGAAGCCCCGTGAATTTAGTTTTTATTACTCCTTTTCTATTACTTCCCTGGTGGCTCAGGGAAAAGAATTTGGTGTCAATGCAGGAGACACAAGATCAATGCCTGGGTTGGTAAGATCTCCTGGCGAAGGAAATGGCGATCCACTCCAGTATTCTTGACTGGAAAATTGCATGGACAGAGGAGCCTGGCAGGGCAGAGTCCATGGGGATGCAAAAAGTCAGACACGACAGAGTGACTGAGCGTGAATCTACCTTCAGAAATAAAACTGAAGTTCATGGAAACCAAATTTTTACTGATTACATAGAAAATCTTTAAAGCTTATTTGGCATTTTATTGAATTATATACAAATGTAACTATGCAGTATGTACTTTTGACTGTACAAATCTCCTTTAATTCATCAAATGTTACACTTAATAGGTGCAGTGTATTGTGCTATTTATACTCCAATGAACTGTTTAAATGAAAAAACTCTCATGATCAAAGTAAGATCTGTATAGCACAGAGGCAACTGAGCCACACTTATAATCAGTGCAATGTATGTTTTCTAATTATGACAAAAGCAAAATGTCATATACATATAGGATCAATGGGGCTTCCCCTGGTGGTCCAGTGGGTAAGGACACCTCCTTGCAGTGCAAGGGGCACTGGTTGGAGCCCTGGCCTGGGAAGATCCCACGTGCCACGGAGCGGCTAGACTGATGTGTCCAATCACCGAGCCGGAGCTCTGGAGCGCATGCGCCCAGAACCGGTGCTCTGCAACGACAGATGCCACCACAATCGGAGGCCCACAGGAGCCAAAGAATGAAGACGAATGAAAATAGAGAAATGAAAGACCAATAGAAGTGGTCCGCCCACTCCCCTCCCTCCCCAACCCAACCCCCGCCCAAAGTAAATAAATAAATAAATCTTTAAAACATATATGATCAATGAATTGAAGTTAAAGTAATTTATAGGCTATTTTTTTCTGTAAAAAGAACTTTAAAAATAGAAATGAAGTAAAATGCCCATGAATTGACTCAAGACAGAAAGGCACTATAGATACATACAGGACATGGACAAGCTTTAAAACTAAAGTAGAGAGACAGCTGACTCAATACTCGTAAAGAACTCAGTGGAGATCAAAAGCAGCTCTGTATCATTAAGTTTCTTTCAGTAATAAAGGCATTAAATTAAACCACTTGATTTTATAATGACTTTTGATACAGCTATAGTTAACTGATATAACAAAGTCATCTTAATTGAGGACGATTACAAAAGTTCACATAGAATGAATAATAGAATTCACTCCTCCTTTAGATGATGCAATTTAGAAAAATTTATTTCATCTAGAGAAATGGAAGGATGTAGGCAGCACTGAAAATTTTCAAGCAGAATTGGGAAGGGAACCAGTCCCATTGAAACACTTGAAAGGCTCCAAGTCCTTCACTTCATTGCATAAACCTTCTAAAAAGTGAGAACAAATCTTCCATGCATCAACAAGTAGATTTAAAACTTGAGAAACAAACATTTTGCATATAGTGTATAATTTTAAATTTTTCTTTGTCATATTTAAGGTCATGTATGACTCAATATTAAAAGAAAAAACTAAGATCATGGCATCTAGTCCCATCACTTAATGCTGCAGGGGATAAGATGGAAGGAATGACAGATTTTCTCTTCTTGGGCTGTAAAATCACTGTAGATGATGGCTGCAGCCACAAAATTAGAAGTTGATTTCTTTCAGCAGGAAAGCTATGACAAACATAAACAGTGAGTTAGAAAGCAAAGACATCACTTTGCCAGCCAGTGTCCATATAGTCAAGGTTATGGTCTTTCCAGTAATCGTGTATGGATTTGAAAACTGGACAATAAAAAAGACAGAGGGCCAAAGAATTGACACTTTTGAACTGTGGTACTAGTGATGACCTTTTAGAGTCCCTTGGATTACAGTGAGATCAAACCAGTCAGTCTTAAAGGAAATCAACCCTGAGTATTCATTGGAAGGACTCAAGCTGAAGCTGAAGCTCCAATACTTTAGCCACCTGATCCGAACAGCTGATTCATTGGAAAAGACACTGACACTGGGAAAGACTGGATGCAGAAGAAGAAGGGGATGACAGAGGATGAGATATCTGGAATGACATCAAATGGAAATCCTTTTGACTGAGGGTAGTCATTGACAGTTTCTAAAGTAGAGACAGCTGACTCAATACTCGTAAAGAACTCAGTGGAGATCAAAAGCAGCTCTGTATCATTAAGTTTCTTTCAGTAATAAAGGCATTAAATTAAACCACTTGATTTTATAATGACTTTTGATACAGCTATAGTTAACTGATATAACAAAGTCATCTTAATTGAGGACGATTACAAAAGTTCACATAGAATGAATAATAGAATTCACTCCTCCTTTAGATGATGCAATTTAGAAAAATTTATTTCATCTAGAGAAATGGAAGGATGTAGGCAGCACTGAAAATTTTCAAGCAGAATTGGGAAGGGAACCAGTCCCATTGAAACACTTGAAAGGCTCCAAGTCCTTCACTTCATTGCATAAACCTTCTAAAAAGTGAGAACAAATCTTCCATGCATCAACAAGTAGATTTAAAACTTGAGAAACAAACATTTTGCATATAGTGTAAAATTTTTAAAATTTTTTCTTTGTCATATTTAAGGTCATGTATGACTCAATATTAAAAGAAAAAACTAAGATCATGGCATCTAGTCCCATCACTTAATGCTGCAGGGGATAAGATGGAAGGAATGACAGATTTTCTCTTCTTGGGCTGTAAAATCACTGTAGATGATGGCTGCAGCCACAAAATTAGAAGTTGATTTCTTTCAGCAGGAAAGCTATGACAAACATAAACAGTGAGTTAGAAAGCAAAGACATCACTTTGCCAGCCAGTGTCCATATAGTCAAGGTTATGGTCTTTCCAGTAATCGTGTATGGATTTGAAAACTGGACAATAAAAAAGACAGAGGGCCAAAGAATTGACACTTTTGAACTGTGGTACTAGTGATGACCTTTTAGAGTCCCTTGGATTACAGTGAGATCAAACCAGTCAGTCTTAAAGGAAATCAACCCTGAGTATTCATTGGAAGGACTCAAGCTGAAGCTGAAGCTCCAATACTTTAGCCACCTGATCCGAACAGCTGATTCATTGGAAAAGACACTGACACTGGGAAAGACTGGATGCAGAAGAAGAAGGGGATGACAGAGGATGAGATATCTGGATGACATCACTGATTCATTCAGTGGACATGAACTTGGGAAAACTCTGGGAGACAGTGAAGAGGGAAGCCTAGTGTTCTGCAGTCTATGGGGTTGAGAAGAGTTGGACATGACTTGGTGACTGAGTAACAATAGCAATGACTCTAAAGACATATTAGGTTGGTTTATTTACTGAAATTTGTGTTTCTTTGCACACTCTACATGGAGAGACATACCTGATGACCTATATTTTGCCAGTGGCTATGACAGGCATTGTGGACATGGAACTGAACAAGAGAACAGGATCCTTATAAGAATAAAAGACAGTGAAGAATATATATTAGAGTCAATGTTACCAGGAAATTAATGCAACAATATAGAAAAATGACAGATCCAGTTACCAGGCCACCCCAGCGTCTGAAGCGCTGACTTTTTGGCACTCACTGCCATGGCATGGTTGGGCCCTGGGAACTCAGATGAGCAGTACGATTTCCTGTTCAAGCTGGTGCTAGTGGGTGACACGAGTTTGGGCAAGATGTATGTGGTGCAGTGCTTCTAGATTGGCACCTTCTCAGAACACCAGGGCAGCACCACTGGCGTGGACTTCACCACGAAGACACTGGAGATCCAGGGCCAGAGGATCAAGCTGCAGATCTGGGACACAGCCAGCCAGGAGCACTTCCTTATCATCACCCAGAGCTACTACCACAGCGCCAATGGGGCTATCCTGGCATACAACATCACCAAGAGGAGCTCCTTCCTGTCACTGCTGCACTGGATCTAGGACATGCAGAAGTATGTGGGCTCCAGCACTGTGCAACTTCTCACCTGGAACAAGTCAGACCTCAGGGAGCTGTGAGTGGTGCCACTGGCTGAGGCACAGAGCCTAGAAGAGCACTATGACATCATGTGCACCATCGAGACATCGGCCAAGGATTCGAGTAACATGACACCAGCCAGATAAAGGCCTGGAGTCACCATCCCAAGGCTGGGATATGTGATGACAACACTGCCCTCCATGAAAGAAGAAGCGAGATTCCTCCTGGGAGGCCAGGTGTTTTAGTTGCTAAGTCCTGACAGAAGAAGAAGGGGATGACAGAGGATGAGATATCTGGATGACATCACTGATTCATTCAGTGGACATGAACTTGGGAAAACTCTGGGAGACAGTGAAGAGGGAAGCCTAGTGTTCTGCAGTCTATGGGGTTGAGAAGAGTTGGACATGACTTGGTGACTGAGTAACAATAGCAATGACTCTAAAGACATATTAGGTTGGTTTATTTACTGAAATTTGTGTTTCTTTGCACACTCTACATGGAGAGACATACCTGATGACCTATATTTTGCCAGTGGCTATGACAGGCATTGTGGACATGGAACTGAACAAGAGAACAGGATCCTTATAAGAATAAAAGACAGTGAAGAATATATATTAGAGTCAATGTTACCAGGAAATTAATGCAACAATATAGAAAAATGACAGATCCAGTTACCAGGCCACCCCAGCGTCTGAAGCGCTGACTTTTTGGCACTCACTGCCATGGCATGGTTGGGCCCTGGGAACTCAGATGAGCAGTACGATTTCCTGTTCAAGCTGGTGCTAGTGGGTGACACGAGTTTGGGCAAGATGTATGTGGTGCAGTGCTTCTAGATTGGCACCTTCTCAGAACACCAGGGCAGCACCACTGGCGTGGACTTCACCACGAAGACACTGGAGATCCAGGGCCAGAGGATCAAGCTGCAGATCTGGGACACAGCCAGCCAGGAGCACTTCCTTATCATCACCCAGAGCTACTACCACAGCGCCAATGGGGCTATCCTGGCATACAACATCACCAAGAGGAGCTCCTTCCTGTCACTGCTGCACTGGATCTAGGACATGCAGAAGTATGTGGGCTCCAGCACTGTGCAACTTCTCACCTGGAACAAGTCAGACCTCAGGGAGCTGTGAGTGGTGCCACTGGCTGAGGCACAGAGCCTAGAAGAGCACTATGACATCATGTGCACCATCGAGACATCGGCCAAGGATTCGAGTAACATGACACCAGCCAGATAAAGGCCTGGAGTCACCATCCCAAGGCTGGGATATGTGATGACAACACTGCCCTCCATGAAAGAAGAAGCGAGATTCCTCCCCTGGGAGGCCAGGTGTTTTAGTTGCTAAGTCCTGTCCTACTTTTGCAACCCCATGTACTGTAGTCTACCAGGTGTGGGATTCTCCAGACAAGAACATTGGAGTATGTTGCCATTTCCTTCCCAGGTGGCTCAGCAGTAAAAAATTCTGCCTGCCAATGCAGGAACCACAGGAAACCAAGGTTTGATCCATAGGTCAGGAAGTTCTCCTGGAAAGGGAAATGGAAATCCACACCAGTATTCTTACTTGGATAATAACCCACACAGAAGAGCCTGTAAGGCTAGTCCATGAGCTCAAAAAAGAGTCGGACATGACTGAGCATGCAGCATGATACTCTAGTAAATTAGTTAAAACAACAAAAAAATAATAATGATGTTGATTTACGTAATATCTAAAAGTACAAATATGCAATATAAGTCTTCTCACTGGGAAGAAAGCAAAGTATTATATGTGGGTATATGAATTGTGACATCAGAGTAAATGAATTAATGTTTCAGAAAACCATGTTTTCTGTAAATGAATAAACTAGATATAAACAATGAGTAAACTGACCATAAATGTGTTCAAGAGAAAAGATCATAGGAGCCAGGCTCCCCTGGTGATCCAGTAGGTAAAGACATCACCTTGTAGTGCAAGGGGCACCAGTTTGATCCCTGGCCTGGGAAGCTCCCATGTGCCGCAGAGACACTGGACCGATGTGTCCAACTACCAGGCCAGTGCTCTGGAGTGCATGAGCCCAGGGCCGGTGCTCTGCAGCAAGAGAGGCTACTGCAATGGGAGGCTCACACAGGCCAAAGAACAAAGATGAAAATAAATGAAGGATCAATAGAAGTGGCCAAAAAATAAAAAATAAAAACTGTGATGTGAGCTCAAAATAATTAAAAAAAAAAAAAAAAAAGATCACAGGAGCCACACAAAGACTGTAATTGTTACAATAACCCAAAGGAAAAGAACAGAGGGCAATGAAAACAATCTGCTTCTCTTTATTTTTGGCATTTATTCTGATATTTGAAGACAACATTTCTGATTGTACAAAAGGTTAAAGACACACATTTCCAGGTGGGGAAGTATAAAAGCCCTCCATGAAAGAAGACGAGATTCCTCCCTGGGAGGCCAGGTGTTTTAGTTGCTAAGTCCTGTCCTACTTTTGCAACCCCATGTACTGTAGTCTACCAGGTGTGGGATTCTCCAGACAAGAACATTGGAGTATGTTGCCATTTCCTTCCCAGGTGGCTCAGCAGTAAAAAATTCTGCCTGCCAATGCAGGAACCACAGGAAACCAAGGTTTGATCCATAGGTCAGGAAGTTCTCCTGGAAAGGGAAATGGAAATCCACACCAGTATTCTTACTTGGATAATAACCCACACAGAAGAGCCTGTAAGGCTAGTCCATGAGCTCAAAAAAGAGTCGGACATGACTGAGCATGCAGCATGATACTCTAGTAAATTAGTTAAAACAACAAAAAAATAATAATGATGTTGATTTACGTAATATCTAAAAGTACAAATATGCAATATAAGTCTTCTCACTGGGAAGAAAGCAAAGTATTATATGTGGGTATATGAATTGTGACATCAGAGTAAATGAATTAATGTTTCAGAAAACCATGTTTTCTGTAAATGAATAAACTAGATATAAACAATGAGTAAACTGACCATAAATGTGTTCAAGAGAAAAGATCATAGGAGCCAGGCTCCCCTGGTGATCCAGTAGGTAAAGACATCACCTTGTAGTGCAAGGGGCACCAGTTTGATCCCTGGCCTGGGAAGCTCCCATGTGCCGCAGAGACACTGGACCGATGTGTCCAACTACCAGGCCAGTGCTCTGGAGTGCATGAGCCCAGGGCCGGTGCTCTGCAGCAAGAGAGGCTACTGCAATGGGAGGCTCACACAGGCCAAAGAACAAAGATGAAAATAAATGAAGGATCAATAGAAGTGGCCAAAAAATAAAAAATAAAAACTGTGATGTGAGCTCAAAATAATTAAAAAAAAAAAAAAAAAAGATCACAGGAGCCACACAAAGACTGTAATTGTTACAATAACCCAAAGGAAAAGAACAGAGGGCAATGAAAACAATCTGCTTCTCTTTATTTTTGGCATTTATTCTGATATTTGAAGACAACATTTCTGATTGTATCATTATTTATGTTTATGTTAATTAACAGTATTAAAGAATGACTACACCGGTATCTTTCCAGGTAACCAGGAGAGCTTGGAAGGTCATGCATGTTGATGCAGAAAAACTGCTCACCCTGAGTCACATGACTCAGAAGATTCACATAGGCTTGGGAGTCATTTATGACAATGAATATTGAAGAAATGGCCCTATGAAGGAGGAAGAAATGGCAATTCACTTCAGTATTATTGCCTGGGATAATCTCATGGACAGAGAAATCTGGTGAGCTACAGTCCACAGGGTTGCAAAAGTTGGATGTGACTCCACCGAGCATGCGCCTCCCCCCCCCCACACACACACAAGATATATAACAGATGATTTTGTTCAACACTGCCCTTTAATGTTCATAATGAAACTTAGAAAAGGATGAAATATTTCATTTAGAGCAATACAAAGAATCATATTCTTAGGCATCATGGAAAGATTTCAAAAAAAGCACCGTAATTCAATGAAAACCTTTACAGCATGCCATCCAAAACTTCACACCAAAGGATAAATAAACCTCTTATACAATGATATATATCTTCCTTCAAAGAGTAAATGTTAATTTTGCAAAAGAAATATTATGCATGTTAATACAAAGGTAAGTTAAAATTTGCTCCATCATGTGCATGCTAAATTGCTTCAGTCTTCTCTAACTCTGTGCAACCCTATGGTCTGTAGCCCGTCATATTCCCCTGTCCATGGGATTCTCCAGGCAAGAATACTGGAGTGGGTTGCCATGCTCTTCTCCAGGGGACCTGCCTGACCCAGGGATTTAACCTGCATTTCATGCATTTCTTGAATTGCATGTGGATTCTTTATCACTGAGCCTGCAAGGAAACCCTTGCTTCATCATATTCATGGTCTTATTAATCTAAACATTTTTTCAAACATCTGTGTTCATAGGGACACAACTAAAAGACTTGTATTCAGTAAACATTTTCAGTCAGGGTTTACTGAAACATTTTCAGTTAGGGTCTACTGTTGGCACTGTGCATACATGGTGTATAAGAGAAAAAGATCCCCATGAGGAGTGTGAAAACAAATGACCAGCTAAGACACATTATGTGTTAAATCTATATTATTATGAAGAACAGCTAAGTTATTGATACAGAAACATTGATGTTCATACAGTGAAAAACAGTGGTTTCAGATTTTCCTCTCCTATAAAGTTATATAAATAGTCATCATTCTCAAATGCGTTTTTTTTTTTTTTTTTTTTTCTGTAGGCCTAGTGGAGCTGATGACTATGTTCTTAGGAAACCTAAAAAAATATTACATAAGATTCTATTTGTCATTTGAGAAAAAAATTAGTGAGAAATGTGTAAAGTCCCATGAGATAAAGAGAACTGTCCAAATATTTAATAATTAAGGTGGGAATAAATTTGGAATAATTGGAAGACAGAAAAAGGAAAAAATGTAATATCAGAGAGAGAAGAAAGCTTAATAATGTTAATTAATTTTTTTAGATAAATGGAAGTCAAAGAAATAAAAGTTCCAGAAATGAATAGAAAGAGCAAGTTCTACCTTCTAGATATGACTTAAATAATTACAGTTTACAGCTCTGAGGTTTTGAGCCCTATAATCAAAGGCATTGACAAGACAGCTATCTATTTTGCCATTTCTTTCACAAATAATAGACAATTATTTTGTCATTTCCTTCTTAAATAATATTTTCAGAGTTTCTTTTATGTCATTCCTGAGACTGTTTCTTTAGATTTACTCCATCATGTGCATGCTAAATTGCTTCAGTCTTCTCTAACTCTGTGCAACCCTATGGTCTGTAGCCCGTCATATTCCCCTGTCCATGGGATTCTCCAGGCAAGAATACTGGAGTGGGTTGCCATGCTCTTCTCCAGGGGACCTGCCTGACCCAGGGATTTAACCTGCATTTCATGCATTTCTTGAATTGCATGTGGATTCTTTATCACTGAGCCTGCAAGGAAACCCTTGCTTCATCATATTCATGGTCTTATTAATCTAAACATTTTTCAAACATCTGTGTTCATAGGGACACAACTAAAAGACTTGTATTCAGTAAACATTTTCAGTCAGGGTTTACTGAAACATTTTCAGTTAGGGTCTACTGTTGGCACTGTGCATACATGGTGTATAAGAGAAAAAGATCCCCATGAGGAGTGTGAAAACAAATGACCAGCTAAGACACATTATGTGTTAAATCTATATTATTATGAAGAACAGCTAAGTTATTGATACAGAAACATTGATGTTCATACAGTGAAAAACAGTGGTTTCAGATTTTCCTCTCCTATAAAGTTATATAAATAGTCATCATTCTCAAATGCGTTTTTTTTTTTTTTTCTGTAGGCCTAGTGGAGCTGATGACTATGTTCTTAGGAAACCTAAAAAAATATTACATAAGATTCTATTTGTCATTTGAGAAAAAAATTAGTGAGAAATGTGTAAAGTCCCATGAGATAAAGAGAACTGTCCAAATATTTAATAATTAAGGTGGGAATAAATTTGGAATAATTGGAAGACAGAAAAAGGAAAAAATGTAATATCAGAGAGAGAAGAAAGCTTAATAATGTTAATTAATTTTTTTAGATAAATGGAAGTCAAAGAAATAAAAGTTCCAGAAATGAATAGAAAGAGCAAGTTCTACCTTCTAGATATGACTTAAATAATTACAGTTTACAGCTCTGAGGTTTTGAGCCCTATAATCAAAGGCATTGACAAGACAGCTATCTATTTTGCCATTTCTTTCACAAATAATAGACAATTATTTTGTCATTTCCTTCTTAAATAATATTTTCAGAGTTTCTTTTATGTCATTCCTGAGACTGTAGATGAAGGGGTTAAGCATGGGTGTGACCACAGTGTACATCATGGAGGTGATTGTACTTGAATGTGAGCTTTGGGTATCAGTAGAGGTAATGTACGCTCCTAGGACTGAACAGTAAAGTAAGGAGACAACTGAGAGGTGAGATGCACAGGTGGAAAATGCTTTATATTTACCCTGAGCTGATGAGATTGCATGTATGGAGAAAATTATCTTCGAGTAAGAGTAAAGAATACCAGTGAGGGAACCACCACCCAGCAGCACTCCTGCAAAATACATCACCATGTCACAGACGAAGGTGTCCGAACAGGCAAGTAGGACAACCTTACTGGTTTCACAGAAAAATTGGGGAATTTCCGTGTTTGTACAGAAGAAAAGCTGCACCACCATTAAACTTTGCAGCAAGGAATACAGGAAACTCATAATATAAGATGACAGAACCAGGAGACCACAGAGTTGGGGGTTCATGATGACCATGTAGTGTAGGGGGTGACAGATGGCCACAAACCGATCATAGGCCATCACGGTCAGGAGGAAGGTGTCTAGTCCCCCAAATAGTAAGAAAAAGTGCATCTGGGTGATGCAGTCTTCATAGCTTATAACTTTGCTCTGAGTCCAGATGTTCCACAGCATCTTTGGGATGGTGGTGGAGATGAAACAGATGTCTACAAAGGACAGGTTGGAGAGGAAGAAGTACATGGGTGTGTGGAGGTGGGAGTGAAAATGTGCCCATGAGATAAAGAGAACTGTCCAAATATTTAATAATTAAGGTGGGAATAAATTTGGAATAATTGGAAGACAGAAAAAGGAAAAAATGTAATATCAGAGAGAGAAGAAAGCTTAATAATGTTAATTAATTTTTTTAGATAAATGGAAGTCAAAGAAATAAAAGTTCCAGAAATGAATAGAAAGAGCAAGTTCTACCTTCTAGATATGACTTAAATAATTACAGTTTACAGCTCTGAGGTTTTGAGCCCTATAATCAAAGGCATTGACAAGACAGCTATCTATTTTGCCATTTCTTTCACAAATAATAGACAATTATTTTGTCATTTCCTTCTTAAATAATATTTTCAGAGTTTCTTTTATGTCATTCCTGAGACTGTAGATGAAGGGGTTAAGCATGGGTGTGACCACAGTGTACATCATGGAGGTGATTGTACTTGAATGTGAGCTTTGGGTATCAGTAGAGGTAATGTACGCTCCTAGGACTGAACAGTAAAGTAAGGAGACAACTGAGAGGTGAGATGCACAGGTGGAAAATGCTTTATATTTACCCTGAGCTGATGAGATTGCATGTATGGAGAAAATTATCTTCGAGTAAGAGTAAAGAATACCAGTGAGGGAACCACCACCCAGCAGCACTCCTGCAAAATACATCACCATGTCACAGACGAAGGTGTCCGAACAGGCAAGTAGGACAACCTTACTGGTTTCACAGAAAAATTGGGGAATTTCCGTGTTTGTACAGAAGAAAAGCTGCACCACCATTAAACTTTGCAGCAAGGAATACAGGAAACTCATAATATAAGATGACAGAACCAGGAGACCACAGAGTTGGGGGTTCATGATGACCATGTAGTGTAGGGGGTGACAGATGGCCACAAACCGATCATAGGCCATCACGGTCAGGAGGAAGGTGTCTAGTCCCCCAAATAGTAAGAAAAAGTGCATCTGGGTGATGCAGTCTTCATAGCTTATAACTTTGCTCTGAGTCCAGATGTTCCACAGCATCTTTGGGATGGTGGTGGAGATGAAACAGATGTCTACAAAGGACAGGTTGGAGAGGAAGAAGTACATGGGTGTGTGGAGGTGGGAGTCTGAGCTGACGGCCAGGATGATGAACAGATTTCCAAACACAGTGATCAGGTACATGGAAAGGAAAAGTCCAAATATGAGAGGCTGAAGTTCTGGGTCATGTGATAATCCCAGAAGAAGGAATCCTGAAGGTTGTGTGTCATTACTGGTTCCATAAGGTAGATGTGATGACTAGAAAAGAAAAAAAAATTGACTAATTTTTACAAAAATGAGCTTTACTAACTTGGTGGAATATTACAATTAGTGTTTTGAAATTAAGCTATACATAGCTTATATACATGAAAGTTTGAAACTAAGAAATACATACACACACACACACACACACACACATATATATATATATATATATATATATATATATATATATCAATGAGGGAAACACCACATAGCAGTCTATGTATACATGACTTACCTATATATATATATACACATATATATATGGAGAAGGAAATGGCAAACCACTTCATTCTTCTTGCCTTAAAAATCCCTTAGCCAGAGGAACCTAACAGGCTACAGTCCATAGAAGACACAACTGAGCAACTGAGTGCCCCACACACACACTTGAAGTTTGAATCTCATCTACTTAAAGGAGTCTTTGTGGCTCTCTCTCTCTAAGAATTCTTGTCTCAGCATTGTCCTACAAAAGTCCTACAATCCAATCATGAGGAAAGTATGTAAGCAAATATCTCTCATCTTTTCAAAAGCCAAAAATGGATGCAGGAGATCATTGACCCTTGGCACAAAAAAACTTTGAGCAATAGGAAAATACAGGAAACTCATAATATAAGATGACAGAACCAGGAGACCACAGAGTTGGGGGTTCATGATGACCATGTAGTGTAGGGGGTGACAGATGGCCACAAACCGATCATAGGCCATCACGGTCAGGAGGAAGGTGTCTAGTCCCCCAAATAGTAAGAAAAAGTGCATCTGGGTGATGCAGTCTTCATAGCTTATAACTTTGCTCTGAGTCCAGATGTTCCACAGCATCTTTGGGATGGTGGTGGAGATGAAACAGATGTCTACAAAGGACAGGTTGGAGAGGAAGAAGTACATGGGTGTGTGGAGGTGGGAGTCTGAGCTGACGGCCAGGATGATGAACAGATTTCCAAACACAGTGATCAGGTACATGGAAAGGAAAAGTCCAAATATGAGAGGCTGAAGTTCTGGGTCATGTGATAATCCCAGAAGAAGGAATCCTGAAGGTTGTGTGTCATTACTGGTTCCATAAGGTAGATGTGATGACTAGAAAAGAAAAAAAAATTGACTAATTTTTACAAAAATGAGCTTTACTAACTTGGTGGAATATTACAATTAGTGTTTTGAAATTAAGCTATACATAGCTTATATACATGAAAGTTTGAAACTAAGAAATACATACACACACACACACACACACACACACACACATATATATATATATATATATATATATATATATCAATGAGGGAAACACCACATAGCAGTCTATGTATACATGACTTACCTATATATATATATACACATATATATATGGAGAAGGAAATGGCAAACCACTTCATTCTTCTTGCCTTAAAAATCCCTTAGCCAGAGGAACCTAACAGGCTACAGTCCATAGAAGACACAACTGAGCAACTGAGTGCACACACACACACACTTGAAGTTTGAATCTCATCTACTTAAAGGAGTCTTTGTGGCTTCTCTCTCTCTAAGAATTCTTGTCTCAGCATTGTCCTACAAAAGTCCTACAATCCAATCATGAGGAAAGTATGTAAGCAAATATCTCTCATGCCAAGTGGTGTCATGTGCTATGAAGGGATTGCTCTGATAGTAAAGAAGTTGCCTGTAATGCAGGAGATCTGATTTCGACCCTTGGCTCAGAAAGATTCCCTGGAGAAGGGAATGGCTACTCACTCTAATATCCTTGCCTGGAGAAGTCCATGAACAGAGAAGTCTGGGGGTTGCAAAGAATTTGACACAATGAAGTAACTAACACTTTCACTTTCATAAAAGTGAGAAAGGGTGTTAGTATAATTGGGAATTAGGGAATTTTTAAATAAGGTGACATTTAAAAGGTACTTCATGAGGATACAGAAGGTGACAAGAGGTTATCAGGGTGATGTGTGTGTCCTTAATGAAAAGAGCTGGTGAAAAAAAAAACTGAATCTGTTTTTCCACAGATATCCAAGTCTCAGACTTGAGCCATTGATTGGGAGAGTGTAAGAGTAAGGGTGATCAAGGTTGTGTCAGAGGATGCCGAGGAATGAAATATCTTCCTGCTATTGCTAAATCGTCAACACATGAGGAGTCCCTCACCTGTGTATTCTTTGTACACTGAATATCCCATGATACCCAGGACAACAAAACAGCAGAAAACATGAAAATGAAAAGAGGGAGACATCATTATGATATCAAGTCACTTCATAGAGTCAACACCCTTCTAGAAAAATAAGCAAAGGGAATAAATCCTCAATTTATAGGAGGAAATGCATAATATACCACAATAGTGGGGGATTTTTAAGCTGAAAAGGTAAAAGCTGCTTCTCAATTGTATTAAAAACCACTTTTGAAATTAAAAAAACTTGGTATTGCATCATGGACCTACCACATATTAGTTTGAATTTTGAGAGGCAACTGGTCATTCTAAATGTTTATATCTTTATCCAAATAATGGGTATAGCGGCAGTTAACCTCCTGAAAGTGTTAGCCGTTCAGTCGTGTCCAACTTTTAGCGACCCCGTGGGCTGTAGCCCATCAAGGTTCTCTGTCCATGGAATTCTCCAGGCAAGAATACTTGAGTTGGTTGCAATTTCCTTCTCCAGGGGATCTTACAGACACAGGAATCAAACCTGGTTTTCTTGCACTACAGGAAAATTCTTCACCATCTGAACCACAAGTGAAACCCCTATCCTCCTGAGGAGTTGGTGGACAATCTATGTAAACATGAACACTGATCTGGGGTCCTTGTGTTATATAGCAGCTTCCCATTAGCTCTCTGCTTTACACATAATAGTTTGTATAGGTCAATGCTAGCAAGCTTGTAGCTCTGGGTCAAGCAGGTGGCTCTCAGGTGACCTCAGGTATATGTTCTGGGATTTTATTTTCTCTGATTCTTTTCTGTAGTACCTTCTGGACTTGCCAAATCACCTGGTTGGGAATTCTGAGAGGAAGGTCACTGGGTAGAATTTCAAACTCCTCCTTGGTAGTCAATAATGGAGACTGAAACTCTGGCTCCACAAAGACAGTGGGAAGGAGGCTGGCATCAGTCTCCCAGTCAAACTGAAGACTCGAGAAGAAAAGCCAATGCCCCAGCCAACTCCAGGTTGCACAGGCTGAAGGATGCAGCAGAGGAGATATTTGCAGCTTCCCTTGTCTGCTTATTAGCATATTTCCATCTTGTTACTCCAAACCCTAAGCACATGGTTTCCCTGCGGGACACTAGTTTGAACAGGGAAGAGATGTCCTAGAGATACTGCGTTCCCAAGAGACCTCGTTAGAGTCAAGAGAATCTAGTGCTTATTGTTATAGATTTTCCTCAGAGACTTTGCTGACTTCTTCAGTCTAATTTTCCAGCACCTTATTCCAAACCTGATTTTATCCAAATTTAAGACTAGATTCCATCCTCTGGATTCAATCTCTTGTGTATTCAAAGAATTGGCCTGCGGTAGTGACACAGCCCCTGATGTCTAGAGACAATTGTTATTCTCTTCTTACAAGGACATTGTGGGAGGACTGTGTTCCTTTGATATAAACCTTGAGCCTTGCATACCTTAGCTTGATGGCACATTGTCCAAAATCATTACGAGTTTCTTAATTATATCACAAATTGAGTTCTCACTTAACCTCTCATTTCTGTCCAGGGGTCAAGGTTCTCTGTCCATGGAATTCTCCAGGCAAGAATACTTGAGTTGGTTGCAATTTCCTTCTCCAGGGGATCTTACAGACACAGGAATCAAACCTGGTTTTCTTGCACTACAGGAAAATTCTTCACCATCTGAACCACAAGTGAAACCCCTATCCTCCTGAGGAGTTGGTGGACAATCTATGTAAACATGAACACTGATCTGGGGTCCTTGTGTTATATAGCAGCTTCCCATTAGCTCTCTGCTTTACACATAATAGTTTGTATAGGTCAATGCTAGCAAGCTTGTAGCTCTGGGTCAAGCAGGTGGCTCTCAGGTGACCTCAGGTATATGTTCTGGGATTTTATTTTCTCTGATTCTTTTCTGTAGTACCTTCTGGACTTGCCAAATCACCTGGTTGGGAATTCTGAGAGGAAGGTCACTGGGTAGAATTTCAAACTCCTCCTTGGTAGTCAATAATGGAGACTGAAACTCTGGCTCCACAAAAGACAGTGGGAAGGAGGCTGGCATCAGTCTCCCAGTCAAACTGAAGACTCGAGAAGAAAAAGCCAATGCCCCAGCCAACTCCAGGTTGCACAGGCTGAAGGATGCAGCAGAGGAGATATTTGCAGCTTCCCTTGTCTGCTTATTAGCATATTTCCATCTTGTTACTCCAAACCCTAAGCACATGGTTTCCCTGCGGGACACTAGTTTGAACAGGGAAGAGATGTCCTAGAGATACTGCGTTCCCAAGAGACCTCGTTAGAGTCAAGAGAATCTAGTGCTTATTGTTATAGATTTTCCTCAGAGACTTTGCTGACTTCTTCAGTCTAATTTTCCAGCACCTTATTCCAAACCTGATTTTATCCAAATTTAAGACTAGATTCCATCCTCTGGATTCAATCTCTTGTGTATTCAAAGAATTGGCCTGCGGTAGTGACACAGCCCCTGATGTCTAGAGACAATTGTTATTCTCTTCTTACAAGGACATTGTGGGAGGACTGTGTTCCTTTGATATAAACCTTGAGCCTTGCATACCTTAGCTTGATGGCACATTGTCCAAAATCATTACGAGTTTCTTAATTATATCACAAATTGAGTTCTCACTTAACCTCTCATTTTAAACTTCTCGTTCATTGCAATGAATATGTTTAGATTCTTTTTCTATTATTGTCTGAATGTGAAATAAGAAAGCAAATAGATCCTTCCCTCTAGCTTCAAGAAGAAAACCAGCTCTGTAAATATGTTGAATTTAGCCCAGATGAACCCATATCAATCTTCTGAACTACATAATTGTCAGAGTATGAATTATTTATTGAAGTTACTGATGTTGTAATTTTATCTTAGCATTATAAATAGCAGCATTTTATTTTCCAAACTGAGATTACACTTGTCAATTCATTCATTCAGCTTCCCCTGTGGAATGACTTTGTGTGTTGTTATCCCGTCTTAAATGGAAGAGGAAATTTAAATTCAATTTGGGAATATTCAACCTCTTTAGCTGATAGAGATTTCCTCATTACATAAATGTAAATATGCTTCAGATTGTGATGTCCCTGAGGCACTGAGATAGGAAAAGTAATTGTTGCTTACCATTTATACTATATTTTTGTGCCTAATTTTCTATATTATTTGATTTCATATTTATGCAAGTATTCATTATTTTTATATGCATTCTCTCCGACTTTCTGTCACATTTCAACTCAGCATAAAATAATTGACTGTGTACACATCAGTGTGCATCTGTTTATTTGAAATAAAAATTTATACAAATAAATATACACATACACAAGGCCATCTTTGAACCTTTCATTTGCACCCATAAAAATATATCCACACATTTCATTTGCTTTTTACAACAGCTGTCTGAAGTTATGCTTACTATCCCCTGTTTTATTCAGAAACAAGGATAGTAAGGTTCAGGAGATTACAGTTTTGTCAGTTACATATAAACAACATTAGAGTTATTGTGAAATTTCTTGAATTGAACAGAAACATAACGGTGCAGTGCATCCTTATTTTTATAAGGCTTCTCTAACTTGTCAAAAAGTGCATTTTAAATATGTGCAGTTTATAGGATGTGAATAATTCCAGTAAGTCAATTGTTGTTGTTGTTTAGTCACTAAGTTATGTTCTACTCTTTGTGACCTCTTGGTCTATAACATGTCGGGCTCCTCTATTCTCCATTATCTCCTGGAGTTTGCTCAAATTCATGTCCCAATGGACAATGAAGATATCCAACCATCTCATCCTCTGTCACCCGCTTCTCATCCGGCCCTTAATCTTTCCCATCATCAGGATCTTTTCCAATAAAAAAGATATCTTTGCATCAGATGACCAAAGCATTGGAGCTTCAACTTTATCCTTCCAATGAATTATTCAGGGTTGATTTCCTTTAGGAATGACTGATTTGATCTCTTTTCAATCCAAGGGACTCAGGAGTCCTTCAGCACCACAATTCAAAAGCATCGATTCTTTGGTGATAAGCCTTCTTTATGGACCAACTCTCACATCTATCTGTGACTAAATAAGTCTATCAGAAGGAAACAAAATATAGTTGTGTATGAATGAAAGTAGAATCCAAAGTCTGAGTAATTGATTCACACTGAGCAGTCGTATTGGATATCTCCTGTGCCCGTGAAGAAAGAAAACGCAGATATAGGAACTCTCCTTCTAAAATAAGAAAACACACACTCAATGCTCTATTTTTTTCAATAAAATAGAAGGTAAAATAGACAAATAGTAGAAACTGAACATATATTTGATCAAGAGAGAAGAGCACCATGGCCACATACAACATGTAGAAGCACAAGTTGGAAACTTATATAGACTCAGGAGGGGAACCTCAGAACTCATGACAACATTTCACTGTAGAATCTAATTACTAGCTTTCAGGATATCTGGCATAGAAAAAACTAACTAATATCTAATCAAAGTGCACAGAAGTGAGGGCAATGATAATAATCTTCCACTGCTTGTTTTTGGCATGTCATCATATGCTAAGACAATGTTCATGGTTACATCATTATGGAAAATTTTTTTTTACAGACAACTCTTTTTTTTTCTTCTTTATTTTAAAGGTTTTACAGAGTTTTGTTGTTCACAGACATGCATGTTCCCAAATCAGTCATGCATATCCCTGGTCCCCGCCCCCCATGTTCCACCCATACCACCCCTCCAGATCATCGCCTCATGCCATTGTAAGCACTCCTATTCCCTTAGCACGATGACAATAGCCATCTATTCCACACATGACAGTTTAGGTTTCCATGTTACTCCCTCCATGCCGCCCCCTCCCTATTTCTTCCCCACAATGTTCCTATGTCTATGCTCTGTCTGTTTTTCCATGAGTTCACTGCATGTGTTATCAAGACTGTCCTACTAGATTCCATATGTGTGTGTTAGTATACTGTATTTGTCTTTCCCTTTTTGACTTACTTCACTTTTTATGATAGGTCTAGAGCCAGCCACTTCATTAGGACTGAGTCTTCTGCGAGGTATTATCTTATTGGGGTTCCTTTCCAGGTAACCAAGAGAGATCAGAAGCACATGCATTTTTGTGTAGGAAAACTGGTGACCCTTATTCACATGCCTGGACAGGAATTCAGGCTCTTGTTTGTGACATACATTGAAGAGAAAGATGAAGAAATTCCTGATCATAAATGAGATGTATGATGGAAGATAGCGATAACAATTAATCTGACACCATTAGTGGTTATGACAACACTTTGAATCAGAGAGTTATTTCATTTAGAGAAATTCAAGGAGTCATATCATCAGCAATATTAATTGAAGGAACCTGAACCCCATGGCTGCAGTCCATGGGGTCAAAAAAAGAATTGAACACAACTTAGTGACTTAACAACAATAATTCAAGGTAATATCAACTCACCTTTTACTTCTAATTTCTGTTTATGTGCAGAAATCACTAGAAGACATGCATTTGATATTCAGTTTTAATCAAGAGCTGGTATTGGGGCTGTATACACAAAAATGAGTTAAAGAAGCAGAGTATCCTAGTCAGGAGAATAAAGACAAAGGACCAGCTATAAAACATTGTATGTTACTTTGTATTATTATGAAGAGCAGCTAATTTAGTGATACACTGACTGGTAGACATAGAGTGAAAAACTGTGGTCTCAGACTTTCCTGTGCTATAAACTTATTAGTGGTCTTGTTTTCCAAGTCTGATATTTTTGTAGAGTTTGTACAACTGATTACTACGCTCTTAGGTAAACTAAAGAAATATTACATGAGACTACATGTTCCCAAATCAGTCATGCATATCCCTGGTCCCCGCCCCCCATGTTCCACCCATACCACCCCTCCAGATCATCGCCTCATGCCATTGTAAGCACTCCTATTCCCTTAGCACGATGACAATAGCCATCTATTCCACACATGACAGTTTAGGTTTCCATGTTACTCCCTCCATGCCGCCCCCTCCCTATTTCTTCCCCACAATGTTCCTATGTCTATGCTCTGTCTGTTTTTCCATGAGTTCACTGCATGTGTTATCAAGACTGTCCTACTAGATTCCATATGTGTGTGTTAGTATACTGTATTTGTCTTTCCCTTTTTGACTTACTTCACTTTTTATGATAGGTCTAGAGCCAGCCACTTCATTAGGACTGAGTCTTCTGCGAGGTATTATCTTATTGGGGTTCCTTTCCAGGTAACCAAGAGAGATCAGAAGCACATGCATTTTTGTGTAGGAAAACTGGTGACCCTTATTCACATGCCTGGACAGGAATTCAGGCTCTTGTTTGTGACATACATTGAAGAGAAAGATGAAGAAATTCCTGATCATAAATGAGATGTATGATGGAAGATAGCGATAACAATTAATCTGACACCATTAGTGGTTATGACAACACTTTGAATCAGAGAGTTATTTCATTTAGAGAAATTCAAGGAGTCATATCATCAGCAATATTAATTGAAGGAACCTGAACCCCATGGCTGCAGTCCATGGGGTCAAAAAAAGAATTGAACACAACTTAGTGACTTAACAACAATAATTCAAGGTAATATCAACTCACCTTTTACTTCTAATTTCTGTTTATGTGCAGAAATCACTAGAAGACATGCATTTGATATTCAGTTTTAATCAAGAGCTGGTATTGGGGCTGTATACACAAAAATGAGTTAAAGAAGCAGAGTATCCTAGTCAGGAGAATAAAGACAAAGGACCAGCTATAAAACATTGTATGTTACTTTGTATTATTATGAAGAGCAGCTAATTTAGTGATACACTGACTGGTAGACATAGAGTGAAAAACTGTGGTCTCAGACTTTCCTGTGCTATAAACTTATTAGTGGTCTTGTTTTCCAAGTCTGATATTTTTGTAGAGTTTGTACAACTGATTACTATGCTCTTAGGTAAACTAAAGAAATATTACATGAGACTACATTTTTCATTTGAGAAAAAAAATTAGTAAGAAATGCATATAGTCCCCTGAGATAAATGGGAAGATCAAAATATTTCTCATTTGAAACTGGGAATAAATTAGAAATAATAGGAAGACAACAAAGGGGAAAACTTTCAACATTATGGAGAGAATAAGCTTAATAAGGTGAGTTACATTGTATAGATCAAAGGAAGATAAATAAAGACTCAATAAAAAAATATAAAGGGCAAGTTCTGCTCTCAAAATTTCATTAAAAATTCCCAGTACATGGCTCTCATTTTAAGCACTGCAGTCATGGCAGTTCTTTAACCCCAGGACACATAATTCTTTATTAGTTTCCCTCCCAAATGTTTTCAGAGCATTTTTTATGTCTTTATTCCTAAGACTATATATGAAGGGATTCAGCATGGGTGTGACCACACTGTACATTACTGAGGCTATCACACTTGAGTGTGAGCTGTGTCTATAAGCAGAGCTAAGGTACATTCCCAGGACCGAACAAGAAAATAAGGAGACAACAGAGAGATGAGATGCACAGGTAGAAAATGCTTTTCTCTTCCCCTGAGCTGATGAGATTCCATTTATGCAAGAAATTATCTTAGAGTAAGAGTAAAGGATGCCAGCAAGAGAACCACCACCCACCACCATGGATACAAAATAGATCACGATGTCACAGATGAAGGTGTCTGAACAGGCAAGTTTGATCATCAAGTTGGCTTCACAGAAAAGTGGGGGATTCCCTTGTTTGTACAGAAGGACAGCTGCACCACCATTAAGCTTGGCAATAGGGAATACAGGAAACTCATAATACAAGATGAAAAAAGCAGGAGACCACACAGCCGGGGGTTCATGATGATGGTATAGTGCAAGGGTGACAGATGGCCACATACCGGTCATACGCCATCACGGTCAGGAGGAAGACATCATTGTATGTTACTTTGTATTATTATGAAGAGCAGCTAATTTAGTGATACACTGACTGGTAGACATAGAGTGAAAAACTGTGGTCTCAGACTTTCCTGTGCTATAAACTTATTAGTGGTCTTGTTTTCCAAGTCTGATATTTTTGTAGAGTTTGTACAACTGATTACTATGCTCTTAGGTAAACTAAAGAAATATTACATGAGACTACATTTTTCATTTGAGAAAAAAAATTAGTAAGAAATGCATATAGTCCCCTGAGATAAATGGGAAGATCAAAATATTTCTCATTTGAAACTGGGAATAAATTAGAAATAATAGGAAGACAACAAAGGGGAAAACTTTCAACATTATGGAGAGAATAAGCTTAATAAGGTGAGTTACGTTGTATAGATCAAAGGAAGATAAATAAAGACTCAATAAAAAAATATAAAGGGCAAGTTCTGCTCTCAAAATTTCATTAAAAATTCCCAGTACATGGCTCTCATTTTAAGCACTGCAGTCATGGCAGTTCTTTAACCCCAGGACACATAATTCTTTATTAGTTTCCCTCCCAAATGTTTTCAGAGCATTTTTTATGTCTTTATTCCTAAGACTATATATGAAGGGATTCAGCATGGGTGTGACCACACTGTACATTACTGAGGCTATCACACTTGAGTGTGAGCTGTGTCTATAAGCAGAGCTAAGGTACATTCCCAGGACCGAACAAGAAAATAAGGAGACAACAGAGAGATGAGATGCACAGGTAGAAAATGCTTTTCTCTTCCCCTGAGCTGATGAGATTCCATTTATGCAAGAAATTATCTTAGAGTAAGAGTAAAGGATGCCAGCAAGAGAACCACCACCCACCACCATGGATACAAAATAGATCACGATGTCACAGATGAAGGTGTCTGAACAGGCAAGTTTGATCATCAAGTTGGCTTCACAGAAAAAGTGGGGGATTCCCTTGTTTGTACAGAAGGACAGCTGCACCACCATTAAGCTTGGCAATAGGGAATACAGGAAACTCATAATACAAGATGAAAAAAGCAGGAGACCACACAGCCGGGGGTTCATGATGATGGTATAGTGCAAGGGGTGACAGATGGCCACATACCGGTCATACGCCATCACGGTCAGGAGGAAGACATCCAATCCCCCAAATAGTGAGAAAAAATACACTTGAGTGATGCACCCTTTGTAGGTTATGACTTTGCTTTGTGTCTGGATGTTCCACAGCATCTTTGGGATAGTGGTGGAGGTGAAGCAGATATCCACAAAAGACAGGTTGGAGAGGAAGAAGTACATGGGGTTGTGGAGGTGGGAGTCTGAGCTGATGGCCAAGATGATGATCAGGTTTCCAATCACAGTGATGAAGTACATGGAGAGGAAAAGTCCAAATATTAAGGGCTGCAGTTCTGGTTCATCTGATAATCCCAGAAGGAGAAATTCTGAAATTTGTGTATTATTTCTTGGTCCGTAAGACCAATGTGACAACTAGAAAAGGAAAAAATATATGACTAATGTTCATACAAAAGGACATTATGGAATATTACAATTACTATTTTGAAGTAAGTCACATGTGTATGTGTTCATGCATGCTAAGTGGTTCAATCCTGTCCAACTCTTTGCAACCCCCAAAGACTGTAGCCCACTGGCTCTTCTGTCCACGGGATTTTTCAAGCAAGAATATTGGAGTCAGTGGTCAATATATGTGTTTTTTTATGGAATTCATTCTGTTAAATAGGTCTCTGAGACTTTTCTATGAAATTTTGTCTCAGGTTTTGCCATTTAGAAATCCCTACAATATTATCACCAAGAAAGAATGTAAGCACATCTATACCATGTTGGGTGGTGTCAGGTGTTATGAAGAAAGAAAAAACGCAGGTATCAAAGTGAGTGGGTGGCATTTTTTAAACTGAGAGTTCAGTTAACCTGCTAGCTAGATGATGTTTGAAAAGAGAATTCTAGGAAAATACATCAGGTGGCAAGAGTTAATCAGGGTGATGTGCATGTCCTGTAGGTAAGAGAACCTGCAATGACACTGAAAATCCTTTCCTAAGTACTCAAGCTTAAAAGTAATCCAGTGATGAGAGGAATATAAGAGGAAGGGTGATGAAGGGCTATGTCAGAGGATGCTGAAAAATAAATGGCTTATGGGTAATTTTTAAAACTACAAGACACAAGGAGGCCATCATCCATTTGTTGTTCCTTGCTCTCTGTATATACCCTTGATGCTTCAAACAACTAATGAGTAATATATACCCAAAAGAATAAAAAGGGTTATATCTTTATGATAGAAAGTCATCTCATTGATTCCACATCCCACTCTGAAAGTCAGCAAAGAGAAAAAATCCAGAATTCACAAATGAAAATGCACAATAAACAAAAATAGTGGAAGAATTTAAAAGTGAAATAGTAAAAGACTCTTCTAAACTATATTAAAGGCAGACATTTCATTGAGGAAACCTGGTATTGAAACCTGGATCTCCCACTTAGTATCTATTTGAATTTCAAGAGGCAACTTAATCATTTTACATCTTCACACAAAGAGTGAGAATAGTGGTACTTATTCTCCTGAGGTGGTTGGGCTTCCCTAATAGCTCAGCTGGTAAAGAATCATCTTGTAATGCAGGAGACCTCGGTTCGATTCCTAGGTTGGGAAGATCCCTGGTAGCTCCTGGAAGGGAGCTGGGCAGCCCACTCCAGGATTCTTGCCTAGAAAATCCCTGTGGGCTGAGGAGCCTGGTAAGCTGCAGTCCATGGGGTCACAATTGCCATATACATATGGCCTTCCCTGGTGGCTCAGCTGGTAAAGAATCTGGTAGCAATGCAGGGGATCTGGGTTTGATTCCTAGATTGGGAAGATCTCTTGGAGAAAGGAATGGTTACACAGTCTGGTACTCTTGCCTGGTGAATTCCATGGACAGAGGGACCTGGCAGGCTACAGTCCATGGTTTCACAAAGAGTCTCATATAATAGATATATACATCTGTAGGAAGAGAAGCTTTAAAAAAAGCAAAGAATTTATAGTATAATGTCAGTAAGAATTAGGTTAGACTTAGTGGTTTCCAGTCAACCATATGAAATAAAATTGAATGAGAATCTAAAACTAACTTATACAACAAAATACTAGAATAAAAATTTAATAGTATCAACATGGGTCACTAGCTATAGATTAAATTTCCAAAAACTTGGAAGGGTAAAGATGTAAGGGAAGGTCTTTTAAACTTGTGGAAGAAACAGATCCAAGTTATATTTTCATCTTATATAAAGACATACTCATTCATGTAATGTATGCAATGCAGGAGATACAGCAGATGAAGGCTCTAAGGCTGATTTGGGAAGGTTCCTCAGAGGAGGGCATGGAAACCCACTTCAGTATTCTTGCTTGGAGAGTTCCATGGACAGAGGAGCCTGGAAGACTACAGTTCAGGGGTTTCAAAGAGTTGGGCACAACTTAGCAACTGAGCACACATGCATGCATACAGAAGAATATTCACTTTCATTTGTGTTTATATCAAGGATTTGCAAGAATGCTAAAGTGACAGGCAATTTTTCAGTAATAAAAAATGTGGAGAAAATATGCAGACTGAGTAATAGATTGCAATACACACTACAGATAAACATTCACAATACCATACATATACACCTGTGGATTCAAAAAGAGCTCAGTGTTAAACAAAGTTGGTAGAAAAACTCCAGTTCCTCGTTAGGAACAATGCAATCAAAAACAAGAATAAAAATTTTCCAAACTTTACTATACTAATGTAAAGCACCTGTACCCCAATGTTCATTGCAGCTCTCTATACAATAGCTAGAACATGGAAGGAACCTAGATGCCCATCGACGAACGAATGGATCCAAAAGCTCTGGTACATATATACAATGGAATACTACACAGCTGTAAAGAGAAATGCAGAAGAATCAGCCCTCATGAGGTGGCTGGATCTAGAACGTATCATCAAAAGTGAAGTCAGTCAGAAAGAGAAGGACAAATACAGTATATTAACACATATATATGGAATCTAGTAGGATGGTGATGATGGCACATGCAGTGAAGCGACAGAAAGACAGACATGGACAGTGGCCATATGGACATTTTGGGGAAGGAACAGTGGGTGAGAGGCGTAAGGGAAGTAGCATGAAGGCCTGTACTATCATAAGTGAAGAAAATAGCTCTAGTCATTGCTCTGTGAGAAAAGGGGATCCTTCAGGGGTGCTGTGTGATGGTCGGGAGGGGAGGGAAGGGGGGGATATACATGTGACTAATCTGAGAACATGCATGTCTGTGAACAACAAAACTCTGTAAAAGTTAAAAGTAAAATAAAGGTTTAAAAAAAAAAAAAAGATTCTATACAGACTTTTTATGATAAAGAATACAAATAAAAAAGTAACCCATAGATAATAATCAACTTCACTGGAAAAAAAGATTTTAAAATAAAGCTATTTAGCATACTCCTTTTCATTTATCATATAAAATATATATAATGAAAACTCATAATGTAAAAGAGATAATGTGAAAGGGTAAGGTTTTCCTCAGAGGAGGGCATGGAAACCCACTTCAGTATTCTTGCTTGGAGAGTTCCATGGACAGAGGAGCCTGGAAGACTACAGTTCAGGGGTTTCAAAGAGTTGGGCACAACTTAGCAACTGAGCACACATGCATGCATACAGAAGAATATTCACTTTCATTTGTGTTTATATCAAGGATTTGCAAGAATGCTAAAGTGACAGGCAATTTTTCAGTAATAAAAAATGTGGAGAAAATATGCAGACTGAGTAATAGATTGCAATACACACTACAGATAAACATTCACAATACCATACATATACACCTGTGGATTCAAAAGAGCTCAGTGTTAAACAAAGTTGGTAGAAAAACTCCAGTTCCTCGTTAGGAACAATGCAATCAAAAACAAGAATAAAAATTTTCCAAACTTTACTATACTAATGTAAAGCACCTGTACCCCAATGTTCATTGCAGCTCTCTATACAATAGCTAGAACATGGAAGGAACCTAGATGCCCATCGACGAACGAATGGATCCAAAAGCTCTGGTACATATATACAATGGAATACTACACAGCTGTAAAGAGAAATGCAGAAGAATCAGCCCTCATGAGGTGGCTGGATCTAGAACGTATCATCAAAAGTGAAGTCAGTCAGAAAGAGAAGGACAAATACAGTATATTAACACATATATATGGAATCTAGTAGGATGGTGATGATGGCACATGCAGTGAAGCGACAGAAAGACAGACATGGACAGTGGCCATATGGACATTTTGGGGAAGGAACAGTGGGTGAGAGGCGTAAGGGAAGTAGCATGAAGGCCTGTACTATCATAAGTGAAGAAAATAGCTCTAGTCATTGCTCTGTGAGAAAAGGGGATCCTTCAGGGGTGCTGTGTGATGGTCGGGAGGGGAGGGAAGGGGGGGATATACATGTGACTAATCTGAGAACATGCATGTCTGTGAACAACAAAACTCTGTAAAAGTTAAAAGTAAAATAAAGGTTTAAAAAAAAAAAAAGATTCTATACAGACTTTTTATGATAAAGAATACAAATAAAAAAGTAACCCATAGATAATAATCAACTTCACTGGAAAAAAAGATTTTAAAATAAAGCTATTTAGCATACTCCTTTTCATTTATCATATAAAATATATATAATGAAAACTCATAATGTAAAAGAGATAATGTGAAATTGGTGTCTCATAGACTTTAATTACACAATAATATTTGCAAGCAATACATTGGTCTGAATCTTTCTCATGATTACAAAAATGCTTCAAATATAGCCCATTTTAAAAATAATAAATGAAATATCCCAAATTCACTGGACTCCATCCATACCAAATGCCTTTTTTTCTTTTTACTGAAAAACTATGTGGACATATCCTACTTTTACTAGAAGCACTGAATACCAGCCATTCTTTACTCTAATTGGTTACCTTCATTTAATAGTCAGCATTCACCCCAGTTTTTCTGAATTCAGGTTCACTTCCCATTTTAGCACGATAAATAAATACATCCATTAATCATACAAACAAATATCAATCTCCTAGTGATTGCCCCAGAAGGTGACTCTCAGGTGATATCAGGTATGTGTTCTTGAATTTTATTTTCTCTGATCCCTTCCTGCAGTACCTTCTGGACTGGACAACTCACATTGTTGGAAACTCTGAGAGGATGGTCACTAATGGGGAGTCCAAACTCTTCCTGGATTGTTGGTAATGGAGACTGAAGTTCCAATCCCACAAAAGACAGTGGAAAGGATGCTTGCATGACTCTCTCAGCCAAATTGAGGACTCCAGAAGCAAATACCATGCCTTCATCCAATCCCTGGTTGTACAGGCTGAAGGATGCAGCAAAGGATATATTTGAAGCTCCCCTTGTCTGCTCATTAGCACATTTACGTCTTGTTACTCCAAACCCTAAGCACATGGTTTCCCTGTGAGACACTAGTCTCAATGGAGTAGGAGCTGTCCTGGAGATACTGTGTTCCCAATAAGCCATGCTAGAGTCAAGAGAATCTAGTGCTTATTATTTTAGTTCCTCCTCATGAACTTTGCTGACTTCTTCAGTCTAATTTTCCAGCATCTTATTCCAAACCTGATTTAAGATTTTCTCCAAATTTCCAACTAGATTCCATCCCTGGATTAGATTCCTTGTCTTTTCAAAGCCTTGACCTTTGGTAGAGACATAGCCTCTGATGTCTAGAGAAAATTGCTCTTCTCTTCTTCAGCAAGGACAAGGGGGAGAACTGTGTGGCTTTGATGTAAACCTTGAGCGCTGCACACTTGGTTGATGCCACGTTGTTCAAAATCCTTAGAATTTTGTAATTATATCACGAGTTAAGAATCATCATTTAATCTCTCATCTTGAAATGATTGTTAATAGGAAGGAATGGATTTGCATTTTCTTCCTCTATAATCTTAACTCAGAATAGGAAAGTAGATAATATTCTTCCTTATAGCTTGCAGAAGAAAACCAGTCCTGCAAGCATTTTGATTTTACCCAATGAGACCCATTTCAGTCCTGTGACCTCCAGAATTGTATGAGCATAAATGTTCTTATTTATGCTAGTCACTAGTGTGGTAATTTTACCTTAGCATTAAAAATTGACTATATACTCTTATCTGGCTTCCATGGTAGCTCAGTTAGTAAAGAATCTGAGATTTCCTGAACATAGGCTATCCATTCCTTTATTATTGAATTTCCCTTTGTGGTTCAGAATGTAAAGAATTTGCCTGCAACGCAGGAGATCTGTATTTGATCCCTGGGTTGGAAAGGTCCCTTGGAGAAGAGAAAGGTTACCCACGCCAGTATTCCTGCCTGGAGAATTCTATGGCTCATCCACAGGTTACAAAGACAAAGCCTTCATGTTCACTTTCATGGTGGTTTAGTCTGTAAATAATCCATTTGCAATGCAGAAGACACAAGTTCAGGAAGATTTATTGGAGAAGGAAATGGCAACCCACTCCAGCATTCCTGCCTGGAGAATCCAACGGACAGAGGAGCCTGACAGGCTACTGTCCACCAAGTTGCAAAGAGTCGGGCATGACCTAGTGACTAAACCACCACCACCACCACCACCATAGGCATCTATCCAATAAAAGTTTGTTCAAGAAGCATTAAATTTCTCAATCCATTCATTTAGCTACCCTTGGGGGAAAGACATTGTTGTAAGTTCGTCTTAAGTAGGAGAGGAAATTTATATTCAGTTTGGATATATTCAGGCTCATTAGCTGATAGGTATTTTCAATTTCATAAAGGTAAATGTGCTTCATATTGTGATGCCCATGAGGCACTAAGATAAGAAAAGTATTGATTTAATTTGTTGTCTACCATTTACAGGCTTCCCTGGTGGCTCAGTGTCAAATAATCTGCTTGTAGCGCAGAAGACCTGGGACTTATCCCTGCGTTGGTGAGATCCCCTGAAGGAGGGCATGGTGACCCACTCCAGTATTCATGGACAGAGGGGCCTGACTGGCTACAGTCCACAGGGTCGAAGAGTCAGACATGACTGAAGTGACTTAGTCGGCAGTCATATATGCATCCAGTTTTCCTAGAACCATGTATTGAGACTTACCTTACTCCATTGAAGATTTTAGTGTCTTTGTCAAAGATTTTTTCCTGATAATATATGCATGTATTTATTTCTGGTCTCTCACTTTTGTTCCATTGGTGTTTATGTTTACTTTTATGTGAGAACTATATTATATTTTCAATCTTTTAATTGAAGGGTAATAGTTTTGCAGAATTTTACATTTTGATTACCATAGCTGTGTAGTGTAGTTTGAAATCAGGAAGTGTGACATTTCCATTTTTGTTTTGTTTTGATTTTTTTTCTCAGAATTTCTTTAACTACTCAATGCTTTGGTGGTTCCATATGAAATTTTGTACTGACTTCTCTGTTTCTCTCAAAAGTATCATTAGTTTTTAATAGGGATTACACTGAAATAATAGATGTCTTAGAACAATGCAAACATTTAAATAATATTATTTCTTCTGATCCAAGAACATATGATATTGCTCCACTTATTTGTGCTTGCTTACACTTTTTTCATGAAAGTCTTAAAACTGTTTAGTGAATAGATACTTTACTTCTTGATTCAAATTGATTCCTTAGTATTTTTACTTCCTTGTTGATGCTCCATGGACTTATGAGCACTGGAACAGTGATCAGAGCACCTACAACTATTTACTTCCATTTGATAAGAAAGACTTTGTAATAAACCATGTGATTTAGGACCGCTTGTTATACAGCTTAATGAGCAACAAACAGTGGAACTGATTTAGCTACCAATCCATTCATTTAGCTACCCTTGGGAAAGACATTGTTGTAGTTGAGTTTAATTTGGATATATTCAGGCTCATTAGCTGATAGGTATTTTCAATTTCATAAAGGTAAATGTGCTTCATATTGTGATGCCCATGAGGCACTAAGATAAGAAAAGTATTGATTTAATTTGTTGTCTACCATTTACAGGCTTCCCTGGTGGCTCAGTGTCAAATAATCTGCTTGTAGCGCAGAAGACCTGGGACTTATCCCTGCGTTGGTGAGATCCCCTGAAGGAGGGCATGGTGACCCACTCCAGTATTCATGGACAGAGGGGCCTGACTGGCTACAGTCCACAGGGTCGAAGAGTCAGACATGACTGAAGTGACTTAGTCGGCAGTCATATATGCATCCAGTTTTCCTAGAACCATGTATTGAGACTTACCTTACTCCATTGAAGATTTTAGTGTCTTTGTCAAAGATTTTTTCCTGATAATATATGCATGTATTTATTTCTGGTCTCTCACTTTTGTTCCATTGGTGTTTATGTTTACTTTTATGTGAGAACTATATTATATTTTCAATCTTTTAATTGAAGGGTAATAGTTTTGCAGAATTTTACATTTTGATTACCATAGCTGTGTAGTGTAGTTTGAAATCAGGAAGTGTGACATTTCCATTTTTGTTTTGTTTTGATTTTTTTTCTCAGAATTTCTTTAACTACTCAATGCTTTGGTGGTTCCATATGAAATTTTGTACTGACTTCTCTGTTTCTCTCAAAAGTATCATTAGTTTTTAATAGGGATTACACTGAAATAATAGATGTCTTAGAACAATGCAAACATTTAAATAATATTATTTCTTCTGATCCAAGAACATATGATATTGCTCCACTTATTTGTGCTTGCTTACACTTTTTTCATGAAAGTCTTAAAACTGTTTAGTGAATAGATACTTTACTTCTTGATTCAAATTGATTCCTTAGTATTTTTACTTCCTTGTTGATGCTCCATGGACTTATGAGCACTGGAACAGTGATCAGAGCACCTACAACTATTTACTTCCATTTGATAAGAAAGACTTTGTAATAAACCATGTGATTTAGGACCGCTTGTTATACAGCAATGGCTAACTGATGCAACAAACAGTAATGAGAACAGATGTAATGATCTACTGCATTTTATTTTTGGCATAAATTTTGGTTTGGAGTCAATGTTCATGATTATTATTTAAACTTGTTTCAGATAACTAGATTATCAGTTGGCCCATTGGTTTCTCTTTAATGAGGAACCTTAAATTATATCCTAAGGAACTTGAAGAGATTGGAAGGTCATGCATGTTGTGCCGAAGTAAATGGTGATCCTGAATCACATAGCTGGGTGGAAATTTAAGCTTGCTTGTGAGTCATTCTCTGATCCTGAAAACTGAAGATTCCTCATCAGGAAGATGATATGAAATGGTTTAGCTGGATGTTGTTCATTCATTGCTTCTGATTTTTTAAAGGTTATGAAGAAATTTAGAAAGGGAGGATCCTTCATTCAGAGGAACAAAGGAGTCATAAATGTAGTTAGGACAGAAATTTTTGAAGTCAAAGTTGAATGATCCTTGAAAAAAGTTGTAAAACACGCCAAGCAATCATTCACTCCAATGTACAGACACCCTTACTCTTAGACACCAATTTTCCATTTTGCAATGAGTAGATGTACAGATAGAAATCATTATTTTTTACACAGTAATATAATATAAGGTTGAAAATTTTGCTGTGACATATTTGAGGTCATCTCTGACAATAAGACCATATTTTGCTGTTGTTTATTTGCTAAGTCATGTCTCACTCTTTGTGACCCCACGGACTATGTGAACTGCAGTAGTCCAGGATTCTCTGTCTTTCACAATGTCCTGGGCCTTGATCAAATTTGTGTCCATTGAGTCAGTGATGCCATCTAACCATCTCATCCTCTGTTGCCCCTTTTTCCTCCTGCCCTTAATCTTTCCCAGCATCAGCGTCTTTTCCAATGAGTCGTCACTTCACATTAGATGACTAAAGTACCAGAGCTTCAGCATCAGTCCTTTCGATGAATATTCAGGGTTGATTTCCTTTAGGAATGACTGATTTGCCCTCCTTGCAGTCCAATGAACTCTTAGGAGTCTTCTCCAGCACCACAGCTCAAAAACTTCAAGTATTCAGTGCTTAACTTTCTTTACAGTCCAAATCTCATATCTGTACATGACTACTGAAAACACCATAGCTTTGTATATACAGATTTTTGTTGGCAAATTGATGTCTCTGCTTTTTAATCTGAGGTCTTTAGGTTTTTCCTAGCTTTTCTTCCATGGAGAAAACGTTTTTTAATTTCACCACTGCAGTCACCTTTTTCAGTGATTTCGGAGCACAAAGATCATATTAGCACCAGAATATTTATTGACATTTGCTTTTCAACATACATTTCACTGGAAGATACATATTTGATGATACTTTTTAATAGGATACTATGGTAGATAGTGGCAACACAGGTTGAATCAGCATACAACACCAGAAGAAAAGTTATAAAACTCAATAGTTTGAATAAAGTTGATATTATCAGGAAAAACAAATAAGGTTACTATTATACAAAAAATGAGAGACCCCAGATAACAACACTGGTTCCTGATTTCACTCTGCAATTGAATTATATAGATACTTTAGCTTCCAAGTGTGGTTTTTCTATGTGAGTGATGCACCTCAAAATAATTCTTTATGAAAAATTAAAACAATATATGTACTTTGTAAAATAGACTTAATTTAGGACAAAAGAGAAAATAAGAAACAAAAATTTTCCCATGGAATAAATGAAAATTTTCAAATATACTTCTTCTCCAAATTAAAAATAAAAACTAGGAAAGCTAGAAAAATAATAGAAAAGTCCGTATATCACACAGAACAGAAAGCTTAAACAAGTGACTTACTTAAATTGTATGGAGACATTATAATCAAAGAAATGGGAAGACCAGGCAACAAATACAAGGAACAGTGGTCTTTCTGCAATCTGATCAAGAATCACCAATTTTGCCTCTAATGTTTTGGAACCAAAATTCAATAACTGAACACTTTGTTGAGCTGTTGCACTTGAGTGTGAACTGTGGGTAACAGCAGAGCATCAGTCCTTTCGATGAATATTCAGGGTTGATTTCCTTTAGGAATGACTGATTTGCCCTCCTTGCAGTCCAATGAACTCTTAGGAGTCTTCTCCAGCACCACAGCTCAAAAACTTCAAGTATTCAGTGCTTAACTTTCTTTACAGTCCAAATCTCATATCTGTACATGACTACTGAAAACACCATAGCTTTGTATATACAGATTTTTGTTGGCAAATTGATGTCTCTGCTTTTTAATCTGAGGTCTTTAGGTTTTTCCTAGCTTTTCTTCCATGGAGAAAACGTTTTTTAATTTCACCACTGCAGTCACCTTTTTCAGTGATTTCGGAGCACAAAGATCATATTAGCACCAGAATATTTATTGACATTTGCTTTTCAACATACATTTCACTGGAAGATACATATTTGATGATACTTTTTAATAGGATACTATGGTAGATAGTGGCAACACAGGTTGAATCAGCATACAACACCAGAAGAAAAGTTATAAAACTCAATAGTTTGAATAAAGTTGATATTATCAGGAAAAACAAATAAGGTTACTATTATACAAAAAATGAGAGACCCCAGATAACAACACTGGTTCCTGATTTCACTCTGCAATTGAATTATATAGATACTTTAGCTTCCAAGTGGGGTTTTTTCTATGTGAGTGATGCACCTCAAAATAATTCTTTATGAAAAATTAAAACAATATATGTACTTTGTAAAATAGACTTAATTTAGGACAAAAGAGAAAATAAGAAACAAAAATTTTCCCATGGAATAAATGAAAATTTTCAAATATACTTCTTCTCCAAATTAAAAATAAAAACTAGGAAAGCTAGAAAAATAATAGAAAAGTCCGTATATCACACAGAACAGAAAGCTTAAACAAGTGACTTACTTAAATTGTATGGAGACATTATAATCAAAGAAATGGGAAGACCAGGCAACAAATACAAGGAACAGTGGTCTTTCTGCAATCTGATCAAGAATCACAATTTTTGCCTCTAATGTTTTGAACACTTCAATAACTGACACTTTTTGAGCCCCAAGACAATTGGCCCTTTATTGGTTGTTGTCCCAAAGAATCTTCTTAGAGCCTTCTTTATGTCTTTGTTCCTCAGACTGTAGATGAAAGGGTTCAGCATGGGTGTGACCACCGTGTACATTACAGAGGCTGTTGCACTTGAGTGTGAACTGTGGGTAACAGCAGAGCTAAGGTACACTCCTAAGCCTGTACAATAAAATAAGGAGACCACTGAGAGGTGAGATCCACAAGTGGAAAATGCTTTATACTTTCCCCGAGCTGATGAGATTCCTCGTATGGAGGAAACTATCTTAGAGTAAGAGTAACATATTGCAGTAAATGGACCGACACCAAACAGCCCAACTGCAAAATACATCATTATATTATTAAGAAAAGTGTTAGAACAGGCAAGCTGTATCATCTCTTTGAATTCACAGAAAAAGTGGGGGATTTCCAGCACTGTACAGAAAGACAGACGCAATGCCAGTAAGCTTTGTAACAAGGAATTCAGAGCAGCTATTGCCCAAGATATTAGCACTAGCAGTCCACAGAGAATAGGGTTCATGATGACTCTGTAGTGCAGGGGATGGCAGATGGCTATGGCACGATCATAGGACATCACAGTCAGAAGGAAGTTGTCCAACTGCACAAAGAGTAGAAAAAAATACATCTGGGTGAGACAGTCTTCATATGTAATGACTTTGGTTTGAGTTGTTATATTCACCAACATCTTTGGGATGGTGGTCGAGATGAAACAGATGTCTACAAAGGACAGGTTGGAGAGGAAGAAGTACATGGGGGTGTGGAGGTGGGAGTCTGAGATGATGGCCAGGATGATGAGCAGGTTTCCAAACACGGTGATCAGGTACATTGAGAGGAAAAGCCCCAATAGGAGAGGGTGCAATTCTGGTTCCTCTGAAAATCCCAGAAGTACAAATTCTGAATTTTCTGTATTGTTGTTGGAGACATTATAATCAAAGAAATGGGAAGACCAGGCAACAAATACAAGGAACAGTGGTCTTTCTGCAATCTGATCAAGAATCACAATTTTTGCCTCTAATGTTTTGAACACTTCAATAACTGACACTTTTTGAGCCCCAAGACAATTGGCCCTTTATTGGTTGTTGTCCCAAAGAATCTTCTTAGAGCCTTCTTTATGTCTTTGTTCCTCAGACTGTAGATGAAAGGGTTCAGCATGGGTGTGACCACCGTGTACATTACAGAGGCTGTTGCACTTGAGTGTGAACTGTGGGTAACAGCAGAGCTAAGGTACACTCCTAAGCCTGTACAATAAAATAAGGAGACCACTGAGAGGTGAGATCCACAAGTGGAAAATGCTTTATACTTTCCCTGAGCTGATGAGATTCCTCGTATGGAGGAAACTATCTTAGAGTAAGAGTAACATATTGCAGTAAATGGACCGACACCAAACAGCCCAACTGCAAAATACATCATTATATTATTAAGAAAAGTGTTAGAACAGGCAAGCTGTATCATCTCTTTGAATTCACAGAAAAAGTGGGGGATTTCCAGCACTGTACAGAAAGACAGACGCAATGCCAGTAAGCTTTGTAACAAGGAATTCAGAGCAGCTATTGCCCAAGATATTAGCACTAGCAGTCCACAGAGAATAGGGTTCATGATGACTCTGTAGTGCAGGGGATGGCAGATGGCTATGGCACGATCATAGGACATCACAGTCAGAAGGAAGTTGTCCAACTGCACAAAGAGTAGAAAAAAATACATCTGGGTGAGACAGTCTTCATATGTAATGACTTTGGTTTGAGTTGTTATATTCACCAACATCTTTGGGATGGTGGTCGAGATGAAACAGATGTCTACAAAGGACAGGTTGGAGAGGAAGAAGTACATGGGGGTGTGGAGGTGGGAGTCTGAGATGATGGCCAGGATGATGAGCAGGTTTCCAAACACGGTGATCAGGTACATTGAGAGGAAAAGCCCCAATAGGAGAGGGTGCAATTCTGGTTCCTCTGAAAATCCCAGAAGTACAAATTCTGAATTTTCTGTATTGTTGTTGGGTACCATGTGGTGGTGATCACTATTAGGACAGAAACAAGAATGGCTAATTTTTACACATAGACATTAACATAGTGAAATGCTATAAATTATATTTTCAGTCATTTTAAGAGGCCTTCTGTGATGTTGGTGAATAGAAATTCCTGTCCCACAAGCAGGCCTTCCACCAACAGATCATCTTATTACACAGTTTAAATGCAAAATTCTTTCATGCATTTGAGTAATTTATATTGAGTACTGCCTGTCTTGAATGTCTCAGGAGGCTCAGTGGTAAAGAATCTGCCTCCCAATGCAAGAGACAAGGGTTCATTTCCTGGGTGAGGAAGATCTTCTAGAGAAGGAAATGGCAACTGACTCCAGTATGCTTGCCTGAACAATCCCATGGATTGAAGAACCTGGTAGGCTACAATCCATGGGGTCACAAAAGAGTTGTGCATGAGTTAATGACTAAGTAATAGCGACAACTGACTGTCTTCCAGGCTAAAAGTATAGGATGCCAACAACAAAACTCCCTACAATACAGTAGTAAAGTAAGAATATAAATTAGCAAACAAAAACCATATGCCATGACTTTGGGTGACTGGTGCTAGGATAAAGCAAACAAGTATAAAATCTAGTAAATGGAGTTGTTACATTTTACTGGGAGTTCATGAAGATCTGCAAACTAAGAGAATTTGAACAAAAGTCTGAAGAAAGAAAAATCAGAGACACAAAATCATCTGGGGAATGTTTGTGCCCTATCTGGAAAACATTCAGTGCAGCATCTGTTTCAAATTCACCTAAGAGTCATCCTACGATACTTGTTTTAAATTCAAGACTGGAAAGGCAGCCAATGTGCCTAGAGGAATGAGCAAGAGGTAGAGTTATGATAGATGGTGTCAGAAGATGCTAAAAATCAAGGTGACCTCCCTGCTACAGTTGAAACTGTAATTCACAAGTGGTTCCTCTCACAATACTAATTTTGTTTTGAATGACTCCTGTGAATAGAAATGGATCCACTCTTTATGCCATTCTGTTGTCAACATTGGAGGATGTCTTTTAAGGGGTTCCATTTTTGAGTATATAATTTCAAGTATCGTTACCCAGAGTACTGTTCAATACAAACACACACAGAGAGACACACATATACACAAATACAGTACTTATAGTCTGCTAGCCAGTAGGGACTGACTTTTCCTGCTTCCAGTCATGATAATTAGGATATTGGGCTAACTGTTAATAGCATCTTATGTTTACCATAAAGAATATTAAAATAGTACCCGCATGCAAGTTGACAAACCTTCCAAACACATGGTGCTCCATTTAATATGATTTTTTTTTTTTGCCTTGTCTTCAAAGAAAATTTAAGCAACAAGAAAAAAAATCTGAGAGAAAAGAAAGAAATGGATGTGTGGAGGAAAACAAAATCCATGCATAGGTCCCATTTCTTGGTGGTTTCCTTGTCCTATGGCACAGCCCTTGAGGTATGTATATCTCAGTTCCACAGGTATTTCATTCTCTAAGACAAGTCTGATGGCCTCAGTGATCTACATTTTGGTGACCCCTATTCTGAACCCCTTCATCTACAAAACAACATCTAGTCAGCTCAGGCAGTCTCTGAGAGACAGTGAAAAAGAGAAAGACTCCTTGTTTCCGACAGCATTCCAAATCCAGTTATATTCCCCTGATACCCAGAATGCCTAATAAAGTAGCCTAAAGTAATTTATCAAAGAAAATATGAGTAAGTCATTATCTTTATGATGATAAAACATCTTCCTAACTGAATTCTCTTAGAAAAATCAGCAAAGGGATTAACCCACACTTGACAACAGAAAATACACTATGTTAAACAATAGATGAGGATTTTTAAAATATAAATGGTAACAGGTTTTCTAAATGATTTTAAATGTGAAGATTTTAAATCAGAAAACCAATTTGAATCTCAGAACTACCACTTATTGGGTGTTTGAACTAAGTGAGACTACAGACCCATTCTAAACACTTCTCCTTTTAACATATTAAACAAATTAATTATAAAGTAATTTGTCAACCTAGCAAACAAACATAACTAATATTTCTGCTCTAGTATAAGCTGATTAGGCACTCACGTGGCCTCAGGTAAAAGTTTCCACTTCCTTTCTCTCTGAGCCTTTCTTGAAGATCCTATAGAATACTCACACTTATACAGATGGGAACTATGAGAGCTAAGTCCCTGTGTGGATATTCAAGTTCCTCCTTGGACAGTTGATGATGAAGACTGAAGCTCGGTTTCCCAGAGTACTGTTCAATACAAACACACACAGAGAGACACACATATACACAAATACAGTACTTATAGTCTGCTAGCCAGTAGGGACTGACTTTTCCTGCTTCCAGTCATGATAATTAGGATATTGGGCTAACTGTTAATAGCATCTTATGTTTACCATAAAGAATATTAAAATAGTACCCGCATGCAAGTTGACAAACCTTCCAAACACATGGTGCTCCATTTAATATGATTTTTTTTTTTTTGCCTTGTCTTCAAAGAAAATTTAAGCCACAAGAAAAAATATGAGAGAAAAGAAAGAAATGGATGTGTGGAGGAAAACAAAATCCATGCATAGGTCCCATTTCTTGGTGGTTTCCTTGTCCTATGGCACAGCCCTTGAGGTATGTATATCTCAGTTCCACAGGTATTTCATTCTCTAAGACAAGTCTGATGGCCTCAGTGATCTACATTTTGGTGACCCCTATTCTGAACCCCTTCATCTACAAAACAACATCTAGTCAGCTCAGGCAGTCTCTGAGAGACAGTGAAAAAGAGAAAGACTCCTTGTTTCCGACAGCATTCCAAATCCAGTTATATTCCCCTGATACCCAGAATGCCTAATAAAGTAGCCTAAAGTAATTTATCAAAGAAAATATGAGTAAGTCATTATCTTTATGATGATAAAACATCTTCCTAACTGAATTCTCTTAGAAAAATCAGCAAAGGGATTAACCCACACTTGACAACAGAAAATACACTATGTTAAACAATAGATGAGGATTTTTAAAATATAAATGGTAACAGGTTTTCTAAATGATTTTAAATGTGAAGATTTTAAATCAGAAAACCAATTTGAATCTCAGAACTACCACTTATTGGGTGTTTGAACTAAGTGAGACTACAGACCCATTCTAAACACTTCTCCTTTTAACATATTAAACAAATTAATTATAAAGTAATTTGTCAACCTAGCAAACAAACATAACTAATATTTCTGCTCTAGTATAAGCTGATTAGGCACTCACGTGGCCTCAGGTAAAAGTTTCCACTTCCTTTCTCTCTGAGCCTTTCTTGAAGATCCTATAGAATACTCACACTTATACAGATGGGAACTATGAGAGCTAAGTCCCTGTGTGGATATTCAAGTTCCTCCTTGGACAGTTGATGATGAAGACTGAAGCTCGGTTTCCCAGAGGTGAGAAGGAAAGGAGGGCAACATTGGTCTTTATTCTGATGTTCAACTCCAGAAACAACAGCCATGCCCCATGCAGCTTGAGGATGTACAGACTGATGGACTACAGCAGAGGAGATATTCATGGCTCCACATATCTGCTCATTAGGCATTGTTTTCATTGTTACTCCCACCTTTGAGCACATTATTTCCCTATGGGATACTTGGCTAGATAGATGGAAAATTATTCTTGCTGATACTCTGTTCCCAGGAGTCCAGGTTAGATGTCAGGTGAATTTAGTTCATATTTTTGGTATTTTTCAGTTGCTAAGTCATGTTAGACACTTTGTGATCCTGTGGACTGGAGCCCATCAGGCTTCCCTGTCCTTCATTGTCTCCCGGAGTTTGCTCAAATTCATGTTCGTTGAGTCAGTAAAACCATCCAACCCTCTCATCTTCTTGTCACCCACCCTCTACCCTAATCTTTCTCAGCATCAAGTCTTTTCCAGTGAGTCGACTCTAGGCATCAAGAGGCCACTGGCGCTTCCGCTTCAGCATCAGTCCTTCCAATGAATACTCAGGGTTGACTTCTTGTAGCATTGACTGGTTTGACCTCCTTGCTGTCCAAAGGACTCTCAAGAGTCTTTTCCAGCATGACAATTGAGCCTGGTGGGCTACAGTCCATGAGGTTGCAAAAGAGTCAGACTCAACACAACCAAGCAATTAAATAACAACAAATCTGGGGATATAAATTCCACCTATTTGTAGATATTATGACTAAGTTGATATTCCACACTTCCTAAGCTCAGTGTATCACAAAGAATCTCTTTAGACAGAAAAGTGAGTCCAGCATTGCCACGTATCAAACATATGTTTTACATCAAGAGAAGCGTTAAATGTTGGTGTGCTAATAAGTATTTCAACCTAGCAAACAAACATAACTAATATTTCTGCTCTAGTATAAGCTGATTAGGCACTCACGTGGCCTCAGGTAAAAGTTTCCACTTCCTTTCTCTCTGAGCCTTTCTTGAAGATCCTATAGAATACTCACACTTATACAGATGGGAACTATGAGAGCTAAGTCCCTGTGTGGATATTCAAGTTCCTCCTTGGACAGTTGATGATGAAGACTGAAGCTCGGTTTCCCAGAGGTGAGAAGGAAAGGAGGGCAACATTGGTCTTTATTCTGATGTTCAACTCCAGAAACAACAGCCATGCCCCATGCAGCTTGAGGATGTACAGACTGATGGACTACAGCAGAGGAGATATTCATGGCTCCACATATCTGCTCATTAGGCATTGTTTTCATTGTTACTCCCACCTTTGAGCACATTATTTCCCTATGGGATACTTGGCTAGATAGATGGAAAATTATTCTTGCTGATACTCTGTTCCCAGGAGTCCAGGTTAGATGTCAGGTGAATTTAGTTCATATTTTTGGTATTTTCAGTTGCTAAGTCATGTTAGACACTTTGTGATCCTGTGGACTGGAGCCCATCAGGCTTCCCTGTCCTTCATTGTCTCCCGGAGTTTGCTCAAATTCATGTTCGTTGAGTCAGTAAAACCATCCAACCCTCTCATCTTCTTGTCACCCACCCTCTACCCTAATCTTTCTCAGCATCAAGTCTTTTCCAGTGAGTCGACTCTAGGCATCAAGAGGCCACTGGCGCTTCCGCTTCAGCATCAGTCCTTCCAATGAATACTCAGGGTTGACTTCTTGTAGCATTGACTGGTTTGACCTCCTTGCTGTCCAAAGGACTCTCAAGAGTCTTTTCCAGCATGACAATTGAGCCTGGTGGGCTACAGTCCATGAGGTTGCAAAAGAGTCAGACTCAACACAACCAAGCAATTAAATAACAACAAATCTGGGGATATAAATTCCACCTATTTGTAGATATTATGACTAAGTTGATATTCCACACTTCCTAAGCTCAGTGTATCACAAAGAATCTCTTTAGACAGAAAAGTGAGTCCAGCATTGCCACGTATCAAACATATGTTTTACATCAAGAGAAGCGTTAAATGTTGGTGTGCTTATTTCTGCCTCAAGTAGAATTTGCTTTATTTTTCACAATTCCTGATTGATGATTCACTCCCTTATTCTCTTGTATGACTGCATGTTCCCACCCATTGTTTTGAGACTTGACTGCCCCTCATGTAGGGAGGAGTGCATGGTTCTCCTATTTGAACTTGAACTTGTTGAATGTTCTTGTGGACAAACTGTGATCAGACATGGCACACTTGATGCCTGAGGAGAAGCTAAAAGAAGCTCTCTAATGATCCACTTTTTCCCTTGTACAGCCTCTCTGTTAGGAAAATGGGCACCTCTCCCATAGGCAGTTCCCAGAATGAAGACATGTATGGAACAGGCCCAGCTGTGTCAGAGCCCAGACATCCTAAAGCCTGCATGAATTATGATGAAATGTCTGTCCCTTTAAGTCAGGGTAATGTTGGGAGTTGCCTGTTATCAAATCTAATAACATATAATAATGTATAATACTTAATAATTAATTTTCTCCAGAATACTTACATAAAGGAATTGAAAACTCTGAAATAAAAATAAAGCCTGAGATTTTAAAAATATTTTATACATAACCTTGACTACTTCATTTTAGTCTCTAGTATTTTTAAGAAAAAACTCAAGGAGAGGGTGGATGAAATGAGAAATTAGCATTGAAACACATGCATTACCATATGCAGAATAGATAGCTAGTGGGAAGCTGCTATGTAACAGGGAGTTCAACCCACCATGTTCTGTGACAACCTAGAAAGGTGGGATGGGCAGATGGGAGAGAGGCTCAAGAGGGAGGGGGTATGCCTATACTTATGGCTCATTCATGATATTGTATAGCAGAAACCAACACAATGTTTTAAATAAATTGTCATCCAATTAAAAATAAATTTAAAAATAATAAAGGAAATTAAGAAATGTAAATGGAGACTTCAGCAAAAGGGAGACTTTCCAAAACATTGCAAAACTCATATGAATAATAATAAAGTGGACAGTGACAGCAGTCATGACATTAAAAGACGCTTGCTTATTGGAAGAATAGCTATGACAAACCTAGACAGCATATTAAAAAGCAGAGACATTAGTTTGCCAACAAAGGTCCATATAGTCAAAGCTATGGTTTTTGCAATAGTCATGTATGGATGTAGTAGTTGAACCATAAGGAAAGAAGAGCACAGAAGAATTGATGCTTTTGAACTAGGGTGCTGAAGAAAATTCTTGAGAGTCCCTTGGACTGCAGGAAATCAAACCAGTCAATCCTAAATGAAATCAACTCTGAATATTCATCAGAATGACTGATACTAAAGCTGAAGCTCCAATTCTTTGACCACTTGATGTGAAGAGATAACTCATTAGAAAAGACCCTGATGCTGGGGAAGAGTGAAGGCAGGAGGAGAAAGGGATGACAGAGGCTGAGATGGTTGGATAGCACCACTGATTCTATGAATACAAATTTGAGCAAACTCTGAGAGATAGTACAGCACAGGAAAGCCTGGTGTGCTACAGTCCATGGGAATCACAGAGTTGGACACAACTAACTGACTGAACTTCAATGTATACCTTGCTTTATGAACTGAAATTGTTGCTGTTTTTCCAAATTCAGGGCTCAGATAATTTGACTTATGAAGACTTATCCTACACATGAAGAAAAACGTCAGATTCTCTATGTGTGTTTCTCTCTTCTTCCACATTGCTTGCAGACATTCCAATTTCTGCTAGGAAATTAGAAACCTAGCAAGCACAATGCTCCCACTCTAATAAGAAGAAGGCAGATAATTTATAGAAATGCAACTTTTCTTAATCTCTTCAGAGAACTGAAATCACAGAGCCATCAAATATCTTGATATCTAATAAAACTGAAATGCCTCTGACTCAGGTCAGAGAAATGTGAAAGAGTTTGTCTGGGGAAAACTCCCGGACTGCCAAACAAGTATACAATCTTTCAGGTCAAATCTTCATAAATTTCTAAAAGCCAGTGTGAACTGATTACAATGAAAATGTAGGATTTCTCCACTGAGGGTGCAATTTATTACCCCATGGCCACTCTCAGCTAACCATGCAAGTAGGCAGAGAGATCAGTCATGACATTAAAAGACGCTTGCTTATTGGAAGAATAGCTATGACAAACCTAGACAGCATATTAAAAGCAGAGACATTAGTTTGCCAACAAAGGTCCATATAGTCAAAGCTATGGTTTTTGCAATAGTCATGTATGGATGTAGTAGTTGAACCATAAGGAAAGAAGAGCACAGAAGAATTGATGCTTTTGAACTAGGGTGCTGAAGAAAATTCTTGAGAGTCCCTTGGACTGCAGGAAATCAAACCAGTCAATCCTAAATGAAATCAACTCTGAATATTCATCAGAATGACTGATACTAAAGCTGAAGCTCCAATTCTTTGACCACTTGATGTGAAGAGATAACTCATTAGAAAAGACCCTGATGCTGGGGAAGAGTGAAGGCAGGAGGAGAAAGGGATGACAGAGGCTGAGATGGTTGGATAGCACCACTGATTCTATGAATACAAATTTGAGCAAACTCTGAGAGATAGTACAGCACAGGAAAGCCTGGTGTGCTACAGTCCATGGGAATCACAGAGTTGGACACAACTAACTGACTGAACTTCAATGTATACCTTGCTTTATGAACTGAAATTGTTGCTGTTTTTCCAAATTCAGGGATCAGATAATTTGACTTATGAAGACTTATCCTACACATGAAGAAAAACGTCAGATTCTCTATGTGTGTTTCTCTCTTCTTCCACATTGCTTGCAGACATTCCAATTTCTGCTAGGAAATTAGAAACCTAGCAAGCACAATGCTCCCACTCTAATAAGAAGAAGGCAGATAATTTATAGAAATGCAACTTTTCTTAATCTCTTCAGAGAACTGAAATCACAGAGCCATCAAATATCTTGATATCTAATAAAACTGAAATGCCTCTGACTCAGGTCAGAGAAATGTGAAAGAGTTTGTCTGGGGAAAACTCCCGGACTGCCAAACAAGTATACAATCTTTCAGGTCAAATCTTCATAAATTTCTAAAAGCCAGTGTGAACTGATTACAATGAAAATGTAGGATTTCTCCACTGAGGGTGCAATTTATTACCCCATGGCCACTCTCAGCTAACCATGCAAGTAGGCAGAGAGACTGTGTTGGTCAGGTAAAGCTCTCAGGAAAAGAGACATGGGAGGTCACTGTTGGCAGTTCTGCTGAAAATCTCAGAAATGTAAAGGATCAAGTTGATATGAGTGGCACTTAGGGACCATATGTTTCCCTGGTGACTCAGCAGTAAAGAATTCACCTGCAATGCAGAGGATGCCTGCAGGAGACGCAGGTTCAGTCCCTTGGTTGGCAAGATCATCTGGAGAAGGAAGCAGCAACCCACTCCAGTATTCTTGCCTGGAAAATTCCATGGACCGAGGAGCCTGTTGGGCTATAGACCATTGGATTGTGGAATCAGAGATGACTAGCTACTAACACTTTCAGTTTATCTGAATAGGTAGCTAAGATATGACATATAGAGGAATGATTTACACCAAGGTGAAAAATAATGGTCTCAGATTTTCCTCCAGTACAAAATTGTATAAATTGGTTGTTAATTGTGCTTTTATTTTTTTAAATGAGTAAGACAACAACAACTGCTCTTTCAGGAAAATAAGAAAAGAATTACTTGGAATGGAAAATGCAGCACCATGTTATCAAGAAAAATGTCAGAACAGAAATTATTCTTGAGAAATTAATGCCTTAATGTCTCACCCAATGAAGAATTGAGAATGTCAATATATTTCTGATGCAAAGATAGGAAAAATCGTGAAGCAGAAAACATAGAAATGAAAAAAAAAATCTGTATGTCAGACTAAGGAGAAAGCTTAATAATGTAAGTTAATAACACTGCATAGATAATTTTAATTTAAAAATGAAAATCCCAGAAAATAAGTGGACAGAGCAAAGTTGATTCCTCAGCAATCAAAAAACCACAATTTCTAGTTTGTGGCTTTGACCAGGCAATCAAGAGCACTTTATCTGGGGACTTTCTTTGTAGTCTTGTGGTTAATGCTTTGTTTTCCAGTGCAGGGAGTATGGGTTTGGTCCCTGATTGGGGAGCTAGAATCTCACATGCCATGGGATAACTAAACCTACAGGCCACAATGAAGACCCAGTGCAACCAAAAAATAAGAACAAAAAAAAATATATATATATATATATATAAACAGCACTTTATCATACCCAGGATGTCTGTCCATTTTACACTTATCATCACACAGAGCCTCTTCTGAACTCCATTTATGTCTTTGTCCCTCTAGATAAATGGGTCCATTATGAGTGTGACCACTCTGTACAACACTGAGGCTTCTGCACTTGATGGTGAACTCTGGGCTGAAGCGGAGCTAAGGTACACTCCTCAGCATGCACAGTAAAATGAGGAGACAACTGAGAGCTTAGATGTATAGGTGGAAAATGCTTTATGATATCACAACTGAGCTGATGAGATGCCATGCATGGAAGAAAATAATTTAGAAATAGAGTTAAGAAGACCAACAAAGAGACCACCAGGTCACTGGGCAGCCAGCACAGATGTAAAATATATCACTGTGTTATTAAAAAAACACATCAGAATATAGCATAACTAGTTTTCACATCAATGGACATTGCTCATATCACTTAACCTGTATAATTTCTATTTCATAGTCAATAAATGGATTTTAATATTTAGTAATACACATTTGAGAGAATGCCCTACTCATTTCATTTCTGTGTAAGAATTTTTGTCCCATTCTCAGCATATTCTCAAAAAGATCACATATTCTACAATTGTAAGGAGAAATTCTTTCATGCATTTGAGGAATGTATATCAAGGGTCAAGTGTGTTCCAAGCACACATAGGCAATAAGTAGCCAGTGCACAGCAACACCTACTTGCCACAACTAGAAAAAGCCCTTGAACAGCAGTGAAGACCCAGGACAGCAAAAAACAAACAAACAAACAAATAAATAAATAATATAAATAAATAATTTTTTTAAAGTACCTGGGAGAAAGAGAAACAAAATGGACTTTGAGGGGAAATGATCTAGTAGACTCAGCTATTCTCTGGGAGAGAGTGATGAAGAAGAAAAAGTTATCTTGGCTGGGCAAAATTCCATCACCCGTTACTTCTTGATGTGAAGAGGAAAAAAGTACTTTATTCCAAGAACAGAAACAGTGATATCTTTAGGAGGTGAAACACCATACAGATTGAATGCCCAAGAAAAAAAAGTGAAAGGAATAAACCAACAATTCACAATAGGACACATACAAATACAGCACAAGTGTAGTATGTCTTATATTAAGCAGTATAAGGTCTGTCCTGAGTCTTTTTATATTATTAGACCTTTTCTTTTCTCTGTGGTCTTGAGGTAGAGAAAGAGATGAGCCTCCCTGGACTGGACAGCTGGTGTTCATCCAATGAGATAAGAGTGAAGCTTTGTTCTCACACGAATACTTCTGCTAGTGGCAGAAGCTGAGTTCTGCTGAAATAGGAAAAAGGCGCCCACTCCTGAGGTCAAAGAAGACTTCCTCGTCTACATGTGCACAGGAAGGGACTTTAGGGGTCAAAAAGGCAGGGGACCCCACCCTATAATAAGGGTGGACATGCACCCACAAGTCTGCGATGGGATCCATCTTAGCAAAATGTTGTGTACGCATCTTGGTGAGGGTCCTAGGACCAGTCAGCTGGGAAAAAAGGTAATTGGCCAAATGTAAACACAGATCCAGAAGGACTGTTCTATATAAGTAATTTAAATCACCTTTTCACTGCACTCTTCATTTAGCACATCTACACTCCTCTCTGGGGTGTATTTCTGCCCTGATTTAAATAAATAAGCTGCTTCTCTGTGTGCTCTTCCATATGCTGTGCTGTGTCTCTGAATAAGAAACTTTGTACCTGTTTTGCAGTCTTTGCCTCCTTGAAGTATTTTTGCTTTCCAATGGGGTAAGAATCAGGGAATTTTGTTTCTAGTCTCAGGCCTTGGTGGACCAGCAGCTAGATTTAATCCTTGGGAGATAAGATCCTGCTTCAAGACTACTGTGCCTCCGAAAACAGTCTGGTAGAGAATGAAGCAAGCCCTGTCTCAATTTTCCTATAGGCCATTTGTGCTTTTTTGTAGTATGTTTTAAATTAACCTATTTAATGTTGCTCATATTAAATATTTTCAAATAACATTGGTCCATTACATATAAAAGTAAAACGTGAATTTAATATCTCACTGTTAAGTTACTTAACAAATATCTATCTATTGAACATAATGCTATAAAAGACACGAATAGCTAATATTTAGGACTTCCCTGGTGGCGCAGTGGTAAAGAACCTGCATGCCAATCCAGGAGACTTGGGTTTGATCCTTGGATTGGGATGATCCCCTAGAGGAGATGACAATAAACTCCAGGATTCTTGCCTGGGAAATCCCATGGATAGAGGAACTTGGCAGGCTACAGTCCATGGGGTCACAAAACAGTTGGACATGACTTAGTGACTAAAACAACAAATAGCTAATGTTTACTGAATGTTTAAAATGTACCAGTGCATTAAACAGATTATTTCACTGACCCTTGCAATAATTTTCTGAAGCAGGTTTCATCATTTTCATAGTTTATTTTTTTTATTATGATATGAAACTGAGGCACAGAGTGGTTAAATGGTTGGCCTAGGGTCCCAAAGTTAGACAGTTAGTATTTTAATGAACCCAAAGTGTCTGTGTCCAGAGGCCAGGCTTCTAATCATTATATCAAATCGGATGTGATTTACAAAGAATAATAAAGCCCTTGTTTGCATTTGATGAATTTACAGGTAACAGGGCACTGCTTGACTGTTATTCTTGGTTTTAATATTTTTTTTTCTTTTCATATATCTGATGGGTCCATGTTGGTCCCAGTTCCTGTCTTTGTCCAAAATGCAAAGACGTTTCCAGACCCTACTCTGTAAACCTTGAGCACTCATGAATAGCCATTCATGACTTTCTTTAGATGACCTGAACCTGAGGACACTATGTCACACATGTTTATCTCACTGTCCTCGGGTGCTGCTCCTCTAAGGAAAGGTTCCAATTGTGAAAGTCTTCACTTGCTTTTTCACTTCTTAAATTCAGAAAGGAATGTGGCAACCTGCACTTACACTGAAAAGCATTAAATACATGTGAACTTATGAAAGAAAAAGAAAGGCAGGCAGAATGAAGCCAAGTTAAATAGAATAGTTTCAGAGTAACTTCATGAAACAAAGTTGAGCGGAGGATCAAAAACTAACAGAAATAGTAGTTTGTTCTCTACATCTGTGAGTCTGTTGGTTTATATTCTTTTTTTTTTTTTGATTCTACCTGTAAACAATAACACTCTGCTATAAGTGAGGAGAAGGAAGAGGGAAGTATCAAGACAGGGGCATGGGATGGGATTAAGAGGCACAAACTACTATTCATTAAATAAATAAGGTACAAGGATGTGTTGTACTGCACAGGGAATATAGTCAATATTTTATTAAAATCTTACATGGTTTAAATAATATGCATAATTTATATATTATTTTTATATATAATCTATAAAAATGCAGGGTCGTTGTATTATGCACCTAAAATGAACATATTGTAGTAAATCAAATATACCTCAATTTAAAAAAAAAAACTAACTGAATGAAGACAAAAATAGTAATGACTTAATGATGTCACATGGATTAGTAATTAAATTGACAAAGGCGTAGACATAAATGAATGTAATATAAAATGTTCCTAGAAATATTGGTAGATGCTCAGTTATTATTAGTTAAATGAATCGGGAATTAGGGATAAGTAGAGATGTACACTGAATATATGCAAGGTTATATTTCAGTTTGTTTGGCAAGATTAGCTTATTGAAGAAAAACTGGTAAAAGTGGATATCTACCTTTAAGAAAATAAAGTTTTCCCCTCCCTCAATCATATTACCAAAAAAAATAAATAAAATTAATTATTATTTAGTGTAAGAGTAAGCAACATTTTTTGGTGAACACCTAGGAAACTATATAATAAAATCTATGGGTGGGGCAAAGTATTTCCATTAAGGCAATAAACTCAGAAGTAAGAAGATAAACATATTTAACTAAATAAAATGTGAAATGTTTTTATGGCCGGCACATCCCCTCAAAGCCAATTGAGAAACATTAGCTTTTAAAAACTTATGTGAAAGGCTGACAATATTAGAAAAGTACACATATGATATGTGCCCATAGGATAGCAACAGGCCAATTAGAATGGTGATCAAATATGTGAATCTTTGATCAGGCTCAGTAATAATTTGGAAAACAAAGATCTTCTCCATACCCATTAGTGTCAGAAAACACTTAAAAGGAAGATCTACCTGTAAACTACACTCTGCAGGCAGAAAAAATAATAGAATAGTTTCAGAGTAACTTCATGAAACAAAGTTGAGCGGAGGATCAAAAACTAACAGAAATAGTAGTTTGTTCTCTACATCTGTGAGTCTGTTGGTTTATATTCTTTTTTTTTTTTTGATTCTACCTGTAAACAATAACACTCTGCTATAAGTGAGGAGAAGGAAGAGGGAAGTATCAAGACAGGGGCATGGGATGGGATTAAGAGGCACAAACTACTATTCATTAAATAAATAAGGTACAAGGATGTGTTGTACTGCACAGGGAATATAGTCAATATTTTATTAAAATCTTACATGGTTTAAATAATATGCATAATTTATATATTATTTTTATATATAATCTATAAAAATGCAGGGTCGTTGTATTATGCACCTAAAATGAACATATTGTAGTAAATCAAATATACCTCAATTTAAAAAAAAAAACTAACTGAATGAAGACAAAAATAGTAATGACTTAATGATGTCACATGGATTAGTAATTAAATTGACAAAGGCGTAGACATAAATGAATGTAATATAAAATGTTCCTAGAAATATTGGTAGATGCTCAGTTATTATTAGTTAAATGAATCGGGAATTAGGGATAAGTAGAGATGTACACTGAATATATGCAAGGTTATATTTCAGTTTGTTTGGCAAGATTAGCTTATTGAAGAAAAACTGGTAAAAGTGGATATCTACCTTTAAGAAAATAAAGTTTTCCCCTCCCTCAATCATATTACCAAAAAAAATAAATAAAATTAATTATTATTTAGTGTAAGAGTAAGCAACATTTTTTGGTGAACACCTAGGAAACTATATAATAAAATCTATGGGTGGGGCAAAGTATTTCCATTAAGGCAATAAACTCAGAAGTAAGAAGATAAACATATTTAACTAAATAAAATGTGAAATGTTTTTATGGCCGGCACATCCCCTCAAAGCCAATTGAGAAACATTAGCTTTTAAAAACTTATGTGAAAGGCTGACAATATTAGAAAAGTACACATATGATATGTGCCCATAGGATAGCAACAGGCCAATTAGAATGGTGATCAAATATGTGAATCTTTGATCAGGCTCAGTAATAATTTGGAAAACAAAGATCTTCTCCATACCCATTAGTGTCAGAAAACACTTAAAAAGGAAGTCACACAGTTTGCAGTCAATATCTTGAAACAGTTAGTTTGAACCTTGAAATGGGAACTATCTACTCTCTACTACTGATGACAGAAATTTAAAGTGTTACAATGTTGGGAAAGCAATCTGAAGAATAGCACAGAAGTTTTTTAACTCAAAGTTTTTAACTATTCACATTCTCAAGCAGGCTGTTCTCTGTGATGGGGTCTCTCCTGAACCTTGTAGAATGTCTAGAACATCCCTAGTCTACACCTGTCCCTCCTCAGCGTGACAGACAGATATTTGTACAAGCCTTCCCCAGTGTTCTCTGGGAAATAAAGTTGCTCCCCATCAGAAAAACACTTGGAATTTAACAATCTCAAATATTTTTGTAGTGATGATCCAATAGCACTTTAATGGGAAAGATTTAGAAGATCATCCATTGTATAAAGAGAATAATTCCTACCATGAACAGCTATTGAAATTATAAACCAGTATTGCCCAAGAAGAAAGTCCCTAGGGCATATTGATAACTAAGGGAAATAGGAAACAGGTAGAAAAAAAAGAATGCACAGAAACCTGAAGAGATCTATGATATGCACTGGTCTTCCCTGGTGGCTCAGTGGTAAAGAAGCTGCCTGCAATGTAGGAGACATGGGTTTAGTCCCTGGGTCGGGAAGATCCCCTAGAGAAGAAAATAGAGACTCACTCCAAGACTCTTGCCTGGAAAATCCCATGGACAGAGGAGCTATGCAGCTACAGTGCGTGGGGTTGCAAAAAGATTCAGACATGACTGAGGAACGAAACAACAAATGATATGCATTGGATTCTGTTCAAGCATTTGTAGAAGAGTGTGTGAATACATATGTAAATAAAAAGAGGAGTTTTGAAAAGAAACCAAGAACATATGGGAAAATGTCAGTGAGAATGAAATTAGGTACATATTAAGATTTCAAAATAACTGAATTGACAATTCAGGTATATTAAGATATAAACTAAAAATAATTAAATGACATTAATATGGGGCACAAATCAATGTTAAATTGTCAAAGACTTGGAAATGATATAACAGAAGAGATTTTAAAATGGGGGGAGGGAGGAATAGTCATATAAAGATGCCTGAGTACTAAGTTACTTCAGTCATATCTGACTCTTTGTGACCTTAAGGACTGCAGCCCTCCAAGCTCCTCTGTCCATGGGGTTCTCCAAGCAAGAAGTGGGTTGCCATGCCCTCCTCCAGGGGATCTTCCCAACCTAGGAACTGAGCTCATGCATTGGCAGGAGAGTTCTTTACTACTAGTGCCACATATGAAGCCATATAAAGATATATGGGTTCAAATACACTTATGGAAGATGAAGATGAACCTTATTTCAAAGGCAAAGAATAATGCTTTCCACATGATGACCAAAGGTGATATAAGATTTAGAAATACTTTTAATCACAAAAAGGTGACTGGAACACTACAGAAAGACTGAGATAAAATTAAAAATTAGAAATGTGTGTACAAAATTATTTATTCATAGTAAGTGTGCACAAGAACATTCACTATTATTTTTGTGTAAAACAAGGTTTTGCAAGTGAAGAATATTAAGGTGATAGCTCATATATTTCAGTTAGAAAACTTTTTAAAAATTCCTAAAAGTAATGGGAAGAACACCATATGATAGACTGATAATTTGACCACATATAGTTTAGAATTTCAAATATCCCCATACATATATCTATAGATATATAAAATAACTAAAGTGCAGGCAATAATTTTGTGAAAAATAAAATAAAACCTAAAATTATTTTTGAAACTTATAACCCAGCCATACTATACAAAAGCTAAGGGCTCTCATGGACTATTTTTTATGGATAAAGAAAATGGTTAATGAATGGAAATAGATATGCTACTTCATATATAGTAAAACAATTGCCAAGTAAATCTCTTTAGTGTGGTCATATTCACATAATGTGCTTTTTTTTCTTCTTCATGTGAGTATCAGGGAGAGAGGGGATACTGTGATATACAAGCTCTGAAAATTGCTATTGTAGGAATATATTTGCATAAATAACTGAATTGACAATTCAGGTATTAAGATATAAACTAAAAATAATTAAATGACATTAATATGGGGCACAAATCAATGTTAAATTGTCAAAGACTTGGAAATGATATAACAGAAGAGATTTTAAAATGGGGGGAGGGAGGAATAGTCATATAAAGATGCCTGAGTACTAAGTTACTTCAGTCATATCTGACTCTTTGTGACCTTAAGGACTGCAGCCCTCCAAGCTCCTCTGTCCATGGGGTTCTCCAAGCAAGAAGTGGGTTGCCATGCCCTCCTCCAGGGGATCTTCCCAACCTAGGAACTGAGCTCATGCATTGGCAGGAGAGTTCTTTACTACTAGTGCCACATATGAAGCCATATAAAGATATATGGGTTCAAATACACTTATGGAAGATGAAGATGAACCTTATTTCAAAGGCAAAGAATAATGCTTTCCACATGATGACCAAAGGTGATATAAGATTTAGAAATACTTTTAATCACAAAAAGGTGACTGGAACACTACAGAAAGACTGAGATAAAATTAAAAATTAGAAATGTGTGTACAAAATTATTTATTCATAGTAAGTGTGCACAAGAACATTCACTATTATTTTTGTGTAAAACAAGGTTTTGCAAGTGAAGAATATTAAGGTGATAGCTCATATATTTCAGTTAGAAAACTTTTTAAAAATTCCTAAAAGTAATGGGAAGAACACCATATGATAGACTGATAATTTGACCACATATAGTTTAGAATTTCAAATATCCCCATACATATATCTATAGATATATAAAATAACTAAAGTGCAGGCAATAATTTTGTGAAAAATAAAATAAAACCTAAAATTATTTTTGAAACTTATAACCCAGCCATACTATACAAAAGCTAAGGGCTCTCATGGACTATTTTTTATGGATAAAGAAAATGGTTAATGAATGGAAATAGATATGCTACTTCATATATAGTAAAACAATTGCCAAGTAAATCTCTTTAGTGTGGTCATATTCACATAATGTGCTTTTTTTTCTTCTTCATGTGAGTATCAGGGAGAGAGGGGATACTGTGATATACAAGCTCTGAAAATTGCTATTGTAGGAATATATTTGCATAAATTCTTTGATCAGGATCTTTCTAATTGATGAGGAAACCATCAAAATACCATCTTAAGATAAAATGAATGGCCCTCATTTCACTGCATGTCACTTCACAGGTAATAGACTGTTTGTCTACTCTTGGTATTTAGTAATATCATAGGACTTATGTTCTACTTGTACTGGGAGTGCTTTCTGCCTCCTGTTCCCTCTTCTTAATGAACCTCCGTTTTTATCATTGAATTGGCAATACTGAGCCTCCCCTACTGAGGCCAATATTTGCTTCTCTTTGCTATCTGAGATAGACTGGACTGGCTCACAGGTGGCCTTTGATAGATATTCAAGTATTTCTTTTTCTCTGGTCCTCTCCCCCAGGTTTCCCAGGTGGTGTAGGGATAATGCAGGAGATACAAGAAACATTGGTTCGATACCTGAATTGGGAAGATCACCTGGAGTAGAAGATGGCAACCCACTCTAGTATTCTTGCCTGGAGAACCCCTGGCGGGCTACAGTCCATGGGGTCACAGAGTTGGACATGACTGAGTGACAACACCAGCACCAGTCCTCTCCTGTAGTACCTATTGGACTCTCAAACTCACCTGGATGGAAACTGAGAAAGAGGTCTCTGTAAGGAAGTTCAAATGCTTCCTGGAGGGTTGATATTGGAAACTGAAGCTCTGCTTCACAAAAAGAAGCAAGGACTTGAAGACCAGCCAGACTTAGGTCTCCAGAGGAAACATGTCCTGTCGAGTCCAAGATTTCTCAGGCTTGAGAGAACTACAGCAGAGGAGTTTTAATGGCTCATGTTATCTGCTCATTAGGCAGTTTTGTGTCATCACCCTCATCAATGTACATGATTTCCCTGTGGAGCACAGGTCTGGACAGAAGGAAGTATTTCCTGCTGATGATCTGCTTAGAGGAGATCAGGTCCTCCTTCATGAGTTCTCCTCTAACTAGAGGTCTAAACCTTCTCAGCACATTTTCCCAGGTGCTTTTTTTTCTTCTTCATGTGAGTATCAGGGAGAGAGGGGATACTGTGATATACAAGCTCTGAAAATTGCTATTGTAGGAATATATTTGCATAAATTCTTTGATCAGGATCTTTCTAATTGATGAGGAAACCATCAAAATACCATCTTAAGATAAAATGAATGGCCCTCATTTCACTGCATGTCACTTCACAGGTAATAGACTGTTTGTCTACTCTTGGTATTTAGTAATATCATAGGACTTATGTTCTACTTGTACTGGGAGTGCTTTCTGCCTCCTGTTCCCTCTTCTTAATGAACCTCCGTTTTTATCATTGAATTGGCAATACTGAGCCTCCCCTACTGAGGCCAATATTTGCTTCTCTTTGCTATCTGAGATAGACTGGACTGGCTCACAGGTGGCCTTTGATAGATATTCAAGTATTTCTTTTTCTCTGGTCCTCTCCCCCAGGTTTCCCAGGTGGTGTAGGGATAATGCAGGAGATACAAGAAACATTGGTTCGATACCTGAATTGGGAAGATCACCTGGAGTAGAAGATGGCAACCCACTCTAGTATTCTTGCCTGGAGAACCCCTGGCGGGCTACAGTCCATGGGGTCACAGAGTTGGACATGACTGAGTGACAACACCAGCACCAGTCCTCTCCTGTAGTACCTATTGGACTCTCAAACTCACCTGGATGGAAACTGAGAAAGAGGTCTCTGTAAGGAAGTTCAAATGCTTCCTGGAGGGTTGATATTGGAAACTGAAGCTCTGCTTCACAAAAAGAAGCAAGGACTTGAAGACCAGCCAGACTTAGGTCTCCAGAGGAAACATGTCCTGTCGAGTCCAAGATTTCTCAGGCTTGAGAGAACTACAGCAGAGGAGTTTTAATGGCTCATGTTATCTGCTCATTAGGCAGTTTTGTGTCATCACCCTCATCAATGTACATGATTTCCCTGTGGAGCACAGGTCTGGACAGAAGGAAGTATTTCCTGCTGATGATCTGCTTAGAGGAGATCAGGTCCTCCTTCATGAGTTCTCCTCTAACTAGAGGTCTAAACCTTCTCAGCACATTTTCCCAGTCTGAATTAGTTTCCTCAAGTTTAAGATTATGGATTCTCTCTCAACTAGATCCCTCAAGTCTACCAGTCATTGACTAAATAGCTCCTGATAGTTTTAGAAAATTATATTCCAATTTTTACAAGTGGGATATTGTCCTTTCATGTAAGATCTTAGGCACTACACTGCTTGCCTTCTTGAAACTTCTACCAAAACTATTAGGAATTTCATACTTGGGTTTAGATGTTAAGAGCCACTATTTAGCCTCTCATTACAAAATGTCTGTTATTATGAAACATATTTAGATATTTTTATAGATCATCACCTATTTTAGCAAGAATAGGCATTGTCTGCTTTAATTTTATGGAAGTTCATCCTGTGATGTCCTCTTATGGACCTCATTCTCTGTTGTACAAATGAGATTCACATGAGTTTCATGTTTTAATCAAAGTTTTAAACCAGTAAGAGAAGGCACCTTGATTGGAATTTCTCAGGATGCTTCCAGTTTTCAAACTCTGAGACAGTGACTGTCAACCAAAGATCATTTTACAAGTGGTAATATTTGGCTTGTCTGTAGGGTTGACACTGAAAACCTGTCATGCATGGGACAGACTCCAACACAAAGAATTATACTGCTCCACATGTAGACAGTGAGAAGATGAGAAAATTTATTCTAGACCAGTATGTCTCCAATTTCACTATTTCTAAAAATTACTAAGGATTGTTGCTCAAGTAAATCATAATTCAGGAAGTCTGGTTCAGGTGGCCCGAGAATGCTGTGTATCTACCATGATGCTACATGTTATTGATGCTGCAGATCCTGGTCTGTGAACCACAGTTTGAACATGAAAACAAAGGTCCTGAGTTTGACTTATGTGTTGGTAGTTTTAGGTCATTACCAAAAATATTCCATAGATATAATCTTGAAAGAAAAGAGCTTCATTTCCTTTATGGGTAGTGATAAATTTTATTTGATTTTTCATATAGGGAAAATTGAGTGACATCAAATAATTTCTTCTTGAAAAATTCTTTACAGAAAGAAGAAAAAAGGGACTTCACAGTTCACACAAGTGGTAAAGAATCCACATCCTAATGCAGGAGAAGCAAGAGAGGCAGGTTCAACTAACCCCTAGACTAGGAAGATCTCCTGAATAGGAAATGGCAACCCACTCCAGCATTCTTGCCTGGACAATTGCATGGACTGAGCAACTTGGTAGGCTACATACAATTTACTAAGTCTCAAGGAGTTGATATGACTGGGGAGACTAAACACAGGCAGAATAAAATCCTTCAAAATATGTTCTCATCATATTCACAAGAATTTTAGAATATCCTAGCTTGTACTGCAAGGAAAATTATAAAAACAGATGCAATGAGATTATTAATCAATTTTAATATAAAAAGATCAGCATAATGATCCAGGTTGGACTAATGTAATCACAGTGGTCCTCTAAAAATGGAAAAGGAAGATTTACTGACTAAACCATCACCAACTCCTCTAACTAGGAAGAAACAAAGTATGACATATAGATATATTAACAGTGAAATTTAGATAAAAGAGTTAGCAATTGATAAACCTAGTTATTTTTGCCTTATAAATTAAAAACTAGCCTGAATATATAGAAGGAAAGAATTGATATAAAGTGATTCAAAATGGAAGAGTACTACCACTGCACACAGCATCCTGGAGGAGACTTTCAAATACAAAAAAAGAGCCTGACAGCTGAAAGTCGACCCATAAGGAGACAATCAGAACTCAGATCAAATCCCCATCATATAAACCCATTTGATAATAAATTCATTACATAAAACCATTTGCTTTTAGAATGACTTGCTGTGTAGCAGCAGGTAACTGATACAATAATCAATATGAACAAAACTGATGAAGTTATAAAGATAAGCTACTTTTTTCTAAGGAATTATTGTGATATTTGGATAGCATTCATGATTACCCAGTTATTCAAGTTTATTTCATACAGGTGTGTTAAAACAGAATTCCATTGAGGTTTCCTTGTCAGTAAGCAAGAAAGTTTAAAAGGATATGCCTGCATGTACAAAACTTGTGAATGAACCACAAGACTGGATGGGAGTTTAAGCTCTCTAATGAGTCACACTTTGGAGACATATACATATATATATATTATATATGCATGATATATATACACACCTGTATGCTATATATAATATCATGTATATCATATAAATATAACATTTATATTTTTCATTGACTGCTCTTAGTGGTTATGACAGAACTTTGAATGGGGACGAATTTATTTAAAGCAATGGAAGGAATCACATTTGTGGGCAATAATGAAAAACTTTAAGCAGAGGCAGAAAGATATTATTAAACAAAACAATAGTTCACTGCAACAATAAACCCCTTTATAAATGGACACTATGAAAAAGAAAATAGTTTGCAAGGTAATGCTCTGACATAACTTTTTGCTACATCATCCTTAAGGTCCTCTCTGAATAAAGACTTTAAAATGTCAAACTCTCCACTGAAATTTGTTTTAGATAGACAACAATTGGAGACATGCATCTGATGCTCCAGTTTTGCCAGTAACACTTGTAGGCAACATGGACACTAAGCTAAATAGAGAACAGTACACTGTGAAGGAGGAAAACCAAATGACCTATTGTGAAACACACTATCTGTTAATGTTGATTAATACATTTTCAGAAACAGCTATTATCACAGCGATATGCAGAGGTATGCAGAACTAAGAAGTGATAAACTGGTTCCATATTATTCTCCCCTGTGAAATTATGCGATTGGTTTTGTTGTCAAGTTAGTCTTTTTCTCCATAGAAGTCATACAATTAGTGATTATCCTTTTAGTAAAATGAAAAAAATTACTCATTATAAAATATTTCATTTCAGAAGAATTTATTCTTAAGAAGTGTACAAAGTCTCATGAGATAAATAGGAATGTATATCTATTTCACATAAGGTTTTGAAATTGATTTGGGAGACCAGAAAAATGACAAAGGAAAAACTGTAGATGACAGAGAGCCAAACGGTTAATAAAGGGAGTTTTGTTTTGCTTTTTTTTTTAATTGTATAGAGAAGTTGAAATCAAAGAAATAGAAATTCCAGGCAATCAATTGAAGATATAACTGCTCTATTGACAGAAGGATCAAGAATCAAAGAATCTGGCTCTCAGCTCTCATGGGCATTTCTTCAGCCCAGGACAAAATGGCCCTTTTATAAATGTTTCCATTCCAAAGAATCTTTTCAGAGCTCTCTTTATGTCTTTATTTCTCAGACTGTAGATGAAGGGGTTCAGCATGGGTGTGACCACAGTGTACATCACTGAGGCTTTTGCACTTGAGTAGGAGCTGTGGGTAGCAGCAGAGCTAAGATTCACTCCTAAGCCAGAGAAATAAAATAAGGACACAATGGAGAGATGAGATGCACAAGTGGAAAATGCTCTGTACTTTCCCTGAGCAGATGAGATTCCACAGATAGAGAACACTATCTTGCCATAAGAGTAAAGAATTCCACCCAGGGGAAGACCACCCATAATAGCAGCACCAAAACAAAGCATGGTGTTACTGGGGAAAGTGTCATAGCAGGCAAGCTGGACAAGCTGTTTCGCTTCACAGAAAAAGTGGTGGATTTCCATGTCCAAGCAGAAGGACAATCGCACCACCAGCAAGATGTGCAACAAAGAATATATTGCACTTGTTACCCAGGACACCAGAACCAGATGTCCGCAGAGCCAGGAGTTCATGATGACTGTGTAGTGCAGGGGGTGGCAGATGGCCACATACCGATCGTAGGCCATCACAGTCAGGAGAAAGTCATCTAATCCTGCAAAGAGTAAGTAAAAATACATCTGGGTGAGGCAGCCTTCATAGCTTATAGCTTGGCTCTGGGTGTGGATGTTCCACAGCATCTTTGGAATGGTGGTGGAGGTGAAACAGATATCCACAAAGGACAGGTTGGAGAGGAAGAAGTACATGGGAGTGTGAAGGTGGGAGTTTGTGCTAACAGCCAGGATGATGAGCAGGTTTCCAAACACAGTGATCAGGTACATGGAGAGGAAAAGCTCACATATGAGGGGCTGCAGTTCTGCATCCTCTGAAAGTCCCAGAAGAAGAAATTTTGAAATTTTTGTATTGTTCCTGATTCCATGAGATGGAGGGGACTATTGGGAGAAAAGAAAAATGAATGACTCTCACTTGAGCAGGCGTAATCCTTGTAACTGAACTACTATAATTTCTATTTTACAGGCAAGCAATAGATGTTAGTATGTTGCATATAGATAAATTCTCCTTGGGTTATACCCCATTTCACCTGTTAACTATTTTTTTGTTCCATTCACAGTATAGTTACATACAGTTCATGGATTCAGGTGGCCAAAAGGTTTGTACATTTTTTTTTCCTGTAAGATGGATCTAGTAGTACTTAGTTGTCTTTAACTTCCTTCAAAACAATTTTGTTAGATAATATTGTGAAAGATGTCATATCAGTGTGCATTAAAAACATCAAAACTGGTGAATTTTTTAATATTGAAGGTGAAAGTAAAAACATTTTCAGAATATTGGTGGTGTTCAGCTGCTCGATCGAGTCTGACTCTTTGCACTCCCATAGACTGCAGCATGCCAGGCTTCCCTGTCTTTCACCATCTCCCGAAGCATGCTTAAACCCATGTCCATTGACTCAGTGATGCCATCCAACCATCTCATCCTCTGTGGTCCCCCTCTCCTTCTATCTTCTATTTTTCCCAGCTCCATGGTTTTTTCCAGTGAGTTGTCTCTTCACATCAGGAGACCAAAGTCTTGAAGCTCCAGCTTCAGCATCATTCCTTCAATGAATATTCAGGATTGATTTCCTTCATTATTGACAGGTTTGATCTCCTTGCAGTCCAAGGAACTTGCAAGAGTCTTCTCCAACACCACATTTCAAAAGTCCCAATTCACAATATTATGCCTTATTATTTTAAGAATGTTAAAAATACAACTGAAAAACAAAAAACTACTAATAATTTTACAATATATGGAGAAGGTGCTGTGACTGAGAAAACCTGTCAAAGGTTTGTGAATTTTTGTCTTGGAGGTTTCTTAGTTGAAAAAATGCAGCATAAGCCCACAGAGCAGTTGAAGTTCACAGTGAGACATTCATTGAGAACAAACAATGTTGTACCATACAAGAGATAGCTGATATATTCAAAATATACAAATCAAGTGTTCAAAATCATTAGCACCAGTTTTGCTTTGTTAATCATTTTGATGTTTACTAATCACGTAAGATAAGCAAACAAAATTAAAACAAAGCAAAACTTCTTGAGGATATTTCCCACATGACTTTTAAATGTAAGGAAAACATTTCATTTCTTAAAACAAATTGTAATGATTGATGAAAAGTGGATACTTTTCAATAATGTGGAATGAGAGTGTTTGTGGAAGAATGTTAACTTAGTTGTCTTTAATTTTTCCTTCAAAACAATTTGGATTCAGGTGGCCAAAAGGTTTGTACATTTTTTTTTCCTGTAAGATGGATCTAGTAGTACTTAGTTGTCTTTAACTTCCTTCAAAACAATTTTGTTAGATAATATTGTGAAAGATGTCATATCAGTGTGCATTAAAAACATCAAAACTGGTGAATTTTTTAATATTGAAGGTGAAAGTAAAAACATTTTCAGAATATTGGTGGTGTTCAGCTGCTCGATCGAGTCTGACTCTTTGCACTCCCATAGACTGCAGCATGCCAGGCTTCCCTGTCTTTCACCATCTCCCGAAGCATGCTTAAACCCATGTCCATTGACTCAGTGATGCCATCCAACCATCTCATCCTCTGTGGTCCCCCTCTCCTTCTATCTTCTATTTTTCCCAGCTCCATGGTTTTTTCCAGTGAGTTGTCTCTTCACATCAGGAGACCAAAGTCTTGAAGCTCCAGCTTCAGCATCATTCCTTCAATGAATATTCAGGATTGATTTCCTTCATTATTGACAGGTTTGATCTCCTTGCAGTCCAAGGAACTTGCAAGAGTCTTCTCCAACACCACATTTCAAAAGTCCCAATTCACAATATTATGCCTTATTATTTTAAGAATGTTAAAAATACAACTGAAAAACAAAAAACTACTAATAATTTTACAATATATGGAGAAGGTGCTGTGACTGAGAAAACCTGTCAAAGGTTTGTGAATTTTTGTCTTGGAGGTTTCTTAGTTGAAAAAATGCAGCATAAGCCCACAGAGCAGTTGAAGTTCACAGTGAGACATTCATTGAGAACAAACAATGTTGTACCATACAAGAGATAGCTGATATATTCAAAATATACAAATCAAGTGTTCAAAATCATTAGCACCAGTTTTGCTTTGTTAATCATTTTGATGTTTACTAATCACGTAAGATAAGCAAACAAAATTAAAACAAAGCAAAACTTCTTGAGGATATTTCCCACATGACTTTTAAATGTAAGGAAAACATTTCATTTCTTAAAACAAATTGTAATGATTGATGAAAAGTGGATACTTTTCAATAATGTGGAATGAGAGTGTTTGTGGGGTAAGCCAAATTCAACACCACCAACCACACCAAAGGCCTGTCTTCATTCAAAAAATGTGATGTTGTGTATGTGGTGGGATTTGAAGGAATTCTTATTATGAACTCCTTTTGGAAAACCAAACGATTAATTCCAGCAAGTACTACTGCTAATGAGACCAACTGAAGGCAACACTTGATAAAAAGCATCCAAAGATAGTCACAGAGAATGTATAATCTTCCAGCAGGAAACCACAAGAATGCTTGTTTCTCTGAAGAACAGGAAAAAAAAATGTTACCGCTTGGCTGGGCATTTACGATTCATCTGCCATATTCACTGAATATTGTACCTTCAGATTTCCATCTATTTCAATCTTTATAAAATCATCTTAATGGAGAAAAAAGTCCACTTCCCTGGAAGACTGTAAAAAGCACCTGGAACAGTTCTTTGCTGTAAAAGATAAAAGCTTTGGGGAAGAATTATGCAGCTGCCTGAAGAATGATAGAAAGTAGTAGAATAAGCCAGTGATTATGTTGTCAATAAAGTTCTTGGTGAAAATGAAAAAGACATCTTTTAATTTAAAAATGAAGGAATTTTTTCGCAGCATAATAGTTAAACAGTTTTAATGAGAAACTCATGCCTTTGAGAAGCATATATTGAGAGTCAGCATATTCCAGGCACATACAGGGAATAAACAGAGATGCAGAAAATAAAAATCCTCCACAACTCAAAGTTGGTGAAAGTTGATATTCAAAGACACATATTGTAGAATATGTCAGGTGGTGAAAGATGCTATGAAAAAAAAAGAAAATAGAACCATGTTTAAAGAGAGGTAGGAGGTGTTATTCTGTACTGAGTGCTCAGGAAAGGCCAGCAAACAAGATGATAAACCAATGGTTCAAGAAAGAGACAAAAGGTTTTAGAAGGATCAGAACAAGTGTGTGCCTGGAAGAGGGAGCATATTTCCCTGGTGCCTCAGTGGTAAAAAATCCACCTGTGATGTAGGAGGCCGAGGTTTGATCCCTGAGGTGAGAAGTTCCCTGGACAAGAATTTTAGGAATTGGTAAAACATTCTTTCAAACTTAAAAAACTTTTCAATAATGTGGAATGAGAGTGTTTGTGGGGTAAGCCAAATTCAACACCACCAACCACACCAAAGGCCTGTCTTCATTCAAAAAATGTGATGTTGTGTATGTGGTGGGATTTGAAGGAATTCTTATTATGAACTCCTTTTGGAAAACCAAACGATTAATTCCAGCAAGTACTACTGCTAATGAGACCAACTGAAGGCAACACTTGATAAAAAGCATCCAAAGATAGTCACAGAGAATGTATAATCTTCCAGCAGGAAACCACAAGAATGCTTGTTTCTCTGAAGAACAGGAAAAAAAAATGTTACCGCTTGGCTGGGCATTTACGATTCATCTGCCATATTCACTGAATATTGTACCTTCAGATTTCCATCTATTTCAATCTTTATAAAATCATCTTAATGGAGAAAAAAGTCCACTTCCCTGGAAGACTGTAAAAAGCACCTGGAACAGTTCTTTGCTGTAAAAGATAAAAGCTTTGGGGAAGAATTATGCAGCTGCCTGAAGAATGATAGAAAGTAGTAGAATAAGCCAGTGATTATGTTGTCAATAAAGTTCTTGGTGAAAATGAAAAAGACATCTTTTAATTTAAAAATGAAGGAATTTTTTCGCAGCATAATAGTTAAACAGTTTTAATGAGAAACTCATGCCTTTGAGAAGCATATATTGAGAGTCAGCATATTCCAGGCACATACAGGGAATAAACAGAGATGCAGAAAATAAAAATCCTCCACAACTCAAAGTTGGTGAAAGTTGATATTCAAAGACACATATTGTAGAATATGTCAGGTGGTGAAAGATGCTATGAAAAAAAAAGAAAATAGAACCATGTTTAAAGAGAGGTAGGAGGTGTTATTCTGTACTGAGTGCTCAGGAAAGGCCAGCAAACAAGATGATAAACCAATGGTTCAAGAAAGAGACAAAAGGTTTTAGAAGGATCAGAACAAGTGTGTGCCTGGAAGAGGGAGCATATTTCCCTGGTGCCTCAGTGGTAAAAAATCCACCTGTGATGTAGGAGGCCGAGGTTTGATCCCTGAGGTGAGAAGTTCCCCTGGACAAGAAAATGGAAACCTCCTCCAGTATTCTGGCCTGGGAAAAACCATAGACAGAGGGGCCTGGTGGGCTACAGTCCATGTGGTCCCAGAGTCAGACAGGACTGAGTGACTAATCATAACAGTAAAAGTATGAGTCCAAATGCCTCTGCTTTAAGCTTTTACTCCACAAGTCACAGGTTCACAGACAGGCCATGACCTCCTGGGCCGTGTTTGTATCATAAATTTGCCACTTAGTACCACTTTCCTTAAGCCATGGGTAGTGACAACTCAAGGTGGTCAGATCTGATTAGTTTTCTCCTAAAGAATGTGGAAATAGTACCCAGAAGTTCCAGTTCATAAGTTTCTGAGAAAATAATAAATTGGGAATCTTTTTTGCTATGGCCACTTTCTGTCCTGTTTTTAAAGAGATACGAAAAGTATGGGTGAGACACGAGAAAAACAATGAAACAATGAAGGAAACAATATGCTAAAATGGCCCCTGAGACAATATGAAGAAAAGCTTCCTTGCTTGGACAGCCTTCCAACTTCAGCTACATTCCTTGGTGCCATGAAAACATTGTAAAGAAACATACTTGTTTTTCCCCCTCAAGAACAGAAACAGTGGTATGTGTGAATTTAAAAGCTTAGCATACAAAGTCAAATACGCCCCATCTTAAAATAAAAAGAAATGTCCTCACTTCACTGGACATCCTGTCACAGGTAATAACCCACTTGTCTAGTCCTGTTAATTAGTATGACCTCTTGGATTTATGTTTGCTATTATCAGAAGCAGTTTATAGCTCCCTTTCTTTCTCCTGTTGAGCTTACACTACCATAATTTAGTTTTCAACATTGACAACTGGGTTTCTAAGTGCATTATCCCATTTTCAGAATCATAAATATGTGCAGTATTAGGAAAACCAGCAAACAGCCACAGTGATCTCTGGCCTCTGCTCTAGTGGCTCTTAGGTGACCTCTGGTACAAGTCCATGGCTTCTTTGCTTTCTGATCTTCCCTATTCAGCTCTCAGACTCACCTGCATGCAGGCTGTGAGAATAAGCTTCCAGTGTGGACGTCAAAATTCCTCCTTAAATAATTAATGATATAGACCAAAGCTTTGTGTCCAAACAAGACTACAGGATGAGATCAAGCATTGATCACCCAGCCAGATATAGGACTGCAAAAGCGAAAACCACATTCTGTCCAAATAAAGTGGTGCAGGTTGTGATCTTGAAGCAGAGGAGGTATTTACAGCTTCCTATATCAGCTCATTAGGCATGTTTTCCTCTTGCTACTCCAACCTCCAAGTATATGATTTCCCTTGTGAGCACTGGTATGGGCAGAATGGACTGTTTTTTTCTTGATTCTCTGTTCCTAAGAGATGGCATTATGCTAGGTGAATTCAGTTTTCATCACTCCTTCTCCTTTATCTCTTCTTCTCCCAAAGTTCTAACCCTCCAGCACCTCATAACATCCTTGGGTTCAAATATCATCAAAAGTATAATATTGAAGATTTGTCTTGACTAGGTACTTTGGATCTTCAGTAGTTTTACTTGTGGTGGGAACATAACCTTTGAAATCTCTGAATGTGACTGTTTTCACTCTTCATAAACAGGTATAATTTTGCTCCTCTAATATAAAACATGCATATTTTAATCATTGGTTTCATGTATGTTTTGCAGTTCCAATAAGGATGCCCTACTTATACCAGAAGTTAAGAGCTATCATTTAGTCATTTATATATATGTGTATATATGTGTATATATATATATATATATATATATATAGTATAATAGTTATGGAAGACCTTTGTAGACAATCTCATGCACCACTGGCATAGCATATAATCAAATTTAATTTTTAAAACACTGTATTCTATGACTTATAACTTACATGAACTCCATTCTCCATTGTAGAGATAAAACTCAAGGGGATTTAATGTTCTCCTTAAAGATATAAACCAAGTAAGGGATGAAATCTTGACTGGACTTGGTCAAGAGACTTCCAGTTCTCAAATATTGGGAAGTGGTCCTAAACAGAAATGATTTTTCCCATGGGCATATTTGGAAATGTCTAAAGGTATGTTCATTTCAGTATTCTTGCCTCGGAAATCTCATGGACAGGGGATCCTGGGGGGCCACAGTCCATGGGGTTGCAAAGAGTTGGGCACAACTGAGACACTGAACAGTGGCAAAAGGATGCTATTAATCTCCTATATACAGCAAGACAGCACCCAATACGAGTAATTTTATTGTCCCAAAAGCCAGAAGTGAGAAGGTAAAAAAAAGCTATTTTAGACCAGAACTTGTACAAGTTCATTGTGCATAAAAACCACCAAGGTCTGTGGTTGAACTGCAAAATCTGTTTCATTAGGTCTCTAGTGGGCCCATTGAATGAATGTCTGATGAGCTCTTATTTGTTGTTGAAACTGCAAATCTTGGTCTCTGGATCACAGTTGAGGTATAAAGGCAGCAGTCCTGTGTTAGAGTTCAGTACACACAGTTTTAGTTTTCTCCACTGAGAATCTTTTATGTGTGCAATTTTGAAAAAGTTTTTCACTCATTTTATAGGTGGCAGTAATTTATGTGTCAGACCTTTTAACTATAATAGCTCTTGAGTGACATAAATAAAATGTATATTAAAAAGAGTTTGTGATAGGCAGAAAAACAGACTCCAAAAGATGCCACATCCTAAACCAAACAACTTTTGAATATATTAATTCACATGGCAGGGATGGTAAATGGAGTATAGCTACTAGTCATGTGCTAGTCATGTGTAGCTAGTGCTACAAAAATTAGTCTGAATTTTCATTTTGGACTAAAGTACTTGAGTGAATGATACTCTGTGAAATAAAGAGGAAGAAGTATTATAGTCAGAGAGACATTGCAAGATGCTATGCTGCTGTCTTTGAAGATGGAGGAAGATAAGGAGTACCTGGAAACTGGAATAAGACAGAGGGAATTCATCCTCACCTGGAACATCCTGACATACCCAAGCCCTCCAAGCATCTTGATTTAAGCCCACTGAGACTCATTTCAAGACACAGGAGATGCAGGTCTGATCTCTGGGTCAAGAGGATCCTCTTGGGGAGGGCATGGCAACACACTCCAGTATTCTTGCTTGAAGAATCCCAGGGACTAAGGGGCCTGGTGGGCTACAATCCAAAAAGAACTGGACACGATTGAAGCAACTAAGCAGAGCATGAGCCTCAGACTCATTTCAGCTTTGTGACCTTCAGACCATTAAGACAAAAAGTTGTTTGTTTTAGGACACTAGGGTGTTAGTTTCTTAAAGCAGCAGTAGGAATATAATACATGTATTTATCTCATAGAATAGTGTTCTCAGGATTTGAATTTAAAGGTTTAAATCATTTAGTTGCCATCCTACATAATTTTATGTCCAAAAGAAGTGAGAAGGTAAAAGCTATTTTAGACCAGAACTTGTACAAGTTCATTGTGCATAAAAACCACCAAGGTCTGTGGTTGAACTGCAAAATCTGTTTCATTAGGTCTCTAGTGGGCCCATTGAATGAATGTCTGATGAGCTCTTATTTGTTGTTGAAACTGCAAATCTTGGTCTCTGGATCACAGTTGAGGTATAAAGGCAGCAGTCCTGTGTTAGAGTTCAGTACACACAGTTTTAGTTTTCTCCACTGAGAATCTTTTATGTGTGCAATTTTGAAAAAGTTTTTCACTCATTTTATAGGTGGCAGTAATTTATGTGTCAGACCTTTTAACTATAATAGCTCTTGAGTGACATAAATAAAATGTATATTAAAAGAGTTTGTGATAGGCAGAAAAACAGACTCCAAAAGATGCCACATCCTAAACCAAACAACTTTTGAATATATTAATTCACATGGCAGGGATGGTAAATGGAGTATAGCTACTAGTCATGTGCTAGTCATGTGTAGCTAGTGCTACAAAAATTAGTCTGAATTTTCATTTTGGACTAAAGTACTTGAGTGAATGATACTCTGTGAAATAAAGAGGAAGAAGTATTATAGTCAGAGAGACATTGCAAGATGCTATGCTGCTGTCTTTGAAGATGGAGGAAGATAAGGAGTACCTGGAAACTGGAATAAGACAGAGGGAATTCATCCTCACCTGGAACATCCTGACATACCCAAGCCCTCCAAGCATCTTGATTTAAGCCCACTGAGACTCATTTCAAGACACAGGAGATGCAGGTCTGATCTCTGGGTCAAGAGGATCCTCTTGGGGAGGGCATGGCAACACACTCCAGTATTCTTGCTTGAAGAATCCCAGGGACTAAGGGGCCTGGTGGGCTACAATCCAAAAAGAACTGGACACGATTGAAGCAACTAAGCAGAGCATGAGCCTCAGACTCATTTCAGCTTTGTGACCTTCAGACCATTAAGACAAAAAGTTGTTTGTTTTAGGACACTAGGGTGTTAGTTTCTTAAAGCAGCAGTAGGAATATAATACATGTATTTATCTCATAGAATAGTGTTCTCAGGATTTGAATTTAAAGGTTTCAAATCATTTAGTTGCCATCCTAGGGAAAGTTATCCTGTATTGAAATCCCTTTTACAGAAGAAAACTTAGAGTTAGTTTGGAGATATTTGGCACCAATACCTGGTATATAAAATTTTTCATTACATAATATAAATGTAGTTCTCACTTCAAGAGATTTGAGGATGTAAGGTAGGAAAAGTAATTCTTCATGAAACTTAAAATTATCCATTTTATTTTAAATATTTGTGTAAAAAATACTACATTCTTCTATATTATGTTCATTCAAATGTCATTCTCTTCACTTTTATCCTTCACATTTATCTCAGGCTTTCTTTCATCATAGTAGATGAGATTTTAAATGAATATGTGAATGTGTTTGTACATATATATGTAAATCTGTTTAGGTGAAAGGATGTTCACAAATGCACATACATGTTTACATTCACACACTCTTTACTCTTCTTGAAGGTTTTCTTTGGACTCAATAAAATATATCCAACATTTCACATATTCATCACAACATTCATCTGAATTAAGTTTTATTATACCATAGTGTGTTCAAAAACTTTTTATATGGACTCTTTTTTTAAAAAAATAAGGACTTTCATCGACAATAGCCTTTGAACTGTGCTGTTGAAGAAGACTATTTGAGAGACCCCTGGACCAAAAGGAGATCGAACCAATCAGTCCTAAAGGAAATCAACCTTGAATATTCATTGGAAGGAATGATGCTGAAGCTGAAGCTCCAATACCTTGGCCACCTGTTGCAAAGAGACGACTCATTGGAAAACACTCTGAATGTGGGAAAAATAGAAGGCAAAAGGAGAAGGGGACAACAGAAGATGAGATAGCTGGATGGCATCACTTAGTTTGAGAAAGCTCCGGGAGATGGTGAAGGACAGGGAAGCTTGGTGTGCTGTGGTCCAGGGGGTCTCAAAGAGTCAGGCAAGACTGAGCAACTGAACTGACTGACTGACTGAGTGTGTTCAGAAATAAGGATCTGATGCCCAGGTGGGATACATTTTACTAATTATTTAAGAAAACAATTCAAACTTATTCTGTACTTTCTTCAGTTGCATGCAAATGAATCCATATATTATATATTCTCAGTTTTGTATGAATTCTTTAATTTGGCAAAATATACAGTTTAAAGTTTTGAAGGTTACTGAATGTAATTGCACTCTAGTAAATTAACTAAAATTAAAATTTTAGTGTTCAGAAATCAAGTCAGATCAAGAGTAAATGCAGCTGTTTCACTCCAGATATTGGTAAGAGATTCACATTATAACTAGAAAGGAAGAAAAATTTTATCTATAGATAGAGACATAGTGAATTTAAATTAAGCCAATTTAAATGTGTGAACTATTTATCCCATAAAGTAGATTAACATACATATCTAAATGGAGTAGGGGCTTCCCTGGTGGCTCAGATGGCAAAGAATCTGTCTGCAATGCAGGAGATCCCAGTTCAATCGCTGGGTCAACAAGATCTCCTGGAGGAGGGCATGGCAACCCACTCCAGTATTCTCAGCTGGAGAATTCCTGTGGAAGAGCCCGGTAGACTGCAGTCCGTGATGTCACAAAGAGTCGAGCATGACTGGAGAAAAGAGAACAGGACACATGCAGCATTATGGATGAGCTTCAGAAACAAATCATAGCTGAATTAAATCCACAAGGAGCCCAGAAGAGGCTGGAAAAAATCCACCAAACAATCACTGGATTGTAATGGAATTATAATAAAATAAGTGGTCTTAAGTTAGCTTCTTACGCAGTGAGAGCTTTTTATGCAATCGAGAATGAACATGACAGATTTGCTCAGAAATATAAAATGTAACTTAAAATTTTGTTCATCATTTTCAACATTTGCTCAAAATACCTTGGCCACCTGTTGCAAAGAGACGACTCATTGGAAAACACTCTGAATGTGGGAAAAATAGAAGGCAAAAGGAGAAGGGGACAACAGAAGATGAGATAGCTGGATGGCATCACTTAGTTTGAGAAAGCTCCGGGAGATGGTGAAGGACAGGGAAGCTTGGTGTGCTGTGGTCCAGGGGGTCTCAAAGAGTCAGGCAAGACTGAGCAACTGAACTGACTGACTGACTGAGTGTGTTCAGAAATAAGGATCTGATGCCCAGGTGGGATACATTTTACTAATTATTTAAGAAAACAATTCAAACTTATTCTGTACTTTCTTCAGTTGCATGCAAATGAATCCATATATTATATATTCTCAGTTTTGTATGAATTCTTTAATTTGGCAAAATATACAGTTTAAAGTTTTGAAGGTTACTGAATGTAATTGCACTCTAGTAAATTAACTAAAATTAAAATTTTAGTGTTCAGAAATCAAGTCAGATCAAGAGTAAATGCAGCTGTTTCACTCCAGATATTGGTAAGAGATTCACATTATAACTAGAAAGGAAGAAAAATTTTATCTATAGATAGAGACATAGTGAATTTAAATTAAGCCAATTTAAATGTGTGAACTATTTATCCCATAAAGTAGATTAACATACATATCTAAATGGAGTAGGGGCTTCCCTGGTGGCTCAGATGGCAAAGAATCTGTCTGCAATGCAGGAGATCCCAGTTCAATCGCTGGGTCAACAAGATCTCCTGGAGGAGGGCATGGCAACCCACTCCAGTATTCTCAGCTGGAGAATTCCTGTGGAAGAGCCCGGTAGACTGCAGTCCGTGATGTCACAAAGAGTCGAGCATGACTGGAGAAAAGAGAACAGGACACATGCAGCATTATGGATGAGCTTCAGAAACAAATCATAGCTGAATTAAATCCACAAGGAGCCCAGAAGAGGCTGGAAAAAATCCACCAAACAATCACTGGATTGTAATGGAATTATAATAAAATAAGTGGTCTTAAGTTAGCTTCTTACGCAGTGAGAGCTTTTTATGCAATCGAGAATGAACATGACAGATTTGCTCAGAAATATAAAATGTAACTTAAAATTTTGTTCATCATTTTCAACATTTGCCCTTACTCAAAGGTGATGTTAAGTAAATTTATTTAAATTGTATTTCTATGTAGACTGCATATGGAGTCATGTAGTTGATAAATGGGGCTTTCCTGGTAGCTCAGCTGGTAAATAATTCACCTGCAATGCAGGAGACCCTGGTTCGATCCCTGGGTTGGGAATATCCCTTGGAGAAGGGAATGGCTACCCACTCCAGTATTCTTGCCTGGAGAATTACATGACTCGCCTCATTATGAGTCATTGTCCAAGTGACTATGGTAGGCACTATAGAAACAGAGGAATGAGAGAACATGATAGTAAAGTGAAGAATAAAACTGAATAGCCACCTATTAAAAAAACCCATAACTTCAGGGGCTTCCTTGGTGGTCCAGTGGGTAAAGAGTCTGCCTTGCAGTGCAAGGGGCACTGGTTCGATCCCTGACCCCGAAGATTCTACGTGCTGTGGAGCTGCTGAGCTGGTGTGTCCAATTACGAGCCAGCACTCTGGAGCACTTGCACCCAGAGCTGGTGCTCTGTAATGAGCCACACAGGCCAAAGAATAAAGATGGATGAAAACAAATGATGACTTATAGACAGAAAAAAAAAAAAAAAAAAACAGAAACATAACTTAAATGCTCCATTTTCAAGAAGGACATTAAAACTGTGTTTAACATAGGAGCTATACACACAAAAGTGGAAACAGAAGTCTCAGCTTTCATCTCTCACAAACTTTATATCTTGTCCTGGCTATTCTGTGTAGTGATTTATTTCCATGCAAGTAATATCACTTGTGACTATTCTTTCAGTAATATAAAAAAAAAATTTTCTTGAAATAGCATATGTCATTTTGAGAAGATATTCTTCAGAAATATATGTTAAACCTTAAAATAAGTGAGAATTTTAAATATTTTGCATCAAGTTTAGGGGAAAAAAAAACTTTGAGAAAATAGGGAATGGACAAAGGGGAAAACTTTCAATAAATCAGACAGAAAAGGAAATGCAGTAATATGATTTACTTTAACAGAACAGAGGAGTTGAAGTTAAAAAAATAAAAATTTCAGGAAGTAACTAGAAGGAGCATTCTGATCAAAGACTATCAAGTTCTGGTTCCCTTTAGGTCACCATAGAGCACTGAGAAGAGTTCCTTGTGCTACACAGTAAGTCCTCCTTAGCTGTCTAATTTATACATAGTAGAGTAGATATGTCAATACCAGTTTCACAATTCATCTAACTGTCTGCCTCCTTTAGTATTCATACATCTGTTCTCTAAACTGTGTCTCTATTTCTGCTTTGCAAATAAGTTCATCTGTATCATTTTTATAGAGTCCAAATATAAGCAATATTATATATGTGTGTGTACTTAGTGGTGTCTGACACTGCAGCCCTATGGGTTGTAGCCACCAGGCTCCTCTGTCCACAGAATCTTCCAGGCAAGAAAAACCAAACCACACCAAGCAATGTAACAGGTGGCCCTTTCCTACCCCGGGGGCTACATTACTATCAATCTCTTCTCACCTCCAATCCAGTAATCATTAAATGAAAGATATAGGAGAGACTTTCAACATCAGCCTATCCATACCACAATGTATAGAAATAGTACCCAAATTCTATCCCTGATCATTTCCTGTGGTTTCCCAGATGTCACAGTGGTAAAAAAAAAATCCACCTGCCAGTGAAGGAGATTCAAGAGATCTCTGGCTCAGGGAGATCACCTGGAAAAGGAAATGGCAGCCCTCTCCAGTATTCTTGCCTTGGGAATCCCATGGACAGAGGAGCCTGATGGGCTACAGTCCTTGAAGTCATAAAAAGTTGGACACTACTGAGAACTGAGTGCAATAATGGCACCCACACACACATCATTTCACCTATATGTAAATATAAGGATCCCTTTTAATATGACAATTTTGTGTTTTATAGTTAAAGAAACTTTTAAAGTTGGTTAAAGAAACAAAAAGAGAGAAAATTGAAGAGCCAAAAGCCTATATAGTGAGCTCAAGTAGCCCCTGAGAGACTATGAAAAGGAAAGAGATCCCCTGATTCTGGCAGAAGTTCAATTGCAGCTAAATACCCATGATACTCAGAATTACAATTAAAGCAGCAAAAATCAATGTATTCAAAAGAGAATGGAATGTTATCTTATATTTAATGAGCTAAGGGAATAAACCCACAATTTGCTACAGTAAATATCTCATGCAATAGTGAGGGATTTTTAAAAGATAAAATGGCAGAAGTCTTTTTAAATGTATTAAATCATTATTTTATTAAAATTTATTTTTACTGAATTATAGTTGAATAGCACTATCATGTTTATTTTAGGCATACAGAACAGTGATTCATATATATATATATATATATATATATATATATAATTTTCATTCAGATTCTCTTCCATTATAGATTACTACAGAAAGTTCAGTATAATTCCCTTTGCTACACAGTAGGTGCTTCTTGGTTATCTATTTTATATACAATAGTGTATATATGCTAACCCCAAACCCTAATTTATTCCCCTTTCCTCCCTATCTTTCTTCTTTGATAATCATAAGATTTTTTCCTATGTCTATGTCTCTTTATATTTTGTAAATAAGTTCATTCATATGTTTTACAAAAGATTCTGTGTATAATAGATGTCATGTAATATTTATCTTTATCTGGCTTACTTCACTTAGTATGACAATCCTTGGGTCCATCTGGGTTGCAATAGTATTTCATTCATTTTTATGGCTGTGTGACATTCTATTGTGTGCAGGTATATAATATATATAATATATATTAATGTATATTAATATACATTAATATGTGTATTTAATGTATATTAAATATATATATTAAACACATATATGTGTATTTATACATGCACATGTATATGTGTATATATATATGTATGTATATATGTGTGTATATATACATACACATGTATATAGACCACATTTGTCTTTTGAAGCACACTTAGGTTGCTTCCATATCTTGCCATTATAAACAGTGTTACAATAAACATTGGGGATCCATGTATCTTTCTGAATTATGGTTTTCTCTGGATATATGCCCAGGAGTGGTATTGAAAGATCACATAGTAGCTCTATTTTAGTTTTTTAAGAAGCTCCATACTGTTCTTTATAGTGGCCTTACCAATTACATTCTCATTAACAACATAGGTGGGTTCCTTTTCTCTCCTCACCCTCTGCACTATTAATTATTTGTAGACTTTTTTATGATGGCCATTCTGACAGGTCTGAGGTGATACGCTTTATGTTTTGATTTGCATTTCTCTAGTAGTAATATTGAGCAGCTTTTCATATGCCTTTTGACCCTCTGAGTCTTTTGGGAGAAATATATGTTTAGACCTTCTGCCCATTTTTTAATTGGGATTTTTTGTATGTTGAGCTACATGAGACGTTTCTATACTATGGAAGTAATCCTTACTAGTCACATTGTTAGCAAATGTATTTTGTTGGCTTTGATTATGATTTCATTTGCTGTAGAAAATCATTTAAACTTAATGAAACATTTCTTTATTTTTATTCTCATATCTATTACTGTAGGATACAGATCCAAAAAGATTCCATTATGATTTTTGTGAAACAATGTCGTGCCTATGTTTTCTTCTAACAGATTTATAGTATTTGGTCTTATATTTAGGCTTTTAATCCTTTTTGAGTTTATTTTCTGTTTGGTGTTAGAGAGAATGTTCTAATTTATTTCTTGTATGTGAATTTGTCCAGTTTTTCCAGCACCACTTCTTAAAGAGATTGTCTTTATTGTTTAGTCTTCTCTTCTTCTCCATAAATAGGTAAATGGACTTATTTCTGAGTGTTTTCTATTCTGTTGCATTGATTAATACTTTTGTTTTTGTGCCAGTGCCATACTGTTCTGGTACTGTAGCTTTCTAGTATAGGCTGAACTCAGGAAGCTTTATTCCTATAATTCCATTTTTCTATTTCAAGATTGTTTTTTCTTTTTGTTTGTTTTGTGTTTGTTTGTTTTATTTTATATATTTATTTAGTGAATGCATTTCTAAGAATCTACCTACCAATGCAGGAGACGTGAGTTTCTGGTGGGCTACAGCCCAGGAGTCACAAAAAGTTGGACACGACTCTGCTACTAAACAAAAACATGGTTATAGGAACGGTAGCCTTAAATTAAGAATATTCACCTTTGAAAAACTCACTTATTTTCTGTAAATGTGTAGATTAGATACAGATATGGTGTGAAATGACCATAAATGTGTTCAAGAGAAAAGAGCACAATAGACACACAGCAATTCATGGATGAGCCTTAGAAATAAAATGAGACTCACAGCTGAATACAGACACATTAGGTGCCAAGCAGGGCTCAGGGTCACTCCCCATCACACTGCTCTGTTCAAAAATAATGAAATGATGAATCATTTATTTTAGGCTGCTTTGTTATGCTGCAATAACTGAGGAAATAGTTGATTCAATAACCAAAGAAAACAGAATTGAGGTCAATGAAAATAATTTCCTTCTGTTTATTTTTGGTATTTATTTTGTTACTTGAAGATAACATTTCGGAGTGTAAGATTATCTATCTTTTTGTCAAGTAAAAGTATTAAAAGATGACAACACTGATACCTTTTCCAGGTACCCAGGAGAACTTGTAAGGACATGTATGTTGGTGCAGAAATACTTCTGATCTTGAATCCCAAGACTAGGAAGATACAAGTTGTCTTATGAGTCATTTATGATAATGAAGTTAAAAGAAATGCCTCTGCATTGAATACATTGGGGTGGATACAAAAGAAAAGATTTTATTTTATCCCTCTTTAGCGTTTATGTTGAAACTTGGAAAAAACTGAATGATTTTATTTAGAGCATTGGAAAAGTCATATTTGAAAGAATCAGTGAAAGTTCTCAAAAAGAAACAGTGAAATAATTCAATGAATATATTAAAATATGCCATCTAATGCATGTGTGCTAATGTGCTTCAGTCGTGTTTGACTCCTTGTGACCCTGCATACTGTAACTGAGCAGGTTACTCTCTCCTTGAAATACTCCATGCAAGAATACTCGAGTTGATAGCCATTTCTTTCTCCAGGGGATCTTCCCAACTACGGGATCAAATCTGAATATCCTGTATTGCAGGCAGATTCTCATTGCCTGAGCCACAAGGGGAACCCAAGATATTATGGTATGAAAAAAAAAATCAACCCCTTGGTCAACCCAATGTATGTATACACACAAGCTGACCTTTGAACAAGAGGGTTAGGGTTTACAACCTTATGTCTAGTCAAACATCTTCCTATAATTTTATATCACTGATTCAACCAACTTTGACAAAAATTATCTTGGTTGTGAAGTGTATTTTTAAAATGAATAAGACAACTCATGGCCTCAGGGAAAGAGGAGAAAATTGCTTAGGATGACATATGTAATTTGAAAAGTAATTATTCTTAATAAACCTATGATGTCCCATCAAAGAAAAGAAATTTCCAAACATTTTTTGATCCAAGGGTAGGAAAATTGTGAAATAGGGAGAAAAAAAAACAGCCTATATATAAAACTGAGGCTAAAGTTTAATAAATAGAGCTAAAGTCACTCAAACGTGTACAACTCTTTGTGATCCCATGGACTGTAGACCATTAGGTTCTTCTGTCCATGGGCTTATCTGGGCAAGAATACTGGAATGGGTTGCCATTCCTTTCTCCAGGGGATCTTTCCAAGCCTAAAGATTGAACTAGGTTCTACTGCATTGCAGCCAATTTTTTTTTTTATCATCTGAGCTATCAGTGGAAGCCCTAAAATCCCCCCAGAACACTGAATTTAAAAATCAAACTCCCATAACATCCATATGAGTAAATTTTATTCCACAATGATCAAAGAATCTCAATTTCTGGTTCTGTGGCTTTGAGTTATGCAATTAAGGTCACTTTATCAACCCTAGCATCATGAACAGTTTTAGAGTCAGCATGAAATAGAATCTTTTTAGAGTCTTCTTTATGTCTTTATTCCTCAGACTGTAGATGAAGGGGTTCAGCATTGGTGTGACCACAGTATACATCACGGAGGCTGTTGCACTTGAGTGTGAGAGATGGGTAGTAGCAGAGCTAAGATACACTCCTAAGGTTGTACAATAAAATAAAAAGACAACTGAGAGGTGTGATACACAGGTGGAAAATGCTCTATACTTCCCCTGAATTGATGAGATTTTACATATGCAGGAAACTATTTTAGAGTAAGAGTAAAGGATGCCAGCAAAAGGACCACCACCTAGCAGGGCAGTTGCAAAATACATCACTGTGTTATTAAGAAAGTTGTCAGAACTGGAAAGCTGTACCAGCTGACTCAGTTCACAGAAAAAGTGGGGGATTTGCAGATCTGGACAAAAGGATAATTGCAGCAACATTAAGCAGTGTAGCAAAGAATACATGGCAACCATTAGCCAGGACATCAGAACCAGCCGTCCACAGAGCCGGGGGCTCATGATGACCATGTAGTGTAAAGGGTGACAGATGGCCACATACCGGTCATAGGCCATCAGTGTCAGGAGAACATCATCTAGTTCTCCAAAGAGAACATAAAAATACATCTGAGTGATGCAGCCTTCATAAGTTATGACTTTTCTCTGCATCTGGACATTCCATAGCATCTTTGGGATGGTGGTAGAGGTGAAACAGATGTCCACAAAGGACAGGTTGGAGAGGAAGAAGTACATGGGGGTGTGGAGGTGGGAGTCTGAGCTGACGGCCAGGATGATGAGCAGATTTCCAAGCACAGTGATGAGGTACGTGGAGAGAAAAAGTCCAAATATGAGCCGTTGTACCTTTAGTTCCTCTGAAAGTCCCAAAAGAAGAAATTCTGAAATTTGTGTGTTATTCCCTGGTTCCATAGGATGGAGTGACTACCAGAAAGAAAGGAAAATAATATGATTTTCAAAAGATGGCATAATTTACATAGCTAAAACTATTTAGCCATCAAGAAATCATTGAAAAAAGGAAATATAATATATTTTCAAAAAGCATAATTTACCCTAGCATCATGAACAGTTTTAGAGTCAGCATGAAATAGAATCTTTTTAGAGTCTTCTTTATGTCTTTATTCCTCAGACTGTAGATGAAGGGGTTCAGCATTGGTGTGACCACAGTATACATCACGGAGGCTGTTGCACTTGAGTGTGAGAGATGGGTAGTAGCAGAGCTAAGATACACTCCTAAGGTTGTACAATAAAATAAAAAGACAACTGAGAGGTGTGATACACAGGTGGAAAATGCTCTATACTTCCCCTGAATTGATGAGATTTTACATATGCAGGAAACTATTTTAGAGTAAGAGTAAAGGATGCCAGCAAAAGGACCACCACCTAGCAGGGCAGTTGCAAAATACATCACTGTGTTATTAAGAAAGTTGTCAGAACTGGAAAGCTGTACCAGCTGACTCAGTTCACAGAAAAAGTGGGGGATTTGCAGATCTGGACAAAAGGATAATTGCAGCAACATTAAGCAGTGTAGCAAAGAATACATGGCAACCATTAGCCAGGACATCAGAACCAGCCGTCCACAGAGCCGGGGGCTCATGATGACCATGTAGTGTAAAGGGTGACAGATGGCCACATACCGGTCATAGGCCATCAGTGTCAGGAGAACATCATCTAGTTCTCCAAAGAGAACATAAAAATACATCTGAGTGATGCAGCCTTCATAAGTTATGACTTTTCTCTGCATCTGGACATTCCATAGCATCTTTGGGATGGTGGTAGAGGTGAAACAGATGTCCACAAAGGACAGGTTGGAGAGGAAGAAGTACATGGGGGTGTGGAGGTGGGAGTCTGAGCTGACGGCCAGGATGATGAGCAGATTTCCAAGCACAGTGATGAGGTACGTGGAGAGAAAAAGTCCAAATATGAGCCGTTGTACCTTTAGTTCCTCTGAAAGTCCCAAAAGAAGAAATTCTGAAATTTGTGTGTTATTCCCTGGTTCCATAGGATGGAGTGACTACCAGAAAGAAAGGAAAATAATATGATTTTCAAAAAATGGCATAATTTACATAGCTAAAACTATTTAGCCATCAAGAAATCATTGTTAATATTTTATTTACATATAAGTTCTCTTCGCAGGTAGGCTTCATTTCATCACTGACTGTGAAATTTTTGCCCTGTTCTCACTATTTTTCCAAAGAGGTCATATATTCTATAGTTTTAATGAGAAAGTGTTTCATTTACCTCAGAAACATATGTTGAGCCCCAACCATGTTTCAAGCACACGGAGGCAATAAGTAAAGATGTTGAAAACAAATCTCCCATAATCCAAGGATGGTGAGAGATGATGTGCAAATAAAATACATAATATGTCAGTTGGTGACAAATGCTATGAAGAAAATAATGCCATACATAAATGAGAAAGTTGTATGAGGTGCTATTTTGTACTGAATGTTCCAGCAGGGTCAGAAAACAAGGCGTGAATCAAAAATATGGCTAAGAAAGAGAAAGAAGGATCTAATAGCACATCAGGAGATGTGTGTGCCTCACAGAGGGAATGGCCAGTGGAAAAGACCTGAGAAAATGCTAGTTCCACGATTTCAAATCCAAACGAGAAAGCCAGTGGGGCATAGTAAGGAAGAGGGGGCATGATTAGAGATGGTGTCAGGGATGCTGAGGAACAAGGTGGATTCCTTAATACAGTTGAACCTTCAGTCCACAGAGAATCCCTCCTTCCATGTGGTTCCCAGGACTTTAAGGATTTAGTTCTAAAACCTTCCTGTGATAGCATCAGATCCACTTTTTCATATGATCTGTTGATTGAAATCTGGCTCTCTTTTGTAAGTCATCTTAATTTGTGAGTCCAGGTGCCTCTATTTTAAGAACTGCTCTCACTTCCCAAGGTTCAGGCACACACAGACACACACAGACACACACACACACACACACGTGTCCTCCTAGGTTGTGTTACTTCCATGCATTTCTCTCCCAGATCCACCCTTCTCAGTCCATGAGTAGTTACAATTCAAGCTGGTCAGAACAGCTTATCTTTCTCTTGAAGAATGTATAAATGGTACCCATTTTATAATTTTCCCATGAAAATAAACTTAGAGTTCCACTTTGGTATAGGATGGAGTAACTACCAGAAAGAAAGGAAAATAATATGATTTTCAAAAAATGGCATAATTTACATAGCTAAAACTATTTAGCCATCAAGAAATCATTGTTAATATTTTATTTACATATAAGTTCTCTTCGCAGGTAGGCTTCATTTCATCACTGACTGTGAAATTTTTGCCCTGTTCTCACTATTTTTCCAAAGAGGTCATATATTCTATAGTTTTAATGAGAAAGTGTTTCATTTACCTCAGAAACATATGTTGAGCCCCAACCATGTTTCAAGCACACGGAGGCAATAAGTAAAGATGTTGAAAACAAATCTCCCATAATCCAAGGATGGTGAGAGATGATGTGCAAATAAAATACATAATATGTCAGTTGGTGACAAATGCTATGAAGAAAATAATGCCATACATAAATGAGAAAGTTGTATGAGGTGCTATTTTGTACTGAATGTTCCAGCAGGGTCAGAAAACAAGGCGTGAATCAAAAATATGGCTAAGAAAGAGAAAGAAGGATCTAATAGCACATCAGGAGATGTGTGTGCCTCACAGAGGGAATGGCCAGTGGAAAAGACCTGAGAAAAATGCTAGTTCCACGATTTCAAATCCAAACGAGAAAGCCAGTGGGGCATAGTAAGGAAGAGGGGGCATGATTAGAGATGGTGTCAGGGATGCTGAGGAACAAGGTGGATTCCTTAATACAGTTGAACCTTCAGTCCACAGAGAATCCCTCCTTCCATGTGGTTCCCAGGACTTTAAGGATTTAGTTCTAAAACCTTCCTGTGATAGCATCAGATCCACTTTTTCATATGATCTGTTGATTGAAATCTGGCTCTCTTTTGTAAGTCATCTTAATTTGTGAGTCCAGGTGCCTCTATTTTAAGAACTGCTCTCACTTCCCAAGGTTCAGGCACACACAGACACACACAGACACACACACACACACACGTGTCCTCCTAGGTTGTGTTACTTCCATGCATTTCTCTCCCAGATCCACCCTTCTCAGTCCATGAGTAGTTACAATTCAAGCTGGTCAGAACAGCTTATCTTTCTCTTGAAGAATGTATAAATGGTACCCATTTTATAATTTTCCCATGAAAATAAACTTAGAGTTCCACTTTGGTATAGCTAATTTCTGCAAAGTATACAAAGCATGAGACAGAGAGAAAGAGGGAATCAAATGGACATATGAATACTAGGAAAAAATATACAATAAAATCAAATGTCCCTTGGAGCAAAGGAATGAAGAGAAGCTTCCTTAGTTCATCAACATACCAACTCCAAAGACATCTCCTTGATGTCCAGGAAAAGCAATAAAGAAAAATATTTTTTTGCCAAGGACACAAACAGCAATATCTTCATGACATGAAACACCTTTCAGCTCAAATACCCCAACAGCAAAAGATACACATGGAATCAACTATCAATTCAAAACTGGAAATATACAAAATGCAACAAAAAGTTGGGTATGTTTTATATGAAGCAGCAGAAGATGGTTTTTTTCCTGGGATTTTCCTCATTTATCTACTCCTGCTAATAAACAGGACTTTTCTGATAGATCGGACAGTAAAGAATACACCTGAAATGCAGGAGACCTGAATTTGATCTCTGGGTCAGGAAGATCCCCTAAAGAAGGGTATGTCTACCCATTCCAGTATTCTTACCTGGAGAAGTCCATAGACAGAGGAGACTGGCTGTCTACAATCCATATGGTAATATCATTAGACTTACTGTCTACATCTAGTGGAAGTATTTTATGACTCCTATTCCTTCTAACTGAGCTTGCACTATTACCATTTCTTTGTCAGCATTGCCATTTGCATTTACCAGTGTAATGTTCACTTAATTTTGGACCATTAATAAATACATTAATATTAGGAAAGCCAGCAAACAACTGAACTCTGGCTTCTGGGCTATGCTAGATTGGTCTCCTGCCTGCAGATTCAGAGTATCCTGTCCATGCAGAAGTCAAAATTCCTTCTTAAAAGACTGATGAGAAGAACAAATTTTTGCTACCAAACATGTAGCCAGGAGATAGAGCACTGGTCTCTCAGCCAGATGAAAGACTGCAAAAACAACAACCACATCCTGTCCAACCAAATGTGACACAGGCTGAGGGTCTGCAGTAGAGGAGACGTTTACAGCCTCCTGTGTCAGCTCATTAAGCGTGTTTTTCTCTTCTTAATCCAACCTCCAAGTACATGATTTCCCTTAGAGACACTGGTATGGAGAGCATGCATTTTTTTCTGCTAATTCTTTGTTCCTAGGAGACTGCTTATTTATGTTAGATAATTTTTTTTTATTAATTCTCCTTCTTCCAAAGCTTTAATCTTCACAGAACCTCATCACATCCCTGAGTTTGAATTTTCTCAAACATACAATATTAAGAATTTATCTTGGCTAAGTCACATGGGTCTTCAAAGCTTTGATTTGGGGCAAGGACATAATCACTGAAATAGCTAAAAGTGATTCTTTTCCTCATGAAACACCTTTCAGCTCAAATACCCCAACAGCAAAAGATACACATGGAATCAACTATCAATTCAAAACTGGAAATATACAAAATGCAACAAAAGTTGGGTATGTTTTATATGAAGCAGCAGAAGATGGTTTTTCCTGGGATTTTCCTCATTTATCTACTCCTGCTAATAAACAGGACTTTTCTGATAGATCGGACAGTAAAGAATACACCTGAAATGCAGGAGACCTGAATTTGATCTCTGGGTCAGGAAGATCCCCTAAAGAAGGGTATGTCTACCCATTCCAGTATTCTTACCTGGAGAAGTCCATAGACAGAGGAGACTGGCTGTCTACAATCCATATGGTAATATCATTAGACTTACTGTCTACATCTAGTGGAAGTATTTTATGACTCCTATTCCTTCTAACTGAGCTTGCACTATTACCATTTCTTTGTCAGCATTGCCATTTGCATTTACCAGTGTAATGTTCACTTAATTTTGGACCATTAATAAATACATTAATATTAGGAAAGCCAGCAAACAACTGAACTCTGGCTTCTGGGCTATGCTAGATTGGTCTCCTGCCTGCAGATTCAGAGTATCCTGTCCATGCAGAAGTCAAAATTCCTTCTTAAAAGACTGATGAGAAGAACAAATTTTTGCTACCAAACATGTAGCCAGGAGATAGAGCACTGGTCTCTCAGCCAGATGAAAGACTGCAAAAACAACAACCACATCCTGTCCAACCAAATGTGACACAGGCTGAGGGTCTGCAGTAGAGGAGACGTTTACAGCCTCCTGTGTCAGCTCATTAAGCGTGTTTTTCTCTTCTTAATCCAACCTCCAAGTACATGATTTCCCTTAGAGACACTGGTATGGAGAGCATGCATTTTTTTCTGCTAATTCTTTGTTCCTAGGAGACTGCTTATTTATGTTAGATAATTTTTTTTTATTAATTCTCCTTCTTCCAAAGCTTTAATCTTCACAGAACCTCATCACATCCCTGAGTTTGAATTTTCTCAAACATACAATATTAAGAATTTATCTTGGCTAAGTCACATGGGTCTTCAAAGCTTTGATTTGGGGCAAGGACATAATCACTGAAATAGCTAAAAGTGATTCTTTTCCTCTTTGAAAAGGGGAATAAGTTTGTTCTTTTATTGTAAACCCTAGGTATTATAATTCCTCGGTTCACGATAGTTTTCCCAAGACAATTAAGAATGCACTGCTTAGGGCTTCCCCTGGTGGTCCAGTGGGTAAGCACACCACCTTGCAGTGCAAGGGGCGCCGGTTCGATCCCTGGCCTGGGAAGATCCCACGTGCCGCAGAGCAGCTGGACCGATGTGTCCAATTACTGAGCCGGAGCTCTGCTACGACAGATGCCACCGCGATGGGAGGCCCACAGGAGCTAAAAGAACAAAGACGGATGAAAATAGAGAAATGAAAGACCAATAGAAGTGGTCCGCCCGTTCCCCTCCCTCCCCAACCCGACCCCCGCCCAAAATAAATAAATAAATAAATCTTTAAAAAAAAAAAAAAGAATGCACAGCTTATATTAGAAGTTAGGAGTTGTCATTTTGTGCCTCAATGTAAAACATTTGTAGTTAATTATAAAAGGCATACTTAGATATTGTTATGCCCAATAAAGTTGCTTGTCATATTATCCCCAACCCAGGGATCACACCTGTGTCTCTTAAGTCTCCTGCATTGGCAGGTAGATTCTCTACTACTGAACCACTAGAGTGGGAATCACTTATACATGATTACACATAATCTGGCATCATCAACACACTAACCACTGCTTGACCTGACTGAAAACAAGACTTTCACATGGACACCAAAGCTGATACTTTATTGAAACAATATAAAGCATGAAAATAAACTATTTTGCCTAGTAATAAAAAGTGTAATTTACATTGTCATCCTATTGACATTTTTCCCTGATGCAAAGGCCATATTAAGTTAACATACTCAAATGTGTGTTTCTGTGTAGAGTCCACGTGGAAACCTGCAGTTGGTTTTCACTTGTCAATGACTAGGGTAGACACTGTGGACAATGCTGAACATGAGAAAAGGATGCTAAAGAGAAGAACAAAACTGGATAACCACCTATAACACACATTATAGGTTAAAATCTCCATTTTCAAGAAAGACAGCTAAGGCAGTGATTTTTAAAAGAATGTTGTACACAAAATGAAAAACCGTTGTCTCAGATTTCCTCTATTACAAGAATATATCAGATGTCTTGGTTAGTAAGCATGGTTTTTTTCCCCATAGTAATCCTATCATTTATTAGTCTTTCAGTAGCACAAGAGAAAAATTTGGGATGTCATATGTCATTTAAGAAGAAATTATTCTTAAGAAGTCCATGCTGCTCCATGATACAAATAGGCATTGTAAATATTTTGAGCCACGTTTGGGGAACACTTTGAGAAGTTAGAAAATGAACAAAGGGGAAAATTGTTTATAGATCAGACATAGAAGGAAACTTATGCATGTGAGTTACTTCAATGGTATAAAAAAGTTGAATCAAAGAAATAAAAATCCTCGAAGTAGAGACACAGAGCAAGTTTTATTTTTATACTCTGATCAAAGAATAATAAAGTCTGGCTCAAATGCTTTGTAGCCTGCAAAAACAGGGACTTCTTTAAGTCTGTGACAATTAGCCTTTCTACAGATGCCATCCCAAAGGATCACTTAGGGGCCCTCTTTATAGCTTTGTACGTTTGACTGTCGGTGAAGGAGTTCAGCATGGATGTGACCACAGTGAACAGCACTGAGGCTGTTACACCTGAATGTGGGATGTAAGTGTCAGCAGAGCTACGGTACAGTTCTGGACTCCTATACTAAAAAGATAACTGAGAGGTGAGACACGCAGGCAAATGCTGTATACTTCCAAGAGCTGATGAAATTCCACATACAGATGAAACTATCTTAGAGTATGAGCAAAGGATCATAGGTAATGGATCATCACCCAGGAGTACAGCTTCAAAATACAGCAGGATGTCTTGAAGAAAGGTATTACCATTGACAATTTGGATAACCTGTTATATTCTATCTTTTATTTATTTCCCCAGACTTGAAAAGATCACAGCTTTTATTTCTTTGCAGCTACCATTTCCACTATCTCTATGCATATACACTGCTGAACATGAGAAAAGGATGCTAAAGAGAAGAACAAAACTGGATAACCACCTATAACACACATTATAGGTTAAAATCTCCATTTTCAAGAAAGACAGCTAAGGCAGTGATTTTTAAAAGAATGTTGTACACAAAATGAAAAACCGTTGTCTCAGATTTCCTCTATTACAAGAATATATCAGATGTCTTGGTTAGTAAGCATGGTTTTTTTCCCCATAGTAATCCTATCATTTATTAGTCTTTCAGTAGCACAAGAGAAAAATTTGGGATGTCATATGTCATTTAAGAAGAAATTATTCTTAAGAAGTCCATGCTGCTCCATGATACAAATAGGCATTGTAAATATTTTGAGCCACGTTTGGGGAACACTTTGAGAAGTTAGAAAATGAACAAAGGGGAAAATTGTTTATAGATCAGACATAGAAGGAAACTTATGCATGTGAGTTACTTCAATGGTATAAAAAAGTTGAATCAAAGAAATAAAAATCCTCGAAGTAGAGACACAGAGCAAGTTTTATTTTTATACTCTGATCAAAGAATAATAAAGTCTGGCTCAAATGCTTTGTAGCCTGCAAAACAGGGACTTCTTTAAGTCTGTGACAATTAGCCTTTCTACAGATGCCATCCCAAAGGATCACTTAGGGGCCCTCTTTATAGCTTTGTACGTTTGACTGTCGGTGAAGGAGTTCAGCATGGATGTGACCACAGTGAACAGCACTGAGGCTGTTACACCTGAATGTGGGATGTAAGTGTCAGCAGAGCTACGGTACAGTTCTGGACTCCTATACTAAAAAGATAACTGAGAGGTGAGACACGCAGGCAAATGCTGTATACTTCCAAGAGCTGATGAAATTCCACATACAGATGAAACTATCTTAGAGTATGAGCAAAGGATCATAGGTAATGGATCATCACCCAGGAGTACAGCTTCAAAATACAGCAGGATGTCTTGAAGAAAGGTATTACCATTGACAATTTGGATAACCTGTTATATTCTATCTTTTATTTATTTCCCCAGACTTGAAAAGATCACAGCTTTTATTTCTTTGCAGCTACCATTTCCACTATCTCTATGCATATACCCTGCATGGCTATTCAAACAGATAAAATCACGTACTGATGAGAAAACTGATGGTCATACACAACTGGTGTTAATGTAAATGACACAGCTAGTTTGGAAAATAGTTTGATAGTTTCTTCAAAGTTAGACATATACCCACTTTTGAGAAGTAATTAGTGACAGAAAAAAAAAAAAAAAAAAAAAACACGGGTTTCCCTGGTGTCTCAGCCTGCAATGTGAGAGACCTGGGTTAAATTCCTAGGATGGGAAGATTTGCTGGAGAAGGAATTGGCAACCACTCCAGTATTTTTGCAGGGGGAGAATTCCATGGATAGAGAAGCCTGATGAGCTACAGTCCATAGGGTCACAAAGAGTCAGACTCGACCGAGTGACTAATGCTTTAACTTTCACTCACTGTTTCTTTAAATAGGCTCTCTCTTCTTTCTCTCTCACTCCTTTTCCTTCTAAGATACCCATACTTGTTACCTTTTCTAATGGAGTCCTATAATTCTTGTGGGCCCTCTTCATTAAAAGGCAAACAGGGCTTCCCTGGTGGTCCAGTGGGTAAGGACACCGCCCTGCAGTGCAAGGGGCACCAGTTCGATCCCTGGCCTGGAAATATCCCACATGCAGCAGATTGGCTGGACCAATGTGTCTGGAGTACATGCACCTAGAGCCAGTGCTCTGCAGCCACAGAGGTCACTGCAATGGGAGGCCCACACAGGCCAAAGAACAAAGATGGGTGAAAATAGATAAATGAAAGACCAATAGAAGTGGCCAAATCATTCTATCTTTGAGGTCACTATTTCTCTCCTCCATATGGTATCCTCTACTTCCACTGCTTTCCAATGCATCCTTCATCTCATTTATCAAGTTCTTCAGCTCCAGAATTACTGTTAGATCATATTTAAGAACTTCAAGAGCTGATGAAAATTCCACATACAGATGAAACTATCTTAGAGTATGAGCAAAGGATCATAGGTAATGGATCATCACCCAGGAGTACAGCTTCAAAATACAGCAGGATGTCTTGAAGAAAGGTATTACCATTGACAATTTGGATAACCTGTTATATTCTATCTTTTATTTATTTCCCCAGACTTGAAAAGATCACAGCTTTTATTTCTTTGCAGCTACCATTTCCACTATCTCTATGCATATACCCTGCATGGCTATTCAAACAGATAAAATCACGTACTGATGAGAAAACTGATGGTCATACACAACTGGTGTTAATGTAAATGACACAGCTAGTTTGGAAAATAGTTTGATAGTTTCTTCAAAGTTAGACATATACCCACTTTTGAGAAGTAATTAGTGACAGAAAAAAAAAAAAAAAAAAAACACGGGTTTCCCTGGTGTCTCAGCCTGCAATGTGAGAGACCTGGGTTAAATTCCTAGGATGGGAAGATTTGCTGGAGAAGGAATTGGCAACCACTCCAGTATTTTTGCAGGGGGAGAATTCCATGGATAGAGAAGCCTGATGAGCTACAGTCCATAGGGTCACAAAGAGTCAGACTCGACCGAGTGACTAATGCTTTAACTTTCACTCACTGTTTCTTTAAATAGGCTCTCTCTTCTCTCTCTCACTCCTTTTCCTTCTAAGATACCCATACTTGTTACCTTTTCTAATGGAGTCCTATAATTCTTGTGGGCCCTCTTCATTAAAAGGCAAACAGGGCTTCCCTGGTGGTCCAGTGGGTAAGGACACCGCCCTGCAGTGCAAGGGGCACCAGTTCGATCCCTGGCCTGGAAATATCCCACATGCAGCAGATTGGCTGGACCAATGTGTCTGGAGTACATGCACCTAGAGCCAGTGCTCTGCAGCCACAGAGGTCACTGCAATGGGAGGCCCACACAGGCCAAAGAACAAAGATGGGTGAAAATAGATAAATGAAAGACCAATAGAAGTGGCCAAATCATTCTATCTTTGAGGTCACTATTTCTCTCCTCCATATGGTATCCTCTACTTCCACTGCTTTCCAATGCATCCTTCATCTCATTTATCAAGTTCTTCAGCTCCAGAATTACTGTTAGATCATATTTAAGAATTTTCATCTATTTGAAAATCATTCCTTTATGTGCATTGCTTTTGCTTCCGAGTTTATGTGCCTTTGCAAGTGTTGCCGTAGCTTGCTGAGTTTCCTCATGACACTCTTTCAAATTCTCTGCTTGTTTGATCACAATCTTCTATGACAGTAAGATTGGTTTCTGGGAAATTGTCATTTTTTCTTTTTGATTCCATGTTACTGTGGTTTTTCATGGTGCTCAATGAGCTCCTCCTCTGACAGTGCATTTGAAATAACAAACATCGTTTTCATTTAGGTAAAGCTTTGTTCGTTCTGATTCTAACAATTAAACAACCTGGTAACAAGAGGCTTGTCTATGTTTTTCAGTTAGGTGACATGGTAACACAGGTTTTTTGTTTCTTTTATCTGAGTTGCTTCTGGCTATTGGAGTAGGAAATCACACCCACTCCAGTATCCTTGCCTGGAAAATTCCAAGGACACTGGAGCCTGGTGGGCTATATATAGTCTATGTGGCCACAAAGAGTTGGACCCAACCAAGCAACTGACCATGCATACATCTGGTTGTATTTAAGAAATGGCCTTGTTTGTTGTTCCCTGTCCCTAGCAGATGTGTTGCCTGTTATCACGTGTTTATGCCTCCAGGGTCACCGGTGCCTTGGTGTTACTAATGTCCCTGAGATAGCTAGGATCTCTTCTAGGGGAACTGGGATGGTGTGTTCTTTTGTCTCATCCAGGGTCACTTGGTTCAATTTCCACCCCCTCCCACTGCCTGATTTCCAGTGGTTATAGATAATGCTGCGTCTGGAAGGCCAGGGTCATGTGTACCATCTCCAGGGGCTAGAAGGTGCTCTGGGTCCATGTGCTCAGCTGCCTCAGCTGTGGGCTGTGACCAGGGTCACTGTCTCTTGCTGTTCCCCTGGTTGCGCTTCTTAGTATTTTCTGAGTTATGGAAATCTGATAAATCAGAACTTGAAGGGGAGAGACAAAGAGAGTGTCTTATGCTACCATGATGTTAATGTCATGAAAGAAAAACTTATTTTCCCATAAACTGTGAGATTAATATATTATGTTATGAAATAGACAAATGAAAGACCAATATATTGTATTAGAATGATATAGTAAACTATCATTTATTGGTGAAGAAAGACATGCAATATAACTGTATACTACATCGTGGGATGAGCCTTAGAATTACAATATAGAGAATGACAGGTGAATACTTATGAAGAGCCAAGTAGAGATCAGGGTAACCGCTTACACTCCAAACCCATTTGTTAAGGTGTTATATCAAAGCATTCAATACTAAAATGAGTTATTATGTAGCAATAGCTAATTGATTAAAAATAAGAGTGAACAGAATGAGGACAATTATATTAAACTTCTTCTCCTGAACTAGGCAGTTATTCTGATATTCAATGGCAGTATTCATGATTATTCTGTTTTTGAACTTTATTTCAGATAAGTGTATTAAGAATTTGTAAATTAACAAGGATTCCTAGGTGATGCTAGGGGTAAAGAATTTGTGTATTAAGTTTTTTTCCAGGTAGGCCGGAAAAGACGGAAAATGTGCTTATTTGCACACAACTTGCAACCCTGAATCATATAAGTGGATAGGCATGTATATATTGAGTCATTCTTTGGTAATGTATACAATTTGATGTACAAAATTATCCTATGAACAGTGCAGTAGTGAAGGAAAATGACATTCTGTGTAGTCAAAAATCTGTCCCTAGCAGATGTGTTGCCTGTTATCACGTGTTTATGCCTCCAGGGTCACCGGTGCCTTGGTGTTACTAATGTCCCTGAGATAGCTAGGATCTCTTCTAGGGGAACTGGGATGGTGTGTTCTTTTGTCTCATCCAGGGTCACTTGGTTCAATTTCCACCCCCTCCCACTGCCTGATTTCCAGTGGTTATAGATAATGCTGCGTCTGGAAGGCCAGGGTCATGTGTACCATCTCCAGGGGCTAGAAGGTGCTCTGGGTCCATGTGCTCAGCTGCCTCAGCTGTGGGCTGTGACCAGGGTCACTGTCTCTTGCTGTTCCCCTGGTTGCGCTTCTTAGTATTTTCTGAGTTATGGAAATCTGATAAATCAGAACTTGAAGGGGAGAGACAAAGAGAGTGTCTTATGCTACCATGATGTTAATGTCATGAAAGAAAAACTTATTTTCCCATAAACTGTGAGATTAATATATTATGTTATGAAATAGACAAATGAAAGACCAATATATTGTATTAGAATGATATAGTAAACTATCATTTATTGGTGAAGAAAGACATGCAATATAACTGTATACTACATCGTGGGATGAGCCTTAGAATTACAATATAGAGAATGACAGGTGAATACTTATGAAGAGCCAAGTAGAGATCAGGGTAACCGCTTACACTCCAAACCCATTTGTTAAGGTGTTATATCAAAGCATTCAATACTAAAATGAGTTATTATGTAGCAATAGCTAATTGATTAAAAATAAGAGTGAACAGAATGAGGACAATTATATTAAACTTCTTCTCCTGAACTAGGCAGTTATTCTGATATTCAATGGCAGTATTCATGATTATTCTGTTTTTGAACTTTATTTCAGATAAGTGTATTAAGAATTTGTAAATTAACAAGGATTCCTAGGTGATGCTAGGGGTAAAGAATTTGTGTATTAAGTTTTTTTCCAGGTAGGCCGGAAAAGACGGAAAATGTGCTTATTTGCACACAACTTGCAACCCTGAATCATATAAGTGGATAGGCATGTATATATTGAGTCATTCTTTGGTAATGTATACAATTTGATGTACAAAATTATCCTATGAACAGTGCAGTAGTGAAGGAAAATGACATTCTGTGTAGTCAAAAATCTAAATAGAATTTTATGGTCAGCTTTCCATATTCACATCTTCACATCTGGTTCAATGTAACATATTAAAATTTATTTTAAACACCTTAGTTATCAACTTTACTTTTTAAAATATTAATAATGTAAAAACCATTATTCTTTCATGAAAATATGATAAAAATTTCTTGGAATGATATATGTCATTTGAGAATAAATTATGAATAAACTCAGGCTTCCCATGAAGGACCTGAGTATTTCCAATTATTTATGGACCTAATGAAATTTTTGAAGTAGGAAAAAGTACAAAGGAAAAAAGTAACAAATATCAGGTTGAGGAGAAAGCTGAATAATTTTTTAGAGTACAAATTTTATTTATTTTTTAACACCAGAAAACATTTTGTATTGGGTTATAACCAGTTAACAGTGTTGTGATAGTTGCAGGGGAACAATGGAGGGACTCATAGACTTACACACACACACACACACACACACACACACACACACCCATACATGTATCCATTCTCCAAAGTTTAATAAATTGAGACATGAGATTATTTTGATGGAAATTTCAAGCAACAAAGAAAAGTAGCAACTTTGATTATACAATGATCAAAGAATTGCAATTTCTGATTCTGAGGCTTTGAGTGCTGCCATCTAGGACACTCATTCACTCACAGGACAGTTTGTCTTTTTTGCCTACTGTCTCATAGAATCTCCTCAGAGCCCCCTTTATGTCTTTATTCCTTAGACTGTAGATGAAGGGGTTCAGCATGGGTGTGACCACCGTGTACATCACTGAGGCTGCTGCACCTGATATTGAGCTGTGGGGAGCAGCGGGGCTAAGGTGTACTCCTAGGATAGAACAATAAAATAAAAAGATTGCTGAGAGGTGAGATGTACAGGTGGAAAATGCCTTATACTTCCCCTGAGCAGATGAGATTCCACGTATGCAGGAAACTATTTTAGAGTAAGAGTAAAGGATACCAACAAACGGGCCACCACCTAGCAGGACAGCTGCAAAATACAATACCATGTCATTAAGAAAGGTGTCTGAACAGGCAAGCTGTAAGACCTGACTGAGTTCACAGAAAAAGTGGGGGATTTTGAAGTGTGTACAGAAGGATAATCGCAACACCATTAAGCTCTGTAACAAAGAATACATGATGCCCATGACCCAAGATGTCAGAACCAGCAGCCCACAGAGCCAGGGGCTCATGATGACCATGTAGTGCAGAGGGTGGCAGATGGCCACAAACCGGTCATAGGCCATCACAGCCAGGAGGAAGTCATCTAAGCATGCGAAGAGTATGTAGAAATACATCTGGATGATGCAGCCTTCAAAGGTGATCACTTTTCTCTGGGTTTGGATATTCCACAGCATCTTTGGGAGGGTGGTGGAGGTGAAACAGATGTCCACAAAGGACAGGTTGGAGAGAAAGAAATACATGGGGGTGTGGAGGTGGGAGTCCAAGCTGACGGTCAGAATGATGAGCAGGTTTCCAAAGACAGTGATCAGGTACATGGAGAGGAAAAGTCCAAACATGAGGGGCTGCAGTTCAGGTGCTTCTGAAAATCCCATGAGAAGAAATTCTGAAACTTCTGAAATGTTCTGTGGTTCCATGTGTTGGAGATGACTACGAAGATATAGAATAATAATCGGTTAAATATTACAAAAGCCAGCATTAGTATCTTACCATAAATGCTGCCACTTATAATTCAGAGTCAAGACATTAACTTTGATATATGTTAGTAGGGAATGAGGTGAAGCGTTTTCTCACTTCTTATGCGATGTCTTTTCTTGGTTATTCTTGTTCTTTGAAGTTCTGTCTCTCTTTTGAAAGTTCAGTGTGCACACTCTAGTTCTAGTTTCATTCTTTTGTCAACACTCAAAGGCCTTCCTAGACCATACTCTATAAGTCCTGTCTATGCATGATTGTTCACCCACTTATCCTGAACAACTTTCTTCATATGACTTTTCTCATGTCGTATCTATCTATCTATCTATCTATCTATATTTTATTGTACTCAGGTTTCACCAATACATTCAAGTATCAAATGAGCAGGGAATTCACCTGCATAGTTCACTTTGCTTTTCCCAAATGTATGTGAGTTTTTGTGCATTTATAAACAAACATATCTAAATAAATGAAAAGGCATTAAATAGAAATGAATGGCAAAACTACAAGAAAATATTATGTAATATGTATTGTCTAATATATAGCATATATTGAACATAGACAACATTTCATAAAATGGGAATAACCTATAGAATGTGCTTTCCTGATGGCTCAGATGGTAAATAATCCATCTGCAATGTGAGGGAATGCGTACCACTCTAGTGTTCTTGCCTGGAGAATGCCATGGACAGAGGAATCTGGGAGGCTCCAGTCCTTGAGATCAAAAAGAGTAAGACACAACTGAGTGACTTTCACAATCTATAAAATGTTGAATCACTATGTTGCACACCTGAAGCTAATAGAATGAGCTAAGTCAATTATATTTCAATTTAAAAAAGTAATGGCAGTTAACATAAAACTAACTAAATAGGAAGATTCCATGCAATTGTATTAAACAAAACTAAATGGAACATCAAAATCTGATAGAAACATGATATATAGTAACAGCAATTGACCAAGAACAATATGCGTTAATAATTATTTTACCCAAGACTGTCACTTGTGACTAACATATAATGCATCTAGAACTTTTTAGCACATGGTGGTTGTTCCCTTATTATTTATTAAATGATTAAGAATTAGGTCATATTAGATATGAACATTTAATACATGGGAAGACTGCATTTCAGTGTAGCTGGAAAAAGGTGAATTGTTAAGTAAAAGCTAGAATAAATGACTGTCCATCTGGAAGGATATTAAATGCTTTTTAAAATCTAACATATCTTCAAAAAAAAACTAGTGATCCCAGTATAAAAGCAAGCAGTCCATTTCAGATGAACATACAACAAAGTCAAAAGATCTACACATAGAAAACTAAAATAATTAAAGATAGAAATTCAGAAATAAAAAGAATGATATAGGGGACTTCTCTGGTGGTCCAATGGGTAAGACTCTGCTTCCTAAGGAAGGGACTTCAGTTTGATTCCTGGTCCGGAAGCTAGATTGCAAGTGCTGCAACTAAGAGTTCAAATGCTGCAGCTGAGTTTGCATGCTTCAAGTAAAGACCCTGTATGCCACAATGACTATCAAAGAGCCTGTGTGCAATGTAGATCAAAGATCTGCATGCTGCAACTAAAGACCAGTGTCTGTGGGCATGCTCAGTCACTCAGTCATGTCTGACTCTTTGCCACCCCATGGACTGTAGACAGCCAGGCTCTTCTGTCCATGGGGTTTTTCAGGCAAGAACACTGGAGTGGGTTGCCATTTCCTCCTCCAGAGGCTCCCCCTCCAGACACCTGGGGATCCTGTGGTTCCTTTATTGACAGGCAGATTCTTTAACACTGAGCCACTTGAGAAACCCCAGCTAAGACTGGCACATCCAAATGACATATTAAATTCTATGAAAGAGAAAAAAAATAGGTCAATAATACTCAGAAAAAAAGGAATCTAGGAAAATGGTACAAATAAACCTGTTTGGAACACAGAGATAGAGACACAGACAGAGAGACCAAACACCATGTAAACTAAAGGGGAAAGTGGGGCGAGATGAATTGGGAAACCGGGATTGATACATACATGCTGACATGTGCAAAATATGTAACTAATGAGAACCTGCTGTATAGCACAGGGAATGCTACTTAATCCTCCGTGGTGACCTAAATGGGAAGAAAATTTTAAAAGAATGGTACATAAGCATACATATGGCTGAATCATTTCACTATACAACAGAAACTAACTCACAGTTGTAGAGAAAGTATAGTCCAAGTTTTAAAAATTCAGCTGCATAGTAATAATTTGTAAAAATAATTTGATATGCAACTAAAAGTCAAAGGTGAGGCATAAAATACAAACATATGCTAATAATAGGAAATGTCAGGGTGGTGCAAAAAAGAATCTTTGCTTAAAATGAGCAATAGTTTTTAAGGAAACCACAAGAGTGCCTTTTTAATTTTTGTATTTCTTTAAAGTTTTTACAGAGTTTTGTTGTTCACAGACATGCATGTTCCCAGATCAGTCATATGCATATCCCTGGTCCCCTCCCCACTACCAGGGCCCCCCATCCCACCCCTCCAGGCCATCACACCAAGCCATTGTAAGAACTCCTATTCCCTTAGCACAAGGACAATAGCCATCTTTTCACACATGATAGTATCAGTTTCCATGTTATTCCCTCTATGTCTCCCACCCACTGTTCATTCACCACAGTGTCCATATGTCTGTTCTCTGTCTGTTTTCCCATGGGTTCACTGCATGTGTTATCATTACGCTTTTGCTAGATTCCATATATATGTGTTAGTATACTGTACTTGTCTTTCTCTTTTTGACTTACTTCACTTTTTAGGATAGGTTCTAGATCCAACCACCTCATTAAGACTGATTCTACTGCATTTCTTTTAACAGCTGGGTAGTATTCCATTGTATATATGTACCAGAGCTTCTGTATCCATTCATTCGTCGATGGACATCTAGGTTGCTTCCATGTTCTAGCTATTGTATAGAGAACTGCAATGAATACTGGGATACATGTGCTTCTTTCAGTTTTGATTTCATCAGGGTATAAGCCTAAGAGTGAGATTGCTGGATCATATGGTGCTTCTATTTTTAGTTTTTAAAGAAATCTCCATACTATCTTCCATAGCAGCTGTATTAATTTACATTCCCACCAGCAATGCAAGACTGTTCCCTTTTCTCCACACCCTCTCCAGCATTTATTGTCTGTCGATTTGTTGATGACGGCCATTCTGATGGGTGTGAGGTGATATCTCATTGTTGTTTTGACATTCCCTGACACCATACACAATGATCAGCTCAAAATGGATTAAAGACCTAAATGCAAGACCAGAAACCATCAAACACTTAGAGGAGAATGCAGGCAAAACACTCAAGGACATAAATCAAAGCAAGATCTTCTCTGACCCACCTACTAGAATAGCAGAACAAAATAATTTGATATGCAACTAAAAGTCAAAGGTGAGGCATAAAATACAAACATATGCTAATAATAGGAAATGTCAGGGTGGTGCAAAAAAGAATCTTTGCTTAAAATGAGCAATAGTTTTTAAGGAAACCACAAGAGTGCCTTTTTAATTTTTGTATTTCTTTAAAGTTTTTACAGAGTTTTGTTGTTCACAGACATGCATGTTCCCAGATCAGTCATATGCATATCCCTGGTCCCCTCCCCACTACCAGGGCCCCCCATCCCACCCCTCCAGGCCATCACACCAAGCCATTGTAAGAACTCCTATTCCCTTAGCACAAGGACAATAGCCATCTTTTCACACATGATAGTATCAGTTTCCATGTTATTCCCTCTATGTCTCCCACCCACTGTTCATTCACCACAGTGTCCATATGTCTGTTCTCTGTCTGTTTTCCCATGGGTTCACTGCATGTGTTATCATTACGCTTTTGCTAGATTCCATATATATGTGTTAGTATACTGTACTTGTCTTTCTCTTTTTGACTTACTTCACTTTTTAGGATAGGTTCTAGATCCAACCACCTCATTAAGACTGATTCTACTGCATTTCTTTTAACAGCTGGGTAGTATTCCATTGTATATATGTACCAGAGCTTCTGTATCCATTCATTCGTCGATGGACATCTAGGTTGCTTCCATGTTCTAGCTATTGTATAGAGAACTGCAATGAATACTGGGATACATGTGCTTCTTTCAGTTTTGATTTCATCAGGGTATAAGCCTAAGAGTGAGATTGCTGGATCATATGGTGCTTCTATTTTTAGTTTTTAAAGAAATCTCCATACTATCTTCCATAGCAGCTGTATTAATTTACATTCCCACCAGCAATGCAAGACTGTTCCCTTTTCTCCACACCCTCTCCAGCATTTATTGTCTGTCGATTTGTTGATGACGGCCATTCTGATGGGTGTGAGGTGATATCTCATTGTTGTTTTGACATTCCCTGACACCATACACAATGATCAGCTCAAAATGGATTAAAGACCTAAATGCAAGACCAGAAACCATCAAACACTTAGAGGAGAATGCAGGCAAAACACTCAAGGACATAAATCAAAGCAAGATCTTCTCTGACCCACCTACTAGAATAGCAGAACTAAAAACAAAAATTAACATGTGGGACCTAACAAAACTTAAAAGCTTTTGTACAGCAAAAGAAATTACAAAAAAGCTGAACAGACAGCCCACAGAAAGGGAGAAAATCATAACAAATGAAATAACAGAAAGAAAAATCTACAAGCAACTCAGACAACTCAGCACCGGAAAAATGAAAAACCCAATCAAAAAATGGGAAAAAGATCTAAATAGACATCTCACCAAAGAGGACATACAGATGACCAAAAAGCACAGGAAACAATGCTCAACCTCACTTATTATTAGAGAAATGCAAAACAAGAGTGCTTTTTGACAAACCCTCAGCCTGGGAAAACACTTGAAGTGTTGCCATTAATTGCTATTGAAACTTTACACAAATACCAAAAGGGACATTTTCTAATTTTGCTCACATAAATGTGAAGTGTGGGGAACAACCTGAAGAAAGCTATAAACATTAACACATCTATTTTCTAACTCAGTGTTCCTCAATCTCTGCTCTGCTGTGTATTATGAGCTAGATCCTTCTCTGTGGTGGTCTCTTTTTTGTACATTGTAAGGTGTTTAGAAGGATTCTTGCCCATTGTGTACCCCATCCCAGTATGACAGTGAAAAATGTCTATGGATGTGACTCATTGTCCTCTGGGAGAAATAATCTTTCTTGATTGAGAAGTACAGTTTTAAGTAGATAATAGCAAATAGTTAAAAATCTTTGCTATAAGAGTAATCTGTTGAAAAATAATAGGAGAGACTTCCACATGTGTATCATAGCCGCACTGAAATGCTATACAGACACTGAAATAATGAACCAGAATTACACTGGCTGATTGAAGCAAGTTCCTAAGGTATTACTGATTTTTAAAAATGGAAGAAAAAATAGCAGAAAAACAGACCACACTAAAATATAAAGAGTCTTAATAAGGTGCACAGGATTGTGTTAATACATTTGTGTAAATGTGTATGAATATTGATATGTGAAAGACCTAAATGCAAGACCAGAAACCATCAAACACTTAGAGGAGAATGCAGGCAAAACACTCAAGGACATAAATCAAAGCAAGATCTTCTCTGACCCACCTACTAGAATAGCAGAACTAAAAACAAAAATTAACATGTGGGACCTAACAAAACTTAAAAGCTTTTGTACAGCAAAAGAAATTACAAAAAAGCTGAACAGACAGCCCACAGAAAGGGAGAAAATCATAACAAATGAAATAACAGAAAGAAAAATCTACAAGCAACTCAGACAACTCAGCACCGGAAAAATGAAAAACCCAATCAAAAAATGGGAAAAAGATCTAAATAGACATCTCACCAAAGAGGACATACAGATGACCAAAAAGCACAGGAAACAATGCTCAACCTCACTTATTATTAGAGAAATGCAAAACAAGAGTGCTTTTTGACAAACCCTCAGCCTGGGAAAACACTTGAAGTGTTGCCATTAATTGCTATTGAAACTTTACACAAATACCAAAAGGGACATTTTCTAATTTTGCTCACATAAATGTGAAGTGTGGGGAACAACCTGAAGAAAGCTATAAACATTAACACATCTATTTTCTAACTCAGTGTTCCTCAATCTCTGCTCTGCTGTGTATTATGAGCTAGATCCTTCTCTGTGGTGGTCTCTTTTTTGTACATTGTAAGGTGTTTAGAAGGATTCTTGCCCATTGTGTACCCCATCCCAGTATGACAGTGAAAAATGTCTATGGATGTGACTCATTGTCCTCTGGGAGAAATAATCTTTCTTGATTGAGAAGTACAGTTTTAAGTAGATAATAGCAAATAGTTAAAAATCTTTGCTATAAGAGTAATCTGTTGAAAAATAATAGGAGAGACTTCCACATGTGTATCATAGCCGCACTGAAATGCTATACAGACACTGAAATAATGAACCAGAATTACACTGGCTGATTGAAGCAAGTTCCTAAGGTATTACTGATTTTTAAAAATGGAAGAAAAAATAGCAGAAAAACAGACCACACTAAAATATAAAGAGTCTTAATAAGGTGCACAGGATTGTGTTAATACATTTGTGTAAATGTGTATGAATATTGATATGTGCATAATTTAGAAAGATAAACTTTAAAGAAAATTAAAATCTTATAGAAAAAATGTCATTAAAATGAAATCAAGTTAATTATATTATTTTATAAAAAATGAGTATGTAAAACATTGAATGAATAGCTAACTTATACAAAGACAAAAATGTATTAATTTAGAGATACCAACATGAGTCATGAATTCAAAATTAAAATTGACAAAGACTTGAACATGAAATAATATAACAGAAGTATGTTTAAAATGTGGGGAGGCAGCCATATCTAAATTATAACTTCATATAGAAATAGATTGTTTTACATACACTTATACAATATAAAGGTGATTCTTAGTGCAATGGTAAAGAATCTCTTCCCAATAATGGCAAAGGATGATGAAACTTTTAGAAAAGAATGTAATCATAATGCTGAGGGAAACATTAAGGAACAGAGGTGTGAAAGCTAGTTGGAAACATATATAAAGGGCTGGCTATTACAGCTTAGAATGTGGGAGAAATTTCAGTTTTGTTTTTGTTTATAGCAAATGTGGGCTTTCTAGGTGGTGCTAGTGATAAGGAATCCAGCTGCCAATACAAGAGACTAAAGAGATGTGGGATCAATCTCTGGATTGGGAAGATTTCCTGGAGAAGGAAATGGAAACCTACTATGGTATTCTTGTCTGGAAAACCCTGTGGACAGAGGAGCCTGGCGGTCTACAGTCCGTTGGGCTGCAAAGAGTCAGACACGACTGAACACACACACATAGCAGCTGTTGACACACAGACAATATTAAAGAGACAGGCAACAAAAAAAAAAAAAAAGAGAGACAGGCTAAGTATGTTGCTAATAAAAATAAAAAGCAATGCATGAGATATAATGCACACACTATGACTATGGGAAGTAGTACTCTACTGCATATTCATAAGTTGCTAGTGTACAGTAGATTCCAAAAGATCTTATCACAAGAAAAAACTATACATACAGTATGTATGATGACAGATGCTAACTAGATGGATTGTGGTGATCATTTAGAAACATAAACAACTGCAGCATCATTATGCTGTATAGCAGTAACTGATATATTTTATATGTCAATTATATCACACATTCTTTTTTGAAAACAATGAAGAGAACACTATGATTGATAGATTTAACAAACAAAATGAATAACCTCTTGTACAATCCCCACAAATATATCTACATGGATATAAAAGAACTAAATGAAAAACAGTCAGCTTTTTGTAAAGAAACAATTCTTTGTTTAAATGCATTCAATTAAAAAAAAGAAATAATAGCACACTGACACCACTATATAGAACAAGGAATTTCTTCAGACTTTTTTTAAAAAGAGAAACACTGAATGGCTAACAAGCTCACAAATATGCTCATCCTCATGAGTAATAAAATATTTGCAAGATAGAGCTTATTAGCATATCTCTTATCACCAATGAAATAAAGATTTCTTAATATAAATTTAAAACATTTCTTTTTCTCCCACTTCTTCTTTTGATTGAATTCTGGCTATTATAATTTAATTATCAACACTGACAATTGCATTTTGGAATGCAATGTTCAATTTATTTTTGATCATTATAAATAAATATATTAAATTATTAGGAGAGTCAGCAGAAGGCTATAGTGATTTCTAGTATGTGGGTATGTCAGATTGCCTCACTGGTGACTTCAAGTACATATTCTTGATTTCTCTCCTCACTGACTTCCTCCTGCAGTGTCTATGGAACTCTCAGACTCACGTGCTTGGAAACTTTAAGAGAAGGTTTCTGTGTGGAAGTCCAAATTCTCCCCTAAATAGTTGATGATGCAGACTCAGGCTATATCTCCTTACAAAACCAGAAGAGCTCAAGCACTGAACTCTCAGCCAACTTGAGAACTACAAAAGGAACAGCCACATCCTGTTCAACAAAATGTGGCACAGGCTAAGGGACTGAAGCAGAGGAGATATTTGCAGTTTCCTGTGTCAGCTCAGTTGGCATGTTTTCCTCTTGTTGCTCAACCTCCAAGTACATGATTTCCCTTGGGGTCACTGGTCTGGACAGAACAGAACTTTTCTTCTGCTGATTCTCTGTTCCTAGGAGACTGAATTATAAGTTAGATAAATTCAGTTTAATTTCCTTCAACCTAGCTTCTAGACGTTCATCACTGAGTTCAAATTCTCACAAAAAAATTCTTTTTGAAAACAATGAAGAGAACACTATGATTGATAGATTTAACAAACAAAATGAATAACCTCTTGTACAATCCCCACAAATATATCTACATGGATATAAAAGAACTAAATGAAAAACAGTCAGCTTTTTGTAAAGAAACAATTCTTTGTTTAAATGCATTCAATTAAAAAAAAGAAATAATAGCACACTGACACCACTATATAGAACAAGGAATTTCTTCAGACTTTTTTTAAAAAGAGAAACACTGAATGGCTAACAAGCTCACAAATATGCTCATCCTCATGAGTAATAAAATATTTGCAAGATAGAGCTTATTAGCATATCTCTTATCACCAATGAAATAAAGATTTCTTAATATAAATTTAAAACATTTCTTTTTCTCCCACTTCTTCTTTTGATTGAATTCTGGCTATTATAATTTAATTATCAACACTGACAATTGCATTTTGGAATGCAATGTTCAATTTATTTTTGATCATTATAAATAAATATATTAAATTATTAGGAGAGTCAGCAGAAGGCTATAGTGATTTCTAGTATGTGGGTATGTCAGATTGCCTCACTGGTGACTTCAAGTACATATTCTTGATTTCTCTCCTCACTGACTTCCTCCTGCAGTGTCTATGGAACTCTCAGACTCACGTGCTTGGAAACTTTAAGAGAAGGTTTCTGTGTGGAAGTCCAAATTCTCCCCTAAATAGTTGATGATGCAGACTCAGGCTATATCTCCTTACAAAACCAGAAGAGCTCAAGCACTGAACTCTCAGCCAACTTGAGAACTACAAAAGGAACAGCCACATCCTGTTCAACAAAATGTGGCACAGGCTAAGGGACTGAAGCAGAGGAGATATTTGCAGTTTCCTGTGTCAGCTCAGTTGGCATGTTTTCCTCTTGTTGCTCAACCTCCAAGTACATGATTTCCCTTGGGGTCACTGGTCTGGACAGAACAGAACTTTTCTTCTGCTGATTCTCTGTTCCTAGGAGACTGAATTATAAGTTAGATAAATTCAGTTTTTATTACTCTTTCTCCTTCCAACGCTCTAAGCCTTCTAAGACGTCATCACATCACTGAGTTCAAATTCTCTCAAAAATGTAATATTGAGAATTTGTCTTAATCAAGTCACATGGGTCTTCAAAGCTTTCGTATGTGGTGGGGATATAATTCATGAAATCTGTAAAAATTGCTCTTCACCTCGTCAAAGGCAAAATAACTGTACATCTTTAAAATAAAACCTTTGAATTTATATGTTCTGGATTCATAATAGCTTTTCCAAGCAAATAAGATATTTCCCAGTTATATCAGAGGTTATGAGGTATCCTTTAGTCCCTCATTGCTTATAACTAGAAGAGAGATTTTTATATGTTGTTATATATTATAAGCTAGTATAACATATTATGTATGAAAGTTACTAAATCGTGTCCAACTCTTTGTGACCCCATGAACTGTAGGTGGTCAGGCTCCTCTGTCCAGGGTATTTCCCAGGCAAGAATAATGGTGTGGGCTGCCATTTCCTTCTCCAGGGGATCTTGCCAATACAGAGATTGAATCTGAGTCTCCTGCATTTCAGGCGGATTCTTTACCATCTGAACAATTGTCAAATTTAGTTTTTAAAACAGTGCATTCTTACAGGTAGTACTTTTATGAGCTCCATTCTCCATTGAAGAAATGGAACTCAGAGATTGAATGTCTTGCTCAGCAGAATAAACCAAGTAGGAGATGAAGTCTGACCAAAGTCTCTCAGTTCTTGAACTAAGGGGGCAGTGATTCTCAACCAGGCATTATTTTGCACCTGGGTATATTTGGCAGTATCTGAAGGGATGCTGCTAATCTTTGAAAAAGCACAGACAAGCACACAAAACAAATGGAACAATAAGATGGTGAGAGACCCTATTTTACACCAGAACATGTATTCAATTGGCCAGAAAGTTTGTGCAGGGTTTTCTGTACCTTTTTTTTTTTTTTTGGAGGGGGAGTGGGTTGGGGAGGGAAGAGGTCGGGCGGGCCATTTCTATTGGTCTTTCATTTATCTATTTTCATCCATCTTTGTTCTTTGGCCTGTGTGGGCCTCCCATTGCAGTGGCGTCTCTTGTTGCAGAGCACCGGCTCTGGGCTCATGCGCTCCAGAGCTCTGGCTCGGTAATTGGACACATCGGTCCAGCCGCTCCGTGGCACGTGGGATCTTCCCAGGTCAGGGATGGAACCGGTGCCAATTGCCCTGCAAGGCAGTGTCCTTACCACTGGACCACCAGGGAAGCCCTTTCTATACTTTTTTAAAGGAAAAATCTGAAAGAAATGTTTGGCCAACCCAGTATAAATTCACTGTGCCTGTAAATCACCAAGGATTACAGTTCTAATGCAAATTCTGATTCATCATATATTGCCTAGTAGACACAAGGAGTGTTTCTAACAAGATCCCAGGTGTTATTGATACTGCAGATCCAGGTCTGTGGATCACACTTTGGGTAGCAAGGCTGTGGTTCTGTGTCAGAGTCAGGTATACACAGTTTCAGTCTTCACCAAGAATGTTTTTGAAGATAATGTTGGAAGAGAAATTTTTCACTTACTTTATAGGTGATTACATATAACTTCTCATCATAAACACAACAATCAATCCTTCACCCTAATGAAAATAAGGCCTTTCACATGGACACCAAACCCCAGACATCAATGAATAGATACATAGCATGAAAGTGAAATATTTCACTTAGTAATACAAAGTATAGTCTAAATTTTCTACCTATTGATATATTTTTCTGACTTAAAGGCCATGTTAAGTAAATATATTCAAATGAGTGCTTTCATGCAGACTCTGCTTGGAAACTTATATCTAACTAACCTTTGCCAGTGACTAAGGTAAGCACTGTGACCACTGCTAAGTGAGAGAACACAATCCTAAACAGAAAAATAAAACTGAATGGCCACCCCTGAAACATATTATATGTTAAAGACTCCATTTTCAAGGAAAGTATTTAGGGCAGTAATTTACAGAGGAATGGCGTTCACAAAATGAAAACTACAGTCTAAGTTGTCCTCTGTTATAAAATTATATACAATAGCTTGATTAGTTAATATGGTTCTCCCCCACCCCACCATGTTACTTTTACTTATAACAATTATTTCAGAAACACAAGGGAAAAATTTATTAAGAATGATATATTTCATTTGAGGAGAAATTATTCTTAAGCAATCCATCCATTCCCACGAAATAAATAAGGATACAACTGAGAGATGGAATGCACAGTTGGGAAACAATTTATACTTTCCACAAGTTGGTGGCACTTCACATATAGAGGAGACTTTTTAAAATGAGAGTGAAGGATCTTAGGTAAGAGATCACCACCTATGAATCATGTCATTAAGAAAGGTGTGACAATTGATAAGGTGGCCTTCCTGGTGGATTTCACAGGAAACATGGAGGATTTCCAAATCTGTATAGAAGTTGTGACTCTATTCATCTTTGTTAACAAGTAATACTGGGAACTCATGAGTCAAACAGTGGAACCAGCAGTCCACAGGGTGGAGGGTTCCTGGTGACAGGATAATACGGGATTTAACAGATGGCCATGGAGTGGTCTGAGGCCTTTTTGGTCAGGAAAATGTTGTTCTCATCTGCAAAAGTAGGTGAATGTATGTTCCTAGATTATGACTTTGCTGTCTGTGGGATAGTGGTGATGGTGAAACATATCTTAAAAAAAAAAATTAGGAAAGAAGACATACATATGTGTGAGGAGGTGGGAGTCAGAGACAGTGGCCATGGGGATAAATACCTTTCACATGGACACCAAACCCCAGACATCAATGAATAGATACATAGCATGAAAGTGAAATATTTCACTTAGTAATACAAAGTATAGTCTAAATTTTCTACCTATTGATATATTTTTCTGACTTAAAGGCCATGTTAAGTAAATATATTCAAATGAGTGCTTTCATGCAGACTCTGCTTGGAAACTTATATCTAACTAACCTTTGCCAGTGACTAAGGTAAGCACTGTGACCACTGCTAAGTGAGAGAACACAATCCTAAACAGAAAAATAAAACTGAATGGCCACCCCTGAAACATATTATATGTTAAAGACTCCATTTTCAAGGAAAGTATTTAGGGCAGTAATTTACAGAGGAATGGCGTTCACAAAATGAAAACTACAGTCTAAGTTGTCCTCTGTTATAAAATTATATACAATAGCTTGATTAGTTAATATGGTTCTCCCCCACCCCACCATGTTACTTTTACTTATAACAATTATTTCAGAAACACAAGGGAAAAATTTATTAAGAATGATATATTTCATTTGAGGAGAAATTATTCTTAAGCAATCCATCCATTCCCACGAAATAAATAAGGATACAACTGAGAGATGGAATGCACAGTTGGGAAACAATTTATACTTTCCACAAGTTGGTGGCACTTCACATATAGAGGAGACTTTTTAAAATGAGAGTGAAGGATCTTAGGTAAGAGATCACCACCTATGAATCATGTCATTAAGAAAGGTGTGACAATTGATAAGGTGGCCTTCCTGGTGGATTTCACAGGAAACATGGAGGATTTCCAAATCTGTATAGAAGTTGTGACTCTATTCATCTTTGTTAACAAGTAATACTGGGAACTCATGAGTCAAACAGTGGAACCAGCAGTCCACAGGGTGGAGGGTTCCTGGTGACAGGATAATACGGGATTTAACAGATGGCCATGGAGTGGTCTGAGGCCTTTTTGGTCAGGAAAATGTTGTTCTCATCTGCAAAAGTAGGTGAATGTATGTTCCTAGATTATGACTTTGCTGTCTGTGGGATAGTGGTGATGGTGAAACATATCTTAAAAAAAAAAATTAGGAAAGAAGACATACATATGTGTGAGGAGGTGGGAGTCAGAGACAGTGGCCATGGGGATAAATAGGTTTTCAAACACAGTGATCAGGTACTTGGAAAGAAAGAACCCAAGTATGATGAGATGTAACTCTGGTCCCTGTGATAATCCTAGAGGAAGAAATTGTGAAAGTTGGGTATCATTTCCTGGTTCCAGGTGGTCCCCATCAACACTTCTTGATTTTTGTCTGCTTAATAGTAGCCATTCTGGCCCATGGTATGTGTATCTCATTGGGGTTTTGGTGTCCATTTCTCTGAAGATTAATTAATGATGTCTAGCCACTTTTAACTTTTTGGTTAGCCATCTGTATCTCTTTCATAAAAAATGTCTACTGTGGATCCTCTACCCATTATAATGTGGTCATTTATTTTTTGAGTTGACTACATTTTCTTTTTGAATACTAGCTCCTTTTGGATATAAAACATGCAAAATATTTTTCTCTAGGAGTAGGTTTCTTTTTAGTTTTGTTGCTGGTTTCCTTCAATGCACAAAGTTTTTTGTTTGATGTACTTCTGTTTGTTTATTTTTACTTTCATTTCTCTTGCCTGGGAAAATATAGCCCCCAAATATTTCTAAGACAGATATCCAGGGACTACGGTTTTTGCTTTATTCTATGATTTTTAATGTTTCAGAGCTTATATTTAAGTCTTTAATCTGTGTTTAATTAATCTTTGTATGTGATATAATAGTGTGGCTAAGTTGCATTCTTTTCCCTGAATTTATCCAGTTCAGAAAATACTCTTTTCCATTTTGTGATTCTTACCAATAAAGTAGTTACTGCTATTTTTAATGCCTTTTTCCTTTTAACATTGTACTGTAATTGTTTAAATACTAGTATAGTATATATTTTCAATTTTCTGATTCTGTCATCTTACTTAATCTTTGAAATACTTTGTCTTCTCATATCAGGTAGAAGAAAGCATTTCAATGTTGCTTATAAGAATGTTCAGGGTGTTTTAACTTCCACAGCTTGTCTTTATCTGGGAGAAATTTTTCTGTTGGGGATCGTGGTGATGGTGAAACATATCTTAAAAAAAAAAATTAGGAAAGAAGACATACATATGTGTGAGGAGGTGGGAGTCAGAGACAGTGGCCATGGGGATAAATAGGTTTTCAAACACAGTGATCAGGTACTTGGAAAGAAAGAACCCAAGTATGATGAGATGTAACTCTGGTCCCTGTGATAATCCTAGAGGAAGAAATTGTGAAAGTTGGGTATCATTTCCTGGTTCCAGGTGGTCCCCATCAACACTTCTTGATTTTTGTCTGCTTAATAGTAGCCATTCTGGCCCATGGTATGTGTATCTCATTGGGGTTTTGGTGTCCATTTCTCTGAAGATTAATTAATGATGTCTAGCCACTTTTAACTTTTTGGTTAGCCATCTGTATCTCTTTCATAAAAAATGTCTACTGTGGATCCTCTACCCATTATAATGTGGTCATTTATTTTTTGAGTTGACTACATTTTCTTTTTGAATACTAGCTCCTTTTGGATATAAAACATGCAAAATATTTTTCTCTAGGAGTAGGTTTCTTTTTAGTTTTGTTGCTGGTTTCCTTCAATGCACAAAGTTTTTTGTTTGATGTACTTCTGTTTGTTTATTTTTACTTTCATTTCTCTTGCCTGGGAAAATATAGCCCCCAAATATTTCTAAGACAGATATCCAGGGACTACGGTTTTTGCTTTATTCTATGATTTTTAATGTTTCAGAGCTTATATTTAAGTCTTTAATCTGTGTTTAATTAATCTTTGTATGTGATATAATAGTGTGGCTAAGTTGCATTCTTTTCCCTGAATTTATCCAGTTCAGAAAATACTCTTTTCCATTTTGTGATTCTTACCAATAAAGTAGTTACTGCTATTTTTAATGCCTTTTTCCTTTTAACATTGTACTGTAATTGTTTAAATACTAGTATAGTATATATTTTCAATTTTCTGATTCTGTCATCTTACTTAATCTTTGAAATACTTTGTCTTCTCATATCAGGTAGAAGAAAGCATTTCAATGTTGCTTATAAGAATGTTCAGGGTGTTTTAACTTCCACAGCTTGTCTTTATCTGGGAGAAAATGTTTATTTCTCTTTCATATCTGAATGATAAATTTTCTGGGTAGAGTATTCTGATTGACAGCTTTTATGTATCACAGCATTTTGAGTGTGCATTCTCTCTTGGCTAGTGGACTGAGAAATCTGCTCACTTTGTTGGCTACTCTTCTTTATTCTGGAAGCGTGCAACACTCTTTCCTCATTGTTAGTGACCCTGATGCTGCTGTCATCTTTGCTGAGGAATCCTGAGAATGGTGGGCTCTATTGCCACATCCAGGGTGACCAAGGTTGAAGGTTGTACCGTCCGTACTACCTGGTTCCGTGTGACTGTAGATGTTGCTGTATCCAGGAGGCCACGGTCATGTGTACCACTTCCACTGATGTTACCAGGTCCTCTGGGGCTATGGGCTCAGCTGCTTCAGTCATAGGGCTGAGACCAGGGTTCACTGCTTCTGTCATTATCCTGGTTCCATCTTCTCTACATGAAAAATGTACCCACCTTCGGATATACAACTGTGTGTACCTCTGGAGTCCTGATACATTGGGTAGAAACAGTTGAATTATGGATGTTTTCCTAGTTGTTGTTTGAAGGACTGAGACAAAGGGAATGTCTTCTGCCACCCTGATGCTAATGCCACCAATAATAACTTATTTTCCCACAAACTGCATGCATGAATTAAAATACATATGTAAGTGAAGTGGACTATCATATATTAGTGAAGAAAGAATTGCCACATGGCTGCATACGACCTCATGGATGAGCTTTAGAGTTACAACATATACAATTACAGATAAACATAGACTCATGAGGGACCCAAGAGAGATAAAAATGCCTCAATATTAACACTCATATCATATTAAAACATTCACTATTAGGGTGAGTGGTTCAGTAATAACTAACTGAATAAAATATAAAATTGTACAACACTAAGCACAATTATAATAATATTCCATTTCTATGCATTTAAGCTGATAAATATAACATTCAACATACTGTTTGGAATTTTATTACAGAAAATTTATTAAGAAGATGTGAGATGTATATATATATTCCATTTCAATAATATTTCAATTGTGTAAATATATATACGTATGAATAATATTCCATTCTATATATGTATGCATATATATATATAAAATGGAATATTATTTGTCCATAAAAGAATGAAATAATGCCATTTCCAGCAACATGGATGGACCTAGAGATTATCATACTAAGTGAAGTAAGCCAGACAAAGACAGACAAATATGTTATATCACTTACATGTGAAATCCTTAAAAAATGATACAAATGAACTTATTTATAAAACAGACTCACAGACATGGAAAAACAAACTTATGATTACTAAAGGTGATATCAGGGACAGAGTTAAACTAGAGGTTTGGGGTTAACATATACACACTATTATAAAAAAAAAAAAAGTTACTCCATTGCAGTTTTCTCCCAGGTAAGCAGTAGATTAGCAAATATGTTTGTTTACACAAATTGTGACTCTGAACCACATACCTGGAATAAATGTACAAGCTCTCTGTGAACTGTCTTTGATCATGAAATATATATACATACATATATATGTATAAAGAATTGACCCTTGAACAATGCAGAATTTGGGACAAAGCCCAGATTTGCAGAATCTGGGCATCTTCCCAGGTGGTGTAGTGGTAAAGAATCTGCCTGCCATCGCAGAAAATGCAAAGAGAAGCATGTCTCGTCCTGGATCAGGAAGCTGCCCTGGAGTAGGAAATGGCAACCAACTCCAGTATTCTTGCGTAGAGAATTCCAAGGGCAGAGGAAGTTGGCAGGCTACAGTCCACAGGGTTGCAAAGAGTCAGAAATGACTAAGCAATGACACACACACACTCCTTATCCACAGTTCCATAGTCTCTGATTCAGCCAACCCTCTTGTAAAAGTATGTGAATTGCCTTAGATTTTACTTGTACTTTGTTATATGAGTTAATCATTTTATGACTATTCTTTCAGGAAAACAAGGCAAAAATTACTTGGGATGATATATGCCATTTAAGAAGAAATTGTTCTTCATGTTATTCCATAAATAGTGCTATTGCCCAGATATTTCAAATCCAAAGTTCAGAGAATTTTGAAGTAGAACAAAGCAAAAATTTTAAAAAGTGCTTATAGACTGGTGTGTGTATGCTAAATCGCTTCAGTAATGTCTGACTTTTTGATACCCTATTTATTGTAGAGCTCCTCTGTCCATGGGTCTCCTCATATATATATATAATGGAATATTATTTGTCAGTAAAAGAATGAAATAATGCCATTTCCAGCAACATGGATGGACCTAGAGATTATCATACTAAGTGAAGTAAGCCAGACAAATATGTTATATCACTTACATGTGAAATCTTTAAAAAAATGATACAAATGAACTTATTTATAAAACAGACTCACAGACTTGGCAAAGAAACTTATGATTACAAAGGTGATATCAGGGACAGAGTTAAACTAGAGGTTTGGGGTTAACATATACACACTATTATAAAAAAAAAAAAAGTTACTCCATTGCAGTTTTCTCCCAGGTAAGCAGTAGATTAGCAAATATGTTTGTTTACACAAATTGTGACTCTGAACCACATACCTGGAATAAATGTACAAGCTCTCTGTGAACTGTCTTTGATCATGAAATATATATACATACATATATATGTATAAAGAATTGACCCTTGAACAATGCAGAATTTGGGACAAAGCCCAGATTTGCAGAATCTGGGCATCTTCCCAGGTGGTGTAGTGGTAAAGAATCTGCCTGCCATCGCAGAAAATGCAAAGAGAAGCATGTCTCGTCCTGGATCAGGAAGCTGCCCTGGAGTAGGAAATGGCAACCAACTCCAGTATTCTTGCGTAGAGAATTCCAAGGGCAGAGGAAGTTGGCAGGCTACAGTCCACAGGGTTGCAAAGAGTCAGAAATGACTAAGCAATGACACACACACACTCCTTATCCACAGTTCCATAGTCTCTGATTCAGCCAACCCTCTTGTAAAAGTATGTGAATTGCCTTAGATTTTACTTGTACTTTGTTATATGAGTTAATCATTTTATGACTATTCTTTCAGGAAAACAAGGCAAAAATTACTTGGGATGATATATGCCATTTAAGAAGAAATTGTTCTTCATGTTATTCCATAAATAGTGCTATTGCCCAGATATTTCAAATCCAAAGTTCAGAGAATTTTGAAGTAGAACAAAGCAAAAATTTTAAAAAGTGCTTATAGACTGGTGTGTGTATGCTAAATCGCTTCAGTAATGTCTGACTTTTTGATACCCTATTTATTGTAGAGCTCCTCTGTCCATGGGTCTCTCTAGTCTAGAATGCTGGAATGGGTAGCCATTCTCTTCTTCAGGGTATCTTCCCAACCCAGGGATCGAACCTGTGTCTCCTGCATTGGCAGGCAGATTCTTCACCACTAGCACCACCTGGGAAGGCCAGGCTTAGTAAAGTGAGTCACTGGATTTGTATAGAGAACTTGAATTAACATAAAATGAGAATTCCTTGAAACAAAGAGATGGAGTAAATTTTATTCCACAATAGACAAAAAATATCTCAATTTCTGGTTGTAAGACTATCTTCAGGGCAGTCAAGGGCTATTCATCATCAAAGAAACTGACTGTTTAGTTACTGCCATTCCATTGAATATCTTCAGAGTTCCCTTTATGTCTTTCTTGCTCAGGAAGCAGATAAAGAGGGTCAGCATGGGTGTGTTAGTGATGAACAAAGAAATGACAAAGAAAAAAGTGATAAGGTATAGTTTCATATTTTACTATTGTATTAAATTGAACCAAATGTCTTTGGTTTCCAAGTTGGAATTTTTTTCCAGAGGAATAGTATAACTCATGATTATTCCTTTAGTAAATGGAAGAAAATTCTCAGTATAAAAAACATTTCATTCTGTAGATATTATCCATGATAAATCTATGAAGTATCATGAGACAAAAAAAAGTAATTTCACCGAAGGTTGCAAATCTATTTAGAGAAGTAGGAAAAAAATGACAAAGGAAAAAATGTAACTAAGAACATATAGGATCGTCAGGTGAGCTAGCTGACCTGTATAAAAAAGTTGAAATCAAATAAATGGAAAAACCAGACAGTAAATTGAAGGAGCAATGCTCTTTTCACATTCTGATGAGAGAAATATAATCTCAGCCTATCAGGCATTGTGTCTTACAAAAACCAACACTTCATCTACCTCAGGACAGTTGATTCTATTAGAGCTGTCATTCCAAAGAATTTTCTTAGAGCCCTCTTGATGTCTTTGTTCCTCAGACTGTAGATGAAGGGGTTCAGCTTTCAAAAGTGAACTTATAGACTGGTGTGTGTATGCTAAATCGCTTCAGTAATGTCTGACTTTTTGATACCCTATTTATTGTAGAGCTCCTCTGTCCATGGGTCTCTCTAGTCTAGAATGCTGGAATGGGTAGCCATTCTCTTCTTCAGGGTATCTTCCCAACCCAGGGATCGAACCTGTGTCTCCTGCATTGGCAGGCAGATTCTTCACCACTAGCACCACCTGGGAAGGCCAGGCTTAGTAAAGTGAGTCACTGGATTTGTATAGAGAACTTGAATTAACATAAAATGAGAATTCCTTGAAACAAAGAGATGGAGTAAATTTTATTCCACAATAGACAAAAAATATCTCAATTTCTGGTTGTAAGACTATCTTCAGGGCAGTCAAGGGCTATTCATCATCAAAGAAACTGACTGTTTAGTTACTGCCATTCCATTGAATATCTTCAGAGTTCCCTTTATGTCTTTCTTGCTCAGGAAGCAGATAAAGAGGGTCAGCATGGGTGTGTTAGTGATGAACAAAGAAATGACAAAGAAAAAAGTGATAAGGTATAGTTTCATATTTTACTATTGTATTAAATTGAACCAAATGTCTTTGGTTTCCAAGTTGGAATTTTTTTCCAGAGGAATAGTATAACTCATGATTATTCCTTTAGTAAATGGAAGAAAATTCTCAGTATAAAAAACATTTCATTCTGTAGATATTATCCATGATAAATCTATGAAGTATCATGAGACAAAAAAAAGTAATTTCACCGAAGGTTGCAAATCTATTTAGAGAAGTAGGAAAAAAATGACAAAGGAAAAAATGTAACTAAGAACATATAGGATCGTCAGGTGAGCTAGCTGACCTGTATAAAAAAGTTGAAATCAAATAAATGGAAAAACCAGACAGTAAATTGAAGGAGCAATGCTCTTTTCACATTCTGATGAGAGAAATATAATCTCAGCCTATCAGGCATTGTGTCTTACAAAAACCAACACTTCATCTACCTCAGGACAGTTGATTCTATTAGAGCTGTCATTCCAAAGAATTTTCTTAGAGCCCTCTTGATGTCTTTGTTCCTCAGACTGTAGATGAAGGGGTTCAGCATGGGTGTGACCACAGTGTACATCACAGAGGCTGTTGCACTTGAGTGTGAGCTGTGAGTGATAGCAGGGGCAAAGTACACGCCTAAGACTGTACAATAAAATAAAGAGACAACTGAGAGGTGAGATGCACAGGTGGAAAATGCCTTGTACTTCCCCTGAGCTGACGAGATTCTTCGTATGGAGGAAACTATCTTAGAGTAAGAATAACATATCCCAGCAAATGGACCACCACCTAAGAGTCCAACTGCAAAGTACATCATGGTCTTATTAAGAAAGGTGTCAGAACAGGCACGTTGAATCACCTCTTTGAATTCACAGAAGAAGTGGGGGATTTCCAAAACTGTACAGAAAGACAGCCTCAGGGCCAGTAAAGTTTGTAGCAAGGAATTCAGGGCACCTGTCAGCCAGGACCCCAGAACCAGCAGTGCACAGAGAGTAGGGTTCATGATGACTGTGTAGCTCAGGGGGTGGCAGATGGCCACATATCGGTCATAGGACATCACTGTTAGGAGGAAGTCGTCCAACTGTACAAATAGAAGGAAAAAATATATCTGAGTGAAGCATTCTTCATAGGAAATGACTTTGCTTTGTGTCTGTATATTCACCAGCATCTTTGGGATGGTGATGGAGGTAAAACAGATGTCCACAAAAGACAGGTTGGAGAGGAAGAAGTACATGGGGGTGTGGAGGTGGGAGTCTGAGCTGACGGCTAGGATGATGAGCACGTTTCCAAACACAGTGATCAGGTACATGGAGAGGAAAAGGCCAAATATGAGCGGCTGCCATTCTAGTTCTTCTGAAAATCCCAGAAGAAGAAATTCTGAAATTTGTGTTATGTTGCCTGTCACCATGTTTTGATAGTCACTACTAGGAAAGAAAAAAGAACATAATTAATTTTGACACAGATGGGCATTAACATAATGAAAAGTTGTAAATTATATATTTCTGTCATATTTAAGGGATCTTCTGTGACATCTGTGATTAGAGATTCCTATCACATACTCAGGCTTTCTGCCAACAGGTCAATTTAAATGCAAAAATTCTTTCATGCATTTGAAGAATTTATATTGAGCACTAACTATCTTCTGGGGTGAAAGTATAGGATGCTAAAAGCAAAACTCTCTATTGTCCAATAGTGAATAAAAACATAAATGAGCAAGTATAAGATCATATTGCTATGTCTAATAATGAAAGATGTCATGGGAAAAAAACATGCAAGTATAAAACAGAGTGAATGGAAAAAACAAGCAAGTATAAGATATAAGTGAGTGGAGGTGTTATGCTTTACTGGGAAGCTCATGAATACCTGAGAAATTTGAACAGAGACCTGATGGAAGAAAAAACAGAGACATCATGTTATCTGGGGGACAGGAGTGCACTATTGAGGACAGTCAGTGAAATATCCCTGAGGATAGCACCTCTTTCAAATATTCAGGACTCAAAAGGAGGCCAAAGTGTCTAGGAGATTGAGCAAGAGGAGGAGTAAGCAGAGATGGTGTCAGAGTTTGCTAAGGAACAAGGTGGCCTCCCTGCTGCTGCCGAAACTGCAAGTCACAAAGAGTGCCTCATACACACATACTTGCTTTCACGTTTTTACTTTGCTTTAAAATTTAGAATGATTTCTTTGAATAGAAACAGATTCCCTCCTTATTTCTGTCTTCTGGGTCACACTGTTGTGTCAGTCCTTTATGGGTCACAATTTAGAGTAGATATACTGAAGTACCACTGCCCAGAAACTGCTCATTCCGCACAACACAGACACACACCAATAGAGCACATTATTGTTTATGGGCTTATTACTACCTGTGTGCGGATGCTAAGTCGCGTCAGTCATTGTGATGCTACGGACTGTAACCCCATGCTCCTCTGTCCATGGATTTTTCCAGGTAATAATACTGGAGTGGGTTGCCATTTCCTTCTCCAGGATATCTTCCTGACTCAGGGATCAAAGCTAAGGCCCCTGCATACCCTGCACTGCAAGTGAATTCTTTACCACTGAGCCACCAGGAAAGGCCTATCATTCTCTAGTTCTCGATTCAACCACAATAATTAGGAAAGAAATGATACAAAACAAGTTGTCAACATCAAATTATCTTTACGCTAGATAATTGAGAAATAGTACCTAAGTTCCAGTTGGAGAACCTCCCATGGGGCTTCATTTTAATGCGATCATTTTGTGTCCCGTGTTAAATGAAAAATTAAAAACTGTTTCAAAAATGAATAAGAAAAAAGGAAAGGAGATGTGGAGGAAAACAAGCTCCTCCTCTGTGACACATCTCTTCCTGGTTGCCTTGTGGTAGGTTGCAGGCCTTGGATTATGTATATTTCAGCTTTGTGGGCACTTCATCTTCTAGGGCAAATCTAATGATCTCAGTGATATACCTATGGTCATCCCTATGCTGAACACTTTCATCAACAAATCAGGATCTAATCAGCTCAGTTAGTCCCTGAGAGATTAGGATGACAATTCTTCCTTGATTCTGGCAGCATTCCAATTTCAATTAAATCCCGTTGATGCCCACAATACCTAATGAAGCAGCCAACAGTAACTTTTTCAAAGGAAAAGTGAGTTTATGATGAAAAACACCTTACTGTTTTATAAATGTAAGTGTGTATCCTTTTTCTATTAATGGTGGTCAAAGGAGGAAAAAAAAACATTGGTTGAAGATTGTACTAGAAAAGTATAACAATTATTGTCTGAAAATGATAAAATTATTAAAACCCATTGTTATATTAGAAATAGTAACAACAGAAAAGATGCAAAGTACAACAATAGATCAAGATTTAAATCATAATTAATGGAGGACTTTTCTACTTGATCTTAAATACAAAAATTTTGAATCAGAAAACCAGCATATGAATTGCAGATCTAACACACTTGTTGCAAGAACTTAAGTGAGACTATAGGTCCATTCTAAATGTTAATATTCTTAAGCAAAAAGTGGGAATAGTGGTGTCCATTATTCTGCATTGGTAGATGAATTTAGTCAGTGTATGTGAGAAAATAAGCATAGTTCTTCCATATGAATGATTATGACTGGTGATGAGGTTTGGCTGATTTTTTTCATTTACCTCATAAGTATCTCTATTGCTTTCCCACCTATTCCTAAAGAAGAATTATAAATTAAAGTTCAAAAGTATATCTTTTTTTCATATTAAATCCATATTTTCATGTGAATACCCAAGATGAGAGAAAATACTGTGAAATGTATGTCTGAAGAACTCTGTTGAAAGTAGTATCTACCACCATAGGACTATGTCTTTTTAATAAATACAGAACTTGCAAACATGCATCTCATATTTAAAAACTATCTTCAGTTCAACGCACGTACCTCTAAACCTACTCTTCCTACTCCCCTTACCTAGAAAACTCTTCTAATAGTCTCTAATTTTACTGGAGCTATTTTATGTTCCCAGTTCCTTTTTCATTCTCATCCAACTGGACCCTCATTTGCATCACATAATCAAAAGTGACTCATGTTGCTGAGTCCATCAACATTTCTCTTTTTAATATATTAAATACATGAGACACAAATTAATTAGCAAACCAAGAAAAATATGACAAATATCTATAGTCTGGACTAGGCAAATTAGTCATTCAAGTGACATCAAATAAAAGTTTTCCACTTTCATTCTCTCTGAAAATTTCCTGAAGCACCTATAGAGCTCTCAGACTCACTTGGCTGGGGTTTATGAAGGATAAATCTGGGAGGATATCCAAGCTCTTTCCTGAATGGTTGATGATGAAGACTGAAGCTCTGTTTCCAGGAAGATCAGAAGCAAGGAGTGAGGCATTGGTCCCTCAGCTTGAATTTGGATTCCAAAAGCATCAACCACATCCTCTGCAGCTCAAGTTTCTACAAGAGGGACTGTAACAGAGGAGGTATTTACAGTCCCCTATGTCTGCTCATTAGGCATGTTTCCTTTGTTACTCTCACCTCTGAACACATCGCTTTCCTGTGGGACATTAGAAACAAAGCAACATTTTCCTGTTGATACTCTGGTCCCAGGAGACAAGGTTAGATGTCAGCTTCGTTCAATTTGTATTATTTCTTATGAGTTATCCAGCCTTTCAGAGGTCTAACTTCCTTGCATTTTATCCTAACCTTCAGTTAATATTTTATATCTGCAAAGGAGGAACCTAGTTTGACTAGTTTCCATGGACCTCCAATTTATTGTCTTGGTCCAAGGATCAATAGCTCCTGATATCTCCAGAATATTGGTTATCCGTCTTCAACAAAGAGAGGTGTGTTTGCTAAAAACCCATATATAATCTTTGGCTTCATGTGACTTTCAACAAATTAGGAGATTTAACTCTAATTTAGAGCTGTTATTTTTTCTTCTACTTGAAAAGGCTTTTGATGATAAGACATATTTGGATATATTTTAGAATCACGCACAGAATTGTTGTTCAGTTGCTAAGTCATGTCTAGCTCTTTTTGACTCCATGGACTGCAGCAGGCCAGGCTCCTCTGTCTTTCACTGCATGCATGCTAAGTCACTTCAGTCCTGTCTGACCTTTTACCACCCTATGGACTGTAGCCCACCAGGCTCCTCTGTCCATGGGACTTTCCAGGCAAGGTAACTGGAGTGGTTTCCATTTCCTCCTGCAGGGGATCTTTGCAGGAATAAAACCCATGTCTTTTGTCTCCTGCATTGGCAGGCAGGTTCTTTACCACTAGCACCACCTGGGGAGCCTCATTATCACTAGAGTTTCTTCAAATGTATGTCCATTGAGTCAGTGATGCCAGCCAACCATCTCATCCTGTCTCACTCTTCTCCTGCCCTCGGTCTTTCCTTGCAACAGTGTCATTTCCAGTGAGTTGTTTTTTTTTCACTGGGTGGCCAAAATATTGACCTCCCACCCTACCATCAGTACTTCCAATGAATATTCAAGGCAAACTTCCCTTAAGATTGATGAGTTTGATCTCCTAGCTGTCCAAGGGACTCTCAAGAGTCTTCTTCAGTACCACAGTTCAAAATATAGATTTTATTTGCATTGCCATATTTGATTTTTCCAAAAGTTTATTCTACATAGTCAATACTATTATGAAAAAACTTTTAATCGGGTTAAGCTTTCTGCCCTAGGTTATGAGTCAAGAAAGGATTTCTTTGATTGTAACCTCCTCATTTTCAGTTTTCATACTCTAGGCAACAAGGGGTTTTAAAAATTTCTGGTTCTCAGAACCTAGGAGTTACTAGTGCCACCTAGTGGATGGGAGATGTCAGCTTTTCAATTTTTTTCCTTGAGGTCTAACTTCCTTGCATTTTATCCTAACCTTCAGTTAATATTTTATATCTGCAAAGGAGGAACCTAGTTTGACTAGTTTCCATGGACCTCCAATTTATTGTCTTGGTCCAAGGATCAATAGCTCCTGATATCTCCAGAATATTGGTTATCCGTCTTCAACAAAGAGAGGTGTGTTTGCTAAAAACCCATATATAATCTTTGGCTTCATGTGACTTTCAACAAATTAGGAGATTTAACTCTAATTTAGAGCTGTTATTTTTTCTTCTACTTGAAAAGGCTTTTGATGATAAGACATATTTGGATATATTTTAGAATCACGCACAGAATTGTTGTTCAGTTGCTAAGTCATGTCTAGCTCTTTTTGACTCCATGGACTGCAGCAGGCCAGGCTCCTCTGTCTTTCACTGCATGCATGCTAAGTCACTTCAGTCCTGTCTGACCTTTTACCACCCTATGGACTGTAGCCCACCAGGCTCCTCTGTCCATGGGACTTTCCAGGCAAGGTAACTGGAGTGGTTTCCATTTCCTCCTGCAGGGGATCTTTGCAGGAATAAAACCCATGTCTTTTGTCTCCTGCATTGGCAGGCAGGTTCTTTACCACTAGCACCACCTGGGGAGCCTCATTATCACTAGAGTTTCTTCAAATGTATGTCCATTGAGTCAGTGATGCCAGCCAACCATCTCATCCTGTCTCACTCTTCTCCTGCCCTCGGTCTTTCCTTGCAACAGTGTCATTTCCAGTGAGTTGTTTTTTTTTCACTGGGTGGCCAAAATATTGACCTCCCACCCTACCATCAGTACTTCCAATGAATATTCAAGGCAAACTTCCCTTAAGATTGATGAGTTTGATCTCCTAGCTGTCCAAGGGACTCTCAAGAGTCTTCTTCAGTACCACAGTTCAAAATATAGATTTTATTTGCATTGCCATATTTGATTTTTCCAAAAGTTTATTCTACATAGTCAATACTATTATGAATCTAATCTTAAATTTGCAGAATTTCAACTCACAAGGGTTAAGCTTTCTGCCCTAGGTTATGAGTCAAGAAAGGGATTTCTTTGATTGTAACCTCCTCATTTTCAGTTTTCATACTCTAGGCCAGGGAATCTCAAGTGGGGTGATTTTCTTCCAGGGAAATAGTTTCTGGTTCTCAGAACCTAGGAGTTACTAGTGCCACCTAGTGGATGGAGGCCAGGGGCTTGACAATCTATTCTATAAAGCTCAGGATGGCTCTCACAGCAAAGAATTATCCAGCACAAGTGTCAGCAGTAAGGAGGTGAGGAGAAATAGATCATGACTTCTCCATTATCATCTTACATAGGAATCACTTAAGAACCTTACATGGAACAAATAACTGGTTCAGAATTGGTAAAGGAGTGTCAGCTACAAAAATGCACAATGTGACAGTTACATATCTAGTTTTATTTGGAGAAAAATGATGACTGCAGCCTGGGAGATAGCTCTCAGAGACTGTTGCAGTTGAAAAGAAAGAAGAGGATTGAGTCTTTCCCTTTCCTTTTGAGAACAAAGAAGATAAAAAGAACACTGAACAAGTCTGAATATTTCTAGTTGTTTCTTATTGTAACTGCTCCTAACTCTGCATGTCTGTGACTAGTTTGCTTTTCTGCCCCTTAGCTCTCAGGAGCTATACTTCATAACTATTTTTACTTTGACTCTGTGCTTAATACATCCTGTATTTGGTGTTTACCTTACAAAACACCCTTCTTCTTATGTTACATATCCGAAAGAAGGCCACAGAGCCTCAGATTCTCCAGTCAAGAACACTAGAATGGGTTTTCATGCCCTTCCCAGGGAATCTTCTCTGACCCTGGGATTGAGCTTATCTCTCTCACGTCTCCTGCATTGGCAGGCAGGTTCTTTACCACTAATGCCGTCTGGGAAACCCCTTAATTCCCACTAATGGATAAAGAAACAGTGAGGCTCAGAGATCACAAACCTCCAAAGAGACAGGTGTCAGGGATGTAATTAATTAAATCAGGGGACTCTCCATACAAAGGGCTGGCTATCCCCATGTTTTTAGTGCAAGAATTCATTTGACTGTTGGAACCATCAGCACCAGAATTCAAGAAGGGTTTATGACTGGGCCTCCATTGTATCTCTACTAGAGTTAAGATTTGACACACTTTGTTGCTGTTTAGTAGCTAAGTAGTGTCCAACTCTTTAAGACCTCATGAATTTTAGCCCCTAGGCTTCTCTCTCCTTGGGGAATCTCCAAGACAAGAATACTGAAATTGCTAACCACTTCCAAGCTGGCTCTGCCTGCTGCAGTCCAGTGAATTCAGAGATGAGGCATTGGGAGAATGACTTTTTTCTGAAAGCAGCTGAAAGCCGAGAAGATAGCAGGCTAGCACCTCAAAATAACCATTTTATTGGGGTCTGGATGCCAGGTTCTTTTATAGATCGGAGATGGGGGCGGGAGGTGAGGAAGCAAAGTAAAAAGGCCATTGATCTTGCAAACATCTCTCGGAATTGCAAGCCTCGGGCATTGGTTGTGTTAATTTTTCCCTTCAGGCCATCCACAGGTGGACAGGCATCAGAACAAAGGCACTGTAACCATCAGGCAGAGGGGCAAGGTCCTAGTGGAAAGTTATTCAGTATGATTGTAATAATAAAAAAAAATCATGGAAAGAAAGTCAAAGAAACAGTTTCGAACATCGAGTCAGAACTGGTTTCCTCCCTGCAACAAAATGAGTTGCCATTTTCTTCTTTAGGAGATCTTTTCAACCAAGGAAATTGAACCCACGTCTCCTGTATTGGCAGGAAGATTCTCTACCCCTGAGCCACGAGGGGAAACCCTGGATACACTTTAGGTTGAGTTTAACAGAATATACTTGTTGCCAGTGACTTTGGGGTTCTATCTGTGTCACAAAAGCATTTGAAGACAGAGCATAAACTAAGAAAGCAAAGTGAAAATGTGTATAAGCAAGGATGGGTTCAGAGGGAAACTGGACAGATAGGGGAAGAGCTGCTGCCCTGGGGCATATGAATGAAAAGGCTGAATTTTCATTCAGAAAGAGGAGGTTGGGTGTTGACCTCCCTGACTTTTCATCCCAGCTCCACTTTCCTGAGGGGAGGGGCAATTCTGTCTCCATTAGCTTAGATCAGAAGAATCAGGGCATCAGGGCACGGTGAGTAATTATCTGTAAGGTTTATGACTGGGCCTCCATTGTATCTCTACTAGAGTTAAGATTTGACACACTTTATTGCTGTTTAGTAGCTAAGTAGTGTCCAACTCTTTAAGACCTCATGAATTTTAGCCCCTAGGCTTCTCTCTCCTTGGGGAATCTCCAAGACAAGAATACTGAAATTGCTAACCACTTCCAAGCTGGCTCTGCCTGCTGCAGTCCAGTGAATTCAGAGATGAGGCATTGGGAGAATGACTTTTTTCTGAAAGCAGCTGAAAGCCGAGAAGATAGCAGGCTAGCACCTCAAAATAACCATTTTATTGGGGTCTGGATGCCAGGTTCTTTTATAGATCGGAGATGGGGGCGGGAGGTGAGGAAGCAAAGTAAAAAGGCCATTGATCTTGCAAACATCTCTCGGAATTGCAAGCCTCGGGCATTGGTTGTGTTAATTTTTCCCTTCAGGCCATCCACAGGTGGACAGGCATCAGAACAAAGGCACTGTAACCATCAGGCAGAGGGGCAAGGTCCTAGTGGAAAGTTATTCAGTATGATTGTAATAATAAAAAAAAATCATGGAAAGAAAGTCAAAGAAACAGTTTCGAACATCGAGTCAGAACTGGTTTCCTCCCTGCAACAAAATGAGTTGCCATTTTCTTCTTTAGGAGATCTTTTCAACCAAGGAAATTGAACCCACGTCTCCTGTATTGGCAGGAAGATTCTCTACCCCTGAGCCACGAGGGAAGCCCTGGATACACTTTAGGTTGAGTTTAACAGAATATACTTGTTGCCAGTGACTTTGGGGTTCTATCTGTGTCACAAAAGCATTTGAAGACAGAGCATAAACTAAGAAAGCAAAGTGAAAATGTGTATAAGCAAGGATGGGTTCAGAGGGAAACTGGACAGATAGGGGAAGAGCTGCTGCCCTGGGGCATATGAATGAAAAGGCTGAATTTTCATTCAGAAAGAGGAGGTTGGGTGTTGACCTCCCTGACTTTTCATCCCAGCTCCACTTTCCTGAGGGGAGGGGCAATTCTGTCTCCATTAGCTTAGATCAGAAGAATCAGGGCATCAGGGCACGGTGAGTAATTATCTGTAAGGCTAATCTTAGCATAACGAAAGGCCAAGGAGCAAAAGGTTACATTTGGACTCAGGCGATCCCTCCCATTCTGTTACTGAGCCCAAGCTTGCTCTACTGCTCTGCCTGCCTCAGGACAGGACAATGAATCTGAGAGGAGACGCTGAGACAAGGAAGAGACTTTAACTGGGGAGCCAACAGTGCTTCAAAATAACCATCTTGTCAGAGGGTGGCTGCCAGGTTCTTTTATGAATCAGAGATTGAGGAGAAGGTGAGGAAGCAAAGTAAAATGACTATTCAATCCTTGCGAATGTCCCCTAGAATGGCAAGCCTCAGGCAGGGGGCTTTTCACTTTCTTACCATCCTTTACAGGTGGACGGCCCAGGTTATCTCCCTGAGGCAGGCCATTATGCATCTTTCTGATAACAAAAAAGGATTAAAATCACAGAAGCAGATCCAGTGTAAATTTACAGGTAACTCTTCTGGGTTACAATTCCACAAGGTTTTTGTTCTGCTACTCTGACTTTCATCATCCAAAATCTGTGGCTTCCTATCAGTCTGAAGGTTCCCGCTTTTCTTTGTGTGCCTGTGGACATCATTGTTCACAGGATGCATGCTTTTCTGCCTTCTAGCCCCTACCCCATTTCTCTGTTCATCCCTAGTGACCTGCCTGCTGTAACACACTTATATAAGGAACATATGGGAGGAAGGGACCTGTTGACTGAAAAATGTCGTCACAACCTGAAAGTGGAGAGTTCTTTATTGATTTATTTATTTGATGGGCATAAAAGTATCTAATCCAAAGTTAGAAAAATTTGAAACAGGAAACAGTACAAATGGTTTATATATCAGACTGATGAATAAATTTAATAAAAACAGTTACAGCTATTGTATAGAGAAGCTGAAACAGAAAAAAGGAAATCTGAAGAAATAGATAAATAGAAGGAATATGTTTTATTCTACAAAGATGAAAGCATCATGGTTTCTGCCTCCAGTTCTTTGAGTCATTTTTATGATCACTTCTTAGTCAGAATCTTGAGGGAGGCAATTCTGTATCAATTAGCTTAGATCAGAAGAATCAGGGCATCAGGGCACGGTGAGTAATTATCTGTAAGGCTAATCTTAGCATAACGAAAGGCCAAGGAGCAAAAGGTTACATTTGGACTCAGGCGATCCCTCCCATTCTGTTACTGAGCCCAAGCTTGCTCTACTGCTCTGCCTGCCTCAGGACAGGACAATGAATCTGAGAGGAGACGCTGAGACAAGGAAGAGACTTTAACTGGGGAGCCAACAGTGCTTCAAAATAACCATCTTGTCAGAGGGTGGCTGCCAGGTTCTTTTATGAATCAGAGATTGAGGAGAAGGTGAGGAAGCAAAGTAAAATGACTATTCAATCCTTGCGAATGTCCCCTAGAATGGCAAGCCTCAGGCAGGGGGCTTTTCACTTTCTTACCATCCTTTACAGGTGGACGGCCCAGGTTATCTCCCTGAGGCAGGCCATTATGCATCTTTCTGATAACAAAAAAGGATTAAAATCACAGAAGCAGATCCAGTGTAAATTTACAGGTAACTCTTCTGGGTTACAATTCCACAAGGTCTTTGTTCTGCTACTCTGACTTTCATCATCCAAAATCTGTGGCTTCCTATCAGTCTGAAGGTTCCCGCTTTTCTTTGTGTGCCTGTGGACATCATTGTTCACAGGATGCATGCTTTTCTGCCTTCTAGCCCCTACCCCATTTCTCTGTTCATCCCTAGTGACCTGCCTGCTGTAACACACTTATATAAGGAACATATGGGAGGAAGGGACCTGTTGACTGAAAAATGTCGTCACAACCTGAAAGTGGAGAGTTCTTTATTGATTTATTTATTTGATGGGCATAAAAGTATCTAATCCAAAGTTAGAAAAATTTGAAACAGGAAACAGTACAAATGGTTTATATATCAGACTGATGAATAAATTTAATAAAAACAGTTACAGCTATTGTATAGAGAAGCTGAAACAGAAAAAAGGAAATCTGAAGAAATAGATAAATAGAAGGAATATGTTTTATTCTACAAAGATGAAAGCATCATGGTTTCTGCCTCCAGTTCTTTGAGTCATGTGATCACTTCATTATCCTTCATATGATTGGCACTTCTATACCAGGCATCCTCAAACAGAATCTCTTCAGAGCCCTCTTAATGTCTTTGTTCCTCAGACTATAGATGAAGGGATTCAGCATGGGCATGACTACAGTGTACATCACCAAGGCTGTTCCACTTGTGTGTGAGCTATGGGTAAGAGCAGGACTAAGATATACTCCTAAGACTGTACAATAAAATAGGGAAACCACTGAGAGGTGAGAGGCACAGGTGGAAAATGCTTTATACTTCCCCTGAGATGATGAGATTCCACTTATGCACATAACTATTTTAGAGTAAGAGTAGATTATACCAGCAAAAGGACCAACAGCAAGAAGGACAGTGGAAAAATAGATCACTAGGCTATTGAGAGACGTGTCAGAACAGGAAAGTTGTATCACCTGATTGAGTTCACAGAAAAAATGGTGGATTTCCAAGTCTGAGCAGAAGGACAATCACCATACCATTAAACTGTGCAACAAGGAATACATGATGCTCATGATCCAAGACAACAGCACCATCAGTCCACAGAGCCAGGGGTTCATGATGACTCTGTAGCGCAGGGGGTGGCAGATGGCCACATACCGATCATAGGCCATCACTGTCAGGAGGAAGTCATCTAATCCTGCAAAGAGTATGTAAAAATATATCTGAGTAATGCAGCCCTCATAGGTTATGAATTTGCTCTGGGTCTGGATGTTCCACAGCATCTTTGGGAGGGTGGTGGAGGTGAAACAGATGTCCACAAAGGACAGGTTGGAGAGGAAGAAGTACATGGGGGTATGGAGGTGGGAGTCTGAGCTGACGGTCAGGATGATGAGCAGGTTTCCAAACACAGTGATCAGGTACATGGAGAGGAAAAGCCCAAATATGAGAGGCTGCAGTTTTGGTTCCTCTGAAAGTCCAAGAAGAATAATTTTTGAAATTTGTGTATTGTTCTCCAGTTCTATATGACGGAGGTGACTATCAGGGATAAAAAGAAAATGACATGAAAACATTTTCCCTCAAACAAGCATAACTCACAGAGCTGAACTATCATAATTTCTATTGTTCTGGCAAGAAATTGGTGTTAATATGTTGTATACAGACACATTCTACTTTGGGATGTACCCCATTTCACTTCTAACTGGAATTTTTTTTTAATCCCATTCTATGTATAGTTATAAGAGTTTAAAGTTTTAATGAGAAACTCTTTCATGTCTTTGAGAAATATATATTGTGAGCCAACATGTCCCAATCACATTCAGGGAAGAAACAGAGATATAGAATACAAATCTCCACAATCCAAGAATTGGAGATAGATATCAAAATAAATATACTACATAAAATAAATAAATGTATATAGATAGATAGATAGAGATATAGTAAAATATGTCAGAAGGAGACAGAGGTTATGAAGAAAATAAAACCAGGTTCAGTGGATAGAGTAGTAAAAAGAGTCATTTTGTGCTGAGTATTAGGCCTGCAAAAAAGGGTTCTTTGAAGAGAAATCAAAAAAGAGAGATGCATCTAGTGTGATATGAGAAGTGTGTTTCTAGAAGAGGGACAGCTTCTGCAAAGGACCTGAGGAAAATGCTGGTTCTACAAGTTCAATTCAAACTAGGAAGTCATTGGGGCAGAGGAATACACAAGTGGGGGATAAATGACAGATGGTGTAAGGATTGCTGAGGAACAAGGTATTGTCCCTATAAGACAGTTTAGTCCACAGATAATCCCTCCTTCCATGTGGTTCCCAGAACTTTATAAAATTAGTTGCAAAGGCATCCTGTGAATCAAAGGAAATTCTGTTCTTAGTACTGACTGTCCTTTGAATTCTGACCTCTGGTACCTTATTATTGTCATTTTAATATATGACCAGGTGTTTCTGCTTAAAACTGGCTCTCACTCCACAAAGCACAGATACACCATGGCTTCCTGGGCTGTGTTCTTACCATGCATTTCTCTCCAAGAACCACTCCCTTTAGACCACAAGAGGCAACAACTCAAGCTGGTAGTGCTGGTCATTTTATTATGAAATAAAGTAATAGCAAACACAGTTTTAAAAAAGGGCAATGTTTCCATAATTGTATTAAAGAAAATGGAACATCAAAAACTGATTGAATCGTGGTGCACAATATCAGTAATTGAATAATTACAGTATTAACTAATAATTAATAAGGAAAAGACCTTGAGTCAGGAGAATATAATATATAATATACCCAGAACTTTTTGCCACATTACAGGTGCTTTTTTACTATTTGTTGAATGATTAGGAACAAGGGCCCCTTAGATATAAACTCAACCGTATAGGAAGGGTTTATTTCAACTTGGTTAGAAAATTTTGCATTTTTGAACAAATGTTGGAATAAATGGTTGTCTATCTGGAAGAAAATGACATGGTTCCTTATCTAACACATCTTTTAAAAAGGGACTAAAGATCTCAGTGTAAAAGGCAAACAGTCTACTCCAGTTGGATGAATGAAAAATGACACATAAAATTGACAGGTGGAAAAACTATCATAATTAAGGTGAGAAAATCAAAAGTAAGAAATAAGACAGATTTAACTCTATAAAATTTAACATTCTTATGGTCAAAAACACCCATGCAAAAGTCAATTGTGGAACAGCAATTTGTCAAAATCGTTGGAAATGCAGCTATCAAGAAATAGGCATAAACATACATAAATGTAAGGTACTAATGACATGCTGATCAAATGTATGAATCTTTCCTCAAAGTGACTAATAGGTTAAAAATCACCAAGAAGTCTCATTCACAACCCTCAGCCTGGGAAAGCACTTAATGTTGATTGAGGTTGAAACTTTCAAACAGGTATCACAGGCATAAGGGGAATTCTCTGATTTTGTTGGCAAAAATGTGAAGTGAAGAACATTATGGAAACCACCTGTGACAGCCCTTCATAGTAGAAGCATGGGTATTCTTTAATGCAGGGTTACTAAATCTCTGTACCAATGGACATTCTCTGCCAGATTGTTCTCTGTGGTGGACTCTGTCCTGTACACTGTACAGTGTTTTAGAAGTATCCTTGCCCACCACCTACCCTTCATCAGTGTGACAGTGAAAAATGTCTACTGATGTTGCTGTGTGTTCCCTGAGGGACACAATTACCCTTGGTTGAAAAGAAGTTTTAAATTAACAATATCCACATATTTTGTAGCAGTGATATAATGGTCATTTATTGATACGTAATTTTATAGACCATAGAATGTTTGAGTCCCACAGGTACACCATGGAATATTATACAGACAATGAAATAATAAACCAGCATAATATTAGTTAATTGTAAGCAAGTTCCTGAGGTATTATTGAGAAAAAAACAAAGGGGACAAATTGTAGAAAAAAAATCCTCATCATATTGACCATTTATCACTAAAGCATAAAGACTATTTACGCTTCATTCAGGATTATATTCATATACTTGGGTAAAAGTTTGTGAATATGTATAAGTTATATTTCTGAAAGTTAATTTTAAAGAAACTAAGAATTATGGAACAAAAAAGTCAGTGAAATTTAAATTAGATTAAGTATATTGTTTTCTGAAAAATAGTAGGTAACAAAATTGATGAAAAATTACAACTAACTGATAGAAATACAGGAGTAAGAATTGAATGATACCAACAAGTGTCACTAATTTAAGCTTAAGTTGACAAAAGCTTTGAAATGAAAGTATGTAACAGAAGGACCCTTATAATGTGGAGATGGGGCAGCATCTAAGTTATAATTTCTTCTCATATAGAGACAGATGGATTGAAACATGCTTGTAGAATATAAAGCTGATGCTATTCACATGGTAAAAAGTTATGACTGGAGGTAATAAAGCTTTTATAAAAAGACTTAATTAGAAGGCCAAAAGGAACAATAAAGAAATATGTTTAAGTTATTTCTGTCCCAGCTGGAGCTATTGGTAAAGAGTCCTGTCAATGCAGGAGACATAGGAGACATGGGTTCGATACGTGGGTCGGGAAGATCCTCTGGAGGAGGGCCTGGTGACTCACACCAATATTCTTGCCTGGAGAATCCCAGGGACAGAAGAGCCTGGCAGGTCATAGTCCATAGGGTTTCAAAGAGTATGATATGATTGAAGTGACTGAGCACACACACAAGGATGCTACAGAATCTAACTTTCCTGGTTTTATTTACAGTGAGAATTGACACATTAAGAATGTTGAAGTAACAGCTAAATTTTCTCATTAAAAATGGCAATAAAGAAGCAATACATGAGCTACCACCTACCCTTCATCAGTGTGACAGTGAAAAATGTCTACTGATGTTGCTGTGTGTTCCCTGAGGGACACAATTACCCTTGGTTGAAAAGAAGTTTTAAATTAACAATATCCACATATTTTGTAGCAGTGATATAATGGTCATTTATTGATACGTAATTTTATAGACCATAGAATGTTTGAGTCCCACAGGTACACCATGGAATATTATACAGACAATGAAATAATAAACCAGCATAATATTAGTTAATTGTAAGCAAGTTCCTGAGGTATTATTGAGAAAAACAAAGGGGACAAATTGTAGAAAAAAAATCCTCATCATATTGACCATTTATCACTAAAGCATAAAGACTATTTACGCTTCATTCAGGATTATATTCATATACTTGGGTAAAAGTTTGTGAATATGTATAAGTTATATTTCTGAAAGTTAATTTTAAAGAAACTAAGAATTATGGAACAAAAAAGTCAGTGAAATTTAAATTAGATTAAGTATATTGTTTTCTGAAAAATAGTAGGTAACAAAATTGATGAAAAATTACAACTAACTGATAGAAATACAGGAGTAAGAATTGAATGATACCAACAAGTGTCACTAATTTAAGCTTAAGTTGACAAAAGCTTTGAAATGAAAGTATGTAACAGAAGGACCCTTATAATGTGGAGATGGGGCAGCATCTAAGTTATAATTTCTTCTCATATAGAGACAGATGGATTGAAACATGCTTGTAGAATATAAAGCTGATGCTATTCACATGGTAAAAAGTTATGACTGGAGGTAATAAAGCTTTTATAAAAAGACTTAATTAGAAGGCCAAAAGGAACAATAAAGAAATATGTTTAAGTTATTTCTGTCCCAGCTGGAGCTATTGGTAAAGAGTCCTGTCAATGCAGGAGACATAGGAGACATGGGTTCGATACGTGGGTCGGGAAGATCCTCTGGAGGAGGGCCTGGTGACTCACACCAATATTCTTGCCTGGAGAATCCCAGGGACAGAAGAGCCTGGCAGGTCATAGTCCATAGGGTTTCAAAGAGTATGATATGATTGAAGTGACTGAGCACACACACAAGGATGCTACAGAATCTAACTTTCCTGGTTTTATTTACAGTGAGAATTGACACATTAAGAATGTTGAAGTAACAGCTAAATTTTCTCATTAAAAATGGCAATAAAGAAGCAATACATGAGCTATACAACATGGCAAGCATAGTTCATAATAATCCATAGCATACTTGAAGGTTGCTTAGAGACAGCAGATCTGAACATTTCTCCTCACAAGAAACAAATTGAAACTATGTGTAGTGACAGATGTTAGTAGATTTACTGTGATGATCATTTACCAATACAAACCAATATTGAATCATTATGCTGTGCACCTATAGTTCATATATCGCTATGTGTCAAATAAAAGCAATGAAGGGAATGCTGTATGACTCACTGACAGATCTGACTGGCAAAATTTATAAATTCTCAAACAATCCCCACAAATACATCTGTACATATATAGAGGAACTAAATGACATTCAGGGAGTTTTTTGTAAAAAAAAAAAAAAGACCATTCTTTCAAAGAATTAAATTTTAAAAAAGGAATGACAATATTCTGGCATCATTATGTAAAATGAAAGAGATGTAGAGATATTTTTCAAGACAGAAACACTAAATTTCTAAGTCCACAAATATATTCAGCCTTGAAGGCAATAAAATAATTGAAAAGTAAGCCTCTTTGTATACATTTGTTCACCTATGTAACCTGTTTCTTTCTCTTATGTGTATGCCCACAATGAGAGAAGATACTGTAATATGTATATTTCTGCACAGCTGTTTCAAAGGTGTATTTGCAAAGAATCCTCTGTTTAGACCTTTCTCCTCCGTGTGGAAACAGACTCTAATATGCCCTAACCTACAATAAAAAGAAATGCCCTCACCTCACTGTATGACCATCCAAAGCTAATACCCTCTGATGCCTCAGATGGTAAAGAATTTGTGTGCAATGCAGGAGAAGATGTAGGTTTGACCCCTGGATCTGGAAGATCTTCTGGAGAAGGGATTGGCTACCCACTCCAGCATTCTTGCCTGGAGAGTCCCATGGACAGAGGAGCTTGGTGGACTACAGTGCATGGGGTCCCAAAGAATCAGACTCAACTGAGCGACAAAGGGCATTCCTTCCTGTTAATTAACAAGAACTGAGACTCATATTCCACTTTCACTGGAAGCAGTTTATGCCTCCCATTCCTTCTTCTATTGGGCTTCCAGTATTACTATTTAATTGTCAACAGTGACTCACGTTTCCAAGTACAATGCTTACTACTTCTGCATCATAAATAAATATATTACTGGGAAAGCCAGCAAACAGTCACAGTTATTTCTGCTTCTGGGCTATGCTATATTGGTCCTCAGGTGACCTCAGGTGCTTGCTCCTGGCACCCATCCTCCCTGATCCTTCCCTGCAGTGTCTGTGGAGCTCTCAGACTCACCTGCTTGGCACCTCTGCATGGAACATTTTCCCCTGAAGGTCAAAAGTCCTCCCTAAATCATTCATGATGCAGACCAAAGTTGGTCCCTATACAAGATAACAGGAAGGAATAGAATCAAGCATTGGTCTCTCAGTCAGATTTAGGTCTGAAAAAGCAAGGATCATGTGTGCTAGCCAACCAGAGTTGCACAGGCTAAGGAACTGTAGCAAAGGAGATATTTTATAGTTTCCTGTGCCAGCTCATTAGACAGGTTTCCTCTTGTTTCTCCAATCTCTATGTGCCTGATTTCCTTGGAGATACTGGTCTGGGCAGAATGGACTTTTTTCCTGCTGATTCTCTTTTCCTAGGAGATGGCAACATAAGTTGGGTGAATTCAGTTTTTATCATTCCTTCTCCTGTAACTCTCCTGTTTCCCAAGTCTAAATCTCCCAGAACCTCATCACATCCCTGGGTTCCAATTTTCTCATATGGACATGTGTCTTGACTAGGTCCTTAACATATTCAATGCTTTGATTAGCGGTTGAAACACAAGCCCTGAACTCTCTAAAAGTTACTATTTCTCTCTTCAAAAATGAGGATAACTTCACTTCTTCAATATAAAATTGGGGTATTATAATTCTTGGTTTCAAGAAAGTTTTACAAAGCCAACAAAGATTTCCTACTGATAGTAACATTGTAATTTAATGCCTCATTATCAACAAAGAATAGTTTCACGTGATCACGGGTTTCCAAGTTTTACCAAGGGGGGCTTATGGGGTCCCAAAGAATCAGACTCAACTGAGCGACAAAGGGCATTCCTTCCTGTTAATTAACAAGAACTGAGACTCATATTCCACTTTCACTGGAAGCAGTTTATGCCTCCCATTCCTTCTTCTATTGGGCTTCCAGTATTACTATTTAATTGTCAACAGTGACTCACGTTTCCAAGTACAATGCTTACTACTTCTGCATCATAAATAAATATATTACTGGGAAAGCCAGCAAACAGTCACAGTTATTTCTGCTTCTGGGCTATGCTATATTGGTCCTCAGGTGACCTCAGGTGCTTGCTCCTGGCACCCATCCTCCCTGATCCTTCCCTGCAGTGTCTGTGGAGCTCTCAGACTCACCTGCTTGGCACCTCTGCATGGAACATTTTCCCCTGAAGGTCAAAAGTCCTCCCTAAATCATTCATGATGCAGACCAAAGTTGGTCCCTATACAAGATAACAGGAAGGAATAGAATCAAGCATTGGTCTCTCAGTCAGATTTAGGTCTGAAAAAGCAAGGATCATGTGTGCTAGCCAACCAGAGTTGCACAGGCTAAGGAACTGTAGCAAAGGAGATATTTTATAGTTTCCTGTGCCAGCTCATTAGACAGGTTTCCTCTTGTTTCTCCAATCTCTATGTGCCTGATTTCCTTGGAGATACTGGTCTGGGCAGAATGGACTTTTTTCCTGCTGATTCTCTTTTCCTAGGAGATGGCAACATAAGTTGGGTGAATTCAGTTTTTATCATTCCTTCTCCTGTAACTCTCCTGTTTCCCAAGTCTAAATCTCCCAGAACCTCATCACATCCCTGGGTTCCAATTTTCTCATATGGACATGTGTCTTGACTAGGTCCTTAACATATTCAATGCTTTGATTAGCGGTTGAAACACAAGCCCTGAACTCTCTAAAAGTTACTATTTCTCTCTTCAAAAATGAGGATAACTTCACTTCTTCAATATAAAATTGGGGTATTATAATTCTTGGTTTCAAGAAAGTTTTACAAAGCCAACAAAGATTTCCTACTGATAGTAACATTGTAATTTAATGCCTCATTATAAAATATCCACACATGTAAAAGACCATTTTAGCAATTTTTTATGTGACGCTAGCTTAGAATATTATAGAGACTGTCAAATTTAACCTTGAATCTGTGTTTTTGATCAGTTAGAATGTATATGAATTTCATTCAACATTGTAGAAATGGGACACATAGGGATTTAATGTCCTGCTTAAAGGTACAAACCAAGTAAGGGATGGAATATTGATTATTGGTCAAGATGTTTCCAGTTCTCGAATTCTGGGCAGTGATTCTCAATGAGAGATGATTTTTGCCTCTAGGGATATTTGATGATATCTAAAGAATGCTACTAATCACTTATATATGATAAAAGAGCACCAAATACAAGTAACTTCCCTACCCCAAAAGTCAACGGGCAAGGAAACCTAATTTAGACCAAGTGTGGTTCAAATGCAAATTTTGATTCATCAGGTCTCTAGAGGGCCCAGGGAATGCCTTTGTACCAAACTCTTAGGTGGTGCTCAATCTGCAGGTCTTGGTCTGTTGATAACAAGCCAGTGGTCCTGTGTTAGAGTCAAACACGCATAACTTTACTCTTCTCTGAGAAGGATTTTTTATGCACATATTTTGAAAGAATCATTTTCACTCACTTCATAGGTGGTAGTAAATTTTGTGTCCAGATCTCTTACATATAACAGATCTTGAGTGACATTAAGTAAAATGCATATTATAAAGACTTCAGGTCCACCAGGTGGTCCAGTGGCTAAGATTTCACAGTTCAGTTCAGAGGGTCAGGGATCAGTCCCTGGCTGGGTAAGTAGATTCCACATGCTACTTACATGTTCTGATGCTACTAACACGTTCCACATGCTACTTACATGTTCTCATGCCACATCTAAAAAAAAACTCCTGCATGCCTCGACTAAGACACGTTGCTGCCAAATAATTAAAAAAAAAAAAAAAAAGATTTTGGGGTAGACAGAATAAGGGATTCTAAAAGATTGCATATCCTAAACCAAAGAATTTTGGAATATATTTGTTACATAAGAAGGCAATTGAGACAGTAGATGGGATAAGATTTCTAGTCATATATTCAAGATAGAATTAGCTCAGATTAATCACCTTGGACAAATGTCACAATGATCCTCTAAATGTGGAAGACAAAGGAAGAAGTGGAGTTAGAGAAAGATTTGAAGATGCTGTTCGGCTGGCATGGTAGATAGAGAAAGGACCACGATCCAAGGTATGAAGAATAAGACAAATGTCCTGTTATGAAACACACTATATGGCAAAGACTACATTTTCAGGAAGAGCAATTATGGTAGGGATGTACAAGGGAAAGACAAAAAAAGGGACAAATTGTGGTGTCATAATTTATACTCTTATGAAATTGTGTAGTTGATTTTAGTTGCCAACGTGCTATTTTTTCTCCAAAAGGTAGTAAAACTCATGATTATTCATTTGATAAAATAAACTCTTTTAGTCCAGCTTTCATATGCATTTCTTCAGGCCCAGGGAAAATGACCCTGATATAGTTTCCATCCCAAAGAATACTTTAAGAGCCCTCTTTAAGTCTTTGTTCCTCAGACTGTAGATGAAGGGGTTCAGCATGGGGGTGACCACCGTGTACATCACTGAGGCTGTTGCACTTGAGTGTGAGCTGTGGGGAGCAGTGGAGCTAAGGTACACGCCTAAGCACGTGCAATAAAATAAAGAGACAACTGAGAGGTGAGATGCACAGGTGGAAAATGCTTTATACTTCCCCCGAGTTGATGGGATTCTATGTATAGAGGACACTATCTTAGAGTAAGAGTAAAGGATACCAGTCAGGCTACTACAACCCAGAAGCCCAGCTCCAAATTGCATCATTATTTTATTGAGAAAGGTATCAGAGCAGGCAAGGTAGAGCAGCTGTTTGGTTTCACAGAAAAAGTGGGGAATTTCCATGTCTGTACAAAACGACAGTCTCAACACCATTAAGCTGTGTAACAAGGAGTATATGGCACCCATTAGCCAGGATATCAGGACCAGCTGCCTACAGAACCATGGGTTCATGATGACTGCGTAATGTAGGGGGTGGCAAATGGCCCGAAAACGGTCATAGGCCATCACACTCAGGAGAAAGATGTCCAGTACTGCAAAGAATATGTAAAAATACATCTGGGTGATGCAGCCTTCATAGGTGATAAAAATTTTCTAGAGATAGAATTAGCTCAGATTAATCACCTTGGACAAATGTCACAATGATCCTCTAAATGTGGAAGACAAAGGAAGAAGTGGAGTTAGAGAAAGATTTGAAGATGCTGTTCGGCTGGCATGGTAGATAGAGAAAGGACCACGATCCAAGGTATGAAGAATAAGACAAATGTCCTGTTATGAAACACACTATATGGCAAAGACTACATTTTCAGGAAGAGCAATTATGGTAGGGATGTACAAGGGAAAGACAAAAAAAGGGACAAATTGTGGTGTCATAATTTATACTCTTATGAAATTGTGTAGTTGATTTTAGTTGCCAACGTGCTATTTTTTCTCCAAAAGGTAGTAAAACTCATGATTATTCATTTGATAAAATAAACTCTTTTAGTCCAGCTTTCATATGCATTTCTTCAGGCCCAGGGAAAATGACCCTGATATAGTTTCCATCCCAAAGAATACTTTAAGAGCCCTCTTTAAGTCTTTGTTCCTCAGACTGTAGATGAAGGGGTTCAGCATGGGGGTGACCACCGTGTACATCACTGAGGCTGTTGCACTTGAGTGTGAGCTGTGGGGAGCAGTGGAGCTAAGGTACACGCCTAAGCACGTGCAATAAAATAAAGAGACAACTGAGAGGTGAGATGCACAGGTGGAAAATGCTTTATACTTCCCCCGAGTTGATGGGATTCTATGTATAGAGGACACTATCTTAGAGTAAGAGTAAAGGATACCAGTCAGGCTACTACAACCCAGAAGCCCAGCTCCAAATTGCATCATTATTTTATTGAGAAAGGTATCAGAGCAGGCAAGGTAGAGCAGCTGTTTGGTTTCACAGAAAAAGTGGGGAATTTCCATGTCTGTACAAAACGACAGTCTCAACACCATTAAGCTGTGTAACAAGGAGTATATGGCACCCATTAGCCAGGATATCAGGACCAGCTGCCTACAGAACCATGGGTTCATGATGACTGCGTAATGTAGGGGGTGGCAAATGGCCCGAAAACGGTCATAGGCCATCACACTCAGGAGAAAGATGTCCAGTACTGCAAAGAATATGTAAAAATACATCTGGGTGATGCAGCCTTCATAGGTGATATCTTTGCTCTGGGTCTGGGTGTTCCAGAGCATCTTTGGGATGGTGGTGGAGGTGAAACAGATGTCTACAAAGGACAGGTTGGAGAGGAAGAAGTACATGGGGGTGTGGAGGTGAGAGTCTGTGCTGACAGCCAGGATGATGAGCAGGTTTCCAAAGACAGTGGTCAGGTACATGGAGAGGAAAACCCCATATATTAGGACCTGCAGTTCTGCTTCCTCTGGGAATCCCCGTAGAAGAAATTTTGAAATTTGTGTACTGTTCTCTGAGTCCATGTGGCAAATGTGTCTATTGGGAAAAAAAGCGAACAATATGGCAATTTTCACTCAAATGGGCATACCTGAAATAGATGAAATATTACAATTTCTATTTTGCAGTCAAGAAATTCATGCTAATATGTGGTATATAAATAAATTTTTCTTGAGGGTATATCCCATTTCACCTCTGACTAGAAGTGTTTTGCTCCATTCTCAGTAAATTGGTAAGGGTTTTGTTCCCTGGATCAGGATGATCCCCTGAAGAAGGGAATGGCAACCCATACCAGTATTCTTGCCGGGAGAATTCCATATCCAGAGAAACCTGGCAAGCTGTAGTGCATAGGTTTGCAAAGTGTCAGACACGACTGAGCTACTAACACTTTTTCATTTTCATTTTCATGCCATTGAGAAATATATATTGAGAGCCAATGTGTCTCAAGCACATATAGGGTATAAACAAAGATGCAGAAAAACAAATCCCTATAATCCAAGAATGGAGATGGGGACTATTAAAATAAATATATTATAAAATATGCCAGAAGGTGACAGATGCTGCATGACTGAGTGATAGATTTGACAATAATTTATGAGTTCCTATACAAGCCTCACAAGTGCATCTATACATATATATGGGAACTAAATTACATTTATTTAAAAAAAAATTCTTCCTTTTGAGTATTTAATTCAAAAAAAGTGATAACAATAGTCTGACACCACTATATAAAACAAAAAATTTTTCAATAAACAAACACTGAATGGCTAACAAATCCACAAATGCATTCAGTCTCGTAGGTTTCTTATGTGAATATGCATCATGAGAGAAGACACTGTAATATGTATGTTTCCTTCACAACTATTGCAAGTGTGTATTTGGAAAGAGTCTTCCATCTAGATCTTTATCATGCATGTGGAAACAGAGTTTAATATGCCGCATATTAAAAGAAATATATTTCCTTCCCTGGATAACCCTCTTCAGGGTTATACTACCTGTCTACGCCTGTTAGTTAACAACTGATTGTTCCACCTTTATGTGCCCCTTTTAGCCTGCAGTTCTGCTTCCTCTGGGAATCCCCGTAGAAGAAATTTTGAAATTTGTGTACTGTTCTCTGAGTCCATGTGGCAAATGTGTCTATTGGGAAAAAAAGCGAACAATATGGCAATTTTCACTCAAATGGGCATACCTGAAATAGATGAAATATTACAATTTCTATTTTGCAGTCAAGAAATTCATGCTAATATGTGGTATATAAATAAATTTTTCTTGAGGGTATATCCCATTTCACCTCTGACTAGAAGTGTTTTGCTCCATTCTCAGTAAATTGGTAAGGGTTTTGTTCCCTGGATCAGGATGATCCCCTGAAGAAGGGAATGGCAACCCATACCAGTATTCTTGCCGGGAGAATTCCATATCCAGAGAAACCTGGCAAGCTGTAGTGCATAGGTTTGCAAAGTGTCAGACACGACTGAGCTACTAACACTTTTTCATTTTCATTTTCATGCCATTGAGAAATATATATTGAGAGCCAATGTGTCTCAAGCACATATAGGGTATAAACAAAGATGCAGAAAAACAAATCCCTATAATCCAAGAATGGAGATGGGGACTATTAAAATAAATATATTATAAAATATGCCAGAAGGTGACAGATGCTGCATGACTGAGTGATAGATTTGACAATAATTTATGAGTTCCTATACAAGCCTCACAAGTGCATCTATACATATATATGGGAACTAAATTACATTTATTTAAAAAAAAATTCTTCCTTTTGAGTATTTAATTCAAAAAAAGTGATAACAATAGTCTGACACCACTATATAAAACAAAAAATTTTTCAATAAACAAACACTGAATGGCTAACAAATCCACAAATGCATTCAGTCTCGTAGGTTTCTTATGTGAATATGCATCATGAGAGAAGACACTGTAATATGTATGTTTCCTTCACAACTATTGCAAGTGTGTATTTGGAAAGAGTCTTCCATCTAGATCTTTATCATGCATGTGGAAACAGAGTTTAATATGCCGCATATTAAAAGAAATATATTTCCTTCCCTGGATAACCCTCTTCAGGGTTATACTACCTGTCTACGCCTGTTAGTTAACAAGATCCTTAGATCCATGTTCCACCTTTATGTGAAGCCTCTCATTCTTTCTTCTCTTGAGCTTCTACTAGCATAATGTAATAGTCAACAATGTTCATTGCATTTCTAAAGGCCATGCCCAATTTTTAAACATCATAAATAAATACATTATTAGGAAAGTCAGCAAAAACTCTCAATAATCTCTACTTCTGGGCTATACCAGATTGGTCCTCAGGTGACCTCAAGTACACATCCTTGACGTTCATCCTCTCTGACCTTTCCCTGCAGTGTTTGTATGATTGGCTTTCGACTCACCTGCTTGGGACTCAGTGAGGAAGTTTCCTCTGTTAAAGTCAAAATTTCTCCCTAAATGATTGATGATGCAGACAAAACACTATCCCCAGACCAAAAAAAAAACAAAAACAAAAAACACAAGGGAGTCTTAGAAATGGTCTCCTGGCCAGATTTAAGACTGAAAAAGCAGCAACCACATTCTGTCCAATCAAAGTTGCAAAGGCTAAGAGACTGCAGCAGAGGAGATAATTTATGGCTTCCTCTGTCAACTCATTGGCTTCCCATGTGGTGCTAGTGGTAAAGAACCCTCCTGCCAATGCAGAAGACATCTGACATGCCAGTTTGATCTCTGGATCAGGAAGATCCCCTGAAGGAGGTCATGAAAATCTCCACTCCATTATTCTTGTCTGGAGAATTCCCCTGGACAGAGGAGTCTGTTGGGTTATAGTCCATGGGATAGCAGAATCGGACACAACTGAAGTGACTTAGCATACATGCACTTCAGCTCATTAGGCATGTTTCCTCTTGCTAATTCAACCTCCAATAACAAGATTTCCCTTGGAGATATTGGTCTGGACAAAGTGGAGGGTTTTTTTTTTTTTTTTCTGCTGATTCTGTTCCTAGGAGACCACATTAAAATAAGGCAAATTCAGTCTTTATCATTCCTTCTCCAGTAACTCTCCTGCTTCCAAAGCTCTAAACCTCCCAGTATCTCATTGTATCCCTGAGTTCCAGTTTTTCCAAAAGCATAATATCGAAGATTTGTCTTGACTAGGTCTTTTGGGTCTTGAAAGTTTTGATTTGTGGTGAGAATACAACCATTTAAATTTCTGATGAAGGGGGATATTGCTCCTTTTCTATAAAGCCTTGGGTATATTAATCCCTGGTAGAATATAATAGCTTTTGAGAGATATCAAATAAGATACATATTGAAAATATTTTAGGTCCTTCCTGGTGGTCCAACGGCTAAGATTCCATGTTCCCAATGCATGGGGCCCAGGTTTGATCCCTGATTGGGGAGCTAGATCCCAGAGTTCACATGCCAGAACTAAAAAAAAAAAAAAAAAAAAAAAAAGATCCTGAATGCCTCAATTAAGACATGCTGCAGTCAAAGAATTAGAAAGAAAAAAGAAGACGACTTTGGGGTAGGCAGAAATAGGGATTACGAAAGATTTTACATCCTAAACCAAAGAACTTCAGAATATATTCATTACACAGCAGGGTAATTGAGAGACTAGATGGAATAAAAATTACTAGTCATGCACTTAAGATAAGAAGATCATCTCTGATGATCCACCTTAGACTCACATAATCACAAAGTGTGAAGGTGAAAGTGTGAGTCGTTCAGTTGGGTCAGACCCTTTGTGACCCCATAGACTGTAGCACGCCATGCTCCTCTGTCCATGGGGATTCTCCAGGGAAGAATACTGGAGTGGGTTGCCATTCCTTCTTCCAAGAGAACTTCCTGACTCAGGGATCGAACACGGGTCTCTCTCATTGCAGGCTAACTTTACCATGTAACTCACCACAGTGATTCTCTAAATGTTGAACAGAGAGGTAGAAGAATTGAAGTCAGAGAGTCACTTGAAGATGCTGTGTTGCTGGCATTAGAGAGGGAGGAAGGACCATGATCCAAGGAATGCAAATGGCCCTTGGAACATCAGTGTGAGATTAAGATTCATCATCTCACAGTAATTTCTGAAATAAGTAAACCTGAGACTCCAATCAATTACATTATTAGCAATAACACTACAAAAAAATTAAAACATGTGCACATTTTGAACTTTAAAAAATGAACCATGTAGTGTCTACTGCTGATTTTTGAAATTCAGCAAAACATATAGTTTAAATTTCAGTTTATTGTAGTTAAACTTCAACGAATTCAAATTTAAAACTTCTGGTTTTTCATCATTCAAGGTAGTAAATAAAGCCCATGTAGTTGATTCACACATGGAACTGGGAGATATCTTTTCTAACAAGAAGAAAGAAAAGTGTCATATGTGGATATAGGAATAGTCAAAATAAAGCAATTAACGTTTGATAAACATGTTTTTTCTGTGAATTAAGATATTTCATTTGCACCAATGGAAGAAATTATACCTGTAGAAGACAATGTCGATTTTCAAGCAGCAGAAGAAAGATAATTCCATATAAGATATAATTATACCAACAATCCTTTACCCCAATGGTAAACCCATACATGGGTAACCATAACCTTACATACATCAATAAGTACATGTACAAAGGAAAAAATTAGTTTGCCTAGTTAAAATCTGGTACGAATTTGTGCTTTATTATAGTTATGTTCATCTCAGACTCCACACCTTAATATGTCAAACTCTTTATTAAAAGTGGTATTTTGCATAAACTGCAATTGGAGATATGCATTTGATGAGCTATATTTCCAGTGACTCTGGTAGCCAAAATGGACTTTGAGCTAAATAAAGAACAAGGCCCTATAGGGAATAAAATCAGTGCACTGTTATAATAGTCACTATATGGTAAAGTCTACATTTTCAGGAAGAGGAATGATAGTGATATACAAAGGAATGATGAACAAAAAATGATAAATTTCTGCTTCATAATGGACACTCATGGAATTATGTAATTGGCTTTAGTTGCCAAAATAGCTTTTTTTTCAAAGAAATAGCAAAACTCATGATTGTTCATTTAGTAAAATGAAATAAATTTTCTCTGTATACAATATTTCAAGAAGAAATTATTCTCAGAAGATGTACCCAGTGTTATGAGGTGCATGGGAACTGCCATTTCTTTCACTTAAGATTGTGAATCAATTTGGAACAGTGAAAAAAGGAAAATGGATAAAATATAGGTGACAGAGAAGAAAAGTTTATAAAGCAGATTTTGAAACTTCATGCAAAACATGAACCATGTAGTGTCTACTGCTGATTTTTGAAATTCAGCAAAACATATAGTTTAAATTTCAGTTTATTGTAGTTAAACTTCAACGAATTCAAATTTAAAACTTCTGGTTTTTCATCATTCAAGGTAGTAAATAAAGCCCATGTAGTTGATTCACACATGGAACTGGGAGATATCTTTTCTAACAAGAAGAAAGAAAAGTGTCATATGTGGATATAGGAATAGTCAAAATAAAGCAATTAACGTTTGATAAACATGTTTTTTCTGTGAATTAAGATATTTCATTTGCACCAATGGAAGAAATTATACCTGTAGAAGACAATGTCGATTTTCAAGCAGCAGAAGAAAGATAATTCCATATAAGATATAATTATACCAACAATCCTTTACCCCAATGGTAAACCCATACATGGGTAACCATAACCTTACATACATCAATAAGTACATGTACAAAGGAAAAAATTAGTTTGCCTAGTTAAAATCTGGTACGAATTTGTGCTTTATTATAGTTATGTTCATCTCAGACTCCACACCTTAATATGTCAAACTCTTTATTAAAAGTGGTATTTTGCATAAACTGCAATTGGAGATATGCATTTGATGAGCTATATTTCCAGTGACTCTGGTAGCCAAAATGGACTTTGAGCTAAATAAAGAACAAGGCCCTATAGGGAATAAAATCAGTGCACTGTTATAATAGTCACTATATGGTAAAGTCTACATTTTCAGGAAGAGGAATGATAGTGATATACAAAGGAATGATGAACAAAAAATGATAAATTTCTGCTTCATAATGGACACTCATGGAATTATGTAATTGGCTTTAGTTGCCAAAATAGCTTTTTTTTCAAAGAAATAGCAAAACTCATGATTGTTCATTTAGTAAAATGAAATAAATTTTCTCTGTATACAATATTTCAAGAAGAAATTATTCTCAGAAGATGTACCCAGTGTTATGAGGTGCATGGGAACTGCCATTTCTTTCACTTAAGATTGTGAATCAATTTGGAACAGTGAAAAAAGGAAAATGGATAAAATATAGGTGACAGAGAAGAAAAGTTTATAAAGCAAGTTGCTGAAGTTGAAATCAAAGAAATGGAAATAGCAGACAATATGTGGAAAGAGCAGGTTCTATTTCCACAATCTGCTCATAGAATCACAATATGTGGCTCTGAGGCTTTAGCCTTGCTATCACGTGCATTTCTTCAACCCAAGCATAAGTGAGGCAAATATAGTTTCCATCGCAAAGAATCTTTTCAGAGCTTGCTTTATGTCTTTATTTCTCAGACTGTAGATGAAGGGGTTCAGCATCGGTGTGACCACTGTGTACATCACTGAGGCAGTTAAATTTGAACGTGTACTGTGAGTAGCTGCAGAGCTAAGGTACACTCCTAAGCTTGTACAATAAAATAAGGAGACAACTGAGAGATGAGTTGCACAGGTGGAGTATGCTTTATACTTGCCCTGAGCTGATGAGATCCCAAGTACAGAGGAAACTATCTTAGAATAAGAGTAAAGGATGCCAGCCATGGTAACAACACCCAGAAGTCCGGCTCCAAAATACATCATCATGGTATTGAGAAAGGTGTCAGAACAGGCAAGTTGGACCAGCTGCTTTATTTCACAAAAATAGTGATGGATTTCCAAGTCTGTACAAAAGGACAGTCTCAGCACCGTTAAACTGTGTAACAAGGAATACAGGATGCTCACTATCCAGGATGTCAGAACCAGTAGTCCACAGAACTGAGGGTTCATGGTGACTGTGTACTGCAAAGGATGACAGATAGCCATGTACCGGTCATAGGCCATCACACTCAGGAGAGAGACATCTAATCCTGTAAAAACTATGTAAAAATACATCTGGGTGATGCAGCCTTCATAGGTTATGAGTTTGCTCTGGGTCTGGATGTTCCACAGCATCTTTGGGATGGTGGTGGATGTGAAACAAACATCTACAAAGGACAGGTTAGAGAGGAAGAAGTACATGGGGGTGTGGAGGTGGGAGTCTGAGCTGACGGCAAGGATGATGAGCATGTTTCCAAAGACAGTGATGAGGTACATGGAGAGGAAAAGTCCAAATATAAGAGACTGCAGTTCTTGTTCCTCTGAAAGTCCCAGAAGAAGAAATTTTATAATATGAGTGTTGTTCACTGCTTCCATGTGGTGGAGGTGACCACTGGGAAAACAAGAAAAAGGCATTATTAAAGGCATTACTAACTGGCTACTCACTCCAGTGTTCTTGCCTAGAAAATTTTGTGGACAGAAGTACCTGGTGGGCTACAGTCCATGGGGGTCACAAAGAATTGGATATGACAGCACGCATCAATGAGTTAAATGAGCGACAGGTGTTATGAAGAAAACAAAGTCAGATATAAAAGATAGAACAATAGGAGGTGTTATTTATACAGAGTGTTCAGATAATGCCGGCAAACCAGGTGATAATTGAACAGATAACTCAAAAAAGAGAGAGAAGGTTCTTGTGTGTTATGAGAAGTAGGTGGCTGGTACAGCAGTTTGTTGCTGCAAAGTAACTAAGGAAGATACTGCTTCCACATGTTCAAGTCCAAACAAGACATCAGTGGGGCAGAGGAATAAGTAAGAGAGGGAGTGATTAGAGATGGTGTCTGGGAAGTTGAGGAGCAACCTCCCAGCTACAGCTGAACATTCGGTCTACAGAGAATCCGTCTTTCCATGGCGTTCCTTGTATTTTATGGATTTAGTTGTAAAACCATCCTGTGAGTTGAAGGATATTCCATGTTTATACTTTCTGCTGATTGAGTTCTCGTTTCTGTGTTATGGCACCTTAATACATGAGTCCAGATGCCTTTCCTTTAAGAAGTGGTCTCACTTCATGAGGCACAGGTACACACTCATGCTCTCCTTGGTCTCCTGGACTGTGGTCCCAACATGTGTTTCTCACTCAAAACCAGCCTCCTTAAAGCATGTGTCATTATAACTCAACTTGGTCCAATCAGGTTCTCTTTCTCCTAAAGAATGTTTCCAGAAATACCAGTTCATAAACGGCCCATGGACCGATACACTTGGGGTTCCTTTGTGTAACCACTTTCAGCTCTATATCTACAGAAATATTTAAAAAGAGAGAGAGAGTGTGTGAGAGAGAGATAGAAGGGAGGATGAAATAGACATTAGAGTGTAAAAGATTTAATAAGCTCTAATGGTTCCTGAGACTATGTGACAAATTAAAGCTTCCTTGGTTTGGCAACATTCCAATTCCAGTTACCTGTCCTTGACACCCAGAAAAAATAATTAGAAAAGAAAAATACATCTATTGCATTAATAGAAACAGTTATATCTTTATAACATAAAGGACATGACAGATTTGAATCCCCCCCACCAAAGAAAAATGAGTGAAATAAATAAACAAAAGTGATCAGTCCTAATGAGGTGGTTGGATCTAGAACCTATCATAAAAAGTGAAGTAAGTCGAAAAGAGAAAGACAAGTACAGTATACTAACACATATATATGGAATCTAGTAAAAGGGTAATGATAACACACACAGTGAACCCATGAAAAAACAGAGAATAGACATATGGACATTGTGGGGAATGAATAGTGGGTAGGAGACACAGAAGGAGTAACATGGAAACCTATACTATCATATGTGAAAAAGATAGCTATTGTCATTGCTATAGGAGTTCCTACAAGGGCTTGGTGTGACAGCCTGGAGGGATTGGATGGGGGAACCTGGGAGCAGGGATGGGACCAGGGATATGCATATGACTGATCTGGGAACATACATGTCTGGGAACAACAAAACTCTGTAAAAACTTTTTTTTTTAAAGTGAATATACAAATGACAACAACAAAGTTGAGTGTGTTTCATAGAAAGCAACGGAAGACTTGTTTTTCCTTAGATTTTTCTATTTGTTTGACCATTTTTATGCACCCATTGGGAATAAGGTAAGTCCTTTCCAGTTTTCTTATGGGATATATTGTGTTTGTTGTTCTTGGGGTTTACTCTTTATGCTCTTCTTAAAATCAAAGTGATAGGCATAACCCAATCCTGATTTTTGTCTTTATATAACATGCAAAGGGATTTCCAAGTGATACACTATAAATTCTAGACACCATAACAATTTCTTTTATTTTTTTGCCCAATATAAATTAATTAATATGACTCATACCTTAGGATATTATGTAATATAGATAGTTATTTCATTGTACTATGACTTTGCCATTGTGCTACAAAATGATAATTATCACAGACTTCACTTGCTTTGTTCACTATTGTATTTTGAGAAAGACATGTGAATATATGTGCACTTAATTAGGAACATATTTAAGCATATATGAAGTCACAAAATAGAAGGAATAACTGGGAAGATGAAAGCAAGTTAAATACTGTGGTTTAAATGTAATTGTATTTTTAAAAATTGAATGGAACATCAAACACTAACTTGAACAATATTAAAATAGAATGATTTAATGATATTACATGGATTAATAATTAAATTTGAAACTGTGTAAACATGAAATATGTTCCTCAAAATTATGGAACATGTTACATTCTCAATTACTGTATACTGAATGAATCAAGGATTATGTCTCAGTATAGATATACATAAAATATATGATAAGGTTTTACTTAAGTTTATTAGGAATGATTAGATTATTGAATGAATCAGAGGTATTATCTACTTGAGTAACCAATATTTTTCATGAATACCTAGAATACTGCATATTAAAATCTACAAGTGTGCCAAACAATTATAATGACAGAAACTCAGCTGTCCACCTGAAACTATCACAACACTGTTAATCGGCTATGCTCCGATATAAAATGAAAAGGATTTTTTTTTTAAGATAGACATATGTAAGTAAAATGTAAAAGATTTTTTATGGTAAAACATTCCCCAAAGTAATTCTCAAAACTCTTCAAAAGTTGATAAAAGTAGAATAAAAGACATATATTATGTTGACATAGAATAATAATAATAATAATAATAAACAAATCAAATTAGCAATCCTCTGTCATAACATCTGCAGGGCTCCCAGACTCACCTGGATGGGAAAGCTGAGAGGAAGGTCTGTGTGGGGAAGTTCAAATTTCTCATGGATTGTTGATATTGGAGACCTAAGCTCTGTCTCCACAAGACAGCTGAAGGGAATGAAGGATCAGTTTCCTAGCCAAACTTAAATGTTCAAAAGGAAACAAGTACTGTGGTGCCCAGATTTCTAACACTGAGAGGACTGTAGCAGAGACGATTTATAGTTCTTTGCATAGATACTATGACTTTGTTTTTTTAAAAAAACTATGTTTGTTTTACAAAATGATAATTATCACAGACTTCACTTGCTTTGTTCACTATTGTATTTTGAGAAAGACATGTGAATATATGTGCACTTAATTAGGAACATATTTAAGCATATATGAAGTCACAAAATAGAAGGAATAACTGGGAAGATGAAAGCAAGTTAAATACTGTGGTTTAAATGTAATTGTATTTTTAAAAATTGAATGGAACATCAAACACTAACTTGAACAATATTAAAATAGAATGATTTAATGATATTACATGGATTAATAATTAAATTTGAAACTGTGTAAACATGAAATATGTTCCTCAAAATTATGGAACATGTTACATTCTCAATTACTGTATACTGAATGAATCAAGGATTATGTCTCAGTATAGATATACATAAAATATATGATAAGGTTTTACTTAAGTTTATTAGGAATGATTAGATTATTGAATGAATCAGAGGTATTATCTACTTGAGTAACCAATATTTTTCATGAATACCTAGAATACTGCATATTAAAATCTACAAGTGTGCCAAACAATTATAATGACAGAAACTCAGCTGTCCACCTGAAACTATCACAACACTGTTAATCGGCTATGCTCCGATATAAAATGAAAAGGATTTTTTTTTTAAGATAGACATATGTAAGTAAAATGTAAAAGATTTTTTATGGTAAAACATTCCCCAAAGTAATTCTCAAAACTCTTCAAAAGTTGATAAAAGTAGAATAAAAGACATATATTATGTTGACATAGAATAATAATAATAATAATAATAAACAAATCAAATTAGCAATCCTCTGTCATAACATCTGCAGGGCTCCCAGACTCACCTGGATGGGAAAGCTGAGAGGAAGGTCTGTGTGGGGAAGTTCAAATTTCTCATGGATTGTTGATATTGGAGACCTAAGCTCTGTCTCCACAAGACAGCTGAAGGGAATGAAGGATCAGTTTCCTAGCCAAACTTAAATGTTCAAAAGGAAACAAGTACTGTGGTGCCCAGATTTCTAACACTGAGAGGACTGTAGCAGAGACGATTTATAGTTCACTTTAGCATCTCATTTGGGCTTCCCTCGTGGTTTGGACAATAAAGAATCTGCCGGTAATACGGGTGACTCCTGTTTGATTCCTGGTTGGGATGATCCCCTGAAGAAAGGAGTGGTTACCCTCTCCAGCATTCTTGCCTAGAGAATTCCATAGACAGAGGAGCCTGGTAGACTACAGTGTATGGGATCACAAAGAGTCAGACACAAATGAATGACTAGCACACACACACACACACACAGACACACACACACACACACGCACACACACCCCTTCTCATTAGGCATCTTTCTGTTGTAACTCCCAACCTCTGCAGATGATTTCCTCAGGGCACACGAGTCTGGACAAAAAAGAAAAATTTTCTGTTCATTCTTTGTTCCTAAGAGACCAGGTTATAAAGCAGATGAATTCTATTTTTATTAGCCCTTGTCTTTAATTCTCCCACATCCAAAGGTGTAAACCTCCCAGGACATTATCATAGCTTGACTCAAGTTTTCTCAAAAGCTTAGGCTAAGGATTCTCTCTTGATTAGGTCCCTTGGATTTTCCAGGCTTTGACTAGTGGTGAACACATAGTTCCTGTTATTTATAAAAATTACTTTATGAGTATAAAATGTCATCCTTTCTTATGAAACCTTAGGCATTACATTCCTTGGCTCCCTAACACTCTTGTCAACACAATTAGGATTTTTATTTACATCAGAAGAGCTCTCATTTGGTACTTCATTGTGAATATTTGCAATTATGAGACAAACTTAAATACTGTCTAAAGCATAATGTAAGTTAGCACACTGGAGGGATGGTTGCTTTAATTTTTATAGAAGTTCATTTTGTGATATAGTCCTCTTTGTACTTCATTCTCTGTTATAGAAGTGAGACTCAGAGAGGTTTAATGTTCTGCTCTAAGGTATAAACCAAGAAAGGGATGGAGTCTTGATTGGAAGTCTTGACTGTCAGAAGAATGCTTTTAGTTCACAAGCTCCAGGGCAGTGATCCTCGACTAGAGATGATTTTGCAAATGAGGTATATTTTGGAATGTCTGAAGGGATGCTACTGAATGGCACAGAACAGCATCCAATACAAATCATGATGCTGGCCTAAATATTATCAGTGAAAAGATATACAGATTTATGCTAGACTAATCCTTCTTTAAATTCACTGTTCTTACAAAGTACCAAGGATTATAGTTCATTTCTAATAAGAGCCTATGTGTCCTTGATGCTGCAGTTCCTGGTCTTAGATCACAGATGAGTAGCAAAGCAATGGTTCTATGTTAGATTCAGGTACAAGCAGATTCTTTCACCAAGAACCTTCCAGATATGTGACTTTGGAAAAAAAAATGTTTTCACTCACTCTACAAGTAGTAGTAAATTCTGTTTTATTTTTTTATAGAAGGACTCTTGCATGACATAAAATAATTTGTATGTGAAAAACGACTCTGTTAGTGGGCAAAATAAAATTCTCCAAAAGATTTCTATGTTGTAATCACAAGAACGTTTGAATATTCCAGTTTGCATATCAAGGGAAATTACAAGGATGATAGAATATGTTTGCTAATCAGTCATCTTGATATCAGGTTAGCATGGATATTCAGGTTGGTCTAATGTAATCACAGTGAACTTCACAGTTCTCTGTAGATGGAAAACAACAACAACAAAAAAAGGAATTGAAGTCAGACATTTTAAAATGCAAGGCACTTGGGTCTGAATATGGGGGAACGATCATGAACCAAGGAATGGTGGTGTCCTTAGAAGTAATATAGGAAATTGAATGCATCCTGTTCTGCAGTATTCAAAGGAGTCACTGTCTTGCAGACATTATAACTTGACTCCAGTGAGAACCTTTCAGGCCTCTGACATTATAGAACCTTTAGACATTTATTTTAACTAACTAATGCAGTAGATTTTTAGTAATAGAAATTTAATACCAATATGTTTTGTTCCAGTAAGCCGAGTTTAAGACTTTCAACTCAATCATGTTTGTGCTGAAATTCTACCCTAAATGGAAGGAGAAAATTGGATCAATTTGGAAAACTTTGACTCATTAGCTGGTACAGGGAATTTTATTTTTCTAAATGTGGTGCTGTCTTCTTCCAAACCTTTAAGAATTTAAGATGAGAAAAAGAAATTCATTATTAAAATTAAGATCACAATTCTACCTTAAATCTTCCTCTGAACATTTCTACATTCTTTACATTGTACATTTATTGTTTTCATTTCTAACCCTCCAAATTTCTCCCAAATTTTCTTTCCATGTTATTACAAATGAGTCTGTGTGCATCTACATGCATGGATGTTTTTATTGAGATAAAAGTATATACAAATGCAAACACACACTGTTAACCTTGAACAGGGCCTGTGGATTCAGTAAATCATTTCTATGCATTTCATTCATTCCTCACAACACCCATGTGAAGTTAGGATATATTATTCCACATTTGCTTTTGTGACTGGTAAATCTGAGGCTCAGGCCAATTACATTTTTAACAATAACATTACAAAGAAATTAAAACTTATTGGGCCTCTATTCAAGTTATATAAAAATGGAACCATACAGTGCATACTGTTAATTTTTTTAATTTACCAAACTGCATATATTTAAAATGTGTGGTTTATTGTCTATAATTACACTCCAATGAGTTAGTTAAGAATGTGAAATCTTCTGGTGGGGCATGGCTCAGGGTAGCATGTAAACCACATGTAGTCAATTCATGCCTAAAATTGGTGGGAGAGAACTTTTTGAATTAAGAAGAAAGCAAGGCACTTTGGAACAGAGAAATTTAAATAAAATAATTAAAATTTGATTATCCCAATTATTCCCTATAAATTAAAGACTAACTTATACATGAAAAAGGAAGAAGAGGCTTTCCTCATGGTCCACTGGTTAAAGAGACTGCCTTGCAGTGCAAGGAGTACAGGTTTGATCCCTGGCCTGGGAAGATCCCACATTCTGAGGAACGGCTGGACTGATGTGCCCAATTACCAGCCAGTGCTCTGGAGCACATGTGCCCAGAGCCGGGACTAGAGGCACTGCGATGGCCAAGCCGAGTTTAAGACTTTCAACTCAATCATGTTTGTGCTGAAATTCTACCCTAAATGGAAGGAGAAAATTGGATCAATTTGGAAAACTTTGACTCATTAGCTGGTACAGGGAATTTTATTTTTCTAAATGTGGTGCTGTCTTCTTCCAAACCTTTAAGAATTTAAGATGAGAAAAAGAAATTCATTATTAAAATTAAGATCACAATTCTACCTTAAATCTTCCTCTGAACATTTCTACATTCTTTACATTGTACATTTATTGTTTTCATTTCTAACCCTCCAAATTTCTCCCAAATTTTCTTTCCATGTTATTACAAATGAGTCTGTGTGCATCTACATGCATGGATGTTTTTATTGAGATAAAAGTATATACAAATGCAAACACACACTGTTAACCTTGAACAGGGCCTGTGGATTCAGTAAATCATTTCTATGCATTTCATTCATTCCTCACAACACCCATGTGAAGTTAGGATATATTATTCCACATTTGCTTTTGTGACTGGTAAATCTGAGGCTCAGGCCAATTACATTTTTAACAATAACATTACAAAGAAATTAAAACTTATTGGGCCTCTATTCAAGTTATATAAAAATGGAACCATACAGTGCATACTGTTAATTTTTGTAATTTACCAAACTGCATATATTTAAAATGTGTGGTTTATTGTCTATAATTACACTCCAATGAGTTAGTTAAGAATGTGAAATCTTCTGGTGGGGCATGGCTCAGGGTAGCATGTAAACCACATGTAGTCAATTCATGCCTAAAATTGGTGGGAGAGAACTTTTTGAATTAAGAAGAAAGCAAGGCACTTTGGAACAGAGAAATTTAAATAAAATAATTAAAATTTGATTATCCCAATTATTCCCTATAAATTAAAGACTAACTTATACATGAAAAAGGAAGAAGAGGCTTTCCTCATGGTCCACTGGTTAAAGAGACTGCCTTGCAGTGCAAGGAGTACAGGTTTGATCCCTGGCCTGGGAAGATCCCACATTCTGAGGAACGGCTGGACTGATGTGCCCAATTACCAGCCAGTGCTCTGGAGCACATGTGCCCAGAGCCGGTGCTCTGCAACTAGAGAAGCCACTGCGATGGGAGGCCTACACAGGCCAAAGAATAAAGATGGATGGAAATAAATAAATAAATAAAAAGCTAATAAAGAGGACAAATTTTTTAAGGAAAAAAAATAAAGAAGCAAGAAGTTTAAATAAATAAATGAAGGAATAAGCTAACACAAAGTGGTTCAAGACAGAGGAACAGCACAAGGTCACATGCATCATGGATAAACCTTAAAAGACACAATATAGAGCCTACCAGTTGACAATAGATCCAAGAAGAGTTAATAAGAACTCAGGTCAACTTTCTGTCATATAATTCCATTTGACAATAAATGCATTATGTTAAAGCATTTGCTTTCAGGATGACTTGTTATGAATAACAGCTAACTGACACAATAATCAAAGTGAACAGATCTGAGGGAAATTAAAACAGTATGTTGCTCCTAATTCTGGGCATTTGTTTGATGTTTGAATCACATTTCACTTGGGCATTTGACTAAGATCAAATATAGTATGGGAGCTTCCCAGTAAAGAGTCCACTTGCTAATGCAAGAGATGTGGGCTTAATCTCTGGATTAGGAAGATCCTCTGGAGTAGGAAATGGCAATTCACTGTAGTATTCCTGCCTAAAGAATGCCATGGACAGAGGAGCCTGATGGGCTACAGTCCATGGGGTCGCAAAGAGTTGGAGACAACTGAGTGACTGAGCACATATAATATTATGGTGATTAAGGTATATTTTCTATACTCTAATTAAAAGTGATTCCACTGAGGTTCCCTTGTAGCTAACCATGAGTAGTTGAGAGGATATGCATTCATTATCATTACACTTTTAACTGGTTACAACAAAATTGAGAGCGATGGGAGACATCTCATTTAGAGTAATTGAAGGAATCATATTGTAAGCTGCAATAGAAGATTTTAAGAACCAGAAAGATAAATCAATAGAAAATGTAATCACAGGAAACAATCCTTCACCCCAACAATAAATTTCTTTTCACATAGACACTGATCTTGTATACATCAATAAATAGTGTATATCACAAATAATAGTTTAAATAACAATAATGTGACAAATTGCTTCATCACATTAAGATCATCTCTGGGCCATAATATGTTAAATCTTTCATTGAAACTTGTGCTCACATAGATGACAATTTGAGACACATCTGATAATCAGTTTTCCCAGTGATTCTGGAAGGGCATATGGACATCCAGTTATTTAACAGAATAGGATCCTATGAGAGAAATAAACTGAAATATGTGGTTTCAAACATACTTACTATACATACTGCTTTTCTTCTTTTTTTTTTTTTAGCAAACTCTATTTATTTATTTATTTTTGGGCGGGGCTCGGGTTGGGGAGGGAGGGGAGCAGGCGGGCCACTTCTATTGGTCTTTCATTTCTCTCTGTTCATCCGTCCTTGTTCTTTGGCTCCTGTGGGCCTCCCATCGCGGTGGCGTCTGTCGTTGCAGAGCACCGGCTCTGGGCGCACGTGCTCCAGAGCTCCGGCTCGGTAATTGGACACATCAGTCCAGCCGCTCCGCGGCACGTGGGATCTTCCCAGGCCAGGGCTCGAACCGGCGCCCCTTTCACTGCAAGGCGGTGTCCTTACCCACTGGACCACCAGGGGAAGCCCCATACTGCTTTTCAAAAGAGTAATTAACACAGTAATGTTCAAATGATGAACAAAGTGCTAAACACTGGGTTCATATTTTTTTGAACCCAAGGAAATTACATAAATGAGAAGTTATTTTTTCCACACTTGTAGTACAACTCGGGTTGTACTACAACTTCTTTAGTAAAATGAAGGAAAAAATATTCAGCATAATACATTTCATTTCAGAAGAAATTATTAAGGAATCATTGTAGTCTCAAAAAATAAATGGAAGTTTCCACAAATTTCACTTAAAGTTGTAAATCAGTTTGGAAGAGTAGAAAATTACATAGGAAAATACCTAGATAACAGAAAACAGAAAAGTCAATAAAACGTGTTCTTTAAATTGCATAGAGAAGCTGAAATAAAGAAAATGGAAATACAGAGAACATGTAAGTGCTATTTCACAGCCTAATCAAGGCATCAGTATTCTTGTATAAATCAAAAAATAGTGTATATCACAAATAATAGTTTAAATAACAATAATGTGACAAATTGCTTCATCACATTAAGATCATCTCTGGGCCATAATATGTTAAATCTTTCATTGAAACTTGTGCTCACATAGATGACAATTTGAGACACATCTGATAATCAGTTTTCCCAGTGATTCTGGAAGGGCATATGGACATCCAGTTATTTAACAGAATAGGATCCTATGAGAGAAATAAACTGAAATATGTGGTTTCAAACATACTTACTATACATACTGCTTTTCTTCTTTTTTTTTTTTTAGCAAACTCTATTTATTTATTTATTTTTGGGCGGGGCTCGGGTTGGGGAGGGAGGGGAGCAGGCGGGCCACTTCTATTGGTCTTTCATTTCTCTCTGTTCATCCGTCCTTGTTCTTTGGCTCCTGTGGGCCTCCCATCGCGGTGGCGTCTGTCGTTGCAGAGCACCGGCTCTGGGCGCACGTGCTCCAGAGCTCCGGCTCGGTAATTGGACACATCAGTCCAGCCGCTCCGCGGCACGTGGGATCTTCCCAGGCCAGGGCTCGAACCGGCGCCCCTTGCACTGCAAGGCGGTGTCCTTACCCACTGGACCACCAAGGGAAGCCCCATACTGCTTTTCAAAAGAGTAATTAACACAGTAATGTTCAAATGATGAACAAAGTGCTAAACACTGGGTTCATATTTTTTTGAACCCAAGGAAATTACATAAATGAGAAGTTATTTTTTCCACACTTGTAGTACAACTCGGGTTGTACTACAACTTCTTTAGTAAAATGAAGGAAAAAATATTCAGCATAATACATTTCATTTCAGAAGAAATTATTAAGGAATCATTGTAGTCTCAAAAAATAAATGGAAGTTTCCACAAATTTCACTTAAAGTTGTAAATCAGTTTGGAAGAGTAGAAAATTACATAGGAAAATACCTAGATAACAGAAAACAGAAAAGTCAATAAAACGTGTTCTTTAAATTGCATAGAGAAGCTGAAATAAAGAAAATGGAAATACAGAGAACATGTAAGTGCTATTTCACAGCCTAATCAAGGCATCAGTATTCTGGCTTAGACCCTAATAAGTCATTTTATTCCACCCTAATGGCAGAAAGTGAAGAGGAACTAAAGAGCCTTTTGAATAAGGTAAAAGAGGAGAGTAAAAAAAATTGACTTAAAATTCAACTTTCAGAATACTAACATCACAGAACCTGGTCCTATCATTTTATCACAAGTAGAAGGGAAAAAAAGTGACAGATTTTATTTTCTCAGGTTCCAAAATCACTGTGGACCGTGATTGGAGCCATGAAATTAAAAGACAATTGTCCCTTGGAAGAAAAGGTATGACATACTTATCACATTAAAAATCAGAAGCATCACTTTGCCAACAAAGGTCTGTATAGTAAAAGCTATGCTTTATCCAGTAGCCATGAATGTTTGTGAGAGCTGAGCCATAAAGAAGGCTACATGCTGAAGAATTGACACTTTAAAACTGTGTTGCTGGAAAAACTCTTGAGAGTCCCTAAGACAGCAAGGAGATCAAACTGGTCAGTCCTAAAGTAAATCAACTCTGAATATTTATTAGAAGAATTGATGCTGAAACTGAAGCTCCAATACTTTGGGTATCTGATGGGAAGAGCTGACTTACTGGAAAAGACCCTGATTCTGGGAAAGACTGAGGGCAAGAGAAGAAGGGGATGACAGAGGATGAGACGGTTAGATGGCATCACTGACTCAATGGAAATGAATTTGAGCAAACTCAGGGACCTAGTGAAGGACAGGGAAGCCTAAAATGCTGCAGTCCATGAGATCACAAAGATTCGAACATGACGTAGTGACTGAACAACAATTTATTGAATTTCTTTTTCAGTGTAGACTCTGTTGGGAGACATATGTTTGGTAACATATTTTTAAATCAGTGACTATGTAGGCATTGTGGATAATAAGATGAATAAATGAATGATACTAGGAAACTAGTTGTAAAATTCAATAGTGTGCTTAAGTAAATATTGTCAGGAAGAACAATTAAGGTAGTGACAGAGAACAACTGACCCAAATTTAAAACATTGGTTGAAGATTTTATCTGCAATTAAAATTATACCAACAGCTTTACCTGTCACATGTAGTTTTCTTTTTACATGTATGTAATCCAACTCATTACAGGAAAATTAAAATGAAAATCTTAGTTGGGAAGAGTTTGTTATTTCAGAAAGAAGTCACTTTTAACAAATCCAGTTTGTTCCAAAAGAAATTTCAAATATTTCTCATCCATGTTTGGGAAACTACGGAAAGTCTTAGACCCTAATAAGTCATTTTATTCCACCCTAATGGCAGAAAGTGAAGAGGAACTAAAGAGCCTTTTGAATAAGGTAAAAGAGGAGAGTAAAAAAAATTGACTTAAAATTCAACTTTCAGAATACTAACATCACAGAACCTGGTCCTATCATTTTATCACAAGTAGAAGGGAAAAAAAGTGACAGATTTTATTTTCTCAGGTTCCAAAATCACTGTGGACCGTGATTGGAGCCATGAAATTAAAAGACAATTGTCCCTTGGAAGAAAAGGTATGACATACTTATCACATTAAAAATCAGAAGCATCACTTTGCCAACAAAGGTCTGTATAGTAAAAGCTATGCTTTATCCAGTAGCCATGAATGTTTGTGAGAGCTGAGCCATAAAGAAGGCTACATGCTGAAGAATTGACACTTTAAAACTGTGTTGCTGGAAAAACTCTTGAGAGTCCCTAAGACAGCAAGGAGATCAAACTGGTCAGTCCTAAAGTAAATCAACTCTGAATATTTATTAGAAGAATTGATGCTGAAACTGAAGCTCCAATACTTTGGGTATCTGATGGGAAGAGCTGACTTACTGGAAAAGACCCTGATTCTGGGAAAGACTGAGGGCAAGAGAAGAAGGGGATGACAGAGGATGAGACGGTTAGATGGCATCACTGACTCAATGGAAATGAATTTGAGCAAACTCAGGGACCTAGTGAAGGACAGGGAAGCCTAAAATGCTGCAGTCCATGAGATCACAAAGATTCGAACATGACGTAGTGACTGAACAACAATTTATTGAATTTCTTTTTCAGTGTAGACTCTGTTGGGAGACATATGTTTGGTAACATATTTTTAAATCAGTGACTATGTAGGCATTGTGGATAATAAGATGAATAAATGAATGATACTAGGAAACTAGTTGTAAAATTCAATAGTGTGCTTAAGTAAATATTGTCAGGAAGAACAATTAAGGTAGTGACAGAGAACAACTGACCCAAATTTAAAACATTGGTTGAAGATTTTATCTGCAATTAAAATTATACCAACAGCTTTACCTGTCACATGTAGTTTTCTTTTTTTACATGTATGTAATCCAACTCATTACAGGAAAATTAAAAATGAAAATCTTAGTTGGGAAGAGTTTGTTATTTCAGAAAGAAGTCACTTTTAACAAATCCAGTTTGTTCCATAAAGGAAAAGGAAGTTTCCAAATATTTCTCATCCATGTTTGGGAAACTCTTACGGAAAGTAAGAAACAGGAAAATGGAAGACTGTTCCTATACCTGTCCGGGACCGCGGGTCGGCCCGGCCACATCCTATAGCTTTGCCTGTCCAGGACCGCAGGTTGGCCCGGCCGCATCCTAAGCCTCCCAAGCATGAATGCTACAATGTAACATTTGAGATAGCGCTTGGCGGAGCTCCCAGCATGAGAATATCATCATCCTGACTGGGACTGTGAGAACCTTAACCACGCCTTACGACCTTCAGTTTGAGAACATCGCCACAGGCTTCCAAAGATGGCGCCTAGCGGGAGCAGGAGGGGCGCGGTCTTGCGCTGTCTGGGACGTGTGCTCATTGCCGTGATTGGCTGAATGAAGTTTCCGTGCTCGTGATCAGTGCATGCTCCTCATAGACTCTTACCATTATGTAATCTCGTGCATAGTTGACCTTTAACATGATTGGTCTATTGTTGGGCTCTTCCGCCTTTTGTACAGCATAAATATTGCTCACTTTCAACAATAAAACGAGACTTGATCAGACTCCTGTCTTGTCTCCATTTCTCGTGTCTCTTGTCCTCTTCATTCCCACTCCCCCCCTTTAGGGTCTGCGTTGAGGAATCCTAGGTCTTCGCTGACGAATCCTGCGGGTCGGGACAAGTGGCGCCCAACGTGGGGCTCGAAGTACGGGGGTCCCCCGTGAGGAAGCGGTGCCAGGAGCCGGCGACAAAACAGAGAAGAGTGAATTGCCTCTCAGCTGCTGTGGGAACCTGCCGCGCCAGGATTGAGGTAAAGATAGGCACCAAATAGGGGACAAGCATAAAAAATTTGCAAAATGGGACAAGAATTGAGTCAACATGATGTGTATGTAAAACAATTAGGAAGAGCTTTAAAGGCACGAGGAGTAAAGGTGAAAAGTCAAGATTTGTTTAAATTTTTTGATTTTGTTAAAGATGTCTGCCCCTGGTTTCCACAAGAAGGAACTATTACTTTAAGCAGGTGGAAGCGGGTAGGAGATGCACTGCGGGATTTTTATGACGCTTTTGGACCAGAGAAAGTCCACGCGACTGCTTTCAGTTACTGGAATCTAGTTAAAGAACTTATAGATACTAGAGATAGACCTCCAGAAATAACAATTGCTATTGCTCATACAGAAGAAATCTTAAAGACTAGTTCTCAAGCAGATCTTAGGAAGTCTCCCTTAGAAGAAGAGACAGATTTAATATCTTTAGAGAGTGATGATGAGGAGCCTGCTGCCACTCCTGTTAAGAAAAAGCAGGAGGTTATAGGAGAACCCCCTGAGACAGAACTAAAAGAAAAGGTTCCAAAAATATATCCCAAGTTACAAATAGAGAGTGAGAATCAGGATAAGCATGGTCCTGGCCCTTTAGAGGTTGGTTGGGATAACTTAAAAGAAGAGGTCGTAAAAGTCATGGGTTGGACCAGCTTCCGCCATTTTCATGCCCTCCCCTACAAAATGGCCTCCGCCTACAGTCATGGCGGCCGTGGGTGAGAGAGAAGATATTAATCCTAGGGAGGAACTGAGAGATAAGATTGCCTTATTAGAAGAACAAATAAAGCTTGAAGAATTACATCAGTCATTAATTACTAAATTGCAAAGATTAAAACTGGAAACGAGCGGGTTGATGACGTAGTGAAAGAAAGTCCTACCGCCCTCAGCACCACAGCCTGGTAAACATGGGTCTGCGTTGAGGAATCCTAGGTCTTCGCTGACGAATCCTGCGGGTCGGGACAAGTGGCGCCCAACGTGGGGCTCGAAGTACGGGGGTCCCCCGTGAGGAAGCGGTGCCAGGAGCCGGCGACAAAACAGAGAAGAGTGAATTGCCTCTCAGCTGCTGTGGAACCTGCCGCGCCAGGATTGAGGTAAAGATAGGCACCAAATAGGGACAAGCATAAAAAATTTGCAAAATGGGACAAGAATTGAGTCAACATGATGTGTATGTAAAACAATTAGGAAGAGCTTTAAAGGCACGAGGAGTAAAGGTGAAAAGTCAAGATTTGTTTAAATTTTTTGATTTTGTTAAAGATGTCTGCCCTGGTTTCCACAAGAAGGAACTATTACTTTAAGCAGGTGGAAGCGGGTAGGAGATGCACTGCGGGATTTTTATGACGCTTTTGGACCAGAGAAAGTTCCCGTGACTGCTTTCAGTTACTGGAATCTAGTTAAAGAACTTATAGATACTAGAGATAGACCTCCAGAAATAACAATTGCTATTGCTCATACAGAAGAAATCTTAAAGACTAGTTCTCAAGCAGATCTTAGGAAGTCTCCCTTAGAAGAAGAGACAGATTTAATATCTTTAGAGAGTGATGATGAGGAGCCTGCTGCCACTCCTGTTAAGAAAAAGCAGGAGGTTATAGGAGAACCCCCTGAGACAGAACTAAAGAAAAAGGTTCCAAAAATATATCCCAAGTTACAAATAGAGAGTGAGAATCAGGATAAGCATGGTCCTGGCCCTTTAGAGGTTGGTTGGGATAACTTAAAAGAAGAGGTCGTAAAAAGTCATGGGTTGGACCAGCTTCCGCCATTTTCATGCCCTCCCCTACAAAATGGCCTCGCGCCTACAGTCATGGCGGCCGTGGGTGAGAGAGAAGATATTAATCCTAGGGAGGAACTGAGAGATAAGATTGCCTTATTAGAAGAACAAATAAAGCTTGAAGAATTACATCAGTCATTAATTACTAAATTGCAAAGATTAAAACTGGAAACGAGCGGGTTGATGACGTAGTGAAAGAAAGTCCTACCGCACGTCAGCACCAGCAGCCTGGTAAACATGTCCCTAAAGGCAAGATGGCTGCTTACCCGGAAGAGAGAGATTATGACTGTAAAGTTGCCTTTCCGGTCACGGAGACCACAGACAATCAGGGAACGATATGGAGACATCATAGGGTTTTGATTTTGCTATCATAAAGAATTGAAAACTGCAGTCTCCCAATATGGAGCCACTGCGCCTATACCATCGCCATATTAGAATCTGTGGCAGACACTTGGCTTACACCTGGGGACTGGAATACTTTAGTCAGAGCAGTTCTCACAGGGGTGATCATCTGTTATGGAAATCAGAGTACTTGAGGCGTGTAAGGAAACAGCACAGAAAAATTTCCAGGCAGGAAATGGGTGGACTCTCGATATGTTGACAGGTTCTGGTCACTATGATAATGGTGATGCACAAATGCAATACGATGCTGGATTATTTGCACAGATTCAGACAGCTGCCACTAAAGCTTGGAGAAAACTCCCAGCACAGGAGATCTAGGAGCCTCACTTACAGGGGTAAAACAGGGATCGGATGAGCCATTTGCAGACTTTGTGCACAGACTTATCACAACGGCAGGCAGGATTTTTGGAAGCGCTGATGCGGGACTGGATTATGTAAAACAGTTGGCCTATGAAAATGCCAATGCAGCCTGTCAAGCTGCAATTAGGCCTTATAGAAAAAAGACTGACTTGACGGGATATATACGTCTTTGTGCAGATATTGGACCATCATATCAACAAGGTTTGGCCATGGCAGCAGCGTTTAGTGGAAAAACAGTCAAGGACTTTCTAGCTGAGCGAGATAGAAATAAAAGGGGGTGCTTTAAATGTGGAAGGCCAGGACACTTTGCTCGAAATTGCAACAATGTAGCTCAAGATAGTGATAAAAAAGCTGACGAGAAAGCCCTGGCCTCTGTCCTAGATGCAAGAGAGGAAAACACTGGATGAATCAGTGTAGATCTAAGACTGATGTTCAAGGAAATCCTCTAACACCCCAGCAGGGAAACGAGAAGAGGGGCCAGCCTCAGGCCCCGAGACAAGCATATGGGGCAGTCAGCTTTGTTCCAGCTCAGAACAACAACAACCCCTTTCAGGACTTAATAGAGCAATCCCAGGCAGCACAGGATTGGACCTCTGTGCCGCCACCCACACGATATTGACTCCAGAAATGGGGCCTCAAGCCTTGCCTACAGGGGTCTATGGTCCCCTGCCTCCTAAAACTTTTGGGTTACTCCTAGGGCATAAAATGTCACCATAAAGGGTCTCCAAGTCTTCCCAGGAGTTATTGATAACGATTATACAGGGGAGATTAAAATTATGGCCCAGGCTAATGAGAGTATTACAACTATTGATCAAGAAAGAAAATAGCTCAATTGATATTAATACCTTTGATTGCAACCGATCATATAACACAGTCGAGGAAAAGAGAAGCCAAGAATTTTAAATCCTCAGATGCATATTGGGTACAACAGATCACCAATAATAAGCCTTCGTTAACTCTCTGGTTAGATGGGAAATTATTCAATGGGCTAATAGATACAGGAGCTGATGTAACCATTATCAGAAAGGAAGATTGGCCATCTAATTGGCCTACTTCAGAAACCATGACAAATTTAAGAGGCATTGGGCAGAGTACCAACCCCAGGCAAAGTTCCAAATATCTCACTTGGAAAGATAAAGAAAATAATTCTGGATTGATTAAACCGTTTGTTATTGCTCGCCTGCCTGTAAATTTATGGGGTCGAGATTTGCTGTCACAAATGAAAATAATTATGTGTAGCCCAAATGACGTAGTTACAGTACAGATGCTAGCCCAAGGATATACCCCTGGAAAAGGTCTAGGAAGAAGGGAGGATGGGATAGTAGAACCTGTCCAGGCTGTAGGCAAAATAGATCGTAGAGGTTTGGGAAGTTTTTAATGGCGACCATTGACTTGCCTGTACCCCAGAGATGCGCAGATCCTATAACTTGGAAGTCCTCGTCGCCTGTCTGGGTTGCTCAATGGCCGCTAACCACTGAAAAATTACAAGCCGCCCAGCAATTAGTACAGGAACAGCTGGAGGCTGGACATATAGTAGAGAGCATTTCCCCTTGGAATACTCCTATCTTTGTTGTAAAGAAAAAATCTGGTAAATGGAGGCTCTTACAAGATCTGAGAGCCATTAATGCCACCATGGTAGTAATGGGTGCCTTACAACCAGGATTGCCCTCTCCAGTGGCTGTCCCTAGAGGCTACTTTAAAATTATTCTAGATCTTAAAGATTGTTTCTTTACTATACCATTACATCCTAATGATCAGGAACGGTTTGCATTTAGTTTGCCTTCCGTAAATTTCCGAGAGCCCATGAGACGCTATCAATGGAAAGTGTTGCCTCAAGGCATGGCCAATAGTCCAACGTTGTGTCAAAAGTTTGTAGCAACAGCGATACGGCCTATACGAAAAGCCTGGAAGCAGATGTATATAATCCATTATATGGATGATATCCTAATAGCGGGACGTATAGGAGCAGAAGTTTTACAATGTTTCCATCAGCTTAAAAATAGTTTGAATGCTGCTGGACTACAAATAGCACCAGAAAAAGTACAATTAAAAGACCCTTATACTTATTTAGGTTTTGAACTCCAGGGGCCAAAGGTTATTAATCAAAAAGCAACCATTCGTAAAGACCAATTGCAAACGCTCAATGATTTCCAAAAACTCTTAGGAGATATAAATTGGTTTCGTCCGTATTTAAAAATACCTACTGGTAACTTACAGCCTTTATTTGATATATTAAAAGGAGATCCAAATCCAAAATCCCCTCGATCCTTGACTCCAGAAGCTCTGGATGCCCTTACTGAAGTAGAAACAGCAATTGCTAATCAATTTGTGACATATATAGATTATAACAAATCTTTAACCTTTATAACCTTTAATACAAAGTTAACCCCTACAGGCCTTTTCTGACAAGATAATCCTATCATGTGGGTTCATCTCCACTCTTCCCCCAAAAGAATCTTAGTACCGTATTATGATGCTCTTGCTGATCTAATTATCCTGGGAAGAGAACAGAGTAGGAAGTATTTTGGGTTTGAACCATCAACGATAATTCAACCTTACACCCGAGATCAAATTACTTGGCTCTTACAGAACAGTGACTCTTGGCTTCTCGCATTAGCTTCTTTTGCAGGGAATCTGGATAATCATTATCCACCCAATAAGTTTATTCAATTTAGTAGATTGCATGCCTTTGTTTTTCCACGTGTTGTCAGCAAAGAACCATTGAACGACGCCTTAGTAGTATTCACTGATGGATCTTCTTCAGGAATTGCTGCTTATACTTTTAAAGATACAATAATAAAGTTTAAAACTAAATATAGTTCAGCACAATTAGTTGAATTCAAGCTATAATTGCTGTTCTGTGTGCCTTCCCAAAACAACCTATCAATATATATACTGATAGTGCTTATGTAGCTCATTCGGTGCCTCTTTTAGAGACGGTTGCCCAGATTAAATCAATATCGGAAACTGCCATGTTATTTTTACAATGTCAACAAATCATTCGACGAAGGACACATCCTTTCTTTTTGGGTCATGTCAGAGCTCATTCTGGTCTTCCAGGACCATTAGCCAAGGGTAATGCCATAGCTGACATGGCTACCAAACTGGTCACGACTGTGATGGTGGATAATTTACAACGAGCACAAAGTACTCATGCCTTGCATCATTGTAATGCTCAGACTTTAAGACTTTTGCATAAAATCACCAAGGAACAAGCTCGCCAAATTGTTAGGAGTTGTACTACCTGTATTCAGCATTTACCTGTACCTCACCTTGGTGTAAACCCAAGAGGTCTTCTACCTAATGTGTTATGGCAGATGGATGTTACCCATTATAATGACTTTGGTACTATAAAATATGTTCATGTCTGTATTGATACTTTCAGTGGCTTTCTTATAGACTCACTTCAATCCAGAAAAGCTGTTAAACATGTTAAGGCACACCTTTTACACTGTTTTGCCCTAGCAGGCATACCCTCACAAATCAAAACAGATAATGGCCCCGGATATACTTCCAAGGCTTTTCAAGATTTCTGTACTACTTTACGCATTCAGCATACCACAGGTATCCCCTATAACCCTCAAGGCCAAGGCATGGTAGAACGTGCTCATCTATCCATTAAGGTTACCATTGAAAAAATAAAAAAGGGAGATTGGTACCCTACCAAGGGTACCCCCAGAAACATACTAAATCATGCCCTTTTTATTTTAAATTTTTTAAATTTGGACGCTCAAGGAAAATCTGCAGCTGATCGATTCTGACATTCAACAACAAATACAAATTTTGCCATGGTCAGATGGAAAGATCCTCTTGACAATTCCTGGCATGGTCCAGATCCAGTGTTAATCTGGGGACGAGGATCAGTTTGCGTGTTTGCGCGTGAATATGATGCCGCACGATGGCTACCTGAACGTCTTGTGAGACAAATGGATAATTAATAAACCAGGGAAAAAGTGTCTCCTGAGAAGCTCTCTTCTCTTTTCTACAGAATGCTCGTCGTCAAGATGTTGGCCTTATGCCTGATGCTATATAGACGACTGACAGAAACAGAAGCAGGTTTTGGCGACCCGTCGGATGTTCGCAAGATATTGCAAGAACGGTATGGACGACCCTGTCAATGCTTAGGGGATATAGCCTTCCTAAGTTAGGTCAATATATCACCACGATAAATTGCGGAGGTCATAAAGCATACCTCCTAGCCGATAACCGATGGGTATGTAGTCCCAGTCCTAAAGTAGATGCAACTCACCCGAGCCTCCTATGTAGCTACTGCAAACAGGTGCATATCGCAGTACATAGCTCCTGCTATATTCAATACAAACTGTGCCGATTTGGCAGTGAAACTGTTTTCAGTGCTACCTTAGCGCGCGGCCCTACTAAAGAGATAAAGGGCCGGGGAGGATTGGTTATAGCAGGATGTCCTGGCAAGAGAGAGATCAAATATGCTGGCGAATGAAAGCTCCCATACATGTGTCAGATGGAGGAGGACCACAGGATTTGTATCGAGAAGAGACAATAAAGGGTCAGATAAAAGGCTCCGACAAGAACTCCCGCCTGAACTAAAATATCACCCTATAGCACTACCAAAGGTGAGAGGAAAATTGCAACTTGATCCACAGACTTTAGATATTTTAAATGCTACCTATAGGTTGCTGAACGATACCCAACCAGACTTAGCTAAGGACTGCTGGCTCTGCTTGCATCAGGGAGTCCTCGTCCTGTTGCTATGCCCTATTTCAGCCACACCAACATAAGCCTCTATACTAATCGCTTGACATGTATACCTACTCTTCCCATTACTGTATCCTTGATACTGAATGCTGATAATTGCACATCTGTTTTTAAATCAGGAAAAAATAATGGTTATGATATAGACGTAGGGATCATAGGAAATGAATGTGCCACGGTAATAAGCATCACTGACGCCTTGTGTGCAACCAATGGTGCAGTCTTTGTGTGCGGGAATAGTCTTGCATATACGTATTTGCATCGAAATTGGACGGGACAATGTTTATTGACCTATCTCCTTCCAGATGTAGATATAATCACAGGAGGTCAGGAAGTTCCTATCCCTAGTATTGATCACTTTCTCTATAGACCAAAGCGCGCAGTATTGTTTGCCCCTTTGTTAGCAGTTTTGAGTATTACAACTGCAGTAGCCACAGGGTCAGCAGGTATGGGCATCTCTCTTACTCGATATGCCAAGCTGTCCCAACAACTAATTTCCGATGTGCAAGCTATATCAGAAACTATACAAGATATCCAAGACCAGGTTGACTCCTTAGCGGAGGTGGTATTGCAGAATAGAAGAGGTCTAGACTTAGTAACTGCAGAGCAGGGAGGTATCTGTTTGGCTCTACAGGAGAAATGCTGTTTCTATGTCAATAAGTCTGGCATAGTCAGAGACAAGGTGAAACAACTACAAGAAGAACTTGAGCAACGAAGACGTGACCTCACTGCCAACCCCTTCCTGACGGGATGGAATGGACTGTTGCCTTACCTTATGCCCTTACTTGGACCTTTGATCACCCTACTTCTTCTATTTGCTTTTGGACCCATGCTGTTTAATAAGCTTATAGCATTCATTAAGCAACACATTGAGGCTATTTTGGCAAAGCCAATTCAGGTCCATTATCATCGCCTTGAGATGGCAGAACAAGGTGAAGCATCTCTTTCTACTAGTGGAGAGCAATCACCTCCCTGTGAGCTGAACTGGTCAGCCAGAGACGGGTAAGAGGACATCATTGCAGAGCAAACCTAAGACAGGAGGGCTGCCATGGCTGCTGCCTTATCCCATGACGGGTAATGCCTGCTAATGTTGTGTCCCGACCTAAGACAGGCGCAGTTCCCGAGGGGTTTCTCTTGGCTTTGAATAAAAAGGGGGGACCTGTCCGGGACCGCGGTTCGGCCCGGCCACATCCTATAGCTTTGCCTGTCCAGGACCGCAGGTCGGCCCGGCCGCATCCTAAGCCTCCCAAGCATGAATGCTACAATGTAACATTTGAGATAGCGCTTGGCGGAGCTCCCAGCATGAGAATATCATCATCCTGACTGGGACTGTGAGAACCTTAACCACGCCTTACGACCTTCAGTTTGAGAACATCGCCACAGGCTTCCAAAGATGGCGCCTAGCGGGAGCAGGAGGGGCGCGGTCTTGCGCTGTCTGGGACGTGTGCTCATTGCCGTGATTGGCTGAATGAAGTTTCCGTGCTCGTGATCAGTGCATGCTCCTCATAGACTCTTACCATTATGTAATCTCGTGCATAGTTGACCTTTAACATGATTGGTCTATTGTTGGGCTCTTCCGCCTTTTGTACAGCATAAATATTGCTCACTTTCAACAATAAAACGAGACTTGATCAGACTCCTGTCTTGTCTCCATTTCTCGTGTCTCTTGTCCTCTTCATTCCCACTCCCCCCCTTTAGGGTCTGCGTTGAGGAATCCTAGGTCTTCGCTGACGAATCCTGCGGGTCGGGACAATACCATGCAGACCAAAAGCTTAACAAAATGAGTTACCTAGATTAGTATACAGAAGTTGAAATCAAAGAAATAGAAATACTTAGCAATTATTACATAAGGAGAAAATGTTATTTCCATAATCTGATCAAATATGTGGTATTCCTGTCTCTAATATTTGAGTTCTGTACTCACAGGACCTTCTTCAGCCCCAGGAAAATTGTCCCTTTCATAGCTGCCATTCCAGGGAAAATTTCAGAGCCCTCTTTATGTCTTTATTCCTCATACTATAGATGAAGGGGTTCAGCATGGGTGTGACCACAGTGTACATAACTGAGGCAATTGCACTTAAGTGTGAACTGGGGGTAGCAGCTGAGCTAAGGTACACTCCAAAGCCTGTACAATAGAATAAGGAGACAACTGAGAGGTGAGACGCACAGGTGGAAAACGCTTTGTGCTTCCCCTGAGTTGATGAGATTCCACGTATGGAAGACGCTATCTTCGAGTATGAGTATAGTATTCCAGCAAGAGGAACACCTCCAAACACCCCAACTTCAAAATACATCACAATATTATTAGGAAATATATCACCACTGGCAAGTTGGATCACCTGTTTCAATTCACAGAAAAAGTGGGGAATTTCCAAGACTGTACAGAATGTCAGCCTCAATACCATTAAGCTTTGTAACAAAGAATTCAGACCAGCTATCACCCAGGAAATCAGAACCAGCCATCTACAGAGCCAGGGGTTCATGATGACCATGTAGTGCAGGGGGTGGCAGATGGCCACATACCGGTCATAGGCCATCACAGTCAGAAGGAAGATGTCCAGTTGTATAAACAGAAGGAAACAATGCATTTGGGCTATGCAACCTTCATAGGTTATGACTTTGCTTTGTGTATGTATATTCAGCAACATCTTTGGGATGGTGGTGGAGGTGAAACAGATGTCTACAAAGGACAGGTTGGAGAGGAAGAAGTACATGGGGGTATGGAGGTGGGAGTCTGAGCTGATGGCCAGGATGATGAGCAGGTTTCCAAACACAGTGATCAGGTACATGGAGAGGAAAAGCCCAAATATTAAGCGTTGTAGTTCTGGTTCATTTGATAATCCCAGAAGAAGAAATTTTGAAATTTGTGTATCATTACCTGGTACCATGTAGTGGTGATCACTATTAGGAAAGAGAAAAATTACATGGTTAATTTCTACATATGTCGATATTAACAGTAAAATGCTTTACATTATATTTTTGTATATATATTTGCAGTCATTTTAAAAGAATCTTCTATATCTGGGTCTCCATTGATGCTTTGCAAGGGAACAGACTTGTGGACACAGTGAAGGATGGAGAGGGTGAGACAAATTGAGAGAGTCACAATGAAACATATACATTACCAGATGCCAAGCTTTTGAATCAGAAAACCATCATTTGAATCTCAAATCTACCGTATATTAGCTGTCTGAACTTAGTAATACTACAAATCTGTTCTAAATGTGAATATCTTTTCTTAAGTCCTGATGATAGTGGTGTTCATCCTCCTAAGTTAGTAGAAAAATTTGGTCAATGTGTGTAAAGGACTAGCAAAGTTCTTCCATGCTTGTAAGGTGAATGATAATTACGTGATGAGATTTGGCTGATTTTTCTTTCTTCTACCTCACGAATGTCTCCATTGCTTTCCCACCACTTCTTAATGAATTCTAAAGTAAAGATTATTAGCACACTCAACCCAATTTTAAAAAATTATTAGGAAATATATCACCACTGGCAAGTTGGATCACCTGTTTCAATTCACAGAAAAAGTGGGGAATTTCCAAGACTGTACAGAATGTCAGCCTCAATACCATTAAGCTTTGTAACAAAGAATTCAGACCAGCTATCACCCAGGAAATCAGAACCAGCCATCTACAGAGCCAGGGGTTCATGATGACCATGTAGTGCAGGGGGTGGCAGATGGCCACATACCGGTCATAGGCCATCACAGTCAGAAGGAAGATGTCCAGTTGTATAAACAGAAGGAAACAATGCATTTGGGCTATGCAACCTTCATAGGTTATGACTTTGCTTTGTGTATGTATATTCAGCAACATCTTTGGGATGGTGGTGGAGGTGAAACAGATGTCTACAAAGGACAGGTTGGAGAGGAAGAAGTACATGGGGGTATGGAGGTGGGAGTCTGAGCTGATGGCCAGGATGATGAGCAGGTTTCCAAACACAGTGATCAGGTACATGGAGAGGAAAAGCCCAAATATTAAGCGTTGTAGTTCTGGTTCATTTGATAATCCCAGAAGAAGAAATTTTGAAATTTGTGTATCATTACCTGGTACCATGTAGTGGTGATCACTATTAGGAAAGAGAAAAATTACATGGTTAATTTCTACATATGTCGATATTAACAGTAAAATGCTTTACATTATATTTTTGTATATATATTTGCAGTCATTTTAAAAGAATCTTCTATATCTGGGTCTCCATTGATGCTTTGCAAGGGAACAGACTTGTGGACACAGTGAAGGATGGAGAGGGTGAGACAAATTGAGAGAGTCACAATGAAACATATACATTACCAGATGCCAAGCTTTTGAATCAGAAAACCATCATTTGAATCTCAAATCTACCGTATATTAGCTGTCTGAACTTAGTAATACTACAAATCTGTTCTAAATGTGAATATCTTTTCTTAAGTCCTGATGATAGTGGTGTTCATCCTCCTAAGTTAGTAGAAAAATTTGGTCAATGTGTGTAAAGGACTAGCAAAGTTCTTCCATGCTTGTAAGGTGAATGATAATTGCGTGATGAGATTTGGCTGATTTTTCTTTCTTCTACCTCACGAATGTCTCCATTGCTTTCCCACCACTTCTTAATGAATTCTAAAGTAAAGATTATTAGCACACTCATTGTGCATATAAAGTGTACCCTTTAATGCAAGTGTCCAACACGACAGAAGATACTAAGAAACATATATCTCAAGAACACTGTTGCAAAGTAGTATTTATGTCCGTGAGTCTAGGTCTTTCTATAACAATAAATACAGAAACTTCTCATATACATCTCATCATAAACATTTTAAAAATGCATTTGTTTCACTACACATACCTAGAAAACTAGTGCCTCAGTTTCCTCCTCTCCTTAACTGAAAAACTCCTGTCAATATGTAATAATTTACTGGAAACACTGCATGTTTCCAGTTCTTTCCTCAGTTTCCACCATTGAACTCCCATTCCCATCACTTAATTGTTACATATGACCTTTGTGTTGCTGAGTGAAACAGACACTGTCTTTATAATATAGTAAATGATTATACATTAGTCAACCTAGCCAACAAACATGGCAAATATCTCGGCTCTGGAGAGATGATTAAGTTCACAAGTGACTGACTTCAGGTAAAAGTTTCCCACTTCCATTCTCTCTGGACCTTCCTTGCAGTTCCTGTGGAACTCTCAGACTCACCTGAATAAGAGTCTATGGATTTCTGAATTCCTTCATGGATGGTTGATGATAAAGACAGAAGCTCTGTTCCCAGGCAGGTCAGAAGGAAGGAGTGAAGCATTGTTCCTCAGCCAGACTTAGGACTCTCAAAAGCAACAACCATGTCCCATCCACCTTAAAGTTGCACACTTTGAGGAGCTATTTACAGCTCCTTATGTCTGCTCTATAGGCATTGTTTCCAGTGTTACTTCCACGCCTGAGCACATCACTTCCCCAAGGGACACTGATCTAGATAGACAGGATATTTTTCTTACGGATTCTCTGTTCCCAGAACACCAATTAGAAATCAGATACATCTAGTTTTTATTACCTTTTTCACATGAACTCCCCAACCTTCCAGAGGTCTAACCTCCCTGCACTCTATCCTAACCTTGGGTTGATATTTTCTCCTAATCTTCAACAGAGGAACCTGTCTTGACTTGCTTCCATGGACCTCCAAAGTATTATCGTGTGTCAGGAAACAATCTCTCCTTATATCTCCTTATATGGATCTTGCTTATCCATATTCAACAGGAGATAGGTGTGTTGTTTGCTACAAAGCCACATATAATCCTTGGTTTTCAGACAAATAAGGAGATATATGCCTATAGCTCTAATTTAGAGCTGTCATTTATTCCTTCTTTGTTAATTATAAGATATATTTAGATATTTATGCATCTTGTACTAAAATTAGTTCATTAAGTTGGAGTGAACTAACCCAACATAGTGAACTAATTTGTAGTGCCTTATTTTATTTTTAATAAAATCCATTCTTTGTGGTCAGTACTGTTACTAGCCTCACTTTATGTCTGCAAAATTAGGACTCCAAAAAATTAAGTGATTTTTCATAAAACATGAATTGAGAACAAAGTTTAATTTCATAGGAACCTTCTCAAAATGTGCTAGTTCTCATGCTGTAGTCCAGTGGGTCTCAACTGGGATTATTTGACTCCAGAGAACATCTGACATTGTCTAGAGAAACTTTTGATTGTCACAACTGGGGAGGCACCACCTAGCAGTTTGAAGTGAGGTATGCTCCTCAAAATCCTACAATGCACAGGATATCCCCTCCAGCCACAGAGTTATTTAGCACAAGTCTCAGCAGTGAGGAGGAGAGAAACACTAAGCTAGACGAGAATTTCTCCAACATAGACATGTGTAGGAGTCCCTTGGGGATCTTGCTCAGAAACAATTCTGATTTGTGGGTCTAAGATAGGCTCAGAGATTGTAAAAATTGGTCTGTGGCCCACTCTTCAGTACTAGAGCTATGGTCCAGTGTTAGAATCATGTGCAGGTATTTTGAAACCTTCTCTATCAGCATCTTTTGCCCATCTCAGAACTGACATCAGGCAGTAAACTGTTGGACTCAGTACTGCACTTTCTGTAAGCCTCCGCATTCCCCATTCTCTCTCCCAATGGCAACCGCTAGCTTGTTTTCTGTATCTGTGAGTCTGTTTATATTTTTGATATAGTCATTAGTTTATCTCTTAGATTTCACATATGAATGATACCATAGAGTATCTCTATCTCTGCTATATTTCACTAAATATAATGCCTTCAAGATCATCCATGGTATTGTAAATGGCAAAGCTATTTTTATGACACAATAGTATCTATATGTATATCTATATCTATCTATCTATCTATCTACATACATATAGGTTTCCCTAGTGTCTCTGCCTGCAATGTGGGAGGCCCAGAGTCAACTCCTGAGTGAGAAAGATCCCCTGGAGAAAGGAATGGTTATGCACTCCAGTATTCTTACTTGAAAAATTCCATGGACAGATGACCCTGGAGTCTGTGTGTGTGTGTGTGTGTGTGTGTGTGTGTGTGTGTGTGTGTGTCAGTTGACCACAATCTTTTTATTCATTAATCTGTTGATGGACACTTAGGTTGCTCTCTTGATATTATAAATGATGATGCTGTGAAGATTTGGATGCATATATCATTTGATCTAATGTTTTCATTTTCTTCATATATATATATGTATATATATATGCGTGTGTGTGTGTATGCATATATATATGTATATGCATATATATATATATATATATATATATATATATATATATATGTATTTGGAGAAAACTTTGACTCAGGGTCGTGAAAAGTTTAAATGTTAGACCTCAGGAAATGAGACATGTTGATGGAGTTGTACTGATAATAAGAATTAGATGCACCTGACATCTAAGCTCATCTCTTGGGAATTTCTAATCAGTAGGAAAAATTTCCTGTTTTATGCATTTGAGGTCCCATGGGAAAATGCACCCCAAGTCGGAATAACAATGGAAAATGCTTTAACGAGCAAATACAGAGAATATAGAGAGCTGTAAATTTCTCCACTGCTATTTGTCTGAGCCCTTTCAACCTTGAGCTGGAGTGGGCATGACATTCCCTCTGGATTCCTAAATCTGATTCTGCTTCATTCCTTCCTGGTCTTTTGTTTGAAGAGAGAGCTTCAGTCTTCATTATCCACCATCCAGGGAGGAAGTTGGACTTTCACACAGAGATCTAACTCTCAGAGATACCATCCAGGTGAGTCCAAGAGCCCAACTGACACTACAGGAGAAAAAGAGAATAAAACTCAAGAATATTTGCCTGAGGTCACCTGAAAAACTTAAGCACCTGGTGTGGAATAAAGAGATCTCCATGTTGGTTTACTTGATTAACATTAATTCAGAATCAATATAGTTAATACTTTAAATATAGAAGTGTCTATTGGATTCAGAAATTCAAGGACTATTGTTAAGTTTGGGAATGAAAATTTAGTTGACTGAGGCTCAAGTAGAAATGGGAGGCATAGTGTTGTCAGTAAAATTTGTATGTTCCCAAAGATATTTGCAGTACAAAGGAGTAGAAAAAATAGTCTATTAGGGGAGAAGGGTTTTTTTACTGAAGTGATGATATTTGATTTTATACTTTTAATTTTAAGATGGAATATATATGAGCATGTTCTGTATTTATTAGGAAAATCAAATCAGTGGATGTGGCTGTTGTAACTACAGTTCTTAAGACACTTTTCACAGAACCTTCTTTCACAGTGTATTCACTTGAAAAGTTTCATTTATTCTGCAAAGAGCAATATGATAAAGGGCTTAACTTTGCCATTATTTCATTTCCTGTGAGACATAGTATATTTTGGGGTTTATTAGCCATTTAACAATACTTTCTTTACTGAAAATTGTCTATACAGGTTCTTTGCTTAATATACTGGAATCTTTTTTTTTTTTTTTTTTGCTGTATCAATTTCCTTCATAACTTGCTTCATCTCCAGCTTTCAAAGAAAAAGCCAGGAGCTGCACTGTACCTAAATGTGGAGAAAGGAGAGAATGAGATGTATTTGCAGTGCTTTAACAAGTTTTCTCTGCTAAAATTAAAGACATATTCAGTTTTAATTTCCCACTCTTCCCCGCACCCCTGCAGGTGTGTCAGGTAGCATTTCTGGGTCACCATTTCACTGAAACTGAAGCCACTAAGCCTCTAAGCTGAAGCCACTTCCCCTTCCATTTCTGAATTCTCTATCCCAATTTATCTTAGAGAGAGAGCTTCAGTCTTCATTATCCACCATCCAGGGAGGAAGTTGGACTTTCACACAGAGATCTAACTCTCAGAGATACCATCCAGGTGAGTCCAAGAGCCCAACTGACACTACAGGAGAAAAAGAGAATAAAACTCAAGAATATTTGCCTGAGGTCACCTGAAAAACTTAAGCACCTGGTGTGGAATAAAGAGATCTCCATGTTGGTTTACTTGATTAACATTAATTCAGAATCAATATAGTTAATACTTTAAATATAGAAGTGTCTATTGGATTCAGAAATTCAAGGACTATTGTTAAGTTTGGGAATGAAAATTTAGTTGACTGAGGCTCAAGTAGAAATGGGAGGCATAGTGTTGTCAGTAAAATTTGTATGTTCCCAAAGATATTTGCAGTACAAAGGAGTAGAAAAAATAGTCTATTAGGGGAGAAGGGTTTTTTTACTGAAGTGATGATATTTGATTTTATACTTTTAATTTTAAGATGGAATATATATGAGCATGTTCTGTATTTATTAGGAAAATCAAATCAGTGGATGTGGCTGTTGTAACTACAGTTCTTAAGACACTTTTCACAGAACCTTCTTTCACAGTGTATTCACTTGAAAAGTTTCATTTATTCTGCAAAGAGCAATATGATAAAGGGCTTAACTTTGCCATTATTTCATTTCCTGTGAGACATAGTATATTTTGGGGTTTATTAGCCATTTAACAATACTTTCTTTACTGAAAATTGTCTATACAGGTTCTTTGCTTAATATACTGGAATCTTTTTTTTTTTTTTTTTTGCTGTATCAATTTCCTTCATAACTTGCTTCATCTCCAGCTTTCAAAGAAAAAGCCAGGAGCTGCACTGTACCTAAATGTGGAGAAAGGAGAGAATGAGATGTATTTGCAGTGCTTTAACAAGTTTTCTCTGCTAAAATTAAAGACATATTCAGTTTTAATTTCCCCACTCTTCCCCGCACCCCTGCAGGTGTGTCAGGTAGCATTTCTGGGTCACCATTTCACTGAAACTGAAGCCACTAAGCCTCTAAGCTGAAGCCACTTCCCCTTCCATTTCTGAATTCTCTATCCCAATTTATCTTACCGGTTTTTATTTCATTTTTTCAAACAAAAATTTCATGTTTTCAAAGGAATTTTCTATTTGATGTTTAATTTTTGTTCATGGGTGTGTTTGTGCAGTTGTTATTTCAGTTTATGGGTGCGATCACACCTATTATGTGGTCATATTTTTGTCTTCCTTTCCATTGGGTTTTAAACAGACAATGTTTCTCTGCATCTGTAAGAGTAATAAACCACCCTTTTTACCCATTGATATCTTTGATATCTTTGGGCGGGTTGGGGAGGGGAGGGCGGGTTAGGGAGGGAGAGGAGCGGACAGGTCGCTTCTATTGGTCTTTCATTTATCTATTTTCATTCGTCTTTGTTCTTTGGCTCCTGTGGGCCTCCCATAGTGGTGGCGTCTGTTGTCGCAGAGCACCGGCTCTGGGCGCATGCGTTCCAGAGCTCCAGCTAGGTAATTGGACACATCGGTCCAGCCGCTCCGCGGCACGTGGGATCTTCCCAGGCCAGGGATCAAACTGGCGCCCCTTGAACCGCAAGGCGGTGTCCTTACCCACTGGACCACCAGGGAAACCCACCCATTGATATCTTATCTCTCGTGTTTTAGCAGTAATGCTATCTTTTAAGAACTTATTTATTTTCGGTTGTAGAATAATTGCTTGACAATATTGTGTTGGTTTCTGCCATACATCAACATGAATCCGCTGTAGGCATACATGTGTCTGCTCCCTCTTGAACCTACTTCCCACAGTCCAGCCTATCCCACACCTCTAAGCTACCTTTTGCCTTTAGTGATTACATTTGTTTTAAAAACACCCATCATTTGCTGACATTTTCCCATGGGCTTGCTTTCAACGGAAGAGCACATATCTTTCTCATAAGCTTGTTTAAACCTTTAGATGTTTATTTAGATTACAGTCTTAATTTAAGTTACTGCTTCTCTCACTATTTTTAAAATTGTATTTCATATTCCCTTATAGAAGTTTTTGTGTATTTCATTTATATTTAAAGTCCATGTAAATGTGACTATTGTTAATTTATATTTTCCCTTCAGGTATTCATCTTACTATTTCACTCAATTTTGGTTAACCAATTTGTTTTCAATTGGCTATATTTAACCTGATTTTATCCCCCATGTTAGTCTTTCTATTTTATAAATTCCATTTTCTAATAATTTCTCTTTTCTTTAAAACTTTTATTTTACTTTTAACTTTCACAGAGTTTTGTTGTTTACAGATATGTATGTTCTCAGATTAGTTATATGTATATCCCCCCATCCCACCCCTCCATTTATTTCTATATGAAGGCACACATTGTTGAAACCACAGAGTGAACAAAACAGATGAGGTACCAACCCACCTGGATCTCACATTTTAATGGAGAAAGAAGATGTGGTCTCTTAAGTCTGAATACCCTGCTGCCAGTTCTCTCTGCAACCTGCTTCTTCTGCTAACCTCTTTAGTCATACTTCTTTCCCCTCAACAGGAAACTATCTTTTTTGAAAACTATTCTTGAAATTACTGCAATTGATTAGAAATATTTTGGACTGTGTTCTAGAGAAAAACATACTGCTTACACGTGATCCAACTCAAATGCACAACCGAGCAAACCATACACATCTACCCATGCCAACATATACATATGTGGACATGCACACATACACTCACAAACAACGGAGTTGAACAAAGAAAACCAAAATACTCTGGCATTATATGCTGATCTCTGAATTTCTCATTGAACTGGCAGGGGAAAAAGCTAAATGTGAAATAGGAAGTCCTATTCAGAGATGGCTCAGAGGATCCCTTGAAATAGAAATTCAGTAGAAAAATATGAATATTGATTTTCTAAGCAAAAAATATAAACTGTAGAATTTCATCTGTGTTTGCAATGCCAATTTTTGAGACAGCTGTTCATATTATTTTGTGTTTCAGCACAGTTAGATTCACCACATGAAATCAGGGAATGATACAGGAATTACAGAATTTCTTCTCCTGGGATTATCAAAGAAACCAGAGATGCAACCTATTATATTTGGTCTTTTCCTTTCCATGTATCTGATCACTGTGTTTGGAAACCTGCTCATCATCCTGGCCGTCAGCTCAGACTTTAAAAGTCCATGTAAATGTGACTATTGTTAATTTATATTTTCCCTTCAGGTATTCATCTTACTATTTCACTCAATTTTGGTTAACCAATTTGTTTTCAATTGGCTATATTTAACCTGATTTTATCCCCCATGTTAGTCTTTCTATTTTATAAATTCCATTTTCTAATAATTTCTCTTTTCTTTAAAACTTTTATTTTACTTTTAACTTTCACAGAGTTTTGTTGTTTACAGATATGTATGTTCTCAGATTAGTTATATGTATATCCCCCCATCCCACCCCTCCATTTATTTCTATATGAAGGCACACATTGTTGAAACCACAGAGTGAACAAAACAGATGAGGTACCAACCCACCTGGATCTCACATTTTAATGGAGAAAGAAGATGTGGTCTCTTAAGTCTGAATACCCTGCTGCCAGTTCTCTCTGCAACCTGCTTCTTCTGCTAACCTCTTTAGTCATACTTCTTTCCCCTCAACAGGAAACTATCTTTTTTGAAAACTATTCTTGAAATTACTGCAATTGATTAGAAATATTTTGGACTGTGTTCTAGAGAAAAACATACTGCTTACACGTGATCCAACTCAAATGCACAACCGAGCAAACCATACACATCTACCCATGCCAACATATACATATGTGGACATGCACACATACACTCACAAACAACGGAGTTGAACAAAGAAAACCAAAATACTCTGGCATTATATGCTGATCTCTGAATTTCTCATTGAACTGGCAGGGGAAAAAGCTAAATGTGAAATAGGAAGTCCTATTCAGAGATGGCTCAGAGGATCCCTTGAAATAGAAATTCAGTAGAAAAATATGAATATTGATTTTCTAAGCAAAAAATATAAACTGTAGAATTTCATCTGTGTTTGCAATGCCAATTTTTGAGACAGCTGTTCATATTATTTTGTGTTTCAGCACAGTTAGATTCACCACATGAAATCAGGGAATGATACAGGAATTACAGAATTTCTTCTCCTGGGATTATCAAAGAAACCAGAGATGCAACCTATTATATTTGGTCTTTTCCTTTCCATGTATCTGATCACTGTGTTTGGAAACCTGCTCATCATCCTGGCCGTCAGCTCAGACTGCCACCTCCACACCCCCATGTACTTCTTCCTCTCCAACCTGTCCTTTGTAGACATCTGTTTCACCTCTACCACCATCCCAAAGATGCTGAACAATATACAGAGAGAAAACAAAATTATAACCTATGGAGGCTGCATCACCCAGATATACTTTTTCCTACTCTTCATTGGACTGGACAACTTTCTCCTTGCTGTGATGGCCTATGACCGGTATGTGGCCATCTGCCACCCCCTGCACTACATGGTCATCATGAACCCCCGGCTCTGTGCACTGCTGGTGCTGATGTCCTGGGTGGTGAGTGTTTTGAATTCCTTGTTACAAAGCTTAATGGTGTTATGGCTGCCCTTCTGTACGGACTTGGAAATTTCCCATTTTTTCTGTGAAATTAATCATGTGGTTCAACTCGCCTGTTCTGACACATTTCTGAATGACATGATGATGTATTTTGCAGCTGGGATGTTGGGTGGTGCTTCCCTTACTGGGATTCTTTACTCTTATTCTAAGATAGTTTCCTCAATAAGAGGAATCTCATCAGATAAGGGGAAGTATAAAACATTTTACACCTGTGCATCTCACTTCTCCATTGTCTGCTTATTTTATTGTACATGTCTTGGAGTTTACATTGTCTCAGCAGCTACTCATAGCTCACACTCACGTGCAATTGCCTCAGTGATGTACACTGTGGTCACACCCATGATGAATCCCTTCATCTACAGTCTGAGGAACAAAGACATAAAAGAGGCTCTGAAAAAAATCAATGGCATGGCAGTTTTATAAAAGCCAGCTGTACTATGACAGATGAAATACCCGTCATTTTAGGGCTTTTAAGAAATAGAGCCAGAAATTTCTATTTTTTGATCAAATTGTTGAAATAGAACTTGGTTTTTCTGGTTATTTCCTGGTTTTGCTTTTGTTGGACCTCATTAGGACTGACTTGACTCAATGCATTTCTTTTTATGGCTGAGTAATATTCCATTGCATATATGTACCACAGCTACTTTATCCATTCATCTGTTGATGAACATTTACGTAGTTTCCATGTTCTAGCTATTGTAAATAGTGCTACAGTGAACAATGGAGTACATGCATCTTTTTCAATTTTGATTTCCTCAGGCTGTATGCCTAGTGGTGGGAGTGCTGGGTCATATAGTGGTTCTAGTCCTAGTTTTTTAAGGAATCTCCATACTTCATTTAAAAATGTTTAATGATAGCCCTTGTGACTAGCTTGAAATGGTATTTCATTGTTGTTTTAATTTTCATTTCTCTATTAGTGAGCGATGATGACCATCTTTTATTTGCTTATTGAACATCTTTATGTCTTCTTTGGATAAATGTCTATTTATGTCTTCTGCTTATTTTTCTTGAGTTGGTTGTTTGCCTTTGGTATGTAATTATAGGAATTATTTTTATATTTTGGAAATCAGCCCCTTGTCAGTCATCTCACTTCCAAATACTCTCTCTCTGTCTGTATGTTGTATTTTTTCTTTGTTTATGGTTTACTTTGCTAAACAAAAGTATGCAAGTTTACCTAGGTCCCATTTGTTTATCTCTGCTTTTCTATCTATTGTTTTGGAAGACTGTCTTAGGAAAACACTGGTAGATGTATGTTGGAGAGTGCTTTGTCTATGATCTCTTCTAGCAGCTTTATGGTATCTTCTATTATATTCAGGTGTCTAAGTCATATTGTGTTTATCTATATGTTTGATGTTAGAGTGCAGTCTAGCTTCATTAACTTCCATGTGACTGTCCAACTTTCCCAACACTACTTGCCAAAGAGACTGTCTTTTCCCCATTTTATTCTTGCCTCCATTGTCAAAGATTGTGTCCATAGGTATGTGTCTTAATTTCTGGACTCTCTATCCTTTTACATTGATCTATGTGTCTGTTTCTGTGCTAATACCACTCTGCTTTGATTACTGTAGCTTTGAAGTACTGTCTGAAATTTGGGAGAGTTATGGTTCTTGATTCCCTCAGGAATGTTTTATCAACTGTGGGTCATCATGGCTTCAAATAAATTGTAGGATTATGTTTTTCTAGTTCTGTGACAAATGTCATGGTCATTTTGATAGGAATTGCCTAAAATTTGTAGATTGATTTGGATAGCATGCCCACTTTAATTCTTCCAACCCAAGAGTGTGGGATAGCTTTCAATTTCTTTGAATCATTTAATGATTTGTAGTTCTCAGCATATAAGTATTTTCCTCCTTGATGAGATTTATTCCTATTTTAATGTGATTTAAAATGAGAATTTTTTGTTTGCATTCCTTTTCTGTTTCATTGTTAATGTAAAGAAGTACAACTGATTTTTGTATTTTGATCTTGTATCCTGCTACCTTGTTGAATTTATCAGTTCTACTAGTTTTTGCTCAGATAGTTAAGAATCTGCCTTCTAGGAGGGAAAACTGGATTCACTCCCCATGTCAGGAAGATCCCCTGGAGAAGGAAACATCAACCCACTCCAGTATTCCTGCCTGGAAAATTCCATGGACAATGGAGCCTGGGAAAACCAAGACCTTATGAATCTCAATGTGCATCAGAGCTACAATCCTGCCCAATTCCTATGCACAATTTCTATTTGGGGAAATGCTGATCTGGAACAGGTTTTCTTACCTTTTCAAGTTGAAAATGGAACTGGATAATTACTTATATTGAGTACTATAGGTGTCCAGGTGTATTGCTTCAGATACTGAGCAAAATATCTCAGTGCAAAATTATCTCTGGTTGAGAACCAACGGCTTCCAGTTGAAACATGGACACATCCTGACAGAATTCTGATCAAATCCTTTTTTTTACTCAATCTGAGCCTTTCAACAGATCATTTAATTGCTTCAGGCACATTTATTTTGGCAATAGGAAATGGAGATCACAATAATACTACTTCCTAGCACAAATTTTTCAAACACTCAAGTCACTCAGTACCTATTGGATGTTAATCTCAGGTTGCTGCTGTTTAGTTAACAGTCAGTTGTGTCTGACTGTGTGTGATCCCAGAGACTGTAGCCCACCAGGCTCCTCTGTCCATGGAATCCTCCAAGCAGGAATACCAGAGTGGGCTTCCAGGCTCTCCTCCAGGGGAATCTACCCAACCCAGCGATGGAACATGGGCATCCTGCATTGCAGGCAGATTCCTTACCACTAAGCCATCAGGGAAGTCACATAGACAGATACATATTTGATACCCCATAGACGGCAGCTCACCAGACTTCTCTGTCCATGGAATTTTCCAGGCCAGAACACTGGAGTTGGTTACCATTTCCATTTCCTTCTCTAATCAGTCATACCTTTAATATTAAAATTTAGTAAGAAGTTCCAAGCACACTTTCAGGTCTCATTGGCCAAGACACGAAAATACACACTGTGGGAAGTGAGCTGTTCAGGCACATTGAGTCAACACTTCCGGAACTTTGAAACCAAGAATCTGAGTCTCCTGGAATCAGCCCAGTGTTACTCTTTCACACATTATCAGTACATGACTTAAGTGTGGGTCCTCTGACAGGTGCTTTCAGATTATTGTTCCAAGACATAGAGTGGACTGTATCATTTTATCTGCCTTCTAGGAGGGAAAACTGGATTCACTCCCCATGTCAGGAAGATCCCCTGGAGAAGGAAACATCAACCCACTCCAGTATTCCTGCCTGGAAAATTCCATGGACAATGGAGCCTGGGAAAACCAAGACCTTATGAATCTCAATGTGCATCAGAGCTACAATCCTGCCCAATTCCTATGCACAATTTCTATTTGGGGAAATGCTGATCTGGAACAGGTTTTCTTACCTTTTCAAGTTGAAAATGGAACTGGATAATTACTTATATTGAGTACTATAGGTGTCCAGGTGTATTGCTTCAGATACTGAGCAAAATATCTCAGTGCAAAATTATCTCTGGTTGAGAACCAACGGCTTCCAGTTGAAACATGGACACATCCTGACAGAATTCTGATCAAATCCCTTTTTCTTACTCAATCTGAGCCTTTCAACAGATCATTTAATTGCTTCAGGCACATTTATTTTGGCAATAGGAAATGGAGATCACAATAATACTACTTCCTAGCACAAATTTTTCAAACACTCAAGTCACTCAGTACCTATTGGATGTTAATCTCAGGTTGCTGCTGTTTAGTTAACAGTCAGTTGTGTCTGACTGTGTGTGATCCCAGAGACTGTAGCCCACCAGGCTCCTCTGTCCATGGAATCCTCCAAGCAGGAATACCAGAGTGGGCTTCCAGGCTCTCCTCCAGGGGAATCTACCCAACCCAGCGATGGAACATGGGCATCCTGCATTGCAGGCAGATTCCTTACCACTAAGCCATCAGGGAAGTCACATAGACAGATACATATTTGATACCCCATAGACGGCAGCTCACCAGACTTCTCTGTCCATGGAATTTTCCAGGCCAGAACACTGGAGTTGGTTACCATTTCCATTTCCTTCTCTAATCAGTCATACCTTTAATATTAAAATTTAGTAAGAAGTTCCAAGCACACTTTCAGGTCTCATTGGCCAAGACACGAAAATACACACTGTGGGAAGTGAGCTGTTCAGGCACATTGAGTCAACACTTCAGGAACTTTGAAACCAAGAATCTGAGTCTCCTGGAATCAGCCCAGTGTTACTCTTTCACACATTATCAGTACATGACTTAAGTGTGGGTCCTCTGACAGGTGCTTTCAGATTATTTGGTTCCAAGACATAGAGTGGACTGTATCATTTTATCATATTTGGTCATATTATTGGTATTGTATTTTTCTTTAGATACAAAACTTAGGAAGGATCTTCTTTTTTTTTCAGCAACTTAAACTATGTGTCTTATTCTTGCAATTATACCATTGTCAATTAATCTCAGGCTAAACAGCATTGAAATACCTATGTCTCAAATTTTCTTCATAGTTTAATACAATTTGAAATTTTTAAACACATTAGTATATTAAATGTATTAATTTTTAAATGTTAAATATATTAATAAATTTAAAAATAAATATCCCAAGGTGAGGCTAAAAAAACAATAGTTGATAATAACTGGACGATTTCTAAACACCTTACAAAAACTTTATGATTTTGAGAGCATAATTTTTTATATAAGTAAAGAAAGAGTTGTATGTGATTTTGTGTGTGTGTGTGTGTGTGTGTGTTTCCATTCAGTCTGGGGGCCTACACTTCCTCTCAGTCAGATACTGATACCTGTCTCAGGAACCTTTCATCATGCATTACTCTTCAAAGTAGCTCCTGTAGTGTCAAAATGATCCCTCATGTATGGAGAAAAGGGAACCCTCTTGTATTGCTGGTGGGAATGTAAATTAATACAACCTCTATGGAAGACAATATGGAGATTCCTTAAAAAACTAAAAATAGAAGCACCCTATGACCCAGCAATCCCACTATTAGGCCTATATCCTGATGAAATCAAAAATGAAAGAGGCACCTGTACCCCAATATTCATTGCAGCTCTCTATACAATAGCCAGAACATGGAAGCAACCTAGATGTCCATCGACAAATGAATGGATACAGAAGCTCTGGTACATATATACAATGGAATACTACTCAGCTGTTAAAAGAAATGCAGAAGACTCAGTCCTAATGAGGTGGCTGGCTCTAGAACCTATCATAAAAAGTGAAGTAAGTCAAAAAGAGAAAGACAACTTTCCAGACGAAACAACCTTTCAGGTCTCATTGGCCAAGACACGAAAATACACACTGTGGGAAGTGAGCTGTTCAGGCACATTGAGTCAACACTTCAGGAACTTTGAAACCAAGAATCTGAGTCTCCTGGAATCAGCCCAGTGTTACTCTTTCACACATTATCAGTACATGACTTAAGTGTGGGTCCTCTGACAGGTGCTTTCAGATTATTTGGTTCCAAGACATAGAGTGGACTGTATCATTTTATCATATTTGGTCATATTATTGGTATTGTATTTTTCTTTAGATACAAAACTTAGGAAGGATCTTCTTTTTTTTTCAGCAACTTAAACTATGTGTCTTATTCTTGCAATTATACCATTGTCAATTAATCTCAGGCTAAACAGCATTGAAATACCTATGTCTCAAATTTTCTTCATAGTTTAATACAATTTGAAATTTTTAAACACATTAGTATATTAAATGTATTAATTTTTAAATGTTAAATATATTAATAAATTTAAAAATAAATATCCCAAGGTGAGGCTAAAAAAACAATAGTTGATAATAACTGGACGATTTCTAAACACCTTACAAAAACTTTATGATTTTGAGAGCATAATTTTTTATATAAGTAAAGAAAGAGTTGTATGTGATGTGTGTGTGTGTGTGTGTGTGTGTGTGTTTCCATTCAGTCTGGGGGCCTACACTTCCTCTCAGTCAGATACTGATACCTGTCTCAGGAACCTTTCATCATGCATTACTCTTCAAAGTAGCTCCTGTAGTGTCAAAATGATCCCTCATGTATGGAGAAAAGGGAACCCTCTTGTATTGCTGGTGGGAATGTAAATTAATACAACCTCTATGGAAGACAATATGGAGATTCCTTAAAAAACTAAAAATAGAAGCACCCTATGACCCAGCAATCCCACTATTAGGCCTATATCCTGATGAAATCAAAAATGAAAGAGGCACCTGTACCCCAATATTCATTGCAGCTCTCTATACAATAGCCAGAACATGGAAGCAACCTAGATGTCCATCGACAAATGAATGGATACAGAAGCTCTGGTACATATATACAATGGAATACTACTCAGCTGTTAAAAGAAATGCAGAAGACTCAGTCCTAATGAGGTGGCTGGCTCTAGAACCTATCATAAAAAGTGAAGTAAGTCAAAAAGAGAAAGACAAGTATAGTATACTAACTCATATATATGGGATCTAGTAAGATGGTCATGATAACACACGCAGTGAACTCATGAAAAAACAGAGAATAGACATAAAGACATTGTGGAGACCGAACAGTGGGAGGGAGTAACATGGAAACCTATACTGTCATGTGTAGAAAAGATAGCTATTGTCATTGTGCTAGGGGAATAGGAGTACCTACAACCACTTGGAGCGATGGTCTGGAGGGATGGGAGGGGGGGAACTGGGGGGGGGGAGGGTCAAGGGATATGCATATGAATGATCTGGGAACATACATGTACAAAAATTAATTAATTAATTAATTAATTAATTTAAAAAATGATCCCTCATTTGTTCATAGAAAGACACTTCCTTGAATGTAAGTAAGTATTTGTATGTATGGATGGATTGTCTATTGATTATTTTATTTCAAGTAATGCAATGGTATTTTGCAGTGAATAGAGTATACTAGTGTGAAAATTCAAAAACTAATTTAAAATATTTTATAGTGAGGGAATAAATGGCAGTTCTTAACTTGCAATAAAGGAAGACATTCTTAAAGTTTTGAACAAATATTACAAGAAACCAAAGAATGTGATGCCTGTGATTACATATCAGTGGAACACTGTCTTCCCTCTTGTGAAACAACCAAACAAAATCAAACAAACAAATAAAAATTTATAAGAATTAAAGGACTTTGTGCTCACCACAAATTAATCTTTTAAATATCAAAGGGATCTGGTCCTAACAGGTCCCTTAGTCTCAGTCTTTGGAGGAAAAAAAAATGAATTCAGGGTTAGTTTTTAACTGGAGGGCAGTCTAAGTTACACCACTGAAAAACAGAACAAGGTCAAACACAAACAGTAACTGGATTCATTTGACCTTGAACTTGATCTCTTGGGATCAAAGAATCATCAGGAAATTTTTTCTTTCATTGCATTCCAATGGCCCTGAGAGAAATCATGTGCACAGTGTAGAAATAATGGGAAGGAAATGTGCCTAATGAGCAAGTATAGAGAGCTATTAATATCTCCTCTGCTGTAGTCCCTTAGTGTTGGATTCCCTAAATGGACAGGACCTAGTGTTGTTTTTGAAGTCATATATCTGGATCAAGGACCAATATTTAACTACTCTCTGCACTCTTGACTGGAGACAAAGCTTCAGTCCTCATCATCCACCATCCAAGAAGTGACTACTCAGGTTCCACCAGAGACCTCCTTCTAAGAAACTTCATCTAGGTAAGTCTGAGAGCACAGGAGGTACTCCAGGAAAGATACAGAGGATAAGAAACCTGAGGAATTCTACCTGAATTAAGCTAGGCTTAGCAGTCTTGGCCAGAGAGGAGAGAAGACAGTGTTTGTATTTTTGGTTAACTAACAGTATATAGCTTATTTATTTCATCTTTTAATAATGATGTGTCTGTTTGAAGCTGCAAAGGAAATTGACAATTAAGTGATGGAAATGGAGGTCCAGTTCAATGACACTGTAAAATAAATGAGATAAATAGCATAGTTCCAGTAAAATTGAAATATATGTTAGTTTTACTGCTCATCAGAATAGGAGCATATAGCATTATATATGGACAACGATACAACAAATTGAGTATTTTTAAAATTTGAACATTGTTCTGTATTCATTAAAGAAATCCAGATTAAATCCAGTTGTTGACCTTACAGCATCAGTTTGTGAGACTGTGTGCCCACATGCAAAACTGCATTTAATAAGTCTTAAGAGGAATACTAGGGTTTTTTTGACCATTGTTTCATTTAGTGATGAGACTGGATATCAATATTTTGGGGATTTTTACACATTTACTTTTTCTATTACAAGTTGGATGTGAAAGTTCTTTTTGCAGTTTATATACAAGAGTCTGAGTTTTTAAACATTGTTTTTTATTCCATATTTTCAGGAAAAACTTGATTCTTTACACTAACTGTTCATTAAGATTAATTCACACACAAACACACACACACACACACACACACACACACACACACACACACATTTATATATATTTTCTGAATGGTTGAAAGTGAAAGTGAAAGTCCCTAAGTAGTGTCCAACTCTTTGTGATCCCACAGACTGTAGCCCGCTAAGTTCCTCTGTCCATGGAATTCTTCAGACAAGAATACTGGAGTGGATATTCCCTTCTCCAGGGATCTTTCCCATCTAAGGGTCAAACTCAGGTCTCCCGCATTTCAGACAGATTCCATCTGAGCCACCATGGAAGCCCTAATGGTTGGTGCTGTTATTTAATTGAGTGGTTAGTTTTATTATTTAATCATGTCATGTCCTACCATATTGCATTTTATACACGAAAAGTTTTTCTGTATCCTTGCTAGTAATAACAGCTTTTTATACATATTGTGTTCTTATTTCACCATAAGAAATTGTGAGATTTCTGTATTTCCTTAAAAAGAATCTACCTTTTATGGCTACATTTGTTTTTTAAAATAGAAGTTATCTTCTCCCCTCTTACGGAAGACTTTTTTTTCAATTAACTACTGCCTCTTTTTCATAATTGTACCAGAATCTGTTTATTGTTATGTTAATGGAAAGTATAACTTCACATAGTTTCTTTTTCTGCTTTTAGAGTGTTGTACCTTTACATTTTTATTCATAAGTCTTTGCTATTATAAACTTTAATATGATTAAAATTTTGTTTAATATGTTTTATTTCATATAAGTCTAAGATTTTTAAGTAAATATTATTTAATGTAGTTATTTCAATCTACTAGTCTTCACACAGCTTTATTTTCCTTACCATCCTTTTTATTTTATGAATTGTCATTTCCTCTATATTTTTCTATATAAATGCACATATTTTGAAAAGGCAAAACTGAAGGAAATATGAGTTCTCTGTTTATTTGAATCTTAAATCATAATGGAACAAGTTTATTGCAATCATGTCGTTATTTTTCAGTGACCCAGTTGTGTCTGACTCTTTGTGATCTCATGGACTGCAGCATGCCAGGCCTCCCTGTCCCTTATCATCTCCCAAAGCTTGTCCAAGTCCATGTCCATTATGATTACAATCATACAAACACATTAATGTGATATACTATCCTCAGAGATAAGTCATAGGTTAAAAAGATACCTTCTCATGGCCTCTGTAGGATTTTATGAAGTATGGTGAGGAGAAGCCGCTGCATGTTGGACTAGGAACAACATTGTGCCCATCGAATATGTCAAAAAAAAGATCGAATACAACAATAACACAGAAAATAATGCCACTAAGAAAAATAAAAGCCGGTTTAGGACACCCACTATTGCACAGCATTCTTTAAAAAACTGTATTCAGGTAAACACAGATAGGGATAGGAATCAGATCAGGAGCATGATGTGGATCCCATAGTGAAGCAAGTAGAACCATAAAGGTCCAGGCAGTGTGTGGTCCCTTCAGACTGAGGTCACTTTAGCACTCCCTAGTCCCTCTGCAGTCTGACTCCTATGTTGGCTTTCTGTTCATATTCTTTTTCCCTCATTAGAAAGAAGTGCCTTTATAAAATGAAAAACTCTATATAGATACCATAACTTCTTTATCCATTCATCTGTTGATGGAGTTCTAGGTTGCTTCCATGTCCTGGCTATTATAATAGTGCTGCTAACACTGAGGTACATGTGTCTTTTTCAGTTATGGTTTTCTTGGGGTATATGCCCAGCAGTGGGATTGCTGGATCTTGTGGCAGTTTTATTCCTTGTTTTTAAGGAATTTCATATAGTTCTTCAACACAATATTGTAAAGCAATTAGCCTCCAATTAAAAAATAAAAATGGAAAAACTTCCTATACTGCAGTGAATTCCAGATATTTTAACTATGTCTAGAAGAAGACATGACTTTTACATTTTGTTGCAGTGTATACAGATATAGAAATAAATACTTATGTTCACACACAGACAGATACGTCAACATACAGACATGGGACTGAACAAGGAGAACCCTGAAATAATTTTGTCTGTATCTTTCCTCTGTAGAATGCTCTTGGTATTTTATTTTGTGCTTTATTTAATCTATTATATTTAATTGTTAGAAAGGATAGCCCAGGGCTTCCCCTGGTGGTCCAGTGGGTAAGGACACTGCCTTGCAGTGCAAGGGGCGTCAGTTCGATCCCTGGCCTGGGAAGATCCCACATGCCGCGGAGTGGCCAGACCGATGTGTCCAATTACCAAGCCAGCGCTCTGGAGCGCATGCGCCCAGAGCCGGTGCTCTGCAACGACAGAAGCCACCACGATGGGAGGCCCACAGAAACCAAAGAACAAAGATGGATGAAAATAGAGAAATGAAAGACCAATAGAAGTAGCCTGCCTGCTCCCCTCCTTCCCCAACCTGACCCCCGCCTAAAATAAATAAATAAATAAATCTTTAAAAAAAAAGAAGAAAGAATAGCCCAACTCCCTAGAAGAGTTTCATTTCAGAATATGGAAAACATTCTTCCTGTGTGTCCTCCATACCTATTTTGTCATTTCCCCACCTCTGTTCATTCTCTTATCATCTTTCAACATTGGCAGTTCTATGGGACCATGACCTTTCAAGTTCATGTGATATATATTCATGCATTGTATCCAATTAAGTCTGGTGTGGGTAGGGGCAGGTTTACCATGAGTAAGCATAGTAATGTTACTTGTCTCAAGATATTCACAATATAGGAAAATAACAAGGAATTAATTAAAAGTACACATTGATTGCTAGCACAGTTAAATTAAGTATATGAGACAATGTCACTTTCCTTTAGAACTGTTAATTTAAGAAAATGGCTTATAGCAAAGATTCCTCCAAGCAGTGTGAAATAGTAGAGTTTTTGAAGATAGAGGAAGGGTGAAAATTTCCAAGTAAAAAGGTGAATGAGACTCCAACAAAAGGAGTATTAAAGCTGAGCATTAAAGCTTTCACATATGGTGAAATTGCCAGTTAAGTTCAAATTCTACTAGATCCATGTGACCAAGAGTGGGACAGTGTGGATGTGAACTTTATATAACACACACAGAGTGAGCGTCCTTCTAAGCTATAGAATTTTGGCTTCATTCTCCAGTGGGATTCATTATTCTGAATTATGTGTTTATTCCTTTGACTTATTTAATCTATTATATTTAATTGTTAGAAAGGATAGCCCAGGGCTTCCCCTGGTGGTCCAGTGGGTAAGGACACTGCCTTGCAGTGCAAGGGGCGTCAGTTCGATCCCTGGCCTGGGAAGATCCCACATGCCGCGGAGTGGCCAGACCGATGTGTCCAATTACCAAGCCAGCGCTCTGGAGCGCATGCGCCCAGAGCCGGTGCTCTGCAACGACAGAAGCCACCACGATGGGAGGCCCACAGAAACCAAAGAACAAAGATGGATGAAAATAGAGAAATGAAAGACCAATAGAAGTAGCCTGCCTGCTCCCCTCCTTCCCCAACCTGACCCCCGCCTAAAATAAATAAATAAATAAATCTTTAAAAAAAAAAAAAGAATAGCCCAACTCCCTAGAAGAGTTTCATTTCAGAATATGGAAAACATTCTTCCTGTGTGTCCTCCATACCTATTTTGTCATTTCCCCACCTCTGTTCATTCTCTTATCATCTTTCAACATTGGCAGTTCTATGGGACCATGACCTTTCAAGTTCATGTGATATATATTCATGCATTGTATCCAATTAAGTCTGGTGTGGGTAGGGGCAGGTTTACCATGAGTAAGCATAGTAATGTTACTTGTCTCAAGATATTCACAATATAGGAAAATAACAAGGAATTAATTAAAAGTACACATTGATTGCTAGCACAGTTAAATTAAGTATATGAGACAATGTCACTTTCCTTTAGAACTGTTAATTTAAGAAAATGGCTTATAGCAAAGATTCCTCCAAGCAGTGTGAAATAGTAGAGTTTTTGAAGATAGAGGAAGGGTGAAAATTTCCAAGTAAAAAGGTGAATGAGACTCCAACAAAAGGAGTATTAAAGCTGAGCATTAAAGCTTTCACATATGGTGAAATTGCCAGTTAAGTTCAAATTCTACTAGATCCATGTGACCAAGAGTGGGACAGTGTGGATGTGAACTTTATATAACACACACAGAGTGAGCGTCCTTCTAAGCTATAGAATTTTGGCTTCATTCTCCAGTGGGGATTCATTATTCTGAATTATGTGTTTATTCCTTTTGCTTATTTCTCTACTTTATTTGGTAAAATGCCTTGGCATCATCACTCTGTTTTATTCTGATAAATTGATTTTTTTTCACTGTTTTGTTAGTTATTCTGGGCATCATGGAGGCTTCCTTGGTGGCTTGGCAGTAAAATAGCCTTCTTCAATGCAGGAGATTCTGGTTAAGTCCCTAGGTCAGGAAGATTCCCCTCAGAAGGAAATAGCAAGCCCACTCCAGTATTTTTGCCAGGAAAATCCGATGAACAGGGCTATAAGTGATGTTGCAGTCTTGCCCAAACTAAAGAAGTTTTCTCCTCATTTCATTTTCTTAGGGACCACCTGAATTTATTAGGCAATTTTTCTTCCTCATGTCTATTTCTTTCATACTTCTATGGTTTTTCAAGCTTTTTAAAATATTTCATCAAATAGAGAAAATACTCATATTAAAATGGAGAGTCATGTGTAAATGTCCATAGACAAATCAACAACTGGAATTTGGGTACTACTTCATCATAATTTAGGGTATAGATAATCTGCTTTTGACATCTCGTATTATTTCTGTTCTAATTTTGCAGCTGGAGTTGAGAAGATGCTAATGTGTGTAAATGTGTGTTTGCATGTATATATGTATGGGTGTTGTGGTGCATGAGAGCCCTTAGAGAAGGAGAATCTGAACTCATACACACATATTATTCTTAAAATACAGACACTAGAATGTTAATATTAAAATTCAAAATAAATCCATTCTTATGCTCAGAATTTCTTGGCAATGAAATTAAAGTGCAAGGACAACATGTGAATGAGGGACTTCTTGAATCTTCATTTCTTAGCACTCTCAAGTCTGCATCTGGCATTACTCTCCCCCATGGTCATTCTTCTTGACACAGACTTCCACTTGAGCCTTGAATATCAAAAACAATTCTCTTTATCAGAGTCTTTGTACTGTTGATTACTCCTTTCAGGTCAACATTTTATGACATAACCTAGACATCCTCAGTCTATCTTTCTTGAGGTCTCTGTTCAAACATTACCTTGTTTGCCAGCCTAGCTGAAAACCCGATAAAACATACCGTCTCACACACTACCTACTATAGACCTTCTCTCTTTTTCTTAATTGTATTTGTTAACATTTGACAGGTCATCAGATTTCTATTTGTTTATATTCCTTCTTCATCATTGAACTGTAGGGACTTCTGTGTCTCAGCACATTCTACTTCTTTCCTAGATGTAGTAGTCAGTATATAGCCCCAATGCTTTTTAGAATTTCTTGTTCAATATGGGACCTCATGAAACTTAAAAGCTTTTATAAAGCAAAAGAAATTACAAAAAAGCTCAACAGACACCCCACAGAGTGGGAGAAAATCATAGCAAATGAAACAACAGATAAAGAATTAATCTCCAAAATCTACAAGCAACTCAGACAACTCAGCACAGGGAAAACGAACAACCCAATCAAAAAATGGGAAAAAGATCTAAAGAGACGCCTCTCCAAAGAGGACATACAGATGGCCCAAAAGCACATGAAATGATGCTCAACCTCGCTTATTATTAGAGAAATGCAAATTAAAACTACAATGAGATACCACCTCACACCCGTCAGAATGGCCATCTTCAAAAAATCTGCCGACAATAAATGCTGGAGAGGGTGTGGAGAAAAGGGAACCCTCTTGCATTGCTGGTGGGAATGTAAATTGATACAGCCTCTATGGAAGACAGTATGGAGATTTCTTAAAAAACTAAAAATAGAAGCACCCTACAACCCAGCAATCCCACTATTAGGCTTATACCCTGAGGAAATCAAAACTGAAAGAAGCACCTGTACCCCAATGTTCATTGCAGTTCTCTATACAATAGCCAAAACATGGAAGCAACCTAGATGTCCATCGACAAATGAATGGATCCAGAAGCACTGGTACATATATACAATGGAATACTACTCAGCTGTTAAAAGAAATGCAGAAGACTCAGTCCTAATGAAGTGGCTGGCTCTAGAACCTATCATAAAAAGTGAAGTAAGTCAAAAAGAGAAAGACAAATACAGTATACTAACACACATATATGGAATCTAGTAAGACGGTCTTGATATCACACACAGGGAACTCATGGAAAAAAAGACAGAGCATAGACACAGGGACATCGTGGCAAAGAAACAGGGAGGGGGAAGCATGGAGGAAGTAACAAGGAAACCTATAGTGTTATGTGTGGAAAAGATAGCTAGTGTCATAGTGCTAAGGGAATAGGAGTGCTTACAATGGCTTGGGGTGAAGGTCTGGAGGGGTGGGATGGGGGGATCTGGGTGGGTGGGGACTATGGATATGCATATGACTGAACTGTAGGGACTTCTGTGTCTCAGCACATTCTACTTCTTTCCTAGATGTAGTAGTCAGTATATAGCCCCAATGCTTTTTAGAATTTCTTGTTCAATATGGGACCTCATGAAACTTAAAAGCTTTTATAAAGCAAAAGAAATTACAAAAAAGCTCAACAGACACCCCACAGAGTGGGAGAAAATCATAGCAAATGAAACAACAGATAAAGAATTAATCTCCAAAATCTACAAGCAACTCAGACAACTCAGCACAGGGAAAACGAACAACCCAATCAAAAAATGGGAAAAAGATCTAAAGAGACGCCTCCCCAAAGAGGACATACAGATGGCCCAAAAGCACATGAAATGATGCTCAACCTCGCTTATTATTAGAGAAATGCAAATTAAAACTACAATGAGATACCACCTCACACCCGTCAGAATGGCCATCTTCAAAAAATCTGCCGACAATAAATGCTGGAGAGGGTGTGGAGAAAAGGGAACCCTCTTGCATTGCTGGTGGGAATGTAAATTGATACAGCCTCTATGGAAGACAGTATGGAGATTTCTTAAAAAACTAAAAATAGAAGCACCCTACAACCCAGCAATCCCACTATTAGGCTTATACCCTGAGGAAATCAAAACTGAAAGAAGCACCTGTACCCCAATGTTCATTGCAGTTCTCTATACAATAGCCAAAACATGGAAGCAACCTAGATGTCCATCGACAAATGAATGGATCCAGAAGCACTGGTACATATATACAATGGAATACTACTCAGCTGTTAAAAGAAATGCAGAAGACTCAGTCCTAATGAAGTGGCTGGCTCTAGAACCTATCATAAAAAGTGAAGTAAGTCAAAAAGAGAAAGACAAATACAGTATACTAACACACATATATGGAATCTAGTAAGACGGTCTTGATATCACACACAGGGAACTCATGGAAAAAAAGACAGAGCATAGACACAGGGACATCGTGGCAAAGAAACAGGGAGGGGGAAGCATGGAGGAAGTAACAAGGAAACCTATAGTGTTATGTGTGGAAAAGATAGCTAGTGTCATAGTGCTAAGGGAATAGGAGTGCTTACAATGGCTTGGGGTGAAGGTCTGGAGGGGTGGGATGGGGGGATCTGGGTGGGTGGGGACTATGGATATGCATATGACTGATCTGGGAACATACATGTCTGTGAACAACAAAACTCTGTAAAACCTTTAAAATAAAGAATAAAAATAAATAAATAAATAAAAGAATTTCTTGTTCAAAGTGTTCACTACATAACCTGTTGATGAAAAGACAGAGTTGAACAGGAATTTATAATCAGAGGGGAAAAGTACCACATCAAAATTGCATGTGTGATTGATTATTTTATCTACAAATATAAATTGTAGAATTTCAACTATGCCAGTAAAGCACATTTTTGTTAAATTCGTCATGTTATTATTTGTTTATTGCTAGGGATTACTTTCTAGCACATGGAATCAGGAAATGACACACAAATTTCAGAATTTCTTCTTGTGGGATTCTCGGAGGGACCAGAACTGCAGCCCCTCATATTGGGGCTTTTCCTCTCCATGTACCTGATCACTGTGTTTGGAAACCTGCTCATCATCCTGGTCGTCAGCTCAGACTCTCACCTCCACACTCTCAAGTACTTCTTCCTCTCCAACCTGTCCTTCATAGAAATCTGTTTCATCTCTACCACTGTTCCATAGATGCTGTGGAATACCCAGAGGCAGAGCAAAAGTATAAGTTATGCAGGCTGTATTAGCCAGATACACTTTTTTCTACTTTTTGCAGGGTTGGACAACTTTCTCCTGTCTGTGATGGCCTATGACTACTACCTGGCTATATGTCATCCTCTGCATTACACAGTCATCATGAACTCCCAGCTCTGTGGACTGCTGGTCCTGGTGTCCTGGGCAATGAGTGTCCTGAATTCCCTGTTGCAAAGCTTAATGATGTTGCGGCTGTCCTTCTGTACAGACTTGGAAATCCCTCACTTTTTCTGTGAACTCAATCAGGTTGTCCGATGTGTGTGTTCTGACGTGTTCCTTAATGATGCAGTAACATATTTTTCAGCTGCAATCCTGGGTGGTGGTACATTCACTGGAATCATTTATTCATACTCTAAGATAGTTTCTGCCGTACGAGGGATTTCATCAACTCAGGGGAAATATAAAGCATTTTCCACTTGTGCATCTCACCTCTCAGTTGTTGCCTTATTTTCTTGTACAGTGCATTCAGTATACCTTAGCCCTGCTTCGACCCACAGCTCACAGTCAAATGTAACAGTCTCAGTGATGTACACCGTGGTCACACCCATGATGAATCCTTTCATCTACAGTCTGCAGAACAAAGACTTAAAGAGAGCTCTGAGAAGGTTCATTGCAATGGCATCTCTAAAAGTGCCCACTTGCTTGTTGCTGAAGAAGTGTATATAATTTCAGGGTCAAAAAATTAGGGTCGGAAATTTCCTATCTTTTGTTCAGATTGCTGATGTAGACTATGCTTCCTCTAAAGTATCCTTTTATTTCCTTTTCTTTGACGTCAACTATATCTGCATTTAAGAAATTCAATGTATTAACTTATCTGCTTTAATGTATAAAACGTTTTTCCTTTTCTACATTAATTGGCTTTCTTACAATCAGAGAATAATAAACAGATGATTAAGAGATTCTGATTATGAATAAATCATTGGTGATATATACAAAATTGAGATTAGTTGGGATTAAATGTGGAAACCAGACTAGGGGAGAAATAGATGGGGACTTTTTTCCAAGCAGAGAAAGTGTCTAGGGGTTTATATATCTTTGGAATTCAAATCCACCTCTTTAGAAGAAAACCTAGCACTTTCCCAATGAGAAAATGAAGTTAAATATCACTGTATATTGAACTGTACCTATGGAGAAGAATGATTGGCAACAAAGTGAATGTATCAGCTAGGTAAGAATAGATTGATGTGAAGTAGTTGGTAAGACTGTGATGGATGCCTGACCAAAAGTGTGTGTTATGGGTGGGAAAGAAGGTGACTAATGAAAGGAGAGTAAAAGAAAGAATTGAAAACTCTGAAATTTGCTGGACAGATAGATGGTCATATGGCATCACTGACTCAATGGACATAAGTCTGAGAAAGCTCTGGGAGATAGTGAAAGGCAGGGGAGCTTGGTGTTCTGTAGTCCACTGGGTCACAAAGAATCCAACATGGCTTCCTTTGTATTCTGAATCATTTATTCATATCTCTATAGCACCTGTCTTCTGACCTCACGAGGGATTTCATCAACTCAGGGGAAATATAAAGCATTTTCCACTTGTGCATCTCACCTCTCAGTTGTTGCCTTATTTTCTTGTACAGTGCATTCAGTATACCTTAGCCCTGCTTCGACCCACAGCTCACAGTCAAATGTAACAGTCTCAGTGATGTACACCGTGGTCACACCCATGATGAATCCTTTCATCTACAGTCTGCAGAACAAAGACTTAAAGAGAGCTCTGAGAAGGTTCATTGCAATGGCATCTCTAAAAGTGCCCACTTGCTTGTTGCTGAAGAAGTGTATATAATTTCAGGGTCAAAAAAAAATTAGAGTCAGAAATTTCCTATCTTTTGTTCAGATTGCTGATGTAGACTATGCTTCCTCTAAAGTATCCTTTTATTTCCTTTTCTTTGACGTCAACTATATCTGCATTTAAGAAATTCAATGTATTAACTTATCTGCTTTAATGTATAAAACGTTTTTCCTTTTCTACATTAATTGGCTTTCTTACAATCAGAGAATAATAAACAGATGATTAAGAGATTCTGATTATGAATAAATCATTGGTGATATATACAAAATTGAGATTAGTTGGGATTAAATGTGGAAACCAGACTAGGGGAGAAATAGATGGGGACTTTTTTCCAAGCAGAGAAAGTGTCTAGGGGTTTATATATCTTTGGAATTCAAATCCACCTCTTTAGAAGAAAACCTAGCACTTTCCCAATGAGAAAATGAAGTTAAATATCACTGTATATTGAACTGTACCTATGGAGAAGAATGATTGGCAACAAAGTGAATGTATCAGCTAGGTAAGAATAGATTGATGTGAAGTAGTTGGTAAGACTGTGATGGATGCCTGACCAAAAGTGTGTGTTATGGGTGGGAAAGAAGGTGACTAATGAAAGGAGAGTAAAAGAAAGAATTGAAAACTCTGAAATTTGCTGGACAGATAGATGGTCATATGGCATCACTGACTCAATGGACATAAGTCTGAGAAAGCTCTGGGAGATAGTGAAAGGCAGGGGAGCTTGGTGTTCTGTAGTCCACTGGGTCACAAAGAATCCAACATGGTTTAGCAACTGAACAACAACTACAAAGGTCAGGAGAGGTTTGTCAAAAATTAAAAATATGACTAGTATATAATCCATCAATTTCACTTCTGGGTATTTGCCCAAAGGATACAAAACTTTACTTGTAAAGGATGTATGCACTCAAGTGTTCACTGAAGCATTATGAACAATAGATAAGATATGGAAGTACCATAAATGTGCATGCATAGATGAATGGATAAAGAAGTTGTGGTATATATTTACAATGGATTATTACTCAACCATATAAAAATGAAATCTTGCCAGTTGCAAAACCTCAATGAATCAAGAGGTATCATACTTAGAGAAATAAATCAGACAAAGATAAAGACCATTTGATGTCAATTATATGTATAAACTAAGAATCAAAGCACAGAAGCAAACAAATAAAATGGAAACAGGATCATACATTTAGTAAACCGGTGCATGGTTGCCTGTGGACAGGGTGTGGGGAAAACCAAACAAAGGAATGGATTAAGAGGTCAAAATCTCCATTTACAAAATATATAAGCCATGTAGACATAATATGTCACATAGGGAATTTAGTCAATGCATGTGTACATGCTAAGTCACTTCAGTCATGTCCAACTCTGTGTGACCCTACGGGCTGTAGTCCACCAAGTTTCTCTGTCCATGGGGTTCTCCAGGTAAGAATATTGGAGTGGGTTGCCCCCTCCCTCCCCATGGAATCTTCCTGTCCCAGAGATTGAACCCACATCTCTTATGTCTCCTACATTGGCAGGCAATTTTTTACTACTAGTGCTGCCTGGGAAACCCACTACAGTCAATAATATCATTAAAACTTTGCATGGGACAAGTGGTCACTAGATTTATCATGGTTATCATTAGTAATGTATTCAAATGTCAAAACAGTCTTAGTGTGAAAATAACATGTCAATACATTTCATTTTTCAAATGCCACTGATGAACCAATTTTTTGCAAATTTGCCAAAAAAAAGAATTGAAAACTCTGAAATTTGCTGGACAGATAGATGGTCATATGGCATCACTGACTCAATGGACATAAGTCTGAGAAAGCTCTGGGAGATAGTGAAAGGCAGGGGAGCTTGGTGTTCTGTAGTCCACTGGGTCACAAAGAATCCAACATGGTTTAGCAACTGAACAACAACTACAAAGGTCAGGAGAGGTTTGTCAAAAATTAAAAATATGACTAGTATATAATCCATCAATTTCACTTCTGGGTATTTGCCCAAAGGATACAAAACTTTACTTGTAAAGGATGTATGCACTCAAGTGTTCACTGAAGCATTATGAACAATAGATAAGATATGGAAGTACCATAAATGTGCATGCATAGATGAATGGATAAAGAAGTTGTGGTATATATTTACAATGGATTATTACTCAACCATATAAAAATGAAATCTTGCCAGTTGCAAAACCTCAATGAATCAAGAGGTATCATACTTAGAGAAATAAATCAGACAAAGATAAAGACCATTTGATGTCAATTATATGTATAAACTAAGAATCAAAGCACAGAAGCAAACAAATAAAATGGAAACAGGATCATACATTTAGTAAACCGGTGCATGGTTGCCTGTGGACAGGGTGTGGGGAAAACCAAACAAAGGAATGGATTAAGAGGTCAAAATCTCCATTTACAAAATATATAAGCCATGTAGACATAATATGTCACATAGGGAATTTAGTCAATGCATGTGTACATGCTAAGTCACTTCAGTCATGTCCAACTCTGTGTGACCCTACGGGCTGTAGTCCACCAAGTTTCTCTGTCCATGGGGTTCTCCAGGTAAGAATATTGGAGTGGGTTGCCCCCTCCCTCCCCATGGAATCTTCCTGTCCCAGAGATTGAACCCACATCTCTTATGTCTCCTACATTGGCAGGCAATTTTTTACTACTAGTGCTGCCTGGGAAACCCACTACAGTCAATAATATCATTAAAACTTTGCATGGGACAAGTGGTCACTAGATTTATCATGGTTATCATTAGTAATGTATTCAAATGTCAAAACAGTCTTAGTGTGAAAATAACATGTCAATACATTTCATTTTTTTCAAATGCCACTGATGAACCAATTTGCAGGACATGAATAGAGACACAGACTCAGCAAATTGACTTGTGGACACAGTGAGGAAAGAAGAGGGTAGGATCAATTGAGAAAATACCATTGAAATATGCACATTGTAATGTGTAAAATAGACACCTTGTGGGAAGTTGCTGTATAATACAGGAAGGTCAGCCTTGTGCTCTGACAATCTAGAGAGGTGGGATTGGAGGTGGGGTGGGTGGGAAGGAGGCTCAGAAGAGAAGAGATATGTTTATACTTATGGCTGATACATATTATTGCATCGCAGAAACAAACAGAAAAGGTCTCACCCTGTTGATGTCTATGTTCAGGATGAAAATAGTCACTCAAAACAGTTATCCAAAGAACTTCCCTGTTTTTATTTTCTGACAGAGTGTTAATAATGCTGATTATGATGAAAATCAGTCCCTTTTGAATTAATAAAAATGATTTGTTCCTCTGGACTAGAATAGTGAAGAGTATCCAATGGACTTGCTTTGACCTTGTAAAGCTATGGACACCTGCAGAGTCCTGCCTGTATAGCCAGCCGTCTGCCTTTCACCATATTTCTCTCACTGAATGCCTGGAAATTCCTGTACATTTCACCTTCACATTGTGAACAGAAGTCATTGGAAACGGTTTTGTCGGGAGATGAGCGTGTCCCAGTTCTTTGTCGGAAACGCCGATTCCGGGTTCTTGGGACTCACATAGTCATGAGCGATTTATCAGTGTGTCTTTGACACTCAAAGAAATTTAATCTCAAATGTTAAAGAAATGTTCCTGGGAAAGACAGTGGAGAACAGGTCCATGGAGAAAAGAGCATCATGACTAAGGTGCATGGGGAGGCATATGTATCTCTTACTCCACGATGCTCCCCTAGGAACAAAACTAGCAGAAAAGAAGAGCTTTCTTTGACTTCCTCACTCATGGGAACCAAATTTCTCAGAGAATAGAGTAACAATGGAACAATTAAATTAATGAGAAGTTGTGAGAATTCCACTTCTCAAAAGAAGATTAAAAAATTCACTAGATTTATCATGGTTATCATTAGTAATGTATTCAAATGTCAAAACAGTCTTAGTGTGAAAATAACATGTCAATACATTTCATTTTTCAAATGCCACTGATGAACCAATTTGCAGGACATGAATAGAGACACAGACTCAGCAAATTGACTTGTGGACACAGTGAGGAAAGAAGAGGGTAGGATCAATTGAGAAAATACCATTGAAATATGCACATTGTAATGTGTAAAATAGACACCTTGTGGGAAGTTGCTGTATAATACAGGAAGGTCAGCCTTGTGCTCTGACAATCTAGAGAGGTGGGATTGGAGGTGGGGTGGGTGGGAAGGAGGCTCAGAAGAGAAGAGATATGTTTATACTTATGGCTGATACATATTATTGCATCGCAGAAACAAACAGAAAAGGTCTCACCCTGTTGATGTCTATGTTCAGGATGAAAATAGTCACTCAAAACAGTTATCCAAAGAACTTCCCTGTTTTTATTTTCTGACAGAGTGTTAATAATGCTGATTATGATGAAAATCAGTCCCTTTTGAATTAATAAAAATGATTTGTTCCTCTGGACTAGAATAGTGAAGAGTATCCAATGGACTTGCTTTGACCTTGTAAAGCTATGGACACCTGCAGAGTCCTGCCTGTATAGCCAGCCGTCTGCCTTTCACCATATTTCTCTCACTGAATGCCTGGAAATTCCTGTACATTTCACCTTCACATTGTGAACAGAAGTCATTGGAAACGGTTTTGTCGGGAGATGAGCGTGTCCCAGTTCTTTGTCGGAAACGCCGATTCCGGGTTCTTGGGACTCACATAGTCATGAGCGATTTATCAGTGTGTCTTTGACACTCAAAGAAATTTAATCTCAAATGTTAAAGAAATGTTCCTGGGAAAGACAGTGGAGAACAGGTCCATGGAGAAAAGAGCATCATGACTAAGGTGCATGGGGAGGCATATGTATCTCTTACTCCACGATGCTCCCCTAGGAACAAAACTAGCAGAAAAGAAGAGCTTTCTCTTTTGACTTCCTCACTCATGGGAACCAAATTTCTCAGAGAATAGAGTAACAATGGAACAATTAAATTAATGAGAAGTTGTGAGAATTCCACTTCTGAAGCCATAGAAATGGTAAATATGCCCCCTCTCCTCTCACTACAGCTTTCCAGGAAGGAGGAAGTTCAGCTGCGCCCTTTCAGAGAGCAGAAGCCTGATGTCGCTTCCTTGCACTTCCTTGGAGCTGAGTGGAACATCCATCACCCAATGAAAGTGTCCAGGGGACAAGAGGCTCAGCAATGGCATTAGAGTGTGTGATGCAGGAAACAGGTATGGAGGCAGCCAGAATCCTTGGAGTATTAAGTGTGCTGGCACAATAGTGTGATGGTGAGAGTCTCTTTCCTAAAGCATTCTATACAGTTCAGTTCCAGGGTTCCTTTCCATCTCGTTTCCTGTCAGGTTCCTTCCTCTCTCTTCTGAAACCAAATGGTGAGCATCTCTCAGCATTGTCTGCTTTCCTATTAGAATGATAAAATTTATTTTTGTAACAACTCTTTATTTTTCACATTGAAAAGCAAAGGGAATTCCGTGGTGGTCCAGTGGTTAAGAATCTGCCTGCCAATGCAGGGGATACCGGTTTGACCCCTGCTTCAGGAAGATCCATAACGGAAGTTGATCTCTCCGCCCCCAGCATCTCTCCAGAGAGTCTCACCCAACATCTTCATTGATTTTCAAGAGCCATGACGGTTGCCTATATTCTCCACTGTCAAGAATGCTCCTTCATTCTTTCATTTATGAACTCTTATGCATTTAATTCATTCAAACAAGAAATATTCCCCATGATTCCATAGTTATCATGTACTGATCCTTTCATACATTTTCTCACATTAAGCTTTGTGATTTTACAGTCTTGAATATTTGTAAAATGATAGTGCCCATGTCATACTGTTAATATAAGGATAAAATTAAAGAAGAAAATACATTTTAAGTTTTTAACTATCTATACTTGTTCCTCATTATCACCGAATTACTCTAAACACACACAAAAATAATGGTACTCCATGGCTGCAAAAGGTGGTGGGCAAAATGGGTTAGAGGGGTCAGAAGGTATGAATTTCCACTTATAATACAAATAAGTCATGGAAATACAGTGTACTTCATTGTCACTATGGTTTATAACACAGGAGAGCATATTTGGAAGTTGCTAAGAAACTAGATTTTAACAGTCTTCATCACAAGAAAAAAGGGTCATAATTATAAATGGAAATAGTGGTTAATTATATTTATTATGGTGCTCATTTTATAATATATACAAATATCAAGTTATTATGTCCTACATCTGAAACTAACATACTGTTATTTGTTCATTGTATCTCCATAAAAATCATAATGATGATCAAATAACCAAATGGAATATTAAGCACAGCACAAGTGCTTGACATGCAAGAGTCCTCAATAAATTTTGGCTTATTTAATACTCCTATCTCTCTCATCTACTCTGCATAACAGGTTTCCAGTCCTTGCCCCTGGAGACTTATATTTTTATTACTATTGGAAGTGGTTATGATTTGTTTTCTATAATATTTAACTATACTTATGAATTCTACTGTTCCTTTTTTTAACTTGTACATTTTGGGCAATTTTCATTTTTGAATACTTTTTAGATTTACAGAAAAATTATGAAGATAGTACAGGAAATTCCCATGGTGATGAAAATGCTTTGAAACTAGATAGAAGTGATTTTTGCAAACTACCATGGGTAAACAAGTATTTGCACCTGAATGTCAAGTGCACCTTTAAGTGCACCTTAAAATGGCTATTGGCCTTTACAAATCTGTTTTATAGCAAGTGCCTTGCTAAAATCAAAGTCTGTGAAAAGAGATTTTCAGCTGTCACTTGATTGTCAGCAACCAGTCTCTCATCTTCAAACAATGATATTTAGTTTCAAGGGTGTTGGTAAATAGTATTAGCAGAATTATAGCAGAATAATATTAGCAGAGTTTCTTTTCTTTAATACTTGAAAACAAGTTCTCTAATGTTCCTGTTGCACATTTCCTTGGCACTTTGGAAATAAATGTATACTTTTTATCTATACTTGTTCCTCATTATCACCGAATTACTCTAAACACACACAAAATAATGGTACTCCATGGCTGCAAAAGGTGGTGGGCAAAATGGGTTAGAGGGGACAGAAGGTATCAATTAACACTTATAATACAAATAAGTCATGGAAATACAGTGTACTTCATTGTCACTATGGTTTATAACACAGGAGAGCATATTTGGAAGTTGCTAAGAAACTAGATTTTAACAGTCTTCATCACAAGAAAAAGGGTCATAATTATAAATGGAAATAGTGGTTAATTATATTTATTATGGTGCTCATTTTATAATATATACAAATATCAAGTTATTATGTCCTACATCTGAAACTAACATACTGTTATTTGTTCATTGTATCTCCATAAAAATCATAATGATGATCAAATAACCAAATGGAATATTAAGCACAGCACAAGTGCTTGACATGCAAGAGTCCTCAATAAATTTTGGCTTATTTAATACTCCTATCTCTCTCATCTACTCTGCATAACAGGTTTCCAGTCCTTGCCCCTGGAGACTTATATTTTTATTACTATTGGAAGTGGTTATGATTTGTTTTCTATAATATTTAACTATACTTATGAATTCTACTGTTCCTTTTTTTAACTTGTACATTTTGGGCAATTTTCATTTTTGAATACTTTTTAGATTTACAGAAAAATTATGAAGATAGTACAGGAAATTCCCATGGTGATGAAAATGCTTTGAAACTAGATAGAAGTGATTTTTGCAAACTACCATGGGTAAACAAGTATTTGCACCTGAATGTCAAGTGCACCTTTAAGTGCACCTTAAAATGGCTATTGGCCTTTACAAATCTGTTTTATAGCAAGTGCCTTGCTAAAATCAAAGTCTGTGAAAAGAGATTTTCAGCTGTCACTTGATTGTCAGCAACCAGTCTCTCATCTTCAAACAATGATATTTAGTTTCAAGGGTGTTGGTAAATAGTATTAGCAGAATTATAGCAGAATAGTATTGGCAGAATTTCTTTTCTTTAATACTTGAAAACAAGTTTTTCTAATGTTCCTGTTGCACATTTCCTTGGCACTTTTGGAAATAAATTTTGAAGTTTATTTGATTCCTTCTTTAAATTATTGATCTGTTATCCTACATGCTGAGTCAATTAGTAAAATAATCTATAAGCTTATTTCTTAGAAATTTTCAAATTTTACCGTGGCATTATAACTAATCCTGGTTTGCAAGTTAAGCATTTTCATAAGTATGTGTTCATTTTTCTCTTAACTTTGGACTTTTCTTTTCTTTTTATTTCTTTCATTAAGTTTCTGTTTTGCTCTATCTGACTTTTTTCAAAGAAATAACTCTAGAATTTATTCCTAGTTATATATGTTTTTTCTTTTTAATTCATTAGATCTGATTTTAGTTTAATTTTCTGATTTAACTATTAGATTTGTTTTGTAGAACATTTACTAACAACAGCTTCACATTTTAAAGCATTTGTTTCTTGAGGGTAGGATGCATGTGTGTCTATTTGTGCTTCCTAAAGCACAAATATAGAGAGATATAATGGAATGAAATGAATCTAAAAGTCAACAATAAGTTAGTACTCAAAGATAATCCTTGTTCATTCTTTCATATGTCTTGCAATTGTCATTTTCTCTTGTGTTTATGAAAATAGGTATCTAATTATCAGAGATCTGCATGCTGATTTAATTTCTCCAATTCTGAGAACCAGATCGATTATCATCATATAGCAGTATCTAAAGTTTTATTTCTTTCCATAGGGTAGAATTTTGCATCATTAGTCTGCTAAACAAAAGAGACAGTTCCAGCACTGTAAGTTGTATCCTCACAGATAAAGAGTAGAAATAAAATTTTCTCAGTTATTACTCTTTTTACATTTTACAGTTATTATTATCCTATATATTTTGCTAAGTTAATGCATTTATAATTTATAATTGAGTTTTACATAAGGCTTCCCTGGTGGCTTAGTTAGTAAAGAAACTGGCTGCAATTCAGGAGACATGGGTTCAATCCCTAGGTTGGAAAGATCCACTGGCAAAAGGAATGGAAACCCACTCCAATCTTTTTGCTTCCAGAATTCCGTGGACAGAGGAGCCTGGCAAGCTACTGTCTGTGAGGTTACCAAGAGTCAGACATGACTTTTTGACTAAGACTTTCATTTTCATATTTTACATATAAAATATATTTATTTTTGTCAGTGAAATACATTCTTCTTACATATTAATTTTTACATGGTACATATTCTCATCTGTTACATCCCAAGTTATCATCTAATCAATGATCTTTTCTTCCCTTCTACCAAGTAGTTTGTTTTCAGAAAGAACCACTAAACCTAGAAACAGATTTTATGAGTAGCAATGATAAAACAATTTGTGAACAAAACAATCACAATTCTAGTCCAAATGAATGATTTTCCTGTGTATGGATTAAGGATGCTTCTGTCATTCAATAGAATTCTTACTTGGTGTGAATTTTGTGTTGCTTTTCCTTCTTTCTAGATGAACACAGTAACCAGATGGAAACAGGAAACCAGACAACAGACTTTCTCCTCCTGGGATTCACAGAGGACCCAGACCTGCAGTCTCTCCTTTTTGGGCTCTTTCTGTCCCTGTACCTGGTCACGTTCACTGTTTTTTTAGCTTACTCAAAGCATTTTAAAGCATTTGTTTCTTGAGGGTAGGATGCATGTGTCTATTTGTGCTTAAGCACAAATATAGAGAGATATAATGGAATGAAATGAATCTAAAAGTCAACAATAAGTTAGTACTCAAAGATAATCCTTGTTCATTCTTTCATATGTCTTGCAATTGTCATTTTCTCTTGTGTTTATGAAAATAGGTATCTAATTATCAGAGATCTGCATGCTGATTTAATTTCTCCAATTCTGAGAACCAGATCGATTATCATCATATAGCAGTATCTAAAGTTTTATTTCTTTCCATAGGGTAGAATTTTGCATCATTAGTCTGCTAAACAAAAGAGACAGTTCCAGCACTGTAAGTTGTATCCTCACAGATAAAAATTAGAAAAAAAATTTTCTCAGTTATTACTCTTTTACATTTTACAGTTATTATTATCCTATATATTTTGCTAAGTTAATGCATTTATAATTTATAATTGAGTTTTACATAAGGCTTCCCTGGTGGCTTAGTTAGTAAAGAAACTGGCTGCAATTCAGGAGACATGGGTTCAATCCCTAGGTTGGAAAGATCCACTGGCAAAAGGAATGGAAACCCACTCCAATCTTTTTGCTTCCAGAATTCCGTGGACAGAGGAGCCTGGCAAGCTACTGTCTGTGAGGTTACCAAGAGTCAGACATGACTTTTTGACTAAGACTTTCATTTTCATATTTTACATATAAAATATATTTATTTTTGTCAGTGAAATACATTCTTCTTACATATTAATTTTTACATGGTACATATTCTCATCTGTTACATCCCAAGTTATCATCTAATCAATGATCTTTTCTTCCCTTCTACCAAGTAGTTTGTTTTCAGAAAGAACCACTAAACCTAGAAACAGATTTTATGAGTAGCAATGATAAAACAATTTGTGAACAAAACAATCACAATTCTAGTCCAAATGAATGATTTTCCTGTGTATGGATTAAGGATGCTTCTGTCATTCAATAGAATTCTTACTTGGTGTGAATTTTGTGTTGCTTTTCCCTTCTTTCTAGATGAACACAGTAACCAGATGGAAACAGGAAACCAGACAACAGACTTTCTCCTCCTGGGATTCACAGAGGACCCAGACCTGCAGTCTCTCCTTTTTGGGCTCTTTCTGTCCCTGTACCTGGTCACGTTCACTGGGAACCTGCTCATCATCCTGACCATTATCTCAGACTCCCACCTCCACACACCCATGTATTTCTTCCTCTCCAACCTGTCCTTTGCTGATATTGCTTTCACCTCCACCACCATCCCAAAGCTGCTGCTGAACCTCCAGACACAGAGGCAAGTTATCACCTATGCAGGCTGCCTCAGCCAGGTTTTTTTTTTCTTCATATTTGGATGTGTGGACAATTTAATCCTGACCGTGATGGCCTATGACCGCTTCGTGGCCATCTGTCGTCCCCTACACTACATGGTTATCATGAACCGCCGGGTCTGTGGGCTTTTCGCTCTGGGGTGCTGGGGCCTCAGTTTCATGGGATCCCTGCTTGACACCTTGACTGTCTTGCGACTGTCTTTCTGCATGAACATGAAGATCCCACATTTTTTTTGTGATCTTCCTGAAGTCCTGAAGCTTGCCTGTTCCGACACCCTCATCAATAACATAGTGGTATATCTTGTGGCTTTTATTCTAGGTGTTTTTCCTCTCTCTGGGATTCTCTTTTCTTACTCTCAGATTTTCTCCTCCATCCTGAGAATTTCATCAGCTGGGGCAAAGTTCAAAGCTTTTTCCACCTGTGGATCTCACCTCTCAGTAGTTTTCTTGTTCTATGTCACAAGCCTTGGGGTCTACTTCAGTTCTGCTGCCACTTCTTCCTCTAGGACAAGTCTGGTGGCCTCGGTGATGTACACCATAGTCACCCCTATGCTGAACCCCTTCATCTACAGTCTGAGAAATAGGGACATGAAAAGGGCTCTGGGGAGACTCCTCAATAGGGCACCATTACTCAGTGACAGAGTTGTTGCAGGACTCTCTTAAGAAGCAAGCAGTAAACCAATTGATAGGCACTGACCTTAGGTGGGGTGTATCCAAACATCAGTTTAATCACTTCTAGTTCTAGAATCAAAAGAGCTTCCCTGGTGCCTTAGTGGTAAAGAACCAATGTGCCAATACAGGAGACCCAGATTTGATCCCTGGGTCAAAAGGATCCCTTGGAGAAGGAGACAGCAACCCACCCGAGTATTCTTGGCTGGAAAAGGCCATGGACAGAAGGGCCTGGCTGACTACGGGGTCGCAAAGGGTTGGACATGGCAACCAAACACAACAAGTACTGGAATAACTGTATCTTATTGTGATTTGATTTTGACCATATTTAATGATGGTGTATTATTTTTCTAAGGCTGCTATGAAAAAGTGCCATAAACAAGGTGGTTTACATAACAGAAAATTAATAGTCTCACAGTTCTAGAGACTAGAATTCTGAAATCACCATGTCAGCAGAGTTCATTCGTCATGAAGCTGTGATGAAAAATCTGTCCCATACTCAGCTTCTTTTGCTTTGCTGGTCATCTGTGGCATTCCTCAGCAAATAGAAGCATCACCCTAGTCTCTGCCTTTATCTTCACAAGGGGATCTCTCTGTGTGTGTGTATCGCTGTGTGCAAGTGTTCCCTTTTTATAAGGGCACCAGTCATATTGATTAGAAGAACAATTTACTCCATGATAAACCTTGTATTAACTTGAATAATTACATCTATAATGATTCTATTTCCAAACAAGGGCAAATTCTCATGTTCCAGGTGTTAGGACTCTGGTGTATACATTTCTAGAGCATATAACACAGCACATTAAAGATAGTTCCATCATGTCTAGCTTCAGATGCAAATGGTGACCGACACACCAATTTTGGTTCATTTTCTGGTATTTCAAATACAGTTTTATTGAAATATATCCACATCCATTGGTGCACCTATTTTCTATAGCTACTTTCATATGACAATAACAGATTTGAGAAGTTGTATGAAAAGCCTATAATTTTAACTACTTGGATTGTTATTATAAAAGTTAGCTGGCTCCAAATTAAATTGTTGCTCTTAGTTCAGCATAGTAGCTAGGTTTTGACATCTCAAACACCATCAAAATCCCCTAATGATAAAATGAAATTCTTCACAAAACCCCATTATCACTATTAATGTTGGTGGTTAGCAGTTGATTTTTTATAAGATGCTAAATCAAAGGTAAGTGATCCATTTCCCAGTAATCTAGATAAATACTTTGCATAATGGCCAGAAATTTCTCTTTTCTTAATTTTAACATCCACTCTGACTAGAAAAAAATCTTGAATATAAGGAAAGTGCAATCAATTCTCCTTGAGTGAATAGATTTAAAGTAGCCTTTGCAAATACTAAATTAAGAAATGGAATTACTGAAGGCCTGAATCTATTAAAGCTCTTACACATTATGTAGACAAACTTTACAGTGATTGCTAGTAATGTCACTCTGTGAAAGCATTGTTGAGAGATTCCACTTTCAGTTTTTGTGGGGAATCTTTAGGGTTTTCTATGCATATGTGTGTGTGTGTGTATGTAAAGTCACTTCAATCATGTCTGATTCTTTATGACCCTTTGAACTGTAGCCTGCCAGGCTCCTCCTCCCATGGAATTTCCCAGGCATGAATACTGGAGTGGATAGTTTTGCATTTCTCCAGGGGATCTTCCTGACCCAGGAATCAAACCCACATCTCAAGTTTTAGCATTGGCAGGCAGGTTCTTTACCACTAACACCATTTGAGAAATCTTTTCTATACATAGCATCATGTTATCTGTATTTAATGACAATATTACCTCAGTTTGGTTCAGTTCAGTTCAGTCACTAAGTTGTGTCCATCTCATTCCTTACAAATTTAAATATTTTAAAATTTCTTCTTATCTAATTGCTGTAGGTAACACTGCCAATACTGTATTAAAGAGAAGTAGTGAGTGTGGGAATCTTGTCTTCTTCAGATTTTAATGCACGGCTTTCAACTTTGCAATGTTGAATATCATTATCAGCTGTGCATTTGTTGTAAAGAGTTTTCGTTATGTTCAGATATGTTCCCTCTATACCTACATTCATAAGGGATTTTATCACGAAAGGATGTTGAATTGTAATTTTTACAATTTTTCAGCTAATTCTGCTCTGATTTTTATTTTTTCTTTCCTTTTATTATCATCCTCTTTCCTTTCAACATTGGGCTATTCTTTCCTTTTAGGAATGATAAAATGAAATTCTAAAACCCCATTATCACTATTAATGTTGGTGGTTAGCAGTTGATTTTTTATAAGATGCTAAATCAAAGGTAAGTGATCCATTTCCCAGTAATCTAGATAAATACTTTGCATAATGGCCAGAAATTTCTCTTTTCTTAATTTTAACATCCACTCTGACTAGAAAAAAATCTTGAATATAAGGAAAGTGCAATCAATTCTCCTTGAGTGAATAGATTTAAAGTAGCCTTTGCAAATACTAAATTAAGAAATGGAATTACTGAAGGCCTGAATCTATTAAAGCTCTTACACATTATGTAGACAAACTTTACAGTGATTGCTAGTAATGTCACTCTGTGAAAGCATTGTTGAGAGATTCCACTTTCAGTTTTTGTGGGGAATCTTTAGGGTTTTCTATGCATATGTGTGTGTGTGTGTATGTAAAGTCACTTCAATCATGTCTGATTCTTTATGACCCTTTGAACTGTAGCCTGCCAGGCTCCTCCTCCCATGGAATTTCCCAGGCATGAATACTGGAGTGGATAGTTTTGCATTTCTCCAGGGGATCTTCCTGACCCAGGAATCAAACCCACATCTCAAGTTTTAGCATTGGCAGGCAGGTTCTTTACCACTAACACCATTTGAGAAATCTTTTCTATACATAGCATCATGTTATCTGTATTTAATGACAATATTACCTCAGTTTGGTTCAGTTCAGTTCAGTCACTAAGTTGTGTCCATCTCATTCCTTACAAATTTAAATATTTTAAAATTTCTTCTTATCTAATTGCTGTAGGTAACACTGCCAATACTGTATTAAAGAGAAGTAGTGAGTGTGGGAATCTTGTCTTCTTCAGATTTTAATGCACGGCTTTCAACTTTGCAATGTTGAATATCATTATCAGCTGTGCATTTGTTGTAAAGAGTTTTCGTTATGTTCAGATATGTTCCCTCTATACCTACATTCATAAGGGATTTTATCACGAAAGGATGTTGAATTGTAATTTTTACAATTTTTCAGCTAATTCTGCTCTGATTTTTATTTTTTCTTTCCTTTTATTATCATCCTCTTTCCTTTCAACATTGGGCTATTCTTTTGCCACTTTCTTTAGGTATAAAAATAAATTATTTTCTAGAGATCTTTCTTGTTACTTGAGGTAGGCATGCACTACCATACACTTCACTCTTGTTAACACTGTTGCTTTATCTCAGAGATTTAAAGACGTCATATTTTCATTTTCAGTTGTCTTCTGAGTTTTTCTACTCACTCCTTTGATTTTCTAATTGTCTCAATACTGTTCAGTTGATGATGTTTAGCCTGCATAGATTTGTAATTTTTCCACCTTTTTCTTGTGGATAATTTGTATTTTCATGCTATTATGATCAGAAAATGCTTGATATAATTTCAGTAAATTTATTTAGACTTGTTTTATATCCTGACATGTCTATTCTTGAGAATGTTACATGTACACTTGAGAAACACATGTATTTTTCTGCATTTGGATGGAATGTTGTTATTCAAAGTGTGTTACACAGACTAACTCCTGTGGTATCAACTTTACCCAGCAGGTTTTCTGATGTTTTTCAGAATTTCTAGGTCTACCATGAACTGATGAATCCCCAATGTGCATCAGAGCTACACTCATGCCTGATTCCTATGCACAATTTCTATTTGGGGAAATGCTGATCTGGGACAGGTTTTCTTACCTTTTCAAGTTGAAAATGCAACTGGATAATTACTTATATTGAGTACTATAGGTGTCCAGGTTATTGCTTCAGATACTGAGCAAAATATCTCAGTGCAAAATTATCTCTGGTTGAGAACCAACGGCTTCCAGTTGAAACATGGACGCATCCTGACAGAATTCTGATCAAATCCCTTTTTCTTACTCAATCTGAGCCTTTCAACAGATCATTTAATTGCTTCAGGCACATTTATTTTGGCAATAGGAAATGGAGATCACAATAATACTACTTCCTAGCACAAATTTTTCAAACACTCAAGTCACTCATTACCTATTGGATGTTAATCTCAGGTTGCTGCTGTTTAGTTAGCAGTCAGTTGTGTCTGACTGTGTGTGATCCCAGAGACTGTAGCCCATCAGGCTCCTCTGTCCATGGAATTCTCCAAGCATGTTATTTAATTTTCTTTTCAGTAATTCTCTCTTTTTTTTTTTATCATCCTCTTTCCTTTCAACATTGGGCTATTCTTTTGCCACTTTCTTTAGGTATAAAAATAAATTATTTTCTAGAGATCTTTCTTGTTACTTGAGGTAGGCATGCACTACCATACACTTCACTCTTGTTAACACTGTTGCTTTATCTCAGAGATTTAAAGACGTCATATTTTCATTTTCAGTTGTCTTCTGAGTTTTTCTACTCACTCCTTTGATTTTCTAATTGTCTCAATACTGTTCAGTTGATGATGTTTAGCCTGCATAGATTTGTAATTTTTCCACCTTTTTCTTGTGGATAATTTGTATTTTCATGCTATTATGATCAGAAAATGCTTGATATAATTTCAGTAAATTTATTTAGACTTGTTTTATATCCTGACATGTCTATTCTTGAGAATGTTACATGTACACTTGAGAAACACATGTATTTTTCTGCATTTGGATGGAATGTTGTTATTCAAAGTGTGTTACACAGACTAACTCCTGTGGTATCAACTTTACCCAGCAGGTTTTCTGATGTTTTTCAGAATTTCTAGGTCTACCATGAACTGATGAATCCCCAATGTGCATCAGAGCTACACTCATGCCTGATTCCTATGCACAATTTCTATTTGGGGAAATGCTGATCTGGGACAGGTTTTCTTACCTTTTCAAGTTGAAAATGCAACTGGATAATTACTTATATTGAGTACTATAGGTGTCCAGGTTATTGCTTCAGATACTGAGCAAAATATCTCAGTGCAAAATTATCTCTGGTTGAGAACCAACGGCTTCCAGTTGAAACATGGACGCATCCTGACAGAATTCTGATCAAATCCCTTTTTCTTACTCAATCTGAGCCTTTCAACAGATCATTTAATTGCTTCAGGCACATTTATTTTGGCAATAGGAAATGGAGATCACAATAATACTACTTCCTAGCACAAATTTTTCAAACACTCAAGTCACTCATTACCTATTGGATGTTAATCTCAGGTTGCTGCTGTTTAGTTAGCAGTCAGTTGTGTCTGACTGTGTGTGATCCCAGAGACTGTAGCCCATCAGGCTCCTCTGTCCATGGAATTCTCCAAGCAGGAATACCAGAGTGGGCTTCCAGGCCCTCCTCCAGGGGAATCTTCCCAACCCAGGGATGGAACATGGGTATCCTGCATTACAGGCAGATTCCTTACCACTGAGCCCTCAGAAACGCCCCATGTATATATTTGAGATTCCATGGACTTTAGCTCACCAGGCTTCTCTGTCCATGAAGAATGCTGGAATAGTTTTCCATTTCCATTTCCTTCTCCAATCAGTCATATCTTTAATATTAAAATTTAGTAAGAAGTTCCAAGCAATACACACTGTGGGAAGTGAGCTGTTAAGTACATTGAGAAAACAGCTCGGAAACTCTGAAACCAAGAATCTGAGTCTCCTGGAATCAGCCCAGTGTTACTCTTCTACACATCATCAGTACATGACTTTAGTGTGGGCCCCCTAAGAGATGCTTTCAGATTATTTGGTTCAAAGACATGGAACTGACTGTAGCATTTTTTCTTTTTTTAAGATTTATTTATTTACTTTGGGCGGGGGTCGGGTTGGGGAGGGAGAGGAGTGGGCGGGCCACTTCTATTGGTCTTGCATTTCTCTATTTAAATTGTCTTCGTTCTTTGGCTTCTGTGGGCCTCCCATCGCGGTGGCGTCTGTCGTTGCAGAGCACCGGCTCTGGGCGCATGCGCTCCAGAGCTCCGGTGCGGTGATTGGACACATCAGTCCAGCCGCTCCGCCGCACGTGGGATCTTCCCAGGCCAGGGCTCGAACTGGCGCCCCTTGCACTGCAAGGTGGTGTCCTCACCCACTGGACCAACAGGGGAAGCCCTGACTGTAGCATTTTATTGTTTTTCGGTCATTTTATCCTTGTCATATTTTTCTTTAGACATAAAACTCAAGAAGGATCTTCATTTTTTTTTCAGCAACTTAAATTATCTGTTTTATTCTTGCAATTATATCATAGTCAATTAATCTCTGGTTAAGTAGCATTAAAATATCTATATTTCTCAAATTTTCTTTATAGTTTAATACAACTTCTAAATGCATTAATATATTAAATACATCAATATTTAAATATTAAATATATCAATAAATTTAATAATAGAAAACAATAGTTGAGAATCACTGGAAGATTTCTAAACACCTTAGAAAAAATTTATGATTTGGGCAGTATAATTCTGTATGTAAATAGAAAAAGAATTGTGCCGGGCCAGCCGGCAATCGAACAGATCCTGAAGAGAGTGGCAGATAGGCTACGAAAAGAAAGAAGGACAGAAAAGATGGGGTTGAGAGGGACAGCAAGAAGGCAGACAACTCTACAGGTTGCTGACAAGTTGCTGACAAGTTTATTGAATTCGCTCATACATTTTATACTTCTCAAAATCAGATAACACACAACAAACAATTGTGTATACGTGCTTTAGGCCAGGTTTTTCGGACCTAGCATTTGTTAGTGTCTAGCAGGCAGATCATAAACTAGGTGTTACCTCCTGGGATGTCATTAACATATTCAAAATTCTTTAGATTGCAGTGGTTCTGGGGCCTAGTGCGCCTCAAGCCCTTATTATCTGAACCGAGGCTCCAGGTGTCCTTTACGATAGCTCAGGAATGTCTTCACAATACCTGGGGTGGCGGGACAGAGAGCTATGCTGTTATCAGCCCCTGTTGCCAGGGCAGCTCCCAGGGCTATGTTTCCTCAAAGGAAACCCCTTGAAACAGGGCAGCTCCCCGCATCTCCCCCTTTTCTATTATGAAGACGCATTTTCATGCTCTGAGTATCGTAACTGGACTTCATGTAGGATGCTTCGAATTGCCCAGAATCTCTGTATAATCAGTCTCAGAAAACAAGGAATACACAATAGGATGATCACAACCAGAATTAACAAAACCACAAAAGAAAACAATAAAGAACGAAAATCACTCATAGAGGGGAAATGTGCCCATAAGTTTTTTACGAAGTCTTCTGCTTGATTAGCCAAATCTAATTCTGCTTTAGGGGCGGATTCTATGTTAATAATCTCTGGTTAAGTAGCATTAAAATATCTATATTTCTCAAATTTTCTTTATAGTTTAATACAACTTCTAAATGCATTAATATATTAAATACATCAATATTTAAATATTAAATATATCAATAAATTTAATAATAGAAAACAATAGTTGAGAATCACTGGAAGATTTCTAAACACCTTAGAAAAAATTTATGATTTGGGCAGTATAATTCTGTATGTAAATAGAAAAAGAATTGTGCCGGGCCAGCCGGCAATCGAACAGATCCTGAAGAGAGTGGCAGATAGGCTACGAAAAGAAAGAAGGACAGAAAAGATGGGGTTGAGAGGGACAGCAAGAAGGCAGACAACTCTACAGGTTGCTGACAAGTTGCTGACAAGTTTATTGAATTCGCTCATACATTTTATACTTCTCAAAATCAGATAACACACAACAAACAATTGTGTATACGTGCTTTAGGCCAGGTTTTTCGGACCTAGCATTTGTTAGTGTCTAGCAGGCAGATCATAAACTAGGTGTTACCTCCTGGGATGTCATTAACATATTCAAAATTCTTTAGATTGCAGTGGTTCTGGGGCATAATGCCCCTCAAGCCCTTTTTATCTGAACCGAGGCTCCAGGTGTCCTTTACGATAGCTCAGGAATGTCTTCACAATACCTGGGGTGGCGGGACAGAGAGCTATGCTGTTATCAGCCCCTGTTGCCAGGGCAGCTCCCAGGGCTATGTTTCCTCAAAGGAAACCCCTTGAAACAGGGCAGCTCCCCGCATCTCCCCCTTTTCTATTATGAAGACGCATTTTCATGCTCTGAGTATCGTAACTGGACTTCATGTAGGATGCTTCGAATTGCCCAGAATCTCTGTATAATCAGTCTCAGAAAACAAGGAATACACAATAGGATGATCACAACCAGAATTAACAAAACCACAAAAGAAAACAATAAAGAACGAAAATCACTCATAGAGGGGAAATGTGCCCATAAGTTTTTTACGAAGTCTTCTGCTTGATTAGCCAAATCTAATTCTGCTTTAGGGGCGGATTCTATGTTAATAATTTCTTGATGTAACAATGATAAATCTAAAGACATATTACTACTATGCCAAATCCCTAATAAGTGATTTTTAATTTTTTCCCAGGTAACTTCAGATTTATTATATACTTTAGAAGTAACACAAATCCAGTTGTAATTTGTATGACACCGTAACCTAGAGGATAATTTCAGACCTTGAATTTCTTCTCCTAAATAATGCACAACATCATACAGAGCATTCAACCTTTCTTCCATTCTTCTATCAATATCTTCTTGTGCACCTAAAGCAAAGGATACATTTTGTGCTAAAGAGTCCACATACTTAGCTTCATGAACTGATTGTGCTAAAGCCAATGAGGCTGTAACAGTGGATGCAACCAAGGTGATTAAAGATACAATTCCAAAAATTATCAATCCCACAGCTCTGCGATACCTGCTTACTGCCTTATTCACCCGTACCCATATTTCTAAGCCACGTTCATAGTACCAAGGCTCTTTTAATTTCACAGGTACCATAATAAAAGCAGGTTGTTTCAATAGCATAACTTGTTTTCCTTGTGCAATTCCTCGTATACAATTACTTAAAATACAATTGGAACAATTTATGTGATAATATTTTTCAAAAGATATATGAACATGTCCAACCAGTAATGCATATGGAGGTACACAGGCTCGGAGATAGCGAACAGAACTATTCCAAATATGTCCATGAGTGACTTCAGCAGTTATAATCAAAGGAGAACCAGTCTTATCTAATGCTGCTGCTAGGCGCCAAAGTTCTGTTTGATATATTTTGGATCCTCCAAGATTCCAAATACGGGAATTAAATGGATAAGTCTCTTCAGCCTGGAGACCTGGCGCTTGGCTAAGCAAAGTAATCAGCATCAAAAGTAATGGGAGTGCATTATTCTGAGGCTCCATTCTTCTAATCCTCTCAGCCAATTCTTCCAATTGCTGAGGGACACTTTCGACTGGTCGATTGTCAATCCTCAGATTTCTCATCTGATACGCTAGAGATCGTCTCTGACGCGCGTACCAGCCTTTCTGGCAGCCAGCGCGGCGCTTGGGCATCCTGTGGAAAAACACAAACATAACCTCTCCCCCAAATTAGCACTGGATCCGGACCATGCCATCTACCATCTATAGGATCTTTCCATAGCACAGCAGGACGTTTTTTAGGTGCGTCTGCAGTTTCCCAGAACCGCTGTGCTGCTGTCAGGCCATTTTTATCTAAAGTTAAAAAATTTAAAATAAATAAAGCATGGTTTAAATAATTCCGAGGGGTATGTGGGTACAACTCCCCCTTCTTTATCTTAAAAAGTTGATGTTTTAAAGTTTGATGGGCACGTTCTACAATGCCTTGGCCTTGTGGGTTATATGGTATACCAGTTTTATGTAAAATAGACAATTGTAGACAAAAGGTTGCAAAAGCTTTACTAGTATATCCTGGGCCATTATCAGTCTTTAGCTCACGAGGAGTACCCATAATAGAAAAACAGGCAAGGCAATGTGCGATGCAATGTTTAGTAGCTTCTCCAGATTGTAACGTAGCATAAAGAAAACCAGAATAGGTATCAATGGTAACATGAACATATTTAAGGGAGCCATATTCAGGAATATGAGTAACATCCATCTGCCAAAGATGATTAGGAAGGAGGCCTCTAGGATTGACTCCAAAATGAGGGACAGAGAGAAACTGCGGACAGACAGGACACTGTTTAACAATTTGTCTCGCAGTCTCACGAGGAATGCCAAATTGAAGTCGAAGACTGGTACTATTTTGATGATGAAGATTATGGGCTTGTTGTGCTGCAGTTACTGCAGAAAAATAAACATGAGTAGCATGATCAACAACAGCATTTCCTGTTGAGAGAGGTCCAGGGAGATTAGTGTGTGCACGGATATGACCAAAGAAACAAGGACAATAGCGAGTACGTAATAAATGCTGAATATCAAGGAAAAGATTTCGAACAGTTGAATTAACTGTATTTACAAATGGAACTGTTTCTAGTATTTGGAGGGCACAAACTATATAACGGCTATCAGAATATAAATTAATGGCTGTGTTTTTTGTCTGCGTTAATGCAGCACGCACAGCATGTAATTCAACTTCTTGAGCAGAAGAACAATAAGTGTTCCAGCTAAAAGTCTTACCATCAATAGAGACAGCAGCTTTACCTGACGAAGATCCATCAGTGAAAACAAGGCAGGCATTTTCTAATGGCTTAAAGGAAGTAACAGTTGGAAAAACAAAGGCATGTTGCATAGCAAAATGTAACAATTTATCAGGGGGATAATGATTATCAAGGATGCCTGTAAAAGATGTGAAAGCAACAGGCCACAATTCATTGAATTGAAAAAGCCAGTCTTGTTGATTTTTATTGTATGGAACACAAATTATGTGTGGGTCAGAGCCCAGGTAACGCCGAGAATCTTCACGACCTTTAGCAACTAATGTTGCCACAAGATCAGGATAAGCAGGTAAAGCTTTAGCAGGTGATACAGGAAGATGAATCCATAATAGAGGTTTCTCTTGAAACAATACTGCAGTTGGCATGTGGGCAGTAGCAAGAACATACAAGCCCCAAGGTTTTGCATAATTACAATAAGAAACCTGTTGGTTATTAATTGCTTGTTCCACAAGCCGCAATGCCTCATGAGCAGAGGAAGTGAGAGATCGATCAGAAGTAGGATTAGGATCACCTTTTAAGATATCAAACAATGGCTTTAACTCTCCTGTAGTAAGTTTTAAATAAGGTCTGATCCAATTTATATCTCCCAACAATTTTTGAAAATCATTTAATGTTCGTAAATTATCTTTTCGAAGCTCCAATCGTTGGGTTAAAATGCCATCAGAAAAAAGCTGGAAACCCAAATATGAGTAGGGGGCTGTACGTTGAATTTTTTCTGTGGCAATAACCAGCCCTGAGGCAGCAAGGACTTGCTGTAATTGAGCAAAAGCAGCAAGTAAATAACTCTCTTGTGCGTGTGCCAATAAAATATCATCCATATAATGGATTAAATAAACTTCAGAATATTGGTGCCGGACACTTTTTATCGCACAAGCAACAAATTTTTGGCAAAGTGTGGGGCTATTAGCCATCCCTTGTGGTAACACTAGCCAATGATAACGTCTCATTGGCTCTTTAAAGTTGTTAGAGGGTACACTAAAGGCAAATCTTTGGCAATCATTAGGATGTAATGGGATAGTATAAAAACAATCTTTTAGATCTATTATTATTTTAAAGGTGTCAGCAGGAATAGCTGAAGGAGAAGGAAGACCTGGTTGTAAAGCGCCCATAATTTGCATGGTCTGATTAACTTTTCTAAGGTCTTGCAGCAAACGCCATTTTCCTGACTTTTTCTTAATAACAAATATAGGCGAATTCCAAGGAGAATTAGAAGGCGCAATATGTCCTAAACACAGTTGTTCCTGCACCAACTGTTCAGCTGCTTTGATTTTTTCTGATGTGAGGGGCCACTGATCAACCCAGACCGGATCATCAGATTTCCATATGATTGGGTCAGCATGGGTTGCAGGACAATCAAAGGCCCCTCCTAAAAATGTCCCAATCCTTTTTTATCATTTTTTATAAGAGGGATTATAGGTTCAACATTTCCAGTAGCATTTTTTCCTAACCCCTGATGAGGCAAAAGGCCTTGATTCATCATTAGTTGAGACACCGTCGAATTTGGACTATATAAATACACACCCATTTTAGACATAACATCTCGTCCCCAGAGATTAACAGGTATAGTGGGCAAAATATAAGGTTGAAAAACACCTGTATGACCATCAGGGTCAGTCCAAGTGAGCAATGCAGAGCTTTGTTCAGGGTTACATGATTGCCCAATACCTTGTAAAGTAGATAGGGTGGGCTGTTTTGGCCAATTAGCTGGCCAATGTTCAAGGGAAATCACAGAGATATCTGCCCCGGTGTCTAAAATTCCTTTAAATCTTTTTCCCAGAATGGATAACTCTAACTCAGGGCGCCCTTCTTTATTGCTTGCACCCAGTAAGCATCAGAAGAACCAAAGCCTCGATCGCGTCTGGGTTCAGGACAACGAGTTTTACCCTGAGTAATTAAAGGAACCAATACCAATTGAGCAATTCTCTGGCCTTTCTGAATCACTGAAATACCTTTTGGGGAATGTGTCAAGATTTTTATTTCCCTGTATAATCAGAATCAATAACACCAGGAATGACTATGAGGCCTTTAACTGTGGTGCTACTTCGTCCTAACACCAGGCCGACAGATTTTTCAGGAAGGGGGCCAAAAACTCCCGTTGGGAGAGCCTGAACCCCCATTTCAGGAGTTAATACTGTGTAGGCGGAGGAACTGAGGTCCAGTCCTGCGCTACCTGGGGTTGCCCGATAGAGGTCTCTGACGGCATTTGAATCACACAGGCACCGTTCTCCTGCATGGCCCCATAACATTGTTTCGGGGCCTGGGGCTGGCCCCTCACCCAGTTTCTCTGAGGCGGCAAAGGCTGTCCATTTACATCTGTTTTAGAACGGCAGTCTTTTGCCCAGTGTTTCCCTTTCTTGCATCTGGGGCACATTCCTGGTTGTTGAACTACTATCCCTTGTCCACTTGGTTGTGCAGTTTTCTTTGGGCATTGAGCAGCACGATGCCCCATTTGTCCACAAGCACAACAACTACCAGGAGGCCCAGTTACTCTAGACTTGCCTTGAAATTTTTGATTTTTATTTTGTTGGAATAAAACTTCTTTTACTGTTTTTCCTTGTAGGGCGGCAGCAAGAGCAACTCCCTGCATATAGGACGGCCCAATGTCGGCACAAATTCTAATGTAATCTGAAAGCCCGCCCTTTTTTCTATAAGGGCATAACGCAGCTTGGCAGGCAGAGTTGGCGTTTTCATAAGCTAATTGTTTCGCTAAAGCCATGCCCGTCTGTTCATCTCCTATGAGTTTGCCCAAGGTTTCTAGCAAACGCGCCACAAAATCCTGATATGGCTCGTCTGGACCTTGTCTAATTTTTGAAACATCTTCTGTTCTATTTTCTGAATTAGGCAACTTTCTCCAAGCTCGGAGTGCGGCAGCATTAATTTGTGGATAAGCTCCTGGGGGATAGTTCAGTTGATTATTAGTGTCTCGAAAAGCCCCTTCTCCAGCGAGCATATCGAAGGTCACTCTAAGACCCTGCCGCTGGTTTATTTCAGCAGTGTCAGCACACTGTTCCCCAAATTCAGACTTCCATAAAAGATAATTACCACCAGAGAGACACGCCCGAGCAACTTGTTTCCAGTCATTTGGTGGCAAATATTGATTTCCTAATGCCTCAAGAATGGCCTGAGTAAAGGGAGCTGTAGGGCCATATTGAGCACAAGCAGTTTTTAATTCTTTTAACTGTTTAAACGGAATGGAATCATAATATCGTTGCTGCTGATCATTTTCAAAAACTGGAAAAACTCTCTGAAAGCCTGGGAGAGCGTCTCCAGCTTCATTAGCCCGTGTTAAAGCCATTTGTAAAGGGGATAACTTAGGTACTTTAGTTTTACAAATTAAAGCCACAGGAGGTGCCTTTGGCTCTTCAAAAGGAGGAGGATCAAATTCAGCAATAACAGAAGGGGAATAAGGAGGAGCGGTAGGTGCTGCTGCAGAAGCAGCTGTAGGAATGGTTGCTAACGGAGTTTTGGAATCTGGATTGTCTTTCTTAGCAGTAGCCATCAACTGTTGAAACATCTGCTCTATTTTTGACATAGGTACAGTAATTTCTTTTTTGGAAAAGGGTTTTTCGGCATTAAACATAACATCCCATGAAGGGTCTTCTGAATGGTATTGAGCCGCTTGATCTTTTAGATCAGCCTGATCTGCAGGGTCTAACTCCTCCTCATCATCAAGGTCTTTCTTAGGGGGGCTGGCATGTAACTGATCTGAGGGTGGTGAAACACAGGCTGCTTTAGGCAGTTTTTGTACCTGATGAGCCTCATGTTCTGGGTCTAAACAATCTCTAACAATATTCCAAAGAAACAAAGTATCGGCAGGGACCCCTTTGGGCCCATGCAATGCATAATAATCTTTCAACTGAGTCCCAACTTTATTCCAAACAGAAAGACTAACGGTTCCCTCTTCAGGAAACCATGGACAAACATCTTCAACAAAAGCTAAAAATCTATCAAGAGTTGCAGTCTTTACATGTACACCACGACTTTTCATCATAGTCTTAAGCATATGTACAAAAAGCTGTCTACTATTACCTTGTCCCATGGTTTTTACTCTCAACTATACTCTCCCCGCCCACACTTAACCTCAGTCTTCTCGGGATCCCTCAGCTCCTTGGGCGGCGGCCAAATCTGCTCCTTCACTCCTTCAGCGTCCCTGTTCGGGCGCCACTTTGCCGGGCCAGCCGGCAATCGAACAGATCCTGAAGAGAGTGGCAGATAGGCTAAGAAAAGAAAGAAGGACAGAAAAGATGGGGTTGAGAGGGACAGCAAGAAGGCAGACAACTCTACAGGTTGCTGACAAGTTGCTGACAAGTTTATTGAATTCGCTCATACATTTTATACTTCTCAAAATCAGATAACACACAACAAACAATTGTGTATACGTGCTTTAGGCCAGGTTTTTCGGACCTAGCATTTGTTAGTGTCTAGCAGGCAGATCATAAACTAGGTGTTACCTCCTGGGATGTCATTAACATATTCAAAATTCTTTAGATTGCAGTGGTTCTGGGGCATAATGCCCCTCAAGCCCTTTTTATCTGAACCGAGGCTCCAGGTGTCCTTTACGATAGCTCAGGAATGTCTTCACAATACCTGGGGTGGCGGGACAGAGAGCTATGCTGTTATCAGCCCCTGTTGCCAGGGCAGCTCCCAGGGCTATGTTTCCTCAAAGGAAACCCCTTGAAACAGGGCAGCTCCCCGCAGAATTGTATGTGATGCTTGTGTGTGTGTGTGTATTTCCATTCAATCTGGGGGCCTATAGTTCATCTCAGTCAGACATTGAGACCTGTCTCATAAATCTGTCATCATGTATTACTCTATTTAAAATAGCTCCTGTACTGTCAAAATGATCCCCCATTTGTTCATAGAAAGGCAATTTTCTTTGAATTTAATTAAGTATTTGTATGTATGAGTGGATTTCCTTTTCATTATTTTATTTCATATAGGGACCCCTTTGGGCCCATGCAATGCATAATAATCTTTCAACTGAGTCCCAACTTTATTCCAAACAGAAAGACTAACGGTTCCCTCTTCAGGAAACCATGGACAAACATCTTCAACAAAAGCTAAAAATCTATCAAGAGTTGCAGTCTTTACATGTACACCACGACTTTTCATCATAGTCTTAAGCATATGTACAAAAAGCTGTCTACTATTACCTTGTCCCATGGTTTTTACTCTCAACTATACTCTCCCCGCCCACACTTAACCTCAGTCTTCTCGGGATCCCTCAGCTCCTTGGGCGGCGGCCAAATCTGCTCCTTCACTCCTTCAGCGTCCCTGTTCGGGCGCCACTTTGCCGGGCCAGCCGGCAATCGAACAGATCCTGAAGAGAGTGGCAGATAGGCTAAGAAAAGAAAGAAGGACAGAAAAGATGGGGTTGAGAGGGACAGCAAGAAGGCAGACAACTCTACAGGTTGCTGACAAGTTGCTGACAAGTTTATTGAATTCGCTCATACATTTTATACTTCTCAAAATCAGATAACACACAACAAACAATTGTGTATACGTGCTTTAGGCCAGGTTTTTCGGACCTAGCATTTGTTAGTGTCTAGCAGGCAGATCATAAACTAGGTGTTACCTCCTGGGATGTCATTAACATATTCAAAATTCTTTAGATTGCAGTGGTTCTGGGGCATAATGCCCCTCAAGCCCTTTTTATCTGAACCGAGGCTCCAGGTGTCCTTTACGATAGCTCAGGAATGTCTTCACAATACCTGGGGTGGCGGGACAGAGAGCTATGCTGTTATCAGCCCCTGTTGCCAGGGCAGCTCCCAGGGCTATGTTTCCTCAAAGGAAACCCCTTGAAACAGGGCAGCTCCCCGCAGAATTGTATGTGATGCTTGTGTGTGTGTGTGTATTTCCATTCAATCTGGGGGCCTATAGTTCATCTCAGTCAGACATTGAGACCTGTCTCATAAATCTGTCATCATGTATTACTCTATTTAAAATAGCTCCTGTACTGTCAAAATGATCCCCCATTTGTTCATAGAAAGGCAATTTTCTTTGAATTTAATTAAGTATTTGTATGTATGAGTGGATTTCCTTTTCATTATTTTATTTCATATAGTACAATAGTATTTTACAGTGAATAAAATATATTGGTGCAAAATTTTAAAATTAATAAAAAATATTTTATAATGAGGGAATAAATGGCAGTTCTTAACTTTCAATAAAGGAAGACATTCTTAAAGTTTTGAACAAATATTACAAGAAACCAAAGAATGCGATGCCTGTGATTACATGTCAGTGGAACACTGTCTTCCCTCTTGTAAAACAACCAAACAAAATCAAACAAACAAATAAAAATTTATAAGAATTCAAGGACTTTGTGCTCACCACAAATTAATCTTTTAAATATCAAAGGGACCTGGTCCTAGCAGGTCCCTTAGTCTCAGTCTTTGGAGAAAAAAAACTGAATTCAGGGTTAGTTTTTAACTGGAGGGCAGTCTAAGTTACACCACTGAAAAACAGAACAAGGCCAAGCACAAACAGAAACTGGATTCATTTGACCTTGAACTTGATCTCTTGGGATCAAAGAATCATCACGAAATTTTTTCTTTCATTGCATTCCAATGGCCCAGAGAGAAATCATGTGCACAGTGGTAGAAATAATGGGAAGGAAATGTGTCTAATGAGCAAGTATAGAAAGCTATTAAAATCTCATCTGCTTCAGTCCCTTAGTGGTGGATTCTCTAAACTGGACAGGACCCAGTGTTGCTTTTGAAGTCATACATCTGGATTAAGGGCCAATATTTTACTACTCTCTGTACTCTTGTCTGGTGACAAAGCTTCAGTCCTCATCATCCACCATCCAAGAAGTGACTACTCAGGTTCCACCAGAGACCTCCTTCTAAGAAACTCCATCTAGGTAAGTCTGAGAGCATAGGAGGTACTCCAGGAAGGATACAGAGAATATGAAACCTGAGGACTTCTACCTGAATTAAGCTGAGCTTAGCAGTCTTGGCCAGAGAGGCGAGAAGACAGTGTTTGTATTCTTGGTTAACTAATAGTATATAGCTTATTTATTTCATCTTTTAATAATGATGTGTCTGTTTGAAGCTACAAAGGAAATTGACAATTAAGTGATGGAAATGGAGGTCCAGTTCAATGACACTGTAAAATAAATGAGATAAATAGCATAGTTCCAGTAAAATTAAAATATATGTGAGTTTTGCTGCTCAGTGCAATCGGAACATATCGTATTATGTATGGACAACAATGGAACGAATTGAGTATTTTTTATATTTGAACATGTTCTGTATTCATGTTCAAATTGCATTTAACTTTCAATAAAGGAAGACATTCTTAAAGTTTTGAACAAATATTACAAGAAACCAAAGAATGCGATGCCTGTGATTACATGTCAGTGGAACACTGTCTTCCCTCTTGTAAAACAACCAAACAAAATCAAACAAACAAATAAAAATTTATAAGAATTCAAGGACTTTGTGCTCACCACAAATTAATCTTTTAAATATCAAAGGGACCTGGTCCTAGCAGGTCCCTTAGTCTCAGTCTTTGGAGAAAAAAAACTGAATTCAGGGTTAGTTTTTAACTGGAGGGCAGTCTAAGTTACACCACTGAAAAACAGAACAAGGCCAAGCACAAACAGAAACTGGATTCATTTGACCTTGAACTTGATCTCTTGGGATCAAAGAATCATCACGAAATTTTTTCTTTCATTGCATTCCAATGGCCCAGAGAGAAATCATGTGCACAGTGGTAGAAATAATGGGAAGGAAATGTGTCTAATGAGCAAGTATAGAAAGCTATTAAAATCTCATCTGCTTCAGTCCCTTAGTGGTGGATTCTCTAAACTGGACAGGACCCAGTGTTGCTTTTGAAGTCATACATCTGGATTAAGGGCCAATATTTTACTACTCTCTGTACTCTTGTCTGGTGACAAAGCTTCAGTCCTCATCATCCACCATCCAAGAAGTGACTACTCAGGTTCCACCAGAGACCTCCTTCTAAGAAACTCCATCTAGGTAAGTCTGAGAGCATAGGAGGTACTCCAGGAAGGATACAGAGAATATGAAACCTGAGGACTTCTACCTGAATTAAGCTGAGCTTAGCAGTCTTGGCCAGAGAGGCGAGAAGACAGTGTTTGTATTCTTGGTTAACTAATAGTATATAGCTTATTTATTTCATCTTTTAATAATGATGTGTCTGTTTGAAGCTACAAAGGAAATTGACAATTAAGTGATGGAAATGGAGGTCCAGTTCAATGACACTGTAAAATAAATGAGATAAATAGCATAGTTCCAGTAAAATTAAAATATATGTGAGTTTTGCTGCTCAGTGCAATCGGAACATATCGTATTATGTATGGACAACAATGGAACGAATTGAGTATTTTTTAAATTTGAACATGTTCTGTATTCATTAAAGAAATCCAGATCAAATCCAGATGTTGACCTTACGACATCAGTTTGTGAGGTTGTGTACTCACATAAAAAATTGCATTTAATGTCTGAAGAGGATTATTAGGTTTTTTTGGCAGTTGTTTCATTAGTGATGAGACTGTATATGGATATTTTGGGGATTTTTGCACATTTACTTTTTCTATTACAAGTTGGATGTGAAAGTTCTTTTTGCAGTTTATATAGAAGAGTCTGAGTTTTTAAACATTGTTTTTTATTCCATATTTTCAGGAAAAACTTGATTTTTTACACTAACTGATCTTTAAGATTAATTCACACACATACATACACATTTGTATGTATATTTTTGAATGGTTGAAAGTGAAAGTGAAAGTCCCTAAGTAGTGTTTGACTCTTTGTGACCGCATAGACTGTAGCCTATGTAGCCTGCTAGGTTCCTCTGTCTATGGAATCCTTCAGAGAATAATACTGAAGTGGATATTCCCTTCTCCAGGGATTGGAAAGCCAATCTAAGGGTCAAACTGAGGTCTTCCACATGGCAGGCTTCCATAGTTATTGCATGCTAATCTTTTCAATATGTTTTTCTCACATTAAGCTATGCAATCATACTGTGTCTTCAATATTTGTAAAATGGTAATATATATGTCATAGTGTTAATATAAGGATTAAATTAAACAAAATAATACATTTTAGGTTTTTAACTATCTATACCTATTCTTCATTATCACCGAATTACTCTGAACACATTTTCACTCTTAAAAAAAAGAATACTGATACTCCATAGCTGCAAGAGGTGGTGGGCAAAATGGGTTAGAGGGGTCAGAAGGTATGAATTTCCACTTATAATACAAATAAGTCATGGAAATACAGTGTACTTCATTGTCACTATGGTTTATAACACAGGAGAGCATATTTGGAAGTTGCTAAGAAACTAGATTTTAACAGTCTTCATCACAAGAAAAAAGGGTCATAATTATAAATGGAAATAGTGGTTAATTATATTTATTATGGTGCTCATTTTATAATATATACAAATATCAAGTTATTATGTCATACATCTGAAACTAACATACTGTTATTTGTTCATTGTATCTCCATAAAAATCATAATGATGATCAAATAACCAAATGGCATATTAAGCACAGCACAAGTGCTTGACATGCAAGAGTCCTCAATAAATTTTGGCTTATTTAATACTCCTATCTCTCTCATTTACTCTGCATAACAGGTTTCCAGTCCTTGCCCCTGGAGACTTATATTTTTATTACTATTGGAAGTGGTTATGATTTGTTTTCTATGATATTTAACTGTACTTATGAATTCTACTGTTCCTTTTTTTAACTTGTACATTTTGGGCAATTTTCATTTTAGAATAATTTTTAGATTTACAGAAAAATTATGAAGATAGTACAGGAAATTCCCATGGTGATGAAAATGCTTTGAAACTAGATAGAAGTGATTTTTGCAAACTACCACAGGTAAACAAGTATTTGCACCTGAATGTCAAGTGCACCTTTAAGTGTACCTTAAAATGGCTATTGGCCTTTACAAATCTGTTTTATAGCAAGTGCTATAAAACACTTGTGCTTTGATTTACTAAAGTGCTTTGATTTACTAAAATCAAAGTCTGTGAAAAGAGATTTTCAGCTGTCACTTGATTGTCAGCAACCAGTCTCTCATCTTCAAACAATGATATTTAGTTTCAAGGGTGTTGGTAAATAGTATTAGCAGAATTATAGCAGAATAATATTAGCAGAGTTTCTTTTCTTTAATACTTGAAAACAAGTTTTTCTAATGTTCCTGTTGCACATTTCCTTGGCACTTTTGGAAATAAATTTTGAAGTTTATTTGATTCCTTCTTTAAATTATTGATCTGTTATCCTACATGCTGAGTCAATTAGTAAAATAATCTATAAATTTATTGCTTAGAAATTTTCAAATTTTACCGTGGCATTATAACTAATCCTGGTTTGCAAGTTAAGCATTTTCATAAGTATGTGTTCATTTTTCTCTTAACTTTGGACTTTTCTTTTCTTTTTATTTCTTTCATTAAGTTTCTGTTTTGCTCTATTTGACTTTTTCAAAGAAATAACTCTAGAATTTATTCCTAGTTATATATGTTTTTTCTTTTTAATTCATTAAATCTGATTTTAGTTTAATTTTCTGATTTAACTATTAGATTTGTTTTGTAGAACATTTACTAACAACAGCTTCACATTTTAAAGCATTTGTTTCTTGAGGGTAGGATGCATGTGTGTCTATTTGTGCTTCCTAAAGCACAAATATAGAGAGATATAATGGAATGAAATGAATCTAAAAGTCAACAATAAGTTAGTACTCAAAGATAATCCTTGTTCATTCTTTCATATGTCTTGCAATTGTCATTTTCTCTTGTGTTTATGAAAATAGGTATCTAATTATCAGAGATCTGCATGCTGATTTAATTTCTCCAATTCTGAGAACCAGATCGATTATCATCATATAGCAGTATCTAAAGTTTTATTTCTTTCCATAGGGTAGAATTTTGCATCATTAGTCTGCTAAACAAAAGAGACAGTTCCAGCACTGTAAGTTGTATCCTCACAGATAAAGAGTAGAAATAAAATTTTCTCAGTTATTACTCTTTTACATTTTACAGTTATTATTATCCTATATATTTTGCTAAGTTAATGCATTTATAATTTATAATTGAGTTTTACATAAGGCTTCCCTGGTGGCTTAGTTAGTAAAGAAACTGGCTGCAATTCAGGAGACATGGGTTCAATCCCTAGGTTGGAAAGATCCACTGGCAAAAGGAATGGAAACCCACTCCAATCTTTTTGCTTCCAGAATTCCGTGGACAGAGGAGCCTGGCAAGCTACTGTCTGTGAGGTTACCAAGAGTCAGACATGACTTTTTGACTAAGACTTTCATTTTCATATTTTACATATAAAATATATTTATTTTGTCAGTGAAATACATTCTTCTTACATATTAATTTTTACATGGTACATATTCTCATCTGTTACATCCCAAGTTATCATCTAATCAATGATCTTTTCTTCCCTTCTACCAAGTAGTTTGTTTTCAGAAAGAACCACTAAACCTAGAAACAGATTTTATGAGTAGCAATGATAAAACAATTTGTGAACAAAACAATCACAATTCTAGTCCAAATGAATGATTTTCCTGTGTATGGATTAAGGATGCTTCTGTCATTCAATAGAATTCTTACTTGGTGTGAATTTTGTGTTGCTTTTCCTTCTTTCTAGATGAACACAGTAACCAGATGGAAACAGGAAACCAGACAACAGACTTTCTCCTCCTGGGATTCACAGAGGACCCAGACATTTACTAACAACAGCTTCACATTTTAAAGCATTTGTTTCTTGAGGGTAGGATGCATGTGTGTCTATTTGTGCTTTATGAGAGATATAGTGGAATGAAATGAATCTAAAAGTCAACAACAAGTTAGTACTCAAAGATAATCCTTGTTCATTCTTTCATATGTCTTATAATTGTCATTTTCTCTTGTGTTTATGAAAATAGGTGTCTAATTATCAGAGATCTGCATGCTGATTTAATTTCTCCAGTTCAAAGACCCAGATCGATTATCACCATATAGCAGTATTTATAGTTTTATGTCTTTCCATATGGTAGAATTTTTGCATTGTTAGTCTACTAAAGAAAAGGAGACAGTTCCAGCACTGTAAGTGTTATCCATCATAGATAAAGAGTAGAAATAATATTTTCTCAGTTATTAATTTTTTAACATTTTATAGTTATTAATGCTTTAGTTATTAGCATTTTACTAAGTTAATGCATTAATAATTTATAATTTGGTCTTTATATGTAAGATTTCCTTGGTGGCTCAGTTGGTAAAGAAACTTGCTACAATTCAGGAGACACAGGTTCAGGCCCTAGGTTGAAAAGATTCCCTGACCAAGGGAATGACAACTCACTCCAATATTTTTGCTTCCAGAATTTCGTGGAAAGAGGAGCCTGGTGGGCTACTGTTCATGAGGTCATCGAGAATTGGGCATGACTGACTGAGTAATACTTTGCTAATTTTTATATGGTACTTTTTCTCATCTGTAATATCTCAAGTTATCATCTAATCAGTGATCTTTTCTTCCCTTCTACCAAGTAGCTTGTTTTCAGAAAGAACCACTGGACCTAGAAACAGATTTTACGAGTAACAATGATAAAACAATTTGTGAACAAAACAATCACAATTCTAGTCCAAATGAATGATTTTCCTGTGTATGGATTAAGGATGCTTCTGTCATTCAGAAGAATTCTTTTTTTCTTCTTTTTTTTTAATTTTTATTTTACTTTTACAGAGTTTTGTTGTTTACAGATCTGTATGATCCCAGGTTATTCATATGTATATCCTCCCCCTCCAGGCCATCACACAGTGCCCCTGCAGGATCCCCTTTTCCCAAACGCAATGACAATAGCTATTTCTTTTTTAATTTTCACATATGATAGTGTAGGTTTTCATGCTACTTCCTAGTAGGATGGTAATGATAACATATGAAATGAAGTGATGGAAAAACAGGCATGGAGAATAGACATATGGACATTGTGGGGTGGAGGCATAAAGGAAGCAGCAGAATTCTTACTTGGTGTGAATTTTGTGTTGCTTTTCCCTTCTTTCTAGATGAACACAGTAACCAGATGGAAACAGGAAACCAGACAACAGACTTTCTCCTCCTGGGATTCACAGAGGACCCAGACCTGCAGTCTCTCCTTTGGGCTCTTTCTGTCCCTGTACCTGGTCACGTTCACTGGGAACCTGCTCATCATCCTGACCATTATCTCAGACTCCCACCTCCACACACCCATGTATTTCTTCCTCTCCAACCTGTCCTTTGCTGATATTGCTTTCACCTCCACCACCATCCCAAAGCTGCTGCTGAACCTCCAGACACAGAGGCAAGTTATCACCTATGCAGGCTGCCTCAGCCAGGTTTTTTTTTTCTTCATATTTGGATGTGTGGACAATTTAATCCTGACCGTGATGGCCTATGACCGCTTCGTGGCCATCTGTCGTCCCCTACACTACATGGTTATCATGAACCGCCGGGTCTGTGGGCTTTTCGCTCTGGGGTGCTGGGGCCTCAGTTTCATGGGATCCCTGCTTGACACCTTGACTGTCTTGCGACTGTCTTTCTGCATGAACATGAAGATCCCACATTTTTTTTGTGATCTTCCTGAAGTCCTGAAGCTTGCCTGTTCCGACACCCTCATCAATAACATAGTGGTATATCTTGTGGCTATTTTCCTCGCTGTTTTTCCTCTCTTTGGGATTCTCTTTTCTTATGCTCAGATTTTCTCCTCCATCTTGAGAATTTCATCAGCTGGGGCAAAGTTCAAAGCTTTTTCCACCTGTGGATCTCACCTTCAGTAGTTTTCTTGTTCTATGCACAGCCTTGGGGTCTACTTCAGTTCTGCTGCCACTTCTTCCTCTAGGACAAGTCTGGTGGCCTCGGTGATGTACACCAGTGGTCTTCTCTTGGTACGATGGGCCATCACACAGTGCCCCTGCAGGATCCCCTTTTCCCAAACGCAATGACAATAGCTATTTCTTTTTTAATTTTCACATATGATAGTGTAGGTTTTCATGCTACTTCCTAGTAGGATGGTAATGATAACATATGAAATGAAGTGATGGAAAAACAGGCATGGAGAATAGACATATGGACATTGTGGGGTGGAGGCATAAAGGAAGCAGCAGAATTCTTACTTGGTGTGAATTTTGTGTTGCTTTTCCCTTCTTTCTAGATGAACACAGTAACCAGATGGAAACAGGAAACCAGACAACAGACTTTCTCCTCCTGGGATTCACAGAGGACCCAGACCTGCAGTCTCTCCTTTTTGGGCTCTTTCTGTCCCTGTACCTGGTCACGTTCACTGGGAACCTGCTCATCATCCTGACCATTATCTCAGACTCCCACCTCCACACACCCATGTATTTCTTCCTCTCCAACCTGTCCTTTGCTGATATTGCTTTCACCTCCACCACCATCCCAAAGCTGCTGCTGAACCTCCAGACACAGAGGCAAGTTATCACCTATGCAGGCTGCCTCAGCCAGGTTTTTTTTTCTTCATATTTGGATGTGTGGACAATTTAATCCTGACCGTGATGGCCTATGACCGCTTCGTGGCCATCTGTCGTCCCCTACACTACATGGTTATCATGAACCGCCGGGTCTGTGGGCTTTTCGCTCTGGGGTGCTGGGGCCTCAGTTTCATGGGATCCCTGCTTGACACCTTGACTGTCTTGCGACTGTCTTTCTGCATGAACATGAAGATCCCACATTTTTTTTGTGATCTTCCTGAAGTCCTGAAGCTTGCCTGTTCCGACACCCTCATCAATAACATAGTGGTATATCTTGTGGCTATTTTCCTCGCTGTTTTTCCTCTCTTTGGGATTCTCTTTTCTTATGCTCAGATTTTCTCCTCCATCTTGAGAATTTCATCAGCTGGGGCAAAGTTCAAAGCTTTTTCCACCTGTGGATCTCACCTTTCAGTGGTTTCTTTGTTCTATGGCACATGTCTTGGGGTCTACTTCAGTTCTGCTGCCACTTCATCCTCTAGGACAAGTCTGGTGGCCTCGGTGATGTACACCATGGTCACCCCTATGCTGAACCCCTTCATCTACAGTCTGAGGAATAGGGACATGAAGAGGGCTCTGGGGAGACTCCTGAATAGGGCACCTTTGCTCAGTGACAGGGCTGTTGTGGGACACTCTTAGCAAGGATCATACCCTTGGTAGGCACTTCTCACAATCTTGGATGTATACCAACATAAGTTTAATCACTTCTAGTCCTGGAATCACTATCTTTTACTTGGTCTTGATTTTGACTGCATGTAATGACAGTGTATTATTTTTCTAAGGCTGCCATTAAAAAGTACCACCAACAAGGTGGTTTAAATAACAGAAATGTATTGTCTCAGAGGTTTAGGAACTAGAATTGTGAAATGAAGGACTTAGCAGGATTCATTGGTCCTGAAATGATTGAGAAAAAATATGTTCTATACATAACTTTTTTGGTTTGCAGGTTATCTTTGGCATTCCTCAGCAAATATAAATATCACTTTAGTCTCTGTTTTCATTTTCAAAGGATGCTGTCCGTCTGTGTGTTTGAAGGGTGTGTGTGTACAAATTTCCACTTTTTATAAGGACATTGGTCATATTACTAACAGGACCAATCTACTCCTCTGTAGATCTCATCTTAACTTTAATGATTATATCCGTAACAATTCTATTTCCACATAAGGGAAAATTCTGAAGTTCTAGATGTTAGAACTTCAAAGTATGCATTTCTGCAGATCATAAATTAGCCCTAAGGGACAGTTTCATTACGTCTGGCTTGAAATGCAAAGTATGGCTAACACATCTAACCCTGACCTTTCTCTGCTTTCCTAAACAAATTTTTATTGTAATATAGCCACATCTGACTTGTATATATTTTATATAGCTGCTCTCATCTTTCCACAGTAGATCTTTGTAGTTGTATGAAAAGCCTAAAATATTTACTACCATCCTTCACTTTTTGCTCTAAATATTCTGCTGTTTTTCCTCTCTTTGGGATTCTCTTTTCTTATGCTCAGATTTTCTCCTCCATCTTGAGAATTTCATCAGCTGGGGCAAAGTTCAAAGCTTTTTCCACCTGTGGATCTCACCTTTCAGTGGTTTCTTTGTTCTATGGCACATGTCTTGGGGTCTACTTCAGTTCTGCTGCCACTTCATCCTCTAGGACAAGTCTGGTGGCCTCGGTGATGTACACCATGGTCACCCCTATGCTGAACCCCTTCATCTACAGTCTGAGGAATAGGGACATGAAGAGGGCTCGGGGGAGACTCCTGAATAGGGCACCTTTGCTCAGTGACAGGGCTGTTGTGGGACACTCTTAGCAAGGATCATACCCTTGGTAGGCACTTCTCACAATCTTGGATGTATACCAACATAAGTTTAATCACTTCTAGTCCTGGAATCACTATCTTTTACTTGGTCTTGATTTTGACTGCATGTAATGACAGTGTATTATTTTTCTAAGGCTGCCATTAAAAAGTACCACCAACAAGGTGGTTTAAATAACAGAAATGTATTGTCTCAGAGGTTTAGGAACTAGAATTGTGAAATGAAGGACTTAGCAGGATTCATTGGTCCTGAAATGATTGAGAAAAAATATGTTCTATACATAACTTTTTTGGTTTGCAGGTTATCTTTGGCATTCCTCAGCAAATATAAATATCACTTTAGTCTCTGTTTTCATTTTCAAAGGATGCTGTCCGTCTGTGTGTTTGAAGGGTGTGTTTTACAAATTTCCACTTTTTATAAGGACATTGGTCATATTACTAACAGGACCAATCTACTCCTCTGTAGATCTCATCTTAACTTTAATGATTATATCCGTAACAATTCTATTTCCACATAAGGGAAAATTCTGAAGTTCTAGATGTTAGAACTTCAAAGTATGCATTTCTGCAGATCATAAATTAGCCCTAAGGGACAGTTTCATTACGTCTGGCTTGAAATGCAAAGTATGGCTAACACATCTAACCCTGACCTTTCTCTGCTTTCCTAAACAAATTTTTATTGTAATATAGCCACATCTGACTTGTATATATTTTATATAGCTGCTCTCATCTTTCCACAGTAGATCTTTGTAGTTGTATGAAAAGCCTAAAATATTTACTATCCAGTCCTTCACTGTGAAAGTTTGCTGGCTCTAAATTGAAATATTGCTTGGTAGTTAGATTTTTAAGCATCCCAAATACCATCAAAATTCTTTAATAAAAACATAAATTTCCCCCATAAAACTTCATTATTGCTGTTGATGTATATATGTAGAATTTGAGTTTTTTTCTTCTTTTTTGTGATGCTAAATAAAACATGAGGGATCCTTTTCCTAGTAATTTAAAATAGTAATTTTCATAATGGTCAGGAACTTTGATAATCATCATATCCCTTCTGTGTATGAAAAAATACATAAAAGGAAAGTGCAATCAATTCTTCTTGAGCCAAATATAAACTAGTTCATGCAAATACTGAACAAATACTTGGAAGTAAGAAAACTCTGAAGCTAGTAAAGTTCTTATATATCACATAGCTAAACTTTACAGCAATTATTAGTAATGTCCTGACTGAAGGCTTTGTTATAAGATAGTGAACTTGCCATCATGGGGATTCCTTTGTATATGACTCTGTTGCTGCCTTTGGAATCTCTCTTTATCTTTAATCTTTCCCATTTTAATTAGAATACATATTGGTGTGAGTCTGTTTGGGTTCATCTTGCTTGAACCAAATATATCTGGATATCTGTTTCCTTCCCCCTATTTGAGAAATACTTTATCCATAATTTGTTCAAATACAATTCTGAGACAATACAATTCCCTCTTCACCTGGAATCCTTATAAAGCATATATTGACACAATTAATGTCATCCTAGAGATCTCAAATTGTTGTTGTTCAGTCACTCAGTTGTGTCCAACTCTTTGCGACCCCATGGACTGTAGCACACCAGTCATCCCTGTCCTTCACTTTCTCCTGGAGTTTAGTGAAACTCATATCCATGTCCTTTGAGTCAGCGATGCCTTCCAACCTTCTCATCCTCTGCTGCCTTCTTCTCCAAAAGGGACAGTTTCATTACGTCTGGCTTGAAATGCAAAGTATGGCTAACACATCTAACCCTGACCTTTCTCTGCTTTCCTAAACAAATTTTTATTGTAATATAGCCACATCTGACTTGTATATATTTTATATAGCTGCTCTCATCTTTCCACAGTAGATCTTTGTAGTTGTATGAAAAGCCTAAAATATTTACTATCCAGTCCTTCACTGTGAAAGTTTGCTGGCTCTAAATTGAAATATTGCTTGGTAGTTAGATTTTTAAGCATCCCAAATACCATCAAAATTCTTTAATAAAAACATAAATTTCCCCCATAAAACTTCATTATTGCTGTTGATGTATATATGTAGAATTTGAGTTTTTTTCTTCTTTTTTGTGATGCTAAATAAAACATGAGGGATCCTTTTCCTAGTAATTTAAAATAGTAATTTTCATAATGGTCAGGAACTTTGATAATCATCATATCCCTTCTGTGTATGAAAAAATACATAAAAGGAAAGTGCAATCAATTCTTCTTGAGCCAAATATAAACTAGTTCATGCAAATACTGAACAAATACTTGGAAGTAAGAAAACTCTGAAGCTAGTAAAGTTCTTATATATCACATAGCTAAACTTTACAGCAATTATTAGTAATGTCCTGACTGAAGGCTTTGTTATAAGATAGTGAACTTGCCATCATGGGGATTCCTTTGTATATGACTCTGTTGCTGCCTTTGGAATCTCTCTTTATCTTTAATCTTTCCCATTTTAATTAGAATACATATTGGTGTGAGTCTGTTTGGGTTCATCTTGCTTGAACCAAATATATCTGGATATCTGTTTCCTTCCCCCTATTTGAGAAATACTTTATCCATAATTTGTTCAAATACAATTCTGAGACAATACAATTCCCTCTTCACCTGGAATCCTTATAAAGCATATATTGACACAATTAATGTCATCCTAGAGATCTCAAATTGTTGTTGTTCAGTCACTCAGTTGTGTCCAACTCTTTGCGACCCCATGGACTGTAGCACACCAGTCATCCCTGTCCTTCACTTTCTCCTGGAGTTTAGTGAAACTCATATCCATGTCCTTTGAGTCAGCGATGCCTTCCAACCTTCTCATCCTCTGCTGCCTTCTTCTCCTATTGCTGTCAATCTTTCACAGATTCTGGGTCTTTATCACTGAGTTGGCTCTTTGCATCAGGTGGCTAAAATATTGGAGATTTCATATGTTTCAGTTTCTTTTTTCATTTCTACCTGTTGTTTTTTCTTCTAGAGTATTTGTTCAGTTTAGATATTGAATTATCTAATTTGGGTCTTGATTGGATCGTCTCCATATATTTTAGTTCCTTATTAAAATGATCTGTGCTTAGATCAGTTCTATCTCCAATTCATCTTTACTATCAATATATTCTTATTTTCATCTTTTTGAATTCTTTGTCTGGCAACTAATTCAACTATGTTTCATTTACATTTCTTGTAATTTATTCAGAGGTTTTCTCTTGGTCTTTCAGTTGAGAGTAGTTTCTCGACCTTTTCATTTTATTTGACTTTATATCTACTGAATTTAGGTGAAATGGTTACCTATTGTAATCCTGAAGGACTTTTCTTATGTTGCAGTGTCTCTGTGTAGATCGCATGTATCCAATGCCCTTGGTGGAAGGGCTAGATTTGATGTGGCTAGTCTTCCAATTTGGAGTACTTATATCACCTTGATAATGGGCCTGGCTGGTGATGGAGGAGCTAGGACCTGCAGAGGGTGCAACATGGGTTTTCTTCCATGCTCAGTGACCATCACCACCCTGTCAGGGGTCACATTCACTCCCAGGTTCCTGGGACAAAAGCCTGGAATTGACTCTATTCCTTATAAGTATGTATTTTTCCTTCTCCACACACACTGGGGTGTTCGTCCCCGAAAAGGGACATGCATGTGCAAGAGGAGCTCTTGTACTTACAGACATTACTTACTGACATTATTAGTAATGTCATAATGTGAAGGCTTTCTTTCAAGATTGGGAACTTGCCATTATGCATTAAGGCAACGCTGATAGCTTTATGGTAATTCCATTGAATATGATTATGTTTTTCGGTCACTGCCTTTGGAATTCTTCCTTTCAATACTCTGTCTGCCCAGGCATCTTTGGGTTGTCTCAAATGTGGCCCATAATCACATCATTTTGTTGGTCATGGCTACTCCAAACCTATGCTAGGCTATGGCATACAGTGGGTCAGGATGAAGTGTTCAGTTTGCGTGGGTAGTGGTGCACAACAAAGTGGTCATGAAAATTCCATATTCAATATTTTATAATAATTTTAAATGGATTATATTCTATAAAATGTTGAATCATTATTTGTATATCTGAAACTAATGTAATATTGTAAATTAACTATACTTCAATGAAAAAATTTAAAAACACACAAAAATAAAATGCACTTGAAATAATTTGTCTCAGTAATTCTGTATTTGGTTATGGTAGAATAAGTGAGTTTTTTCTTTATTCCTTATATTTCTTTATGTTTCAAAAATCTATTAAAAGGGCTTCCCTGGTGGTCCAGTGGGTAAGGACACCACCTCGCAGTGCAAGGGGTGCCAGTTTGATCTCTGGCCTGGGAAGATCCCATGTGCCATGGAGCGGCTGGACCGATATGTCCAATTACTGAGCCGGAGCTCTGGAGAGCATGGGCCCAGAGCCTGTGCTCTGTGACACAGAGGCCCACACAGGCCAAAAAACAAAGATGGATGAAAAACAGACAAATGAAAGACCAATAGAAGTGGCCCACCTTCTCCCCTCCCTCCCCACCCCCTGCCAAAATAAATAAATAAATAAATCTTTTATAAAAAAATCTATTCAAACATTTTTCTTATTGCAGTCAGAAATAACTATATGTTATGATGAAATAAAGCAAAATATATTGCAACATGAAAAATGAATTGAGAAACTTAAATTCAGTTTCTAACAAAATTATTGAATAATTGTATCATATTTACATTCAAGGCTACTGTAGGACATTACCACAATGGGGATTTAAAGAAAAAAAATTGTGCTCCTATAGTTGGAGATCATAAGTCACATATCTCAGCGAGTTTAAATCAAATATGAATGCATGACAGGACTCAGAGCCCCCAGAGAAGAATCTCTTTCCTTTTCCATTTTCTAGTGGCTGCAAGAATTTCTTGACTCACAGGGTTTTCTCCAGCTTCAAAGACAGCATGTAACATTTTTTAATCTGTCTGTGATTTCAGTTATCTGATTTTCCTCTTTTACACCCAGAGGTTCGTTGTGATTGCATTAGTACTGTTCAGACAATAATAGTCAGTCTTCTTATCTTAAAGTCAATTGATTAGCAAACTCCTCCATCTGATCCCTTTTTTGTTATATAAAATATTATAACTGGAGCTTCCAGAGATTTTTATAGGTTGATCATTTGGGGGCCTTTATGCTACTTATCACAAAATTTCCAGAGGCATATTACTTGTCACTTCATGGCAAACATGAGCAAACAGTAGAAACGATGACAGAATTTTTATTTGCTTTGCCTACAAAATCACCACATGGTGACTGCGGCTATGAAATTAAAAGATGATTGCTCCTTGGAGAAAAAGCTATGACAAACTTAGGCAGCATGTTCAAAAGCAAAGACATCACTTTGCTGACAAAAACCTGTATAGTCAAAGCTATGGTTTTTTGAATAGTCATGTATGGATGTGAGAGCAAATAAGACTGAACACCAAAGAATTGATGCCTTGGCACCAAAGAACTGATGTGTTGGAGAAGACTATTGAGAGTCCCTTGGACTGCAACGAGATCAAACCAATTAATCCAAAAGGAAAACAACCCTTAATATTCATTGGAAAGAATGATGCTGAAGCTGCAATACTTTGGGCACCTGATGAGAATAGACAACTCATTGGAAAAGACCCAGGTGTTGGGAAAAATAGAAGGGAAAAGGAGAAAGGGACGACAGAGGATGAGATGGTTGGATGGCATCACTAATTCAATGGATATGAGTTTGAGTAAGCTCAAGGAAATGGTGAAGGACAGGGAAGCCAGGTGTACTGCAGTCCATGGGATCACAAAAAGGCTGACATGACTGAGTGACTGAACTGAAGAGCAAATAAAAGGACATATAGTTTATTGCAGCCTCAGAATGAGAGAATACTATTCTTTTGAGATAACTTACAAAGACAATTTCTGGTGCAGAAAACCTAAAACTATCCCTTCCAGACTCTAACACAGGACCAGACTTTCTAACCAAAGAATTTTGGTCCACAGAATGGGTCCTGAATGTATTATCATCACTTAGAAACTTGTTAGAAATTCTGAACCTCAGGACAAGTAGGAACTGATGAATCTTCATTAGTACTAGAATGATGGGAGATTCTTATTTTCAACGAGGCTGTAGAATTGTTGGTCTAGAATAGTTTTTCCTCATCTCACTGTTGAGGCTTGTGAATGGTAGTTATTTATATTTGGTGTATCACATGCATTATAGAAGGCTTCCAGGTGACTCAGAAGTAAAGAATCAGCATGCCAATGCAGGAAACTCAAGACATAAGGGTTCAATCCCTGGGCCAGGAGGATCCCCTGGAGAAGAAAATGGTAACCCACTCCAGTATGCTTCCCTTGGACATCCCATAGACACCAGAACCTGGCAGCCTACAGTTCATGGGGTCACAAAGAGGCACTGCGGCTATGAAATTAAAAGATGATTGCTCCTTGGAGAAAAAGCTATGACAAACTTAGGCAGCATGTTCAAAAGCAAAGACATCACTTTGCTGACAAAAACCTGTATAGTCAAAGCTATGGTTTTTTGAATAGTCATGTATGGATGTGAGAGCAAATAAGACTGAACACCAAAGAATTGATGCCTTGGCACCAAAGAACTGATGTGTTGGAGAAGACTATTGAGAGTCCCTTGGACTGCAACGAGATCAAACCAATTAATCCAAAAGGAAAACAACCCTTAATATTCATTGGAAAGAATGATGCTGAAGCTGCAATACTTTGGGCACCTGATGAGAATAGACAACTCATTGGAAAAGACCCAGGTGTTGGGAAAAATAGAAGGGAAAAGGAGAAAGGGACGACAGAGGATGAGATGGTTGGATGGCATCACTAATTCAATGGATATGAGTTTGAGTAAGCTCAAGGAAATGGTGAAGGACAGGGAAGCCAGGTGTACTGCAGTCCATGGGATCACAAAAAGGCTGACATGACTGAGTGACTGAACTGAAGAGCAAATAAAAGGACATATAGTTTATTGCAGCCTCAGAATGAGAGAATACTATTCTTTTGAGATAACTTACAAAGACAATTTCTGGTGCAGAAAACCTAAAACTATCCCTTCCAGACTCTAACACAGGACCAGACTTTCTAACCAAAGAATTTTGGTCCACAGAATGGGTCCTGAATGTATTATCATCACTTAGAAACTTGTTAGAAATTCTGAACCTCAGGACAAGTAGGAACTGATGAATCTTCATTAGTACTAGAATGATGGGAGATTCTTATTTTCAACGAGGCTGTAGAATTGTTGGTCTAGAATAGTTTTTCCTCATCTCACTGTTGAGGCTTGTGAATGGTAGTTATTTATATTTGGTGTATCACATGCATTATAGAAGGCTTCCAGGTGACTCAGAAGTAAAGAATCAGCATGCCAATGCAGGAAACTCAAGACATAAGGGTTCAATCCCTGGGCCAGGAGGATCCCCTGGAGAAGAAAATGGTAACCCACTCCAGTATGCTTCCCTTGGACATCCCATAGACACCAGAACCTGGCAGCCTACAGTCCATGGGGTCACAAAGAGGCAAACATGACTTAGAGACTAAACAGCAACAGCAGTATGCACCATAGATGTTTAGCAGCACACTTTCAGATATTGTTGAATATCCCCAGAGGCAAAATTCCTTCTGGTTGGGAACCAATCATGAGGACCTGGAACATCCTGACAATCAATAGCCTATTCTTTACTCAGATTATATCTTAGGAAGGTCATTAAATTTCTGTGCAGTGGAAAATGAAGTCCATAAACTTCTATATCATAAAATGGACTTTTATCAAGATTAAATGACTATAATTTGTTATGCCAGTTTAAATGACACAAAAGACCTAAATATATCTCTTATAGTTAACAAAGATTTCATACTATGGGATTAAATGGCAGCCCCTAATATGTGTTACTGACTTCTCCAGTGACTCAGTGGTGAAAAATCTGTCTGCAATGTAGGAAACGGAGGAGACACAGCTTCTGTTCTTGGGTTAGGAAGATCCCCTGGAGGAGGGCATGGCAACACACTCCAGTATTCTTGCCTGGAGAATCCCATGGACAGTGGAGCCTAGCAGGCTACAGTCCATAGGATTGCAAAGTCCAACACAACTGCAGTGATTGGGCATGTACACATTGCAATATATGACACAGTATAAAATGCCTAATTGATTACGTAAAAGTTGCATGAAAACCAAAACTGTAGTGCATCAGAGTTTCTTATTAAAGGAACCCAATTCACTGCTCTGTTGGAAAGGTAACAGAGGTAACAGAAATTTCCTGGTGATATCAGTACTCTATCCTCAGCACAACTCAGTGCTTTGAAGATCCAAGAGACCAGGTCAAGACCAGTTCCTCAGTTCTTAGATTTCTAAAAGAAATGTGGAATCATGGCAGGATAAGGTGCTAGGTTGTTAGGCCTCTAGGAAACAGTTCATGGAGAAGGATAATAAAACAGGATTCACCTGACTTCTAACCTGGTCTCTTGGGAACAGAGAATCATTAGGAGATTGTCTAGACAAGTGCACTGGGGGAAATCATGTCCATATGGCAGTAGCAACAAAAGGGAATCTATATTGCAGTCCTTCAGCTTCTATATCCTTGTGGTGGAGGAAAGAGACAAGCTTATTGCTTTTGAAGTTCTGCATCTGCCTGAGGGACTGACACTTCACTCCTTCCTCCTGTCTTACCTGGGAACACAGCTTCAGCCTATATTCTATACTATCTGTAAGGAATTCAGACTTTCACAAAACAGCTTCCTCTCAGAGTGCCTGTCCAAGTGAGTCAGGGCATCCATAGTTATTCCAGGTAAGATTCAAAGAGAACAGAAGCTGAGAAATCTCACTGGAGTTCTCCTGTGATCCTAATCAACCTAGTTCAGAGACAGGAAAATTTATGCTTCTTTGTCATTTGGTTAATTTATGACTACTTTATTTAAATAATTACAAAGTAAAAATTCTTTCTAATTTCCCTTTGACTTATTTAATCAAATTCATTTCTATGTGAATAGTTACCATGAGAGAAGATACTGTGAAATGTATAAATGTTCTTGTAAACTACTATTGTAGGGTAACCTCTACTGCCATGGGTCAAGATCGCTCTAATGAATGCAGAACTTGTTCAAATATACTCCATATTAAACATTTTAAATGCCCCACATCCCTGCAATAGCCTTTAAGACTGCTACTCTAGTTTTTTACTCTTCTTAACTCCTAAATTCCTCTAACATGTTCTCATTTTTTTTGGAATGACTTTAGGCTTCCAACTCCTAACGTTGCATGAAAACCAAAACTGTAGTGCATCAGAGTTTCTTATTAAAGGAACCCAATTCACTGCTCTGTTGGAAAGGTAACAGAGGTAACAGAAATTTCCTGGTGATATCAGTACTCTATCCTCAGCACAACTCAGTGCTTTGAAGATCCAAGAGACCAGGTCAAGACCAGTTCCTCAGTTCTTAGATTTCTAAAAGAAATGTGGAATCATGGCAGGATAAGGTGCTAGGTTGTTAGGCCTCTAGGAAACAGTTCATGGAGAAGGATAATAAAACAGGATTCACCTGACTTCTAACCTGGTCTCTTGGGAACAGAGAATCATTAGGAGATTGTCTAGACAAGTGCACTGGGGGAAATCATGTCCATATGGCAGTAGCAACAAAAGGGAATCTATATTGCAGTCCTTCAGCTTCTATATCCTTGTGGTGGAGGAAAGAGACAAGCTTATTGCTTTTGAAGTTCTGCATCTGCCTGAGGGACTGACACTTCACTCCTTCCTCCTGTCTTACCTGGGAACACAGCTTCAGCCTATATTCTATACTATCTGTAAGGAATTCAGACTTTCACAAAACAGCTTCCTCTCAGAGTGCCTGTCCAAGTGAGTCAGGGCATCCATAGTTATTCCAGGTAAGATTCAAAGAGAACAGAAGCTGAGAAATCTCACTGGAGTTCTCCTGTGATCCTAATCAACCTAGTTCAGAGACAGGAAAATTTATGCTTCTTTGTCATTTGGTTAATTTATGACTACTTTATTTAAATAATTACAAAGTAAAAATTCTTTCTAATTTCCCTTTGACTTATTTAATCAAATTCATTTCTATGTGAATAGTTACCATGAGAGAAGATACTGTGAAATGTATAAATGTTCTTGTAAACTACTATTGTAGGGTAACCTCTACTGCCATGGGTCAAGATCGCTCTAATGAATGCAGAACTTGTTCAAATATACTCCATATTAAACATTTTAAATGCCCCCACATCCCTGCAATAGCCTTTAAGACTGCTACTCTAGTTTTTTACTCTTCTTAACTCCTAAATTCCTCTAACATGTTCTCATTTTTTTTGGAATGACTTTAGGCTTCCAACTCCTTCCTAAGTTATATCCACTGGACTTCAGTTCTCATCGCTCGTCAACAAGAACCTGTGTATTGTGAAGTCCAATAAACACTTGTCTTATTAACATATTCAAATAAAGTACTTACAAATCAATCAATGAAACAACAAACAAACATAACTTATCCTGGCTGTGAGCTAGGATGAATCTCTGTTTCCAGACAAGAGAGCAGGAAGGAGTGAAATGTCAACCCTCAGACAGACACAGGACTCCAAAAACAACAAGTATGTCTCCATTTTTTGACTCTGTTCAGAGTAAGACATGCCTTTTATATTGATATTCAGTATGTCTGCACACACAAATATAGGAAAAAAACACATATGTGCCCAAAGTCAGAAGCCAGATACATACACACACACTCTCACACAATTGAGTGAAGAGAAAAATGAAATTAATTTGCATGCATCCTTATACACATACAAGGAGACCAAACCAGTCACCTTTAAGGGAAATCAACCCTGAATAATCATTGGAAGGACTGATGCTGAAGCTGAAGCTCCAGTATTTTGGTCATAGAGAAGTCTGGCATGCTGCAGTCCATGGGGTCACAAGGTCAGACACACCTGGGTGACTGAACAACAGTAATCTTTGTATGATGCACTCAGATATTTTCTTTTTTAAAAAATATTTTGATCTCTTTTATTGGTCTTTCATTTACTTATTTTCATCCATCTTTTTGTTCTTTGGCCTGTGTGGGCCTCCCATTGCAGTGGTCTCTCTCATTGCAGAGCATCAGTTCTGGGAATATGTGTTCCAATCTCTGGCTCATATTTGGACACACTGGTCTAGCTGCTTTGTGGCACATGCGATCTCCCCAGACCAGGGATCGAACCAGTGCCCCTTGCACTGCAAGGCAGACTCTTTACCCACTGGACCACCAGGGAAGCCCTCAGATTTTTTCTCTTGTGCATTATGTATTTTATTTAATTCTTAGAAACCATAGTTTATTCACATAAAGGGTCCTGATCTTAAATATGGAAAACAATTCTCTTCCACTCCTATTTTAGCATTTCTTTGCCCCTGCTCTTTCTATTTTCATCTTTGATCTGTGGCAAATTTTGTAAAATAATATATTCAGTAGTTCATGCCATATATGCCTATTTATTCAGCCACTGTTTGCAAGTAAATCAGACAGGGGCAGGGGTAGGAAGGCAGTGAGAATGCATTGCATTGTTACATGTCTGAAGGCACTCATGGTCTAGTAGAAACAAAAGAGACTAATTTTTTTAAGTTACTTTGCTAGCCCATGCAACTACAGTAAGTACAATAGGAAGTGTTATTTTTCTGTGGGAGTGTTTAAAAGAAAAAAGTAATAATAACATTTCATGAAAGACATGCCTCCCGGCTGTCTGAGAGGAGAAAAAATTTTGAGACGGAGAAGGGGTAAAAGTTCCAAGCAGACTTGTGGGTGAGACTCCAAGCAGAGAGAATCAGATGCATAAAGACACAGAGAATTGAAGCTGCAGCATCAAAGAAAAAGCAAGTCAAGATCTAGGTTCATGATGCCTGTGGGAGCAAGAAAATGACATCATAAGCATGAAACCAGCAGTAAAGATACAGAGAGTTTGGGACTGAATTTGTCTGAGAAGTCTGTGATCAATCTTATTACCCAGAAAGATCTCACTGAGTTAATGTGGGCTTTTTGTTAAGAGGGTTACCAACTGGTGATACCTAGGAGATGACAAGGAACTGAAATAAGTCTATGAAATTGAGGATCAAGAGATGAGGGAACATGGAGACACCTGTAGGGTAGAAGGAAGAGAAATCAGAAGTCTAACCCCCAGTGATAACCATGCATTTAACAACAGGAAGAAATCAAGTTATATGTTTTGGCTCAATCTGTTGGCCAAGTTGGGAATATGGATATAGCCACTCCCACTATTCAGAGGAGGATGAACCATTCAAATAACTCAACTGTGATAGGTCAGAAATTAAAAGTCTCATTTTATGGTACCCAAAGCTTTGCATTTTATTATATATAGCAACCCTCTTATCATTTCATCTTAAAAACCTACCCTTATTTTTTACTGTGTACATTTTTTCTTCTGAATTATCTGTTTATTCCCTTTGCTTATTTTCCTAGTGCGATATTTCAGTCAATAACATGACACCCTTATGTTTTTCTTCTTTTTTGGGGGGGCCACTTCTATTGGTCTTTCATTCATCTATTTTCTTCCATCTTTGTTTGTTGGCCTGTGTGGGCCTCCCATCACAGTGGCCTCTCTCACTGCAGAGCACCAGCTCTGGGCACATGCACTCCAGAGCTCCTGCTTGATAATTGGACACATCTGTCCAGCATCTCTGCAGCACATGGGATCTTCCCAGGCCAGGGATCAAACCAGTACCCTTTCACTGCAAGGTGGTGTCCTTACCCACTGGACCACCAGGGAAGCCCCATCCTTATGCTTTGATAAATTGCTTTTGTCACTTTGTTAAGTATTTTGTGCATAATGGAGACAGAAGTGGGGTTGGAATTCTGCCAGAACCAATGGTGCTTTCTCCTCATCACAATCGCCTAGGAACCACCTGAGCTTCTTAGATCATTTTTCTGCATGATGTCAATTTCTTTCATGCAGTTTTCTTTTTTTGAACAAGCTTGAATTTCAGCTGCAACAGGAAGGTCACTTTATTCCTTAACATCCTGTGGTTCCATCTCTCATGACGTCCCTCTTGCTCCTTCCCCTTGATACACTGGCATTCTCTAGAGCCTGAATATCTGAAACAAATTTCTTCTTAGGTTCTTTGCAATGTGTATTCCTTCAACCAGGAACACACTTATCTCACCTCTTGACCTCTCTTCCTTGAGGTCTTTGTTTAAATGTTACCTGGTCTTCAAGCCTGGTTGAATCACCCTGTACAGAATCTCACACCATCCACTCCTCATCCCCCTTTTATTTTTCTTGTTACCATTTGACATTTTTACATGGTTTTAGGTTTACTATTATTATATCTCTGTCATTGAATGGTAGGCACTTTTGTTCCTCAGCATACTGTACTCCTTGAATGGAAAATGGTCAGTACTTAACTTATACACACCAAAAGGTTGACAGAATTTCTCATTAAAAAATATAATACATGGCATCTTGTGACAAAGCTAAGGCTTCCCAAATGGCTCAGTGGTAAAAGACTTGGCCTGCAATGCTGGAGACACTGGGGCCATGGGTTTTATCTCTGGGTTGGGAAGATCCCCTCAAGAAGGAAATGGAAACCTACTCTAGTATTCTTGCCTGAAAAATGCCATGGACAGAGGAGCCTGGCAGGTTACAGGCCATAGGGTTGCATAGAGTTGAACAAGACTGAGCACATACACACAAAAATGGGCAAACACTAAAATGTTAATAGGAATTTGTAAACAGATGTGGCAGAGGGAATGCTCTAATGGGGACAAAGTTCACATCAGAATCATAGGTATTGGTTTCATGATTGCAAAACAGAAATTTTAGAATTTCAACTATATCAGTAATGTCCATTTTTATGAAGATTGATTTTATTATTTGTTTTTTCTTTCCAGGTAAACCTGCTGCATGGAACCAAAAAATGATACACAGATTTCAGAATTTCTTCTTCTGGGATTATCAAAGAAACCAGAGCTACAGCTCCTCATATTTGGAATTTTCCTCTTCATGTACCTGATCACAGTGTTTGGGAACCTGCTCATCTTCCTGGCTGTCAGTTCTGACCCCCACCTCCACACCCCCATGTACTTCTTCCTCTGTAACCTGTCCTTTGTAGACATCTGTTTCACTTCCACCACCATCCCAAAGATGTTGTGGAACATCCTGATTGAAAGCAAAGTTATCACCTATGCTGGCTGCATCAGTCAGGTATACTTCTTACTACTCTTTGCTGGGTTGGATGACTTCCTCCTGGCTGTGATGGCCTATGACCGCTGTGTGGCCATCTGTCACCCACTGCACTACACAGCCATCATGAACCCCCAAGTATGTGGGCTGCTGGTGCTTATGTCCTGGATGATAAGTGTGTTGAATTCTTTGTTACACAGCTTAATGATGTTGCGGTTGTCCTTCTGTAGAGTCTTGGAAATCCCACACTTTTCCTGTGAGCTCAATCAGGTGATCCAGTCTGCCTGTTGTGACACCTTTCTGAATGACATTGTGATGTATTCTGCAGCTGCAGTGTTAGGTGGGGGTCCCTTCATTGGAATACTTTACTCTTACACTAAGATAGTTTCCTCCATAAGAGGTGTATCAACTGCTCAGGGCAAGTATAGAGCATTTTCTACCTGTGCATCTCACCTCTCAACTGTTGCCTTATTTTATGGTACAGTTCTAGGAATGTACCTTAGCCCCACCAATACCCACAACTTATACTCAAGTTTAACAGCCTCAGTGATGTACACTGTGGTGACACCCATGCTGAACCCTTTCATCTACAGTCTGAGGAACAAAGACATAAAGGGGGCTCTGAACAGATTCATTGGGATGGTGTTTACAAAAAGGCCAATTATTCTGGGGCTGAAAAATTATCCATGATTTCAGGGCTTAAATCAATGGAGCCTGAAATTGATGGGTTTTGATCAGATTGTGGTCGTAAAAAAATTTTTTTCTATTATTAATGTGTCATAAACGTTCCATTTCTTTGACTTCCAATTCTCTCTAGACTGAAGTAACTTGATTTATCAATTTTCTCCTCTTTAGACTGCTTTCACAAAGCTTTTTCCCAAACTTATATCAAACATTGCATTTCTTGGGAATATGAATTTCTTAAGAATAATCTCTTGATCCACAGGCCTCAGTTTGGAATTTTCCTCTTCATGTACCTGATCACAGTGTTTGGGAACTCATCTTCCTGGCTGTCAGTTCTGACCCCCACCTCCACACCCCCATGTACTTCTTCCTCTGTAACCTGTCCTTTGTAGACATCTGTTTCACTTCCACCACCATCCCAAAGATGTTGTGGAACATCCTGATTGAAAGCAAAGTTATCACCTATGCTGGCTGCATCAGTCAGGTATACTTCTTACTACTCTTTGCTGGGTTGGATGACTTCCTCCTGGCTGTGATGGCCTATGACCGCTGTGTGGCCATCTGTCACCCACTGCACTACACAGCCATCATGAACCCCCAAGTATGTGGGCTGCTGGTGCTTATGTCCTGGATGATAAGTGTGTTGAATTCTTTGTTACACAGCTTAATGATGTTGCGGTTGTCCTTCTGTAGAGTCTTGGAAATCCCACACTTTTCCTGTGAGCTCAATCAGGTGATCCAGTCTGCCTGTTGTGACACCTTTCTGAATGACATTGTGATGTATTCTGCAGCTGCAGTGTTAGGTGGGGGTCCCTTCATTGGAATACTTTACTCTTACACTAAGATAGTTTCCTCCATAAGAGGTGTATCAACTGCTCAGGGCAAGTATAGAGCATTTTCTACCTGTGCATCTCACCTCTCAACTGTTGCCTTATTTTATGGTACAGTTCTAGGAATGTACCTTAGCCCCACCAATACCCACAACTTATACTCAAGTTTAACAGCCTCAGTGATGTACACTGTGGTGACACCCATGCTGAACCCTTTCATCTACAGTCTGAGGAACAAAGACATAAAGGGGGCTCTGAACAGATTCATTGGGATGGTGTTTACAAAAAGGCCAATTATTCTGGGGCTGAAAAATTATCCATGATTTCAGGGCTTAAATCAATGGAGCCTGAAATTGATGGGTTTTGATCAGATTGTGGTCGTAAAAAAATTTTTTTCTATTATTAATGTGTCATAAACGTTCCATTTCTTTGACTTCCAATTCTCTCTAGACTGAAGTAACTTGATTTATCAACTTTTGTGCTCTGACACACATACAGCTTTTCCATTTGTCTATTTTTCTGCTTTCACAAAGCTTTTTTCCCAAACTTATATCAAACATTTGCAAAGTTCTATTTCTTGGGAATATGAATTTCTTAAGAATAATCTCTTCTCAGATGACACATCTTTCCAAGATATTTTCCCTTTTGTTTTATTAAAAGAATAGTCATGAATTTTATTACTCATATGGGATAAGCTCCATTGGCACCTTCTCTATGCAATTTATGTAACTCACCCTATTATGTTTTTTTTTTCTGTCTTCGTTGCTCATCTGTTTTCCTACTGTCACAAAGCTCTTCCCAATCTTACATCAGAAATATTTAGAAACTTCCATTTTTCTCCACAGAGCAACATGAATATCTTAAGAATAATTTTTTCTCAAATTACATATTAGCACAAGGTTTTTCCCCTTTGTATACTGACAGTTATTAGTGGTATTTATCATGCAAAGAAAAACTGCATTTGGAAACCATAACAATTTATAATATTCTATAACAGAGGAGCATCTGAGACCACAGTTCTCCATATTTTCATACATCATTTATTTATATATAATTACCTTAACTGCCTTTTCAGATAATTTTAGCTAATAATCTGATTTATCAGTGGACTTCTCAGGGCGTGCTAGTGGTAAAGAATTCACCTACCAGTGCAGGATCCACAGGAGATATGGGTTCAATCCCTGGGTCAGGATGATCCCCTGGAGGAGGGCATGGCAATCCACTCCAGTATTCTTGCCTGGAGAATCCCAAGGACAGAGGAACCTGGTAGTCTACGGTTGATAGGGTCACAAAGAGTTGGACACAATGAAGTGACTTAGCATGCATGCAAATGTTTCATAGACCTTGACTGAGTTTTACTCTCTTCTTTAGCATTCTGTTCTTTTATTCAGCCACCATCAAAGTGCCTACCACAGTGACTGGCAAAAATATTTATCAAATATATGTCACCCTGTGAAGTTTACATAGAAACACAAATTTGAATAAATAGATTGAGTTAATGTGGTCTTCAAATAGGAGAAGACATTAAATGCACATGATGAGGCAAATTTTAAAATTATAGTTTGTATTAAAGCAATAAATTTCATTTTCATACAGTATTGAAGTATGGAAGATTGGTACCCATGCAGAAAGGTGTTTTTACTTTTTTGGTTTGTTCTTCCATTTGGATGTAGAATTATTTGGCATATTTGTTTTTTATTATTGAATTAGCTTTTTTCTTCTTAATATTTTTCATTTAACCTATAAATGAAACTCCTCCACTGATCTTAACTTAATAACTCCCGTGTTATAAATTTTGTCATATTCACTACAGGAATATTTTTTCTTGGTTAGTCAAACTAAAGTTTTGTCAATTTTATCTTTTAAAAGAAGCAACTCAGTATTTAAAGAATATTTTATATTGTTTTTCTTACCATTTTCATATTTATCTCTGAGTCAATCTTTGTTTACTTCTTCTAATTTGGGGTGCAGTATCTTCTTCCATTTCTAATACATAGTCATAGTTTTTGTTTTATTTTCCTAAAAGAATAGTAATCAAATATCATGGTACTGGCATAGTAACAGACACAAAGACCAATACGCCACATTGGAGAGCCTAGAAATAAATCCATGTGTAAATAGTCACCTAATATTTGAAAAACCAACCAAGAATACTCTATGGAGAAAAGACTTTTTTTAACAGATGGTCTTGGAAAAATTGGTTATTCACATATAGAATAACCCCTACCCCCACCTTATAGCTTTAACAAACCTACTCTGTTAGCAGATTTCAATTACTATTGTTGTGGCTCATTCACCAGATTGTATGCAACTCTTCAAGACCCCATGGACTGCAGCACACCAGGATTCCCTGTCCCTCACCATCTCTCAGAGTTTGCCCAAGTTCATGACCATTGAACTGATGATGCCATCAAACCATCTCATCTTCTATCACCCTCTTCTCCTCCCTTCAAATCTTTTCTAACACCAGGGTCATTTCCAATGAGTCAGCTGTTCATGTCAGCTGACATACTGGAGCTTCAGCTTCAGGAACAGTCTTTCCAACGGGTATTCAGGGTTGATTTCCTTTAAGACTGACTGGTTTGATCTCTTTGCTGTCCAAAGGATTCTCAAGAGTCTTCTCCAGTACCACAGTTTGAAAGCATAAATTCTACGGTGCCATGCCTTCTTTATTGTCCAGCTGCCACATAAATACATAACTACGGGAAAGACCAAAGCCTTGACTCTGTGGACCTTTGTTGCAGAATTGGATACTTTCAAACACACTCACACATGATTCAAGAAATAATAATTTTACAGACTTAGTAGATCATTTGTCAGTGTTTAGTCACTAAGTCATGTCTGACTCTGTGACCTCATGCACTGTAGCCCACCAGGCCCCTCTGTCCACAGGATTTCCCAGGCAAGAATACTGGATGGATTACAGTGCCCTCCTCCAGGATCTTCCTGACTCAGGAATAGAACCCATGGCTCGTGCACTGCAGGCAGTTTCTTTTAAAAGAAGCAACTCAGTATTTAAAGAATATTTTATATTGTTTTTCTTACCATTTTCATATTTATCTCTGAGTCAATCTTTGTTTACTTCTTCTAATTTGGGGTGCAGTATCTTCTTCCATTTCTAATACATAGTCATAGTTTTTGTTTTATTTTCCTAAAAGAATAGTAATCAAATATCATGGTACTGGCATAGTAACAGACACAAAGACCAATACGCCACATTGGAGAGCCTAGAAATAAATCCATGTGTAAATAGTCACCTAATATTTGAAAAACCAACCAAGAATACTCTATGGAGAAAAGACTTTTTTTAACAGATGGTCTTGGAAAAATTGGTTATTCACATATAGAATAACCCCTACCCCCACCTTATAGCTTTAACAAACCTACTCTGTTAGCAGATTTCAATTACTATTGTTGTGGCTCATTCACCAGATTGTATGCAACTCTTCAAGACCCCATGGACTGCAGCACACCAGGATTCCCTGTCCCTCACCATCTCTCAGAGTTTGCCCAAGTTCATGACCATTGAACTGATGATGCCATCAAACCATCTCATCTTCTATCACCCTCTTCTCCTCCCTTCAAATCTTTTCTAACACCAGGGTCATTTCCAATGAGTCAGCTGTTCATGTCAGCTGACATACTGGAGCTTCAGCTTCAGGAACAGTCTTTCCAACGGGTATTCAGGGTTGATTTCCTTTAAGACTGACTGGTTTGATCTCTTTGCTGTCCAAAGGATTCTCAAGAGTCTTCTCCAGTACCACAGTTTGAAAGCATAAATTCTACGGTGCCATGCCTTCTTTATTGTCCAGCTGCCACATAAATACATAACTACGGGAAAGACCAAAGCCTTGACTCTGTGGACCTTTGTTGCAGAATTGGATACTTTCAAACACACTCACACATGATTCAAGAAATAATAATTTTACAGACTTAGTAGATCATTTGTCAGTGTTTAGTCACTAAGTCATGTCTGACTCTGTGACCTCATGCACTGTAGCCCACCAGGCCCCTCTGTCCACAGGATTTCCCAGGCAAGAATACTGGATGGATTACAGTGCCCTCCTCCAGGGGATCTTCCTGACTCAGGAATAGAACCCATGGCTCGTGCACTGCAGGCAGTTTCTTTACCACTGAGTCACCTGAGAAAACTTGGTAGATCATATAGATACATAGTAAAATCAATTTAGAGAATCTAAAAATTCTTTCTGAGGCCATATACTGTCAAACATGAGGGGGTCACAGTTTATATCCCTGTCTAGAACCAGGCATAGAATGGTGGCTTCATAATCACTAGGTCCCCTACATCTCTCCCCTGGGAGAAGATATGCTGTCAAGATCACAACTCACAGTCTCCTAAAATCGGAGTCATTCTGGACTCATTTCTTATTAATAAATTCTCTAGAGTCCTAACGATCTGAGGGATTTTGGAACTTGGACATTTTCTTAATAGGTGCTATGAATTAAGCATCTGTTGGTTCAGGCAATTTCCTGTGAACTGTAAGCTATCATCAACTTCTCACACCAACAACTTAGGTGGCATTTCCCCAGTTTATTGATAAGTTAACCAAGATTACAAGTTTATTTACTGTCAAGAAGGAAATAATCAAGAAGCACACCTAAACTTAGGTATGCAGATGTTGAATGAGTAGATGCAACATTTGACCACCTTACGGTAGACCTGAGTTGGGAAAGAAGATTCCTAATTGCAAAATCTTGAAATTTCTACATCTGCCTGTAACACTGGTCTATGGTGTTGCTATTCACAGAGTGGTCCACAACACAGGACCCAACCTACAACATCAACAACATTGATGCAAAATTTCTAGGCCATCCTCATCTTGCCAAATCAGAATCTATATTTGAAAAGCATTCCCTAGTGATTTACATACACATTGGTGTTGCCTTTTTCAAACAGTGTTTCTCCACTTCACCACTGTTGACATTGTGATGGGTAATTCTTTGTGTTAGGGAATGTTCTGTGCATTGTAGGTTGTTAAGTTATACCTGTGGCCTCAACAAACTTTGTTTCAGTTGCACTTCCCCAGATATGAAAATCAAATATTTATCCAGATAATGACAAGTGTTCTCTGTAGAAAAAATCATATCTGGTTAAGAAGCACTGGCCCAGAGCAAGAGAACTAGAAATATCCTGTGTTGTAATCAAACCATACACCTTACTCCATTCATAAGTCTAAGCCAATAACTGCATGTTTCTGAACCACAATTTTGCAAATTTTGATAAGATTCAAAACTATATAGTCCTCATAGAATGACCTGTTGCAAAACTCACATGAGAAAATACATATATGTTTTTAATCTCAGCCTATGGTGCATCAAAAGACCTAAGTTTATCTTTTATAATCACCAAATGTTTTATAAAGAATGAAAAAACATTTTTATACTTCTATTAAAAACATAAGCTTCCTAATGATGTGTGAAAAGCATTATTAATCTAGGATTATTTTACTCATGATTCTATAGCAAAGGGGCGCACTTATTTCCCTTATTGAATAAATAATAGTTTTCTGAATATATCAGAAACTGTGTTTCCACCGCAAACTAGTGGTGGAAACCTAAGGAACCTAAGTCCAAGGAACAGGTTCCTCAAGCTTAGACTTGGAGGAAATTTTGAAGATTGTAAAAAGTTTCAGTGTCAGACCTCTGGAAGCCAGAAGAAAATCTTGGAGGAAAATTTTAAGATTGATAGTTAGGTATGCAGATGTTGAATGAGTAGATGCAACATTTGACCACCTTACGGTAGACCTGAGTTGGGAAAGAAGATTCCTAATTGCAAAATCTTGAAATTTCTACATCTGCCTGTAACACTGGTCTATGGTGTTGCTATTCACAGAGTGGTCCACAACACAGGACCCAACCTACAACATCAACAACATTGATGCAAAATTTCTAGGCCATCCTCATCTTGCCAAATCAGAATCTATATTTGAAAAGCATTCCCTAGTGATTTACATACACATTGGTGTTGCCTTTTTCAAACAGTGTTTCTCCACTTCACCACTGTTGACATTGTGATGGGTAATTCTTTGTGTTAGGGAATGTTCTGTGCATTGTAGGTTGTTAAGTTATACCTGTGGCCTCAACAAACTTTGTTTCAGTTGCACTTCCCCAGATATGAAAATCAAATATTTATCCAGATAATGACAAGTGTTCTCTGTAGAAAAAATCATATCTGGTTAAGAAGCACTGGCCCAGAGCAAGAGAACTAGAAATATCCTGTGTTGTAATCAAACCATACACCTTACTCCATTCATAAGTCTAAGCCAATAACTGCATGTTTCTGAACCACAATTTTGCAAATTTTGATAAGATTCAAAACTATATAGTCCTCATAGAATGACCTGTTGCAAAACTCACATGAGAAAATACATATATGTTTTTAATCTCAGCCTATGGTGCATCAAAAGACCTAAGTTTATCTTTTATAATCACCAAATGTTTTATAAAGAATGAAAAAACATTTTTATACTTCTATTAAAAACATAAGCTTCCTAATGATGTGTGAAAAGCATTATTAATCTAGGATTATTTTACTCATGATTCTATAGCAAAGGGGCGCACTTATTTCCCTTATTGAATAAATAATAGTTTTCTGAATATATCAGAAACTGTGTTTCCACCGCAAACTAGTGGTGGAAACCTAAGGAACCTAAGTCCAAGGAACAGGTTCCTCAAGCTTAGACTTGGAGGAAATTTTGAAGATTGTAAAAAGTTTCAGTGTCAGACCTCTGGAAGCCAGAAGAAAATCTGGGAATTGCAGCAGTGGAGATCTTCATAGCTCCTTATATTTTCTGTACCTGCAGTAGTGATAAAAATTGAATATGCTTGACTTCAAACCTGGTCATGTGGAATCAGTAAGTCAGTCCAAAAAAAAAAAAAAAAATCCATTCCATCAAAACAACTTCCCCAGAGGAAATGATATGTTCAAGGTTGGGTAACAATAGAAAATGTGCTGAGCAGATATAATGAGCAGGTACAGAAACTATAAGGAGTTATGAATATCTCCCTTGCTGCAATTCCCAAGAAACTCCACCTTGAGTAAGAAATGGCAGGATTTTTGCATTTGGACTCACAAGTCTGACTTTGCGTCACTCCTTCCTGCTCTTTCATTGAAGACAAAATTTCAGGCTCCATCATCAACCACTGGGGAGGAATTTGGGCTTCCACATAGAGACCTTCCACTCAGCTGTCCCATCCAAGTGAGTAAATGACTCCAGAGGGGCAGGAGAAAGTCAGAGAGAGTGAAACCCAAGAATATTTACCTGAAGTCATGTGAAAACCCAAACAGCTTGACCCAGAGCATAGATATCTCCATGATTGTTGGTTTGATTGATTAGTTAACTTATAATAAACTTATTGAATATGCTAAAAAGACAGATGTCTACTGGAATCAGGGATTGTTGTTGGCAATTATGTGATGGGAATGAAAATCTAGTTGAATGAGATGTAAGAAGAAAGGGGAGGCCAGAAAAATCATTTCCAAGGAACTTTGCAGTTTAAGGGGGAAGGAAAATAAACTGTTAGATTAGGAATGGTTTGCAGTGAAATGAGGACATTTTATTTACTTGTTTTAATTTTTAAGAAGAGGTATACCTGAACAAGTTCTATGTTCATTAGGATCCTAGGTGGTGCAGTAACAAAGGATCTGCCTGCCAATGTAGGAGGCACAAGAGACTTTGGATTAATCTCTAGGTTGGGAGGATCCCTAGGAAAAGGAAATGACAACGTGCTCCAGTATTCTTACCTTGAAGATTATATCAGAAACTGTGTTTCCACCGCAAACTAGTGGTGGAAACCTAAGGAACCTAAGTCCAAGGAACAGGTTCCTCAAGCTTAGACTTGGAGGAAATTTTGAAGATTGTAAAAAGTTTCAGTGTCAGACCTCTGGAAGCCAGAAGAAAATCTGGGAATTGCAGCAGTGGAGATCTTCATAGCTCCTTATATTTTCTGTACCTGCAGTAGTGATAAAAATTGAATATGCTTGACTTCAAACCTGGTCATGTGGAATCAGTAAGTCAGTCCAAAAAAAAAAAAAAAAATCCATTCCATCAAAACAACTTCCCCAGAGGAAATGATATGTTCAAGGTTGGGTAACAATAGAAAATGTGCTGAGCAGATATAATGAGCAGGTACAGAAACTATAAGGAGTTATGAATATCTCCCTTGCTGCAATTCCCAAGAAACTCCACCTTGAGTAAGAAATGGCAGGATTTTTGCATTTGGACTCACAAGTCTGACTTTGCGTCACTCCTTCCTGCTCTTTCATTGAAGACAAAATTTCAGGCTCCATCATCAACCACTGGGGAGGAATTTGGGCTTCCACATAGAGACCTTCCACTCAGCTGTCCCATCCAAGTGAGTAAATGACTCCAGAGGGGCAGGAGAAAGTCAGAGAGAGTGAAACCCAAGAATATTTACCTGAAGTCATGTGAAAACCCAAACAGCTTGACCCAGAGCATAGATATCTCCATGATTGTTGGTTTGATTGATTAGTTAACTTATAATAAACTTATTGAATATGCTAAAAAGACAGATGTCTACTGGAATCAGGGATTGTTGTTGGCAATTATGTGATGGGAATGAAAATCTAGTTGAATGAGATGTAAGAAGAAAGGGGAGGCCAGAAAAATCATTTCCAAGGAACTTTGCAGTTTAAGGGAGAAGGAAAATAAACTGTTAGATTAGGAATGGTTTGCAGTGAAATGAGGACATTTTATTTACTTGTTTTAATTTTTAAGAAGAGGTATACCTGAACAAGTTCTATGTTCATTAGGATCCTAGGTGGTGCAGTAACAAAGGATCTGCCTGCCAATGTAGGAGGCACAAGAGACTTTGGATTAATCTCTAGGTTGGGAGGATCCCTAGGAAAAGGAAATGACAACGTGCTCCAGTATTCTTACCTTGAAGATTATGTGGACAGAGGAGCCTGGCTGCAGCACATGGAGTAACCAAGAGTCAGACACAACTGAACAACTGGGCACACACTTATCAATGGAGAAGCTAATGCCATGTACCCGTAGTTTTTGAGACACATATTTTACAGAAACCTAACTCACACTGCATATTTACTAGACCAATTTCATTTAACATATAAACAGATATATGGTAAAGGACTTAACTTTGCAATTAGTTCATTAGCTGGAAGAATGAATATAACTTTGGGCTTATTACTGATATGCAGTACAGACACTTCCATCTAGAAGTCTGTGTGTGCCTGCTCAGTCATGTATGACTTTCTCATGACACCATGGATTGTAACCTGCGAGGCTCTCCTGTCCATGGAGTTTTCCAAGCAAAGCATTGGAGTGGTTTGCTGTTTCCTACTCCAGGGGATCTTCCTAACCCAGATATCAAGCCCACACCTGTTGGGGATCAAACTCGGGTTTCTGGTGTCTCTTGCATTAGCAGGTGGATTATTTAGCACTAACACCACCTAGGAAGCCCACTGTGTTTCTTAGCCATTAAGTTTCTCTACTGCTAAGTGTCTGTGCACGCTGTTTGTTTTATATACTGGGGTCTGAGTGTTTTTATTACTTTTTTTTCTGTATCATTTCTTTCATTGCCTCTCAGAAAACACCAGAACTGCACTCTAAAAAGTGGAAGAAGGAGAGAATTAAATGCATTTTTAATACCTTGAAAAGTTTTCTTGCTGAAAATGGAGATCTGGGTGAGGGCAGCATGAGGGTAAAGTTGTCTGTTCATTCAGGGAGAGTGAAGCCAAAAGTTTGAACCTGTTACACTCTGGAAATTTGGGGTTTTGCAGTGAAATGGAGACATTTTATTTACTTGTTTTAATTTTTAAGAAGAGGTATACCTGAACAAGTTCTATGTTCATTAGGATCCTAGGTGGTGCAGTAACAAAGGATCTGCCTGCCAATGTAGGAGGCACAAGAGACTTTGGATTAATCTCTAGGTTGGGAGGATCCCTAGGAAAAGGAAATGACAACGTGCTCCAGTATTCTTACCTTGAAGATTATGTGGACAGAGGAGCCTGGCTGCAGCACATGGAGTAACCAAGAGTCAGACACAACTGAACAACTGGGCACACACTTATCAATGGAGAAGCTAATGCCATGTACCCGTAGTTTTTGAGACACATATTTTACAGAAACCTAACTCACACTGCATATTTACTAGACCAATTTCATTTAACATATAAACAGATATATGGTAAAGGACTTAACTTTGCAATTAGTTCATTAGCTGGAAGAATGAATATAACTTTGGGCTTATTACTGATATGCAGTACAGACACTTCCATCTAGAAGTCTGTGTGTGCCTGCTCAGTCATGTATGACTTTCTCATGACACCATGGATTGTAACCTGCGAGGCTCTCCTGTCCATGGAGTTTTCCAAGCAAAGCATTGGAGTGGTTTGCTGTTTCCTACTCCAGGGGATCTTCCTAACCCAGATATCAAGCCCACACCTGTTGGGGATCAAACTCGGGTTTCTGGTGTCTCTTGCATTAGCAGGTGGATTATTTAGCACTAACACCACCTAGGAAGCCCACTGTGTTTCTTAGCCATTAAGTTTCTCTACTGCTAAGTGTCTGTGCACGCTGTTTGTTTTATATACTGGGGTCTGAGTGTTTTTATTACTTTTTTTTCTGTATCATTTCTTTCATTGCCTCTCAGAAAACACCAGAACTGCACTCTAAAAAGTGGAAGAAGGAGAGAATTAAATGCATTTTTAATACCTTGAAAAGTTTTCTTGCTGAAAATGGAGATCTGGGTGAGGGCAGCATGAGGGTAAAGTTGTCTGTTCATTCAGGGAGAGTGAAGCCAAAAGTTTGAACCTTTGGAATTTGGGGTTTTCTCCAGTGGGGAGTCACCAGGATAGAGTTAAATAGAGGAACTGTTACACTCTGTTTTGTAATATCATTTTTCTGGGTCATTATGAATACTGCTAGAGAGATGCCAAGGGTAATAGATGAGCAAGATGACAAGGGACTGAAATAAGGCTGTGGAACTTGGAATCAAGATGTGGGAAAGCAATAGAAACATTCGAGGAAGATCAGTCAAGTACCATCGCCAGAAGTAACCTTTCATTTCCTAACAGGAAGGAACTTTGCTAAGCTTTGTACATATGTTGATTAAATCTGGCAACCACCCTAGAAGAACAGGTACTGCTATCCCTACAATTTCTCTGAGGATAATAATATTTAGAGCTTTTCTGATGGCTCAGAAGGAAAGCATCTGAATGCAAGACAGGACACACAGGTTCAGTCCCTGGGTAGGAAAGATACCCTGGAGAAGGAAATGGCAACCCACTCTACCATTCTTGCCTGGAAAAATACCCCATGGACAGAGGAGCCTGGTGGGCTACAGTCGAAAGGGTCATAAAGAGTCGGACATGGCCCAGCAGAAGCAGCAATAAAATTTAGAATGTTTCTGATGGCTGTCTTAGTTCAAACAACGAATGTGTACAGATCCCCAAATTCCAAATCAGAGACTCAAATTAAGAGTTTCATGTTTGATATCATTTAGAAAAAAGTATTTGGCCAAATCATTTCTAAAAAATCCTCCGCATTTTTTGTGTGTATTCTCGTTTGTGATTTTTAAAAGTGTATTCCTCTTGCACAGTTTTCTAGTAAGATATTCAGTTTGAAGGATGGCATGATAATGTAAATGTATCTCTTCTTTCTTTTTTAGAAGAAATGATTTTTGTTACTTCACTCTTGAGGGCATTAAGGGAATATACCTGGGGTTGAACGACTGCCAGAATCAAGGGAACTTTATCCTTATAAACTCTAGTGATTATCTGAGCTTCCCATTCACTCCTCAACATAAACTTTTTATTCCTCTCAGATCTTGTAATTAACTTTTTATGTTTCTTTAAATGCTGGACACAAGATTGTCATATTAAAATGGAGCCTTTCCCCTCATGCCCAGGGGAGGCTTAACAACTGGATTTTAAGTACTATTACTACACTTTGAGGAGAAAGATAATCTAATGTTGATAGTGTGGCTTGTGACATTTTTTTCCTAATTTTGTGGCTGACTTTGAGAATTGTCTGATAGTAACATTGCCCCAGGAGGTCAGAGTGTGTATGTGTCTGTGTGTGTGTGTTGTGGAACATGAGAATTTCTCAAGGCAGGGAAGGGACCTGAGTTCACTTTCTCCAATATGAGATCCTTAAAATACAGGCGCCATAATAACAACCAACAGAAAAAGTAAGAACAGGATCCATTTCTATTTACAGGATTTATTGGAAACAAAATTACGTGTAAGTACTGACATAAGAAGTAGTGATTCCCTATAACTTGATACTTCAGCTTGAGCAGGGAGGTCACCTGGGACCTCTAGATGGTGGCCTTTGATACTATCTGTCATCATTCTACCTCATGGACTTTGCCTTGGACACTGATGCTATCTTTTCAATGTGATTTTCTTTTGTTTTTTTTAAATTAATATATATTTTTTAACTGAAGGATAATTGCTTTACAGAATTTTGTTATTTTCTGCCAAACATCAACATGAATAAGGCATAGGAATGCATATATCATCACCCTCTTAAAGAACTTTAATTTTAGAATTCAAAATTGTAAGCTACCAACTATGTTTGCAATGTCAATTTCAGAGAAAACTAGCCATGTTATTTTGTTATTATTTCCAGGTAGTCACCTCTACTACATGGAATTGAGGAATGATACAGAAATCGCAGAATTTTTTCTTCTGGGATTTTCAGAGAAACCAGAACTGCAGCCCCTCATATTTGGCCTTTTCCTCGCCATGTACCTGATCACTGTGTCTGGAAACCTGCTCATCATCCTGGCCGTCAGCTCAGACCCCCACCTCCACAGCCCCATGTACTTCTTCCTCTCCAACCTGTCCTTTGTGGACATCTGTTTCACCTCCACCACCATCCCAAAGATGCTGTGGAACACCCAGACTCAGAGAAAAGTTATCACCTATGAAGGTTGCATCACACAAATTTATTTTTTCATACTTTCAGCAGTATTGGACATCCTTCTCCTGAGTGTGATGGCCTATGACCGCTTTGTAGCCATCTGCCACCCCCTGCACTACATGGTCATCATGAATGCCCGTTTCTGTGGACTGCTGGTTCTGGTGTCCTGGGTCATCAGTGTCCTGAATTCCTTGCTACAAAGCTTAATAGTGTTACAGCTTTCCTTTTGCACTGAAGTGAAAATTGCCCACTTTTTTTGTGATCTCAGTCAGATAACTCAACTTGCCTGTTCTGACACTTTTCTTAATAATATGGTTATGTATCTTGCAGTTGTGCTTCTGGGTGGTGGCCCCCTGGCTGGTATCCTTTATTCTTACTTAAAGATAGCTTCCTGTATATGTAGAATTTCATCAGCTCTGGGGAAGTATAAAGCCTTTTCCACCTGTGCATCTCACCTCTCTGTTGTCTCCTTATTCTTTTGTACAAGTCTAGGCGTGTACCTTAGCTCTTCTGCTACCCACAGCTCCCACTCAAGTGCAATAGCCTCAGTGATGTACACAGTCATTACACCCATGCTGAACCCCTTCATCTACAGTCTGAGGAACAAAGACATAAAGGGGGCTCTGAAAATACTCTTTGTGATGGAAAGTCTAAAAAGGCCAGTTATCCTTGATTTGGAGAAATGTCCTCGATTGCAGGGATCAACGTCTCAACAGTCAGTAGTTGTGATTCTTTGATCAGATTATGGATGCAAAAGTTGACCTTTCATCTATTTCCAGAAATTCTCATTTTTTCAACTACTTTGCACAGTTACTCACTTCATTAAGCTATCTTCTCTATCAGATTTCCAAATGTATTTTCTTCTTGCTCTTTCTTCCTATTTTTCCTACTTTATTCCCAAACTTTGATATCAAAAAAAAGGAAATTCTCATTTATCTCACCAAACTGCTTGTATTTATTAAGAACAATTTCCCCTCAAGTGATACCACCTCAGGTGATGCATCTTAGTTTTACTAAAAAAGTAGCCATGAGTTACCACTTCATCAGAAAAAAATAAACTTGGGAACAAGGTCATTTTTATAACATTGTGGGAGAGGAAAAACCATGTGATTTCACTTATGTATGTATTTACACATATATATGTGTGTGTGTGTATACATATATATATAATTAAATAAATGAAACAAATCAAATACATTTTTTTTCACTATTGAGACCTTCATTCTTACTTATATCACTTCCTGAATTGATGTTCCTGATGGTGTATACCTTAATATAATTGTGTGTTTTATAACAGGTCATTGAGGGGGTTTTTTGTTTGTTTGTTTGTTTGTTTTTAATTTTATTTTGGGGGGGCAGGTTGGGGAGGGAGGGGGACGGGTGGGCCCCTTCTACTGGTCTTTCATTTATCTATTTTCATCCATCTTTGTTCTTTGGCCCGTGCAGGCCTCCCATCGCAGTGGCCTCTGTTGTCACAGAGCACGGGCTCTGGGTGCATGCCCTCCAGAGCCCCGGCTCGGTAGTTGGACACATCCGTCCAGCTGCTCCGCGGCACATGGGATCTTCCCAGGCCAGGGATCGAACTGGCGCCCCTTGTACTGCAAGGCGGTGTCCTTATCCACTGGACCACCAGGGAAGCCCGGTCATTGAGTTTTATTCTCAGAATTAGGGTTCTGTTCTCTTATCAGGCTCTTTGTCCACACTCCCTACCATAATCATCAGTAAGTCAATTATCAAATGCACATATGAAAATGTAGTCCACACAGAAACTGAAATAAATTGATTGACTTAATATAATATTTGCATTGGAGTTGACATTGGATATTAATCATGTAAATTTTAAATTATACTTTGTATTACACATGACATTACTTTTTAAGCTGTTATCTATTCATTAAAGTATGGAGTATCAGTGTAAATGTATAAGGGAATTTATTTGTTGAGGTGAAAGATTGAGGAAGTTGGTTTTATGTTTGTTTGTTTGTTTCTAGGGGTTTTTTTTCCCCTTGATTTTAAAAATTTTACAGAGTTTTGTTGTTCACCAACATGTATGTTCCCAGATCATTCATATGCATATCCCTGGACCCTCCCCCCACCCAGTTCCCAGCCTCCCACTCCTCCAGACCATTGCCCCAAGTGGTTGTAGGTACTCCTATTCCCTTAGTACAATGACAACAGCTATCTTTTCCACACATGACAGTATAGGTTTCCATGTTACTCCCTCCATGCCTCCCTCCCACTGTTCGGTCTCCACAATGTCTTTATGTCTATTCTCTGTTTTTTCATGAGTTCACTGCGTGTGCCTCTAAGTCATCATTTATTTTTCATCCATCTTTATTCTTTTGGTATGTGTGGGCCTTCCATCACAGTGGCCTCTCTCCTTGCAGAGCACTGGCTCTGGGAACATGTGCTCCAGAGCACTGGCTCATAACTGGACACACCGGCCCAGCCGTTTCTCAGCATGTGGGATCTTCCCAAGCCAGGGATCAAACCGGTGGCCCTTGAATGGCAAGGTGGACCCTTTACTCACTGGACCACCAGGGAAGACCTTATGTTTTCTTATTGAATTATCTCATCCATCCTACTTGAAAACTTCATTTTTCTAAATAAAATCTCTCATCCATTCTCAATGTCACAGGAAACAAAATGAGCAGTGAATGGACAGTATCACACACAATTTATCTAACATATATCAAAGGAATTCCTTCAATTTCCATGATTAAAACTGACTCATAAGAGTGTGATTTCCTGCCTAATCATTAGCTTTAAGGTCAGCCGATTTTGTACACAGACATTCATGTTCTTTCAAGCCCTCTTGGCTATGAGGAAAGGAACATCAGTGGAGTCCCTTTTTAATACAGTTGTGTGGGAGAAAAAAAAGTTGGATGAAAGTAATGAGAAATACTGTTTTCAAATATTAGAATAGGGTGAAATATAAGACAATGTATATTATTCTTTGCTGTCTATTTATCATTCACTTTGATGATTATATTTGTTAGTAGGCTGGGTAACCATCCATTTTAAAATAAAAGAATAAAAATGATGTATTTATTAGCAAATGAGATGGAATGGTTTGGAGTCGTTCCAAGCTCTACTAGGTTTCATGTGAGTCTGTGATTAGCTGTTTGTCTCTACAAAGTGTTTCTAAGGCTCATTTGTGACCCTGTGCCTGGGTGTAGTGCACTTCTCTCTAAAACAAAACTGTAGATAGTTCATTCATTTCTGTATCTAGGTTAGCATAGTCTACAGGAAAAAATGAGTTTGTCATATGTGAGTTGTCTAAAAGAAGGCTGAGTGTCAGATAATTGATGCTTTCAAAATGTGGTTCTGGAAGACTCTTGAGAGTCTCTTGGACAGCAAGGAGATCAAATGGTTAATCCTAAAGAAAATCAATCTTGAATATTCACTGGAAGGACTAACGCTGAAGTTGAAGTTCCACTCTTTTGGCCACCTGATGCAAAGACTTGACTTATTGGAAATGACCATGATTCTGGGAAAGATTGAAGGCAAAAGGAGAAGGAGTGATTGAAGATGAAGTGGCTGGATGGCATCACTGACACAATGGGCATAGGTTGGAGAAAATACCAGGAGATGGTGAAGGACAGGGAAGACTGGCATTCTGCAGTTCATGGGGTCACAAAAAGTTGGACATAATTTGGAAACTGAACAACAATAACAAAATAAACTTATAACTTTTGCTTTTTTCCAAGTTAGAAAACATATAATCTGCGCCTATTCCATGTCATTCTGTAACCTGTACGCTAGGTCTGACCCTGAGTCATGCATCATTAGAGTTTTTTTTTTTCTTTTTAACTATTTTATTGGAGAACTACAGATAATAAGCCAAACGTATTTAAAATGTACAGGCAATAGAAAGTTCAGAGGGACATTTTCAGATTGACATCAACAAGATGGCAGTTCCCTCCATAAAACAACAAATTGAAGAACTATCCATCCACCAAAATACCTTCACAGTGCAAAGGATTCTGGGTGAGGGATCATAACACCTTGAGGAAACAAAATAACTTTTTAAAGATGCATTGAACAGGTTAGAAAATATAATCTCTTATGACTCCCATCACCCCTACCCCAAGCCTGGGCATTCCAATGAGAAATGAGACACATCTAAGTGGAGAAGTAAGAGTGAAGTGAGCATCTATACTGATAATTTGGAGTAACGAGGGGGATAAGTGCCCTGTGAAAACTATTTGCAGTTGAAAAAATAGGGCTAATGGGACACCGCTGTTCCTTTGGAGGTTCTAAGACTGGCTCAGAGACCAATGTTTGACTCCTTCCTTCTGTTTTATCTGGGGGCAGATTTAAGTCTCCACCATCAACCATCCAGAGGGGAATTTGTGATTCCACTTGGAGACTGTCTTCTCAGAGGTCACAACTAGTTGAGTCTGAGAGTCCAATAGACACTGTAAGAGTAGGTTAGAGAGAATGAAGGCCAAGAGTGTTTACCTGAGGTCACCTGTGGCCCAATCCTCCCTAAACTCTACCCTCAAAATCACTGGAGTTGGTTAGTTGCTTGCCTCATTGAATAACAAATGTATTTTATTTATGATGCCCAAAAGAGAAGTACATATTGTACTCTGCAAAGCAGGGTCAGTGTTGAAAATCATAGTGTTGCTGTTGTTGTTCAGTTGCTAAGTCATATTCTACTCTTTGTGACTCCATGGATTACAGCACACCAACCTTCCCTGTCCTTCACTATTTCCCAGAGTTTGCTCAAATTCATATCCATTGAATTGCTGATGCTATCTCACCATCTCATCCTCTGCCACCCTCTTCTTCTTTTGCCTTTAATCTTTCCCAGTCTCAGTGTTTTTCCAATTGAGTAGGCTCTTCCCAACCAGTAAAGGATCCAGCTGCAATGCAGGAGACCTGAGTTCAGTCCCTGGGTTGGGAAGATCTCCTGGAGAAGGGGAAGGCTATCCACTCCCAAAGGATTGAAGCATCAGCTTCAGCATCAGTGCTTCCAGGAATCCACGGTTGACTTCCCTTAGGATTGACTGGTCACCCTTCTTTACAGTCCAGCTCTCACATCCATACATGACTCCTGGAAAAACCATAACTTTGATTATGTGGAACTCTGTTGGGAAGTGATGTTTGTGCTTTTTAATATGCTGTCTAGGTTTGATGGAAACCCGATTAGAAGAGGGAATGGGAGGTTTAAAGTGCTTCCAGTGAAAGTGGAAAGTGAGTCCAAGGATCTTTGTAATTATCCAGAGTAGAGAAATATCCTTGTTGAGGAGAGATAAACAGGTATCTCAGGTTTGGAGAAAACAGAAATGCAAGTTTAGGATTAGGTGTCACGAGGTGAGACTTCTGGGAGGCAGGAGAGTTCATGGAGAATTAGGAATAGACTGGATTTATCTGACTTCTATTAATTTGGTCTCTTGAGAGGGAGACTCAAAAGGAATCATCTGCTTTGTGTTCAGAGTAGTATCCTGCAGGGAAATCATGAATTCTGAGGTTGGGATAACAATGAAAACAGTGCCTAAGTAGCAACCTAGGGAGCTATAACTATCTCCTCTGCTGTAATTTCCTGGTGTGTGCCTCCCTGGAGCTGCACAGTGCTTGGCGTTTGCTTTTGGAGTCCTTATCGTAGCTCAGGAACCAATGTTTTACTCCTTCCTGCTGAGCTTCCATCCCTATCATTTATCATCCAGAGAGAGATTTAGACTCCCACACAGAGCATTTCCTCTTAGTGACAGTATCCAGGTACATCAGAGAATTCAATAGGTATGTAAGGAAAGATTCAGAGAGAAATGAACCCTAAAATTCTACATAAGCTCACCTGAGAGCCAAACCACTCTAGTCCTGAGACAAGAGATTGTCATGTTCCCATGTTAGGTATACTAATTAATCTATCATTAATTCATTTAATGTGGGAAAAAGAGAAGTGTCTTTTGAACTCAGAAATACAAGGAGCATTATTACAGCTAATACATGGAATACAAAGTTCAGTTTAATGGGAATGAAGATGGAATGGGAGGCATAGTGTAGTTCCAGTTAAATTAGAGCATAATTGCAGAGATTTACAGTTAAGGGGAGTTGTACTATACAATATTAGGCTTGTGCAATGAATTAAAAACTTTTTTTAACATTTTTTCCCCATCATGCCTCTTTTATTTTTATATTGATTTTCATCCATCTTTTATTCTTTGGTATGTGTGGGCCTCCCATTACAGTGGCCTCTCTCACTGCAGAGCACCGACTCTCGGCGCATGCACCTCAGAGCCCTAGCTGGTAATTGGACACACCCTTCCAGCAGCTCCGCAGCACGTGGGATCTTCCTGGTCCAGGGATCCAACCTGTGCTCCTCGAGCTGCAAGGCATGCACTCTACCCACTGGACCATCAGGGAAGCCCTAAAACTTTTTTAATATTTAGTATGGAATGCATTTAAGCATGTTTGTGTGTTTATTAGAAACACTCATGTTCTGATTGGGGTGTTGTTTTTATGAAATTAAGCCATATGAGCTGTTAATAAATTTTGGAAAATAATCCTTTCTTGGTCATGTATTTTGCAAATAGTTTCATGTTTGTGCATCTATTGTTTTCATGTTTGTACATGTATCATGTTTGTGTGTTTATTAAAAACAGACTAAGGGAGGTAGATACTACTTTGTATAAATATCCCTCATGTTGGCTATTCATATGGATAACACATTGTACATAAGCTTTACTTTACAACTATTCCATTATCTAGATGTGGGGACACAACAGTGACAGTTGGAATGAAAAAAAAATCAGCATAATCTCATTGACAGCAATAACCATTTATTAACAGAAAGAAAGGAAGCATTCTATTTATTTACTGGATAAATCTGTCGAGTACCTCTAAACAATGTATGTGTGTCTAAACAGTGTGTGTAGTCAATCAGTCATGTCTAACTCTTTGTGACCCCATGGACTATAGCCTGCCAGGCTCCTCTGTCCAAGGAATTCTCCAGGCAAGAATACTGGAGTGAGTAGCCTTCCCTTCTCTAGGGGATCTTCCTAACCCAGGGACGGAACCCTTGACTCCTGATTTGCAGGCAAATTGTTTACTGTCTGAGCCACCAGGGAAGCCCCTTGTATACTACTCACTTACTACTTAAAGAGAATATTAGCATTTCCAATGGTTCAGTTGGCTTCCCATGCCAAACAATTAACATGTAGTAAATCCAAGATTCAAAACTCAGTTTTGAAGTGCCCAAGTTTTGTCATATAGCATCATTTTTTAAAATATTTAACCATTTCAACCTTAAAAATGTACAATGGGTGTTGTGCCTTGTATATTTTCTGTTTTGAATTGAGAATTTATTTCGTATGATCATTTCTCTAACGGAATATTTAATCAGCAAAATACTATAACATTGTAAAATTCTGTTTGTTTCTCTGGAGACTAAATTGTGTGTATGTTTTTCTTGCTTTATTAGGTATTCTGAGCAGTAAAGAGATAACTGGGGCTGAAATGTTGCCAGAACCAATGATTTCTTCTCACCACAATTTCGCAGGAATTGCCTGAGTATTCTAAATCTTTTTATCCACTGATGTGTAAGTCTTTCCTCTATGTTTTTGAATTGATTTTTATGTCTCCTTAAATACAGGACACAAAATGGTCATATAAATAAGGATCTTCATGTTTACATATCTGTGGAAGGCTTACTGCTAACTGGAATGTATTATTTCTACATTCTTTTAGTTATTGAGATAACACTGGTTTGAAATATTGTGTAGGTTTCATGTGTACTTTATATTTTGACTTCTACCACTGTGTGATCACCACCAAAATTTCAGTTTCCATCCTTCACTGCAGTTTTCACTCTTTAACCATTTTGTCTGCCACAAATTCTCCCCTTGATAACTACTGTGTTCACTGTTTCTGTTTGTTGTTATTTGATTTGGTTTATTTATCTAATGGTATATATAGAGACATAGATAGATACACATATAGATATATATGCAATTCCATACTTAAGTGAAATCATATGGTGTTTTTCTTTTTCCATCTGACTTATTTCCTGCCATCATACCTCCTAAGTCTAGATGAACATTTGTCAATGGTAAGACTTATTTTGACTAAGTAGTATTCCACAGAAGACACCTACCATATCTTCTTTATCCATTCATCTATCGGTGGACACTTAGGCTGCTTCCATATTTTGGTTGTTGTCAGTAATGCTTCAGTGAACTTTGGTGCACATGCCTCTTTTCAGATTAGTGGATTTTATGAGAGGGGAGAGTTGAGGGAGTAAATATCCAGAAGCGGAGTTGTTGAATGATATGCCAGTTTTATTTTTAAATTTTGGAGAACCTCCATACTGTTTTCAGTAGTAGCTTCACCAGTTTACATTCCCAACAGTACGTGAGGGTTACCTTTTCTTCCCATTCTCTCAGTATTTCTAGCCTTTTTGATAACAGTCATTCTGATGGGGAAGAGGTAATATCTCATTTTGGTTTTGACTTGGATTTCACAAATAATTAGTGAAGTTTACCATCTTTTCACGTCAGTGATGGTCATTCGTATGTCTTTTTGTAGAGAAGTCTATTCAGCTCTTCTGCTCATTTTTGAATCAGGTTGTTTTTAGGTTGTTGATATATGAGTTCTTCATAAATTTTGGATATGAACCCCTTACCTGAAACATTATTTGTGAGATCTTCTCCTCATGAAATTAGTAAGGATAGTTTTTTCCCTTTTAGTTTTTGAAAGAGTTTGGGGGTGATAGGCAGTATTTCAAAGGTTTCATCCCTGAAAGTGTTTGGTCCTAGATTCTGGGTTTGGGGAAGATTTTTGATTACTGTTTTAATATCTGTACTAATGATTCATCTGTTCAAATGTTCTGCCCTTTCATGATTCAGTCTTGGAAGGTTGTATGATTCTAAGATTTTGTTTACTTCTTCTAACTTGTCCAATTCCTTGATGTAGAGTTGTTCATAATCTTCTGTATTTCTCTGATATTCATTGCTATTTCTCCTGTTTTGTTTCTGATTATATTAATCTGAGATTTCTGTTTCTCTTTTTCTAGCGAGTCTAGTAAAAGTAAAGATTTGCCAATCTTGTTTTTCTTTTCAAAGAACCAGCTTATTATCAATTGAGCATTCCTAATTTTATAATCTTTATTTAATTTATTTCTGTTCTGATTATTATTGTTTCCTTTCTTCTATTGAATTTGAGACGTTTCTTCTTTTCTCTACTTCCTTTAGACATAAAGTTAGATTGTTTGGTGAGATTGTTCTTATTTCTTGAGGCAGGTCTGTATTCTTGTAAACTTCCTCTCATTCTTTTGCTCAACTCAGAGGTTTAGGTATGCCATATTTTCATTTCTCTTCAAATATTTTTATGACTCTTTTGATTTCTTAATTGACCCAACAGTTGTTCAGTAGCATGTTGTTTAGCATGTATATATTTGTGATTTTACCAGCTTTCTTCTTATGGTTGATTTGTAGTTCCATACCATTTTGATCATAAAATGCTTGCTAAAATTTCAGTCTTCTAAATGTATTGAGTCTTCTGCTGTTTCCCAACATATAGTTTAATCTTGAGAGAGTTCCATATGCACTTGAGAAGAATATATATTCTGCTGCAATTGGATGAAATGTTCTATACATATCTGTCATGTCCACCTGGCCTAATGCTTTATTTAAGGCTGTGGCTTCCTGTTGACTTTCGATCTATCCATTTGATGTAAGGGTTGGGTCAATGTCCTTCTCTATTTTATGCTGCTGTCAATTTCTCCATTTAGATCTCTTATACTTGTTTTACATATGTCATTTTCTCCCTTACCTGAAACATTATTTGTGAGATCTTCTCCTCATGAAATTAGTAAGGATAGTTTTTCCTTTTAGTTTTGAAAGAGTTTGGGGGTGATAGGCAGTATTTCAAAGGTTTCATCCCTGAAAGTGTTTGGTCCTAGATTCTGGGTTTGGGGAAGATTTTTGATTACTGTTTTAATATCTGTACTAATGATTCATCTGTTCAAATGTTCTGCCCTTTCATGATTCAGTCTTGGAAGGTTGTATGATTCTAAGATTTTGTTTACTTCTTCTAACTTGTCCAATTCCTTGATGTAGAGTTGTTCATAATCTTCTGTATTTCTCTGATATTCATTGCTATTTCTCCTGTTTTGTTTCTGATTATATTAATCTGAGATTTCTGTTTCTCTTTTTCTAGCGAGTCTAGTAAAAGTAAAGATTTGCCAATCTTGTTTTTCTTTTCAAAGAACCAGCTTATTATCAATTGAGCATTCCTAATTTTATAATCTTTATTTAATTTATTTCTGTTCTGATTATTATTGTTTCCTTTCTTCTATTGAATTTGAGACGTTTCTTCTTTTCTCTACTTCCTTTAGACATAAAGTTAGATTGTTTGGTGAGATTGTTCTTATTTCTTGAGGCAGGTCTGTATTCTTGTAAACTTCCTCTCATTCTTTTGCTCAACTCAGAGGTTTAGGTATGCCATATTTTCATTTCTCTTCAAATATTTTTATGACTCTTTTGATTTCTTAATTGACCCAACAGTTGTTCAGTAGCATGTTGTTTAGCATGTATATATTTGTGATTTTACCAGCTTTCTTCTTATGGTTGATTTGTAGTTCCATACCATTTTGATCATAAAATGCTTGCTAAAATTTCAGTCTTCTAAATGTATTGAGTCTTCTGCTGTTTCCCAACATATAGTTTAATCTTGAGAGAGTTCCATATGCACTTGAGAAGAATATATATTCTGCTGCAATTGGATGAAATGTTCTATACATATCTGTCATGTCCACCTGGCCTAATGCTTTATTTAAGGCTGTGGCTTCCTGTTGACTTTCATTCTCAATGATCTATCCATTTGATGTAAGGGTTGGGTCAATGTCCTTCTCTATTTTTATGCTGCTGTCAATTTCTCCATTTAGATCTCTTATACTTGTTTTACATATGTCATTTTCTCTATTTTAAATGGTTATATATTAATAAGATTTATTTTAATTTTGTCCTCATCATTTTTAGGTCTTGCTGAGCTCCCAGGAAAAAGAAAAAAAAAACTCATCCATTGTTTTTACACCTATTTTTACACTACTCATAGAATCTGTCACTATATGGCTTGATAAAAGATGTTTATTTGCTTATATTCTTTCACTATCATTAAGTATTTTCTCTTTTCTTTCTCAGAATCTTAAACCTAGAAAATGGTTCAGTTCAGTTCAATTCAGTCATTCAGTTATGTCTGACTCTTTGCGACTCATGGACTGCAGTATGCCAGGATTTCCTATCCTTCACCATCTCCAAGACTCCTCTCAAACTCATGTCCATTGACTCAGTGATGCCACCCAACAGTCTCATTCTCTGCCGTCCCCTTCTCCTTCTGCATTCTGTTTTTCTCAGCATCAGGGTCTTTGCCAGTGAGTTGTCTCTTCACATCAGGTGCCCAAAGTATTGGAGCTTAAGTTTCAGCACCATTCTTTCCAATGAATATTCAGATTTGATTTCCTTTAGGATTGACTGGTTTGATCTCCTAGTGTTCCAAGGGACTCTCAACTCTTCTCCAACACCACAGTTCAAACACATCAGTTCTTCCATGCTCAGTCTTCCTTATGGTCCAATTCTCACATCCATACATGACTACTGGGAAAGCCATAGCTTTGACTATATGGACTTCTGTTGTCAAAGTAATGTATCTTCTTTTGAATAGGTTGTCTAGGTTTGTGATAGCTTTTCTTCTAAGGATCAAACATCTTTTAATTCCATGGCTGCAGTCACCATCTCCAGTAATTTTGGAGTTCAAGAAAATAAAGTCTTTTTTCTTCTGCTGTTCCCAACATATAGTTTAATCTTGAGAGAGTTCCATATGCACTTGAGAAGAATATATATTCTGCTGCAATTGGATGAAATGTTCTATACATATCTGTCATGTCCACCTGGCCTAATGCTTTATTTAAGGCTGTGGCTTCCTGTTGACTTTCATTCTCAATGATCTATCCATTTGATGTAAGGGTTGGGTCAATGTCCTTCTCTATTTTTATGCTGCTGTCAATTTCTCCATTTAGATCTCTTATACTTGTTTTACATATGTCATTTTCTCTGTTTTAAATGGTTATATATTAATAAGATTTATTTTAATTTTGTCCTCATCATTTTTAGGTCTTGCTGAGCTCCCAGGAAAAAGAAAAAAACTCATCCATTGTTTTACACCTATTTTTACACTACTCATAGAATCTGTCACTATATGGCTTGATAAAAGATGTTTATTTGCTTATATTCTTTCACTATCATTAAGTATTTTCTCTTTTCTTTCTCAGAATCTTAAACCTAGAAAATGGTTCAGTTCAGTTCAATTCAGTCATTCAGTTATGTCTGACTCTTTGCGACTCATGGACTGCAGTATGCCAGGATTTCCTATCCTTCACCATCTCCAAGACTCCTCTCAAACTCATGTCCATTGACTCAGTGATGCCACCCAACAGTCTCATTCTCTGCCGTCCCCTTCTCCTTCTGCATTCTGTTTTTCTCAGCATCAGGGTCTTTGCCAGTGAGTTGTCTCTTCACATCAGGTGCCCAAAGTATTGGAGCTTAAGTTTCAGCACCATTCTTTCCAATGAATATTCAGATTTGATTTCCTTTAGGATTGACTGGTTTGATCTCCTAGTGTTCCAAGGGACTCTCAACTCTTCTCCAACACCACAGTTCAAACACATCAGTTCTTCCATGCTCAGTCTTCCTTATGGTCCAATTCTCACATCCATACATGACTACTGGGAAAGCCATAGCTTTGACTATATGGACTTCTGTTGTCAAAGTAATGTATCTTCTTTTGAATAGGTTGTCTAGGTTTGTGATAGCTTTTCTTCTAAGGATCAAACATCTTTTAATTCCATGGCTGCAGTCACCATCTCCAGTAATTTTGGAGTTCAAGAAAATAAAGTCTGTCACTGTTCTTATTGTTTGCCCATCTATTTGTCATGAAGTGATGGGATTGGATGCCATGATCTTTATTTTTTGAATGCTGAGTTTTAGGCCAGGTTTTTCACTCTCCTATTTCACCTTCATCAAGAGGCTCTTTAGTTCCTCTTTACTTTCTGCCATAAAGATGGTGTCATCTATATAACTGAGGTTATTGATATTTCTCCTGGAAATCTTGATTCCAGCTTGTGCTTCATCCAGACCAACATTTCACATGAAATACTCTGAATGTAAATTAAAAGATCAGGGTGACGATATATGACTTTGACATACTCCTTTCCCAATTTGGAACAAGTCCATTCCTCCATGTACATTTCTTTTTTTTTTTTTTTTTTTTTTTGGCCACTTCTATTGGCCTTTCATTTATTTATTTTCATCCATCTTTGTTCTTTGGCCTATGTGGGCCCCCCATCTCAGTGGCCTCTCTTCCTGCAGAGCACCGGGTCTGGGCGCATGTGCTCCAGAGCTCCGTCTGGGTAGTTGGACACACAGATCCAGCTATTCTTTGGCACGAGGGATCTTCCCAGGCCAGGGATCGAACCAACGTCCCTTGCACTGCAAGGTGGTGTCCTTACCCACTGGACCACCAGGGAAGCCCCTCAATGTACATTTCTAACTGTTGCTTTTTGTCCTGCATACAGGTTTCTAAGAAGGCAGGTAAGGTGGTCTGGTATTCTCATTTTAAATTCGACACTTTGGACCACCAGGAAGCCCTCATGAGCTTAAGTTCAGCACCATTCTTTCCAATGAATATTCAGATTTGATTTCCTTTAGGATTGACTGGTTTGATCTCCTAGTGTTCCAAGGGACTCTCAACTCTTCTCCAACACCACAGTTCAAACACATCAGTTCTTCCATGCTCAGTCTTCCTTATGGTCCAATTCTCACATCCATACATGACTACTGGGAAAGCCATAGCTTTGACTATATGGACTTCTGTTGTCAAAGTAATGTATCTTCTTTTGAATAGGTTGTCTAGGTTTGTGATAGCTTTTCTTCTAAGGATCAAACATCTTTTAATTCCATGGCTGCAGTCACCATCTCCAGTAATTTTGGAGTTCAAGAAAATAAAGTCTGTCACTGTTCTTATTGTTTGCCCATCTATTTGTCATGAAGTGATGGGATTGGATGCCATGATCTTTATTTTTTGAATGCTGAGTTTTAGGCCAGGTTTTTCACTCTCCTATTTCACCTTCATCAAGAGGCTCTTTAGTTCCTCTTTACTTTCTGCCATAAAGATGGTGTCATCTATATAACTGAGGTTATTGATATTTCTCCTGGAAATCTTGATTCCAGCTTGTGCTTCATCCAGACCAACATTTCACATGAAATACTCTGAATGTAAATTAAAAGATCAGGGTGACGATATATGACTTTGACATACTCCTTTCCCAATTTGGAACAAGTCCATTCCTCCATGTACATTTCTTTTTTTTTTTTTTTTTTTTTTTGGCCACTTCTATTGGCCTTTCATTTATTTATTTTCATCCATCTTTGTTCTTTGGCCTATGTGGGCCCCCCATCTCAGTGGCCTCTCTTCCTGCAGAGCACCGGGTCTGGGCGCATGTGCTCCAGAGCTCCGTCTGGGTAGTTGGACACACAGATCCAGCTATTCTTTGGCACGAGGGATCTTCCCAGGCCAGGGATCGAACCAACGTCCCTTGCACTGCAAGGTGGTGTCCTTACCCACTGGACCACCAGGGAAGCCCCTCAATGTACATTTCTAACTGTTGCTTTTTGTCCTGCATACAGGTTTCTAAGAAGGCAGGTAAGGTGGTCTGGTATTCTCATCTTTTTCAGAATTTTCGACAGTTCATTATGATCCACACAGTCAAAGGCTTAAACGTAGTCAATAAAGCAGAAGTAGGAGTTTTCCTGAAATTTCCTTGCTCTTTCTACAATCCAATGGATGTCAGAGACTTGATCTCTGGTTCCTCTGCATTTTTAATATCCAACTTGTACCTCTGGAACTTCTCAGTTCATGTACTATTGAAGCCTACATTGGAGGATTTTGAGCAATAGCTTGCTAGCTTGTGCGATGAGTACAGTTGTGCAATAATTTGAATATTCTTTGGCATTACTCTTCTTTGGGATTAGAATGAAAACTGACCTTTTCAGTCCTGAGTCCAGTGATGAGCTTTCCAAATATGCTGGGATATTGAGTGTAACATTTTAATAGCAACATCTTTTAATATTTGGAACAGTTCCTCTGGAATTCCATCACCACCACTAGCTTTGTTCATAATAATGCTTCCTAGGGACAAGTGACTTTGCACTCTAAGATGTTTAGCTCTTGGTAAGTGATCATACTGTCATAGTCATCCAACTCAATAAGAGCTTTTTTGTATAGTTCTTCTATGTAGTCTTTCCACCTGTTCTTAATATGTTCTGCATCCGTTAGGTCCATACTGTTTCTGACCTTTATTTTTCCTATCTTTGCATGAAATGTTCCCTTGGTACCTACAATTGTTTTGTAGAGATCTCTAGTCTTTCCCATTCTGTTGTTTTCTTCTATTTCTTTGCATTGTTCACTTAAGAAGCCTTCCTCATCTCTGCTTGCTATTCTCTGGAACTCTGCATTCAAATGGGTGTATCTTTCTTTTTTCCCTTTGCCTTTTGCATCCCTTCTTCTTTTTTTTTTATTTTTATTTTTTTTTTAGTTTTGGCCTCTTTTATTGGTCATTCATTTATTTTTATCCATCTTTACTCTTTGGCCTGTGTGGGCCTCCCATTGCTGTGGTCTCTCTTGTTGCAGAGCGCTGACTCTGGGTGCATGTAGTCCAGAGTGCTGACTCCTAACTGAACACACCAGTTCAGTCGCTCTGTGGCACATGGGATCTTCCCTGGCCAGGGAACGAACTAGTGCCCCCTGCACTGCAAGGCAGACTCTTTACCCACTGGACCACCAGAGAATCCCCTGCACCTCTTCTTTTATCAGCTATTTGTAAGGCCTCTTCAGACAACCATTTTGCTTTTTTGCATTTCTTTTTTATGGGGACAATTTTGATCACTGTCTCCTGTACAATGTTACAAAAATGATTAGTATTCAGAATATATTCCTCAAATGGATAAAAATATTTCCCTTTAAAACTATAATGCATTATCCCTTGAGAAAAAGTCTGAAAATTTTCTCTACATCGTTATCAAACTAGGGCTACCTTAGCATTTTAGCTCTGTTTTCCTCACTCAGGTTGGTACTGTGCCTTTCTCTAACAGTATTCCTATTCGGAGATGTCACAAAACATCCCGTAAATGTGAGGATTCACAAAAAATATAGATGGATGGATAGATGAATGGATAGATAGATAGATAGAGATGCAATTGTAGCATTTTCGAATGAATAATGCTCATTTGGATAAAAATTATTTATGCAAAATTGTTTCATTCCTAGTCATCAGCACCACAACATGGTACCAGGAAATGATACAAAAAATTCAGAATTTCTTCTTCAGGGATTATCAAAGAAACCAGAACTACAGTCCCTCATATTTGGACTTTTCCTCTCCATGTACCTGATCACGGTGTTTGGAAACCTGCTCATCATCCTGACTGTCAGCTCAGACTCCCACCTCCACACCCCCATGTACTTCTTCCTCTCCAACCTGTCCTTTGTCGACATTGGTTTCACCTCCACAACAATCCTAAAGATGTTAATAAATATACAGAACCAGAGCAAAGTTATCACCTATGAAGGCTGCATCAGCCAGATGTATTTTTACATACTTTTTGCAGCGTTGGATGATTTCCTCCTGACTGTGATGGCCTATGACCGCTTCGTGGCCATCTGTCATCCTTTGCAGTACACAGTCATCATGAACCCCAGGCTCTGTGGACTGCTGGTTCTAATGTGCTGGATCATTAGTGCTCTGTGGCACATGGGATCTTCCCTGGCCAGGGAACGAACTAGTGCCCCCTGCACTGCAAGGCAGACTCTTTACCCACTGGACCACCAGAGAATCCCCTGCACCTCTTCTTTTATCAGCTATTTGTAAGGCCTCTTCAGACAACCATTTTGCTTTTTTGCATTTCTTTTTTATGGGGACAATTTTGATCACTGTCTCCTGTACAATGTTACAAAAATGATTAGTATTCAGAATATATTCCTCAAATGGATAAAAATATTTCCCTTTAAAACTATAATGCATTATCCCTTGAGAAAAAGTCTGAAAATTTTCTCTACATCGTTATCAAACTAGGGCTACCTTAGCATTTTAGCTCTGTTTTCCTCACTCAGGTTGGTACTGTGCCTTTCTCTAACAGTATTCCTATTCGGAGATGTCACAAAACATCCCGTAAATGTGAGGATTCACAAAAAATATAGATGGATGGATAGATGAATGGATAGATAGATAGATAGAGATGCAATTGTAGCATTTTCGAATGAATAATGCTCATTTGGATAAAAATTATTTATGCAAAATTGTTTCATTCCTAGTCATCAGCACCACAACATGGTACCAGGAAATGATACAAAAAATTCAGAATTTCTTCTTCAGGGATTATCAAAGAAACCAGAACTACAGTCCCTCATATTTGGACTTTTCCTCTCCATGTACCTGATCACGGTGTTTGGAAACCTGCTCATCATCCTGACTGTCAGCTCAGACTCCCACCTCCACACCCCCATGTACTTCTTCCTCTCCAACCTGTCCTTTGTCGACATTGGTTTCACCTCCACAACAATCCTAAAGATGTTAATAAATATACAGAACCAGAGCAAAGTTATCACCTATGAAGGCTGCATCAGCCAGATGTATTTTTACATACTTTTTGCAGCGTTGGATGATTTCCTCCTGACTGTGATGGCCTATGACCGCTTCGTGGCCATCTGTCATCCTTTGCAGTACACAGTCATCATGAACCCCAGGCTCTGTGGACTGCTGGTTCTAATGTGCTGGATCATTAGTGCTTTTCTTTCCTTGTTAGAAAACTTACTTGTGTTAGAACTGTCCTTCTGTACAAGTTTGGAAATCCCTCACTTTTTTTGTGAAATCAAGTCGATTGTCCAACTGGCCTGTGGTGATACACTTCTGAATGATGCCATCATGTATTTTACAGCTGTGGTGTTGGGTGGTGGTCCCCTAGCTGGTATCATTTGCTCTTACTCTAAAATAATGTTCTCCATACGGGGAATCACATCACCTCAGGGGAAATATAAAGCATTTTCCACCTGTGTGTCTCACCTCTCTGTTGTCTCCTTATATTATTGTTCAAGCTTAGGAGTGTATCTTAGCTCTGCTGCTACCCACAGCTCCCACTCAAATGCAACAGCCTCTGTAATGTACACTGTGGTCACACCCATGTTGAACCCCTTCATTTATAGTCTCAGAAACAAAGACATAAAGAGGGCTCTGAAAAGAGTCATTCACATGGCAGTTATAAAAATGGAAAATGTTCTGTGTTTAAAGAAGCATCCTTGAAGAAGGGCTCAACTTTGACACAAAGAATTCCTATTCTTTGATCAGACTCTGGATTTTGAACTTGAATTGCTCCTTCTATTCATTTCCTGGAATTTCTTTTTCTTTGACTTTAACACTTTAAAAAATTTGTGTACCTACTTTTTGAAACTTTATCCTCTATCTGATCAATAGGCTGTTAACCCCATTGTCCACTTTCCTATTTTCACAATGTTTTTCCTAGCATTAGAACAGAAAGACTTTGAAATTCTGATTCATTTCATGGTGCTGCATGGATTGCTCATGAATAAGTTCATCTCAGATGATGTATGTGTGCATGCTAAATTGCTTCAGTAGTGTCCGATTCTGTGTGATCCTGCAGCCTGCCAGGCTCCTCTGTCATCTATTACTCCAAATAATTTTAGAATAACAACAAATATTAGAAAATAAGATGTCAATGCACATATACCTATCAATAATTACTTTAAATGCCAATGGACTATAATTTTCAGTTAGAGACATAGGGTAGCTGATTGAGTTTAAAAAAAAAAAAAAAACCTTCTCTATGCTATCTAGAAGAAACTCACTTCAGAGCTAAATTTACTCAAAGAGCAATCATAAGAGAATGGAAAAGATACTTCATGCATATGAAAATTACAAGAAACAGGAGGTAGCAACAGTCTTATAATAAAAAATGGACTTTAAAACAAAGACTAAAGCTAAAAGTGATTGAACATTATTGCATTATTGAATATTAAAGATATCAGTACAGGAAGAGTACATAATATTTGTTAACATATATGTACATAACATGAGGGTTCCAGGTGGTACTAGTTGCAAAGGACATGACTGACAATGCAGGAGACAAAAGAGACATGAGTTTGATCCCTAGGTTGAGAAAAATCCCCCGGAGCACGGCATTGTAACCCACTCCAGTATTCTTGTCTGGAGAGTTCCATGGACAGAGGAGCTTGGCAGGCTGCCGTCCATAGGGTCACACAGAGTCAGACACAACTGAAGCAACCAAGCACAGCACACACACGACATAACATAGGAACACCTGGAAAAGACCTTGACCTTGGGAAGGACTGAGGGCAGGAGAAGAGGGTGACAGAGGATGAAATGATTGGATGTAATCATTGCCTCAGTGAGCATGAGTCTCAGCAAACTCCAGGGGACAGTGAAGGACAGGGAAGCCTGGCATGCTGTAGTCTATGTGGTTGCAAAGAACAGTGACTGAACAACTGAACAACAACAGCAGAAAGTTGCTGTACAGCACAGGGAGCTCAGCTGGGTGCTCTGTGAATACTCAGAGGGGTGAAATAAGGAGAGGGTGGGAGGGAGAATCAAGAGTGAGGAATGGCTGATTCACATTGTTTGGCAGAAACTAACACAACACTGTAAAACAATTATATTGTGATTAAATTTTTTTAAAAAAGATAATCATTGTCAATCTTTTTATATTTATGTCAGCTGGTTAACAACCTTCCTCTATCTACCACCATAATCCCCCTTCTTATATAAAATAATATGTCCCAAACTTCTATGGATTCAGATGTGATGATCCCTTGGTGGCCCTTATCCTAATTATTAAAAAGTTTCTCTAAGTATAGTATTTGGTGTCACTTAAGTGCCCTTGTATAAAAGAAACAAAAACAGTACTTAGCATGACCTCTGGAAGGAGTGAATATCATTCTGTCAAAATTACATGCAAAGACCATGGTCACACTCATGCTGAACCCCTTCATTTACAGTCTCAGAAACAAAGACATGAAGAGGGCTCTGGAAAGAGTCATTCACATGCAGTTATAAAAAGAGAAAGTATTCTGGAATTAAAGAAGCATCCTTGAAGAAGGGCTCAAGCTTTGGCTCAAAAAATTCCTCTTCTTTGATCAGACTCTGGATGCTGAACTTGCTCCTTCTGAACATTTCCTAGAGTTTCTTTTTCTTTGACTTTAACACTTTAAACAATTTGTGTACTCATGTTTTGAAACTTTATCCTCTATCAGATGAACAGGAAGTTATTCATCAGGCTTACAAGCTTTTTGGTACAAAAGGCTAAAAACTACCTACTCTAGACTCTAACAGAGGACCATGGACTTAGTATTCAAAGAATGGTCACCCAAGCCCTGAATGCATCATCATCATTCAGATGCTTGTTAGAAAATCTGCATCTCAGGGTACACCAGAGTTCTCTTGGCTTCAGGACTGGTGGGTTCCTGGCTTAATCTATCTTCCCATTGGTAAAGGGCACTGACTCCCCACACTGCCCTCAAGGTCCTGGACTCATAGTCCTCGTTCCCAGACTCATCTGGACAACTCTCCCATCCTTGCTGGTCCTTCTGATTCACGCCTGCTTTTTACTCAGTTCCTTCTGAGCACACTGGTGAGGAAACCCAAGAGGCAGAACCTCCCTTCTGCTACTGTGCATGGAATCACAAGATCTGGAAATCATAGCAACAATGGGTTGAACGAGCCAACATCAATAGAAAGAGAATAAAGTTACTTATTTAATTTTAAATATTATAGAATGCACATGAAGAAAGTAAACTTAAATAGGAAACTGATTCACATTGTTTGGCAGAAACTAACACAACACTGTAAAACAATTATATTGTGATTAAATTTTTTTAAAAAAGATAATCATTGTCAATCTTTTTATATTTATGTCAGCTGGTTAACAACCTTCCTCTATCTACCACCATAATCCCCCTTCTTATATAAAATAATATGTCCCAAACTTCTATGGATTCAGATGTGATGATCCCTTGGTGGCCCTTATCCTAATTATTAAAAAGTTTCTCTAAGTATAGTATTTGGTGTCACTTAAGTGCCCTTGTATAAAAGAAACAAAAACAGTACTTAGCATGACCTCTGGAAGGAGTGAATATCATTCTGTCAAAATTACATGCAAAGACCATGGTCACACTCATGCTGAACCCCTTCATTTACAGTCTCAGAAACAAAGACATGAAGAGGGCTCTGGAAAGAGTCATTCACATGCAGTTATAAAAAGAGAAAGTATTCTGGAATTAAAGAAGCATCCTTGAAGAAGGGCTCAAGCTTTGGCTCAAAAAATTCCTCTTCTTTGATCAGACTCTGGATGCTGAACTTGCTCCTTCTGAACATTTCCTAGAGTTTCTTTTCTTTGGCTTTAACACTTTAAACAATTTGTGTACTCATGTTTTGAAACTTTATCCTCTATCAGATGAACAGGAAGTTATTCATCAGGCTTACAAGCTTTTTGGTACAAAAGGCTAAAAACTACCTACTCTAGACTCTAACAGAGGACCATGGACTTAGTATTCAAAGAATGGTCACCCAAGCCCTGAATGCATCATCATCATTCAGATGCTTGTTAGAAAATCTGCATCTCAGGGTACACCAGAGTTCTCTTGGCTTCAGGACTGGTGGGTTCCTGGCTTAATCTATCTTCCCATTGGTAAAGGGCACTGACTCCCACACTGCCCTCAAGGTCCTGGACTCATAGTCCTCGTTCCCAGACTCATCTGGACAACTCTCCCATCCTTGCTGGTCCTTCTGATTCACGCCTGCTTTTTACTCAGTTCCTTCTGAGCACACTGGTGAGGAAACCCAAGAGGCAGAACCTCCCTTCTGCTACTGTGCATGGAATCACAAGATCTGGAAATCATAGCAACAATGGGTTGAACGAGCCAACATCAATAGAAAGAGAATAAAGTTACTTATTTAATTTTAAATATTATAGAATGCACATGAAGAAAGTAAACTTAAATAGGAAATACATTTCTATGACATTTAATTTAACCTCAGAAAATGAAATATTATTGTTTCAAAATGTAGTCTAGGACAGAGGACAAACAAGTTATACGATTTTCTTCTTCATGAGTCTTAAAATGTCTTCTGATTACAGCATACATCGATTCAAAAATATGATCCATTATACTTGTACTTAGTTTAGATTTTATAAGATTTCTACTCAAAAAACAAAGTTTGGAGTCAGACTATTTTAGAGTTTGGCCCATCATTTTAGTGGGTACCCTGTGTTTTATTTCATTCTATTTACATATTTTAGCTTGATATACCATACCATATTATGTAATACAAATCTCTTATTCCATGTAGGTTTTCCACTCTCTCAGTCCTTCTGAAAAGTTCTGGTGAATACTGACTCCTAGTCTATCATAATATGATCCAAGCTATAATTTCCACATAGTTTATTCTGTTTTAATGTATCAAAAATAAGAAATTTCCTCCTCATTCTAAAACAACTCTTTTTAAGAAAAGTAAAGTTTTGTGTTGTGTTTGAATTAGAACTAAAATAAGAATTTAAGAAATGAGAAGGTATTGATTGAAGAAAACGACCAGATGAATAAAATGCAGGACAGTTCAAGAGCAAATATCCCAACAGAAGCTCAGAGTGGACAATATTAAAAACAGAAAACAATTAAAATTGGATGAAGATGTGATTAAAGGGGGGCAGACGGGAGCTCAGGAAAACTTGGTAGTCATGAGAGTTAAGGAAATTATAGAGGCAAGGGGGAAAACATGTTTTCCTCATTATTTTTCTTAAAGATGAGTGAGGTAGCTTCAGAGCCCTCAGGATAGGAGTCTCCCCAGAAGTCCTCCAGGGAATAGATAGGATGAAATGAAAAGAAAGGAAAGCCAGGCTGCTCCTGTCACACTGACACTGAGGCTGAGGTCTCAGCACTGTGCCTGGATTATACACATAGCCACTTTCTGATTCTAGCTGCACCCTGTCTGGCACACTGGCCTGCCACATGTCTTGCAAGGTTTCCACAGGCTGAGAGACACAATGGTAGTACACATATGCTATGATGCCTGTGAGGGCAAATTGTGCTTTCTGAGAGCAGAGCCTACAGACTTGCTCCTGATTTAACTTCTGCTCAGCTCAGCTTTGACACAGGGCTTAGTGTTTCTGTTGGACAGACCTTGTTATGTCTTTCTCTCTGATTTGTCTTTTTCTACTCCTGCAGCCTGTATATGAGATAGATTTTTTTGACTGTGTGGGTCCCACGAAATCACATGGTGTACGTAGAGATGGAGATCTGGTGATAGGTGGGTTTTTCCAACTTTATTCCATGGAACAGGAAGTAGAACTGCTTCATCTCTCATTCAGGAAAAGGCCAGAGCAACTGACAATTGATTTGTAAGTTTTTGTTTGTGTTTACATATTTCTGTGTGTATCTATGTTTCAATTCGATGGGGAAAAAATCCTGAGATGTGCACGGAAGTAGAAGAAATAGAGACCAATGGATTCTGAATATTCTGTCACCTTTGTTCTTTAGTATCTCATTTTTTCCTCCTCCCTCTTTTCAAGACAAAGGAGAGACATATGTGTGATTTATGCTTTAACTACCAACAGAATCTAAGTTATGAAAAGACAATTTCCTATGTATTATTTTCTTCTAATATTCTTGTAACATTTTTTTTTTTTTTGAGTGTGTGTGTGCATGAAAGTAAGGAGTGTTGCCTATAGAAAATGTTACATCCTCTTAGTTTTCTGTATGAGTTTTTATGAATTGGCCTGACCTCTAGCTGAAATGGGACGTATCTGGCAATCCAGTGACTAGAATCTGAGCTTGACTGAAGAATCCCATGAACAGAGGATATTGATGGATTTCAGTCCCTAGAGTCTCAAAGAGTTGAACATGACTAAAGTGCCTGAGCAGGCATGCTAGCTGAAAAATGTTGGAGGAGCCACATATTTTCATTACTTCCAACCTTTGGGTCCTGTGATACATTTCTGTTATGTCACAGAACTCATTTTGGCTTTTGCAGAGTCTTATTAATTTTACTAGGTAAAATATTGTGTAGAATAATATTATTCAGGTTTTCCCATGGAATAGGAAAAAGAGAAGACTAGGACTACCAGAAGACAAGTACCAGCAAAGAAAAACAACCATTGTTTATAAGTGCAAAAATATTTAATTAGTTATTTTCACTATAAAAAGAACAAATGTTTGGCATAGGAAATTAATGAAATATGAGCAAAATCACATGTTACATGAGAAACTGTAAAATAGAAATTGTGACAAGTAATTGAAAATTCCATGAATATAAGATAGAATCATGGTTAAAATAAATTCTTTTGAGATAGATTTTTGACTGTGTGGGTCCCACGAAATCACATGGTGTACGTAGAGATGGAGATCTGGTGATAGGTGGGTTTTTCCAACTTTATTCCATGGAACAGGAAGTAGAACTGCTTCATCTCTCATTCAGGAAAAGGCCAGAGCAACTGACAATTGATTTGTAAGTTTTTGTTTGTGTTTACATATTTCTGTGTGTATCTATGTTTCAATTCGATGGGGAAAAAATCCTGAGATGTGCACGGAAGTAGAAGAAATAGAGACCAATGGATTCTGAATATTCTGTCACCTTTGTTCTTTAGTATCTCATTTTTTCCTCCTCCCTCTTTTCAAGACAAAGGAGAGACATATGTGTGATTTATGCTTTAACTACCAACAGAATCTAAGTTATGAAAAGACAATTTCCTATGTATTATTTTCTTCTAATATTCTTGTAACATTTTTTTTTTTTTTGAGTGTGTGTGTGCATGAAAGTAAGGAGTGTTGCCTATAGAAAATGTTACATCCTCTTAGTTTTCTGTATGAGTTTTTATGAATTGGCCTGACCTCTAGCTGAAATGGGACGTATCTGGCAATCCAGTGACTAGAATCTGAGCTTGACTGAAGAATCCCATGAACAGAGGATATTGATGGATTTCAGTCCCTAGAGTCTCAAAGAGTTGAACATGACTAAAGTGCCTGAGCAGGCATGCTAGCTGAAAAATGTTGGAGGAGCCACATATTTTCATTACTTCCAACCTTTGGGTCCTGTGATACATTTCTGTTATGTCACAGAACTCATTTTGGCTTTTGCAGAGTCTTATTAATTTTACTAGGTAAAATATTGTGTAGAATAATATTATTCAGGTTTTCCCATGGAATAGGAAAAAGAGAAGACTAGGACTACCAGAAGACAAGTACCAGCAAAGAAAAACAACCATTGTTTATAAGTGCAAAAATATTTAATTAGTTATTTTCACTATAAAAAGAACAAATGTTTGGCATAGGAAATTAATGAAATATGAGCAAAATCACATGTTACATGAGAAACTGTAAAATAGAAATTGTGACAAGTAATTGAAAATTCCATGAATATAAGATAGAATCATGGTTAAAATAAATTCTTTTCAGGAAACAAAATTTAACAAAATTGGCTTCATAAGAGCTACCTAATTAAATTAGAAAATATTTGTTTATGTCCCTTGAAATGGCTCATGTGAATATGACCTCAAAGAGATATTCTTAAAAGATTTTAAGAACTATCAAATCCGGTGCTTTTCAGGTATTCCAGATATGAGGAAGAGAGACTGCTTGATTGTTGAATTTCAGCCCTAAACAAGAGAAGCCAGCATTGGAGACTCCACTAAATCTTTCCAACATGGCCTAGGACGATTTTACTCTCCTTACTAAGATACCTGGAGGCAAATATCTAATTATATTTGAGAGCCTCACTTTTAAAGAGATAACGAAAATTTGTTCAGTTGACAGCCATTTCATCCACCTAAATACTGTCTCACATCACTCACAGTGCTCAAAAAACCTCTCTAGGTGGTCAGCCACAACTTGATTCTTCACAATGATAGAGCCTTCTAATAGAAGTCTTTCAGAGCTCTCAGTGTTCAATTAGGAGCCAGCTCTCTGGAGCACATGGACCCAGAGCCGGTGCTCCGCAACAAGAGAGGCCACTGCAATGGGAGGCCCACACAGGCCAAAGAATGAAGATGGATAAAAATAAATAAATGAAGGACCAATAAAAGAGGCCAAAATTTTTTAAAAAGAATTTACTCCTAAGACATGTGACCAGGATTATTAAAAGTCACTTCAGAAGCATGCTTCTGTGGATAAAATGCCTGCCACATTTATAAAAGCATTGCAATTTATTTTAGACAAATAAATTCAGTATCCCAAATGACAATTTTTTCAGGTTTTCCCATGGAATAGGAAAAAGAGAAGACTAGGACTACCAGAAGACAAGTACCAGCAAAGAAAAACAACCATTGTTTATAAGTGCAAAAATATTTAATTAGTTATTTTCACTATAAAAAGAACAAATGTTTGGCATAGGAAATTAATGAAATATGAGCAAAATCACATGTTACATGAGAAACTGTAAAATAGAAATTGTGACAAGTAATTGAAAATTCCATGAATATAAGATAGAATCATGGTTAAAATAAATTCTTTTCAGGAAACAAAATTTAACAAAATTGGCTTCATAAGAGCTACCTAATTAAATTAGAAAATATTTGTTTATGTCCCTTGAAATGGCTCATGTGAATATGACCTCAAAGAGATATTCTTAAAAGATTTTAAGAACTATCAAATCCGGTGCTTTTCAGGTATTCCAGATATGAGGAAGAGAGACTGCTTGATTGTTGAATTTCAGCCCTAAACAAGAGAAGCCAGCATTGGAGACTCCACTAAATCTTTCCAACATGGCCTAGGACGATTTTACTCTCCTTACTAAGATACCTGGAGGCAAATATCTAATTATATTTGAGAGCCTCACTTTTAAAGAGATAACGAAAATTTGTTCAGTTGACAGCCATTTCATCCACCTAAATACTGTCTCACATCACTCACAGTGCTCAAAAAACCTCTCTAGGTGGTCAGCCACAACTTGATTCTTCACAATGATAGAGCCTTCTAATAGAAGTCTTTCAGAGCTCTCAGTGTTCAATTAGGAGCCAGCTCTCTGGAGCACATGGACCCAGAGCCGGTGCTCCGCAACAAGAGAGGCCACTGCAATGGGAGGCCCACACAGGCCAAAGAATGAAGATGGATAAAAATAAATAAATGAAGGACCAATAAAAGAGGCCAAAATTTTTTAAAAAGAATTTACTCCTAAGACATGTGACCAGGATTATTAAAAGTCACTTCAGAAGCATGCTTCTGTGGATAAAATGCCTGCCACATTTATAAAAGCATTGCAATTTATTTTTAGACAAATAAATTCAGTATCCCAAATGACAATTTTTTAGTCATTAAAACACTGCTTCAGACTTATAGAAATTCTATGTAAGTTGTAGATACATACTCTTAACTTTCCCATTCAAACTTTTGGAATGCACTTCCATCTTCTGACACAAACATCAGGAAATTAAGTCATTACAATTATTATTATTCCAAACGTATTACGATGTTTCGATGGTATGGGACATACCTCATGGTTTTGGTCATTCACCAGAAGAAGATCCTATCCAGAGAATAGCAAAAGGACCATCTGAGTATGTAAGTTCCTTTTTCAGACACGTTAGATAGTTTGTGTCATTCTTTCCAAATTTCAATGCCTTCCAACATAGAAAATAAATATCAGATCAGCTTCTAGATCAGTTCACTGCATCTTCTATCTCGACTCTGAAAATCCCCTGCATTTCCTTGTTATACCCTGAAGTCACAGCTTCCTTTGCGACTCTCTCCATTAGGTCATTCACCCCATGTCCCTTAGACCTCAAAGCTTGTAGGTGGGAATGTTCTTCTTGATCCCCACACACCTGCTGATAATTTTCCATTGCTGTTTCTAGGAAGAACTTATCATGTGTCTATAGTGTTCATCCGTTTCTTTGTGGAAATAACCTGCTGGCCCAACACCCCCCTATTCTTTTAGCTCTGGACTCATTATCACACACCACAATTCAACTCCTCCTATCTTCTCGATGATTACAGGGTCCATGCAGATGATCTGTTCAATACCCTCAGCCTCTCACATCTATGATTTCTATCCTTGCAAACATCTTGCCCCCCATGTCATCCACTCTTTTTTTTCCTACTTACACAGCAGTGGTTGTCCTTAGCAATAAAGGAAACTCATTAAAATTTCACTTTCAAGCATCTCATTCTCATATTACCAGATATTTCCAGCTCTATCTTACTCTCTGACTTCCAGTAATGTGACTCTAAAGAAATTTGAGATTCAAAACATGCAGAAATAAGGCTTCTTGGAACTTCCCTTATTTTACTAAAAGCCATAGATTCCAGTGGATTTAAATCACTTCAGAAGCATGCTTCTGTGGATAAAATGCCTGCCACATTTATAAAAGCATTGCAATTTATTTTTAGACAAATAAATTCAGTATCCCAAATGACAATTTTTTAGTCATTAAAACACTGCTTCAGACTTATAGAAATTCTATGTAAGTTGTAGATACATACTCTTAACTTTCCCATTCAAACTTTTGGAATGCACTTCCATCTTCTGACACAAACATCAGGAAATTAAGTCATTACAATTATTATTATTCCAAACGTATTACGATGTTTCGATGGTATGGGACATACCTCATGGTTTTGGTCATTCACCAGAAGAAGATCCTATCCAGAGAATAGCAAAAGGACCATCTGAGTATGTAAGTTCCTTTTTCAGACACGTTAGATAGTTTGTGTCATTCTTTCCAAATTTCAATGCCTTCCAACATAGAAAATAAATATCAGATCAGCTTCTAGATCAGTTCACTGCATCTTCTATCTCGACTCTGAAAATCCCCTGCATTTCCTTGTTATACCCTGAAGTCACAGCTTCCTTTGCGACTCTCTCCATTAGGTCATTCACCCCATGTCCCTTAGACCTCAAAGCTTGTAGGTGGGAATGTTCTTCTTGATCCCCACACACCTGCTGATAATTTTCCATTGCTGTTTCTAGGAAGAACTTATCATGTGTCTATAGTGTTCATCCGTTTCTTTGTGGAAATAACCTGCTGGCCCAACACCCCCCTATTCTTTTAGCTCTGGACTCATTATCACACACCACAATTCAACTCCTCCTATCTTCTCGATGATTACAGGGTCCATGCAGATGATCTGTTCAATACCCTCAGCCTCTCACATCTATGATTTCTATCCTTGCAAACATCTTGCCCCCCATGTCATCCACTCTTTTTTTTCCTACTTACACAGCAGTGGTTGTCCTTAGCAATAAAGGAAACTCATTAAAATTTCACTTTCAAGCATCTCATTCTCATATTACCAGATATTTCCAGCTCTATCTTACTCTCTGACTTCCAGTAATGTGACTCTAAAGAAATTTGAGATTCAAAACATGCAGAAATAAGGCTTCTTGGAACTTCCCTTATTTTACTAAAACCAGAAACTTATGGGCATTAAACTTTCTCAAATTCCCTTATATGGAGCAGTTTATGGTCACAACATCACCAGGACTTGGAAAAAAATTATATCTTTACCCTTCACAAATCTTCCATAACCCCTCTCCTCCTTACATAAACATCCATTATCCATAATCATTAGCTTTACCTTGCTACATGCATGCATGTGTGCCAAGTTACTTCAGTTATGTCTGATTTTTTGTGATCCTGTGGACTGTAGCTTGCCAAGCTCCTCTGTCCATGGGATTCTCCAGACAACAATACTGTAATGGATTGCCATGCCCTCCTCCAAGCTATCTTCCTAATTCAGGAATCAAACCCATTTCTCTTACATCTTCTGCCTTGGCAGGCTGTTTGTTTGTTTGTTGTTTGTTTGTATTTTACCACTAGAGTCACAAAGTCCTCATAATTAAAAATAATAATAATCAGCTAAATCTTATGGTCTGCCTAGTTCATGGCTCCCTGTTCAAATACACAAGGTTGTGGATATTAGAACCTTGGCAAAAGATTATATACCAAATTCTTTAGCCATAATCTCCTGTGAATTATTTCTTGCCAAATATTGCCTATGCTCATTTGGTAAATTAATGGATTGGGTAATATGCTACATAGAGTGAAGGGTGAAAAAGAATGAAAGACAAAATGATAAGAAAACTGTACAAACTAAAAACACACAGATGTAAGGAAAATTTATGGAAAACAAGGAAAGTAACAGGAAATTTTAAAAAATAAGTCATAGAATAAGTCAAAGTCAAAATAAATTAGAGGATGTAAAAATGGAAGATTGTAGTGAGGATGTGAGGCAAGAAAAAAATCATTCTCCAGAAATATTGAAATGTTTATGAAAATACCACAGACAAGATTGAGGAAACACAATTACACCATCACTGTCAATATGAAGGTTATTTGAAACTAAGGGAAAATATTTAAGATTCAAAAAAAGATCTTCTTGGAGAAACTTCTGGGAAGGTTGTCACATTAAAATTTCACTTTCAAGCATCTCATTCTCATATTACCAGATATTTCCAGCTCTATCTTACTCTCTGACTTCCAGTAATGTGACTCTAAAGAAATTTGAGATTCAAAACATGCAGAAATAAGGCTTCTTGGAACTTCCCTTATTTTACTAAAACCAGAAACTTATGGGCATTAAACTTTCTCAAATTCCCTTATATGGAGCAGTTTATGGTCACAACATCACCAGGATTTGGGAAAAAAATTATATCTTTACCCTTCACAAATCTTCCATAACCCCTCTCCTCCTTACATAAACATCCATTATCCATAATCATTAGCTTTACCTTGCTACATGCATGCATGTGTGCCAAGTTACTTCAGTTATGTCTGATTTTTTGTGATCCTGTGGACTGTAGCTTGCCAAGCTCCTCTGTCCATGGGATTCTCCAGACAACAATACTGTAATGGATTGCCATGCCCTCCTCCAAGCTATCTTCCTAATTCAGGAATCAAACCCATTTCTCTTACATCTTCTGCCTTGGCAGGCTGTTTGTTTGTTTGTTGTTTGTTTGTATTTTACCACTAGAGTCACAAAGTCCTCATAATTAAAAATAATAATAATCAGCTAAATCTTATGGTCTGCCTAGTTCATGGCTCCCTGTTCAAATACACAAGGTTGTGGATATTAGAACCTTGGCAAAAGATTATATACCAAATTCTTTAGCCATAATCTCCTGTGAATTATTTCTTGCCAAATATTGCCTATGCTCATTTGGTAAATTAATGGATTGGGTAATATGCTACATAGAGTGAAGGGTGAAAAAGAATGAAAGACAAAATGATAAGAAAACTGTACAAACTAAAAACACACAGATGTAAGGAAAATTTATGGAAAACAAGGAAAGTAACAGGAAATTTTAAAAAATAAGTCATAGAATAAGTCAAAGTCAAAATAAATTAGAGGATGTAAAAATGGAAGATTGTAGTGAGGATGTGAGGCAAGAAAAAAATCATTCTCCAGAAATATTGAAATGTTTATGAAAATACCACAGACAAGATTGAGGAAACACAATTACACCATCACTGTCAATATGAAGGTTATTTGAAACTAAGGGAAAATATTTAAGATTCAAAAAAAGATCTTCTTGGAGAAACTTCTGGGAATGAAGTTGTCATCAATTCCTATATCTGAGGGAATTTTTTTACCCAGCATTTGAATACTGATTCTAAGCCCTCTAAAACATAAAAACTGTATAGTTATAGTCATGAAAATGTGGAAAATACCACTTGTACCTGCTTAACCAGTGACTATGAGAAGCTTTTTTATCTCCTGTTTCTTCCCCTAGATCCTCTTTTGCTTTTCCCACACAAGTTCTTGTTCCAGCTCCCTTTCTTTTGTGAGACTGGGTATCTGTGTCTAATTTTAGTCATTTACTAGCTCCTGTTTTGTGAGCTCATATTTGCATCTAAATAACTTTTTGTTTGTTAACATATCTTTCATCAGTTTTATTTACAAGCCCCCATACAAAAATATGAGGATAGAAAAAATAAGTGAATTAAAAATTAAATTAAATTAAACTAAATTAAAACAATAAATCAACCAAAATAGTTGTGAGATCAGAGAAAGGGAAGGGGGAAAAAAAGGTACCTGGGCATGAAAGAAATAGAAAACAAGAAACAAGGATCTTAACAACAGGGTTTCCCCTGGTGGTCCAGTGGGTAAGGACACCGCCTTGCAGTGCAAGGGGCACCGGTTCGAGCCCTGGCCTGGGAAGATCCCGTGTGCCGTGGAGCGGCTGGACTGATGTGTCCAATCACCGAGCCAGAGCTCTGGAGCACATGCGCCCAGAGCCGGTGCTCTGCAATCTAGAAGATTTGGTAAATTAATGGATTGGGTAATATGCTACATAGAGTGAAGGGTGAAAAAGAATGAAAGACAAAATGATAAGAAAACTGTACAAACTAAAAACACACAGATGTAAGGAAAATTTATGGAAAACAAGGAAAGTAACAGGAAATTTTAAAAAATAAGTCATAGAATAAGTCAAAGTCAAAATAAATTAGAGGATGTAAAAATGGAAGATTGTAGTGAGGATGTGAGGCAAGAAAAAAATCATTCTCCAGAAATATTGAAATGTTTATGAAAATACCACAGACAAGATTGAGGAAACACAATTACACCATCACTGTCAATATGAAGGTTATTTGAAACTAAGGGAAAATATTTAAGATTCAAAAAAAGATCTTCTTGGAGAAACTTCTGGGAATGAAGTTGTCATCAATTCCTATATCTGAGGGAATTTTTTTACCCAGCATTTGAATACTGATTCTAAGCCCTCTAAAACATAAAAACTGTATAGTTATAGTCATGAAAATGTGGAAAATACCACTTGTACCTGCTTAACCAGTGACTATGAGAAGCTTTTTTATCTCCTGTTTCTTCCCCTAGATCCTCTTTTGCTTTTCCCACACAAGTTCTTGTTCCAGCTCCCTTTCTTTTGTGAGACTGGGTATCTGTGTCTAATTTTAGTCATTTACTAGCTCCTGTTTTGTGAGCTCATATTTGCATCTAAATAACTTTTTGTTTGTTAACATATCTTTCATCAGTTTTATTTACAAGCCCCCATACAAAAATATGAGGATAGAAAAAATAAGTGAATTAAAAATTAAATTAAATTAAACTAAATTAAAACAATAAATCAACCAAAATAGTTGTGAGATCAGAGAAAGGGAAGGGGGAAAAAAAGGTACCTGGGCATGAAAGAAATAGAAAACAAGAAACAAGGATCTTAACAACAGGGTTTCCCCTGGTGGTCCAGTGGGTAAGGACACCGCCTTGCAGTGCAAGGGGCACCGGTTCGAGCCCTGGCCTGGGAAGATCCCGTGTGCCGTGGAGCGGCTGGACTGATGTGTCCAATCACCGAGCCAGAGCTCTGGAGCACATGCGCCCAGAGCCGGTGCTCTGCAATGACAGACGCCACCGCGATGGGAGGCCCACAGGAGCCAAAGAATGAAGATGGATGAAAATAGAGAAATAAAAGACCAATAGAAGTGGCCCACCCACTCCCCTCCCTCCCCAACCCGACCCCCGCCCAAAGTAAATAAATAAATAAATAATCTATAAAAAAAAAAAAAAAGGATCTTAACAACAGAAAAAAAATGTCAGAGGAGGGTATTAAAATAATAAGAGAAAAGTGAAAAAGAGGAGTGTACATGAATATTATTAAAATAGAAACAATTTCAAAATAGTTAAGATTTAAAGCACTAATAAATTAGTGAAAAAAAGTAATTAATTTGGAAAGAGTGGCAAAAGCATTTAAATACTGAATGAGGTTAAAATGAAAATTAAATGAGTCATGCATGAGCAAATCTAGTAAACTGTGTAAGGCAATGAAAATTTAAATGATAGAGTAGATAAGAAAACACATATTGGGTATGAAGAGAAGACATGCATTTAAAATCTATTTGTAGGCAGACTATTCAAAATGCAAGATACATAAGTATGGGAGTGTAAATTGATACAGCCTCTATGGAAGACAGTCGGGAGATTTCTTAAAAAACTAAAAATAAAAGCACCATATGACCCAGCAATCCTACTCTTAGGCTTATACCCTGATGAAATCAAATCTGAAAGAAGCACCTGTACCCCAATGTTCATTGCAGCTCTCTATACAATAGCTAGAACATGGAAGGAACCTAGATGCCAATCGACAAACGAATGGATCCAAAAGCTCTGGTACATATATACAATGGAATACTACACAGCTGTAAAGAAAAATGCAGAAGAATCAGCCCTAATGAGGTGGCTGGATCTAGAACGTATCATCAAAAGTGAAATCAGTCAGAAAGAGAAGGACAAATACAGTATATTAACACATATATATGGAATCTAGTAGGATGGTGATGATGGCACACACAGTGAAGCGATGGAAAGACAGACATGGACAGTGGACATATGGATATTGTAGGGGAGGAACAGAAGGTGGGAGGCGTAAAGGAAGTAGCATGAAGGCCTGTACTATCATAAGTGAAGAAAATAGCTCTAGTCATTGCTCTGTGAGAAAAGGGAATCTTTCAGGGGTGCTGTGTGATGGTCGGGAGGGGTGGGAAGAGGGGGATATACATATGACTAATCTGGGAACATACATATCTGTAAACAACAAAACTCTGTAAAAGTTAAAAGCAAAATAAAGGCTTTAAAAAAATTAAAAAATTAAAAAAAAATTTAAAATTAAAAAAAAATTAGTGGAAAAAAAGTAATTAATTTGGAAAGAGTGGCAAAAGCATTTAAATACTGAATGAGGTTAAAATGAAAAATTAAATGAGTCATGAGCAAATCTAGTAAACTGTGTAAGGCAATGAAAATTTAAATGATAGAGTAGATAAGAAAACACATACTGGATATGAAGAGAAGACATGCATTTAAAATCTATTTGTAGGCAGACTATTCAAAATGCATACATAAGTATGAGAGTGTAAGAGATCTAGAAAAAGACAGAGATGGAGTGGGTCACATCGCATTAACTGTATGAATAAGATGAGCAATAGAACACTGACAATGATTAAAAGTAAGAAGTAGAACAGTAAAAATTTCAGAGGTATTTCAATGTTACTCTTTCAAGTTGTCCCTCCAACCCCTCCTATCACTGTATTCCCAAGTCTGTTTTCTGAGCAACAGCCTAGGGATGCGGTGGGAGATGGGAAAGAGGTTCCTGGATACTTATGGTTGATTCATGTTGATGTATGGCAGAAACTAACATGATATTGTAAAGTGATTATCCTCCAACTAAAATAAATTAAATATAAGAAAATAAAAGAAAAAAATTCACAGGTATAAGTAGAAGTGGGTGAAAAGTAGAAACTGAAAGGCACAAGAGGATAACATGAAAGGAAATGAAGTATTTAAAACAGTGAGAGAAACAATATTACCCACTGGTAAAGCAGAACTTCCTGGGCTATTAGTCCTCAGAAAAACCTTAGGTCTTCACTCTTCTCTGCTTGCTCCCAGAAATTCTAGAACTGTCTGGACCCCAGTTCTCCTCAGCCCCCATCTCCCATCCTCTGACTCTGCATCGCCAACCCTCTGAAGGGCAGAGGTTCTCTCTGGCTACTTCACAAGTAAAATCCTGTAGCTGGGGCAGACTTCTCCTGGCTCCTCTTCTCCATTTTTGTATCAGTTCCTCTCTCCCTAAAGTGATGTCCTGGAGTCCATTTGTGATATGTCATGTTATCCTGTAATGCTTTAAGAGAAATGACCCCTCATGGGCTATTAAGTTGACATAAATGCTTTCTCATTGTTTTATATAGTGTTAATCAATGTGTATGAATATTTTCATGTCTCTCATAATTCAGCCTTATGAATATATCTATTAAATATTTTACATCATTCCTAAAACTTTTTGAGGGCCTCCTGGGTGGTGCTAGTCGTAAAGAATCTGCCTGCCATTTCAGAAGATGCAAGAGAGTCGGGTTTGATCCCTGGGTCAGGAAGATAGAAAATGGCAACCCCTGAGTCTGGAGTAGAAAATAGCAACCTGCTCCAGTGTTCTTCCCTGGAAAATGTCATGGACAGAGGAGCCTTGAGGGTTACAGTCATGTGGCAGCAAAGAGTCAGACATGACTGAGTGACTGACCCCCCACAATACGTTTTGAACATATGCTTTGATTTTGTATCTCCAATTAAAGGCATACTGAATGTAGTATAGGATATTTTATACTGGAAAGTCATTGCTGATCACTTTATTTTGCTTTACATGTGTATGAATTTATATTTGTCCTAGTATACATAAATTTGCAATCTTTATTACACTAAGTTAAGCACTTGCTTCTGAAATGACTCATTAATATTGCATGCATGTGATAAAATCACTATAAATTTATATAAACAAGAATAATAGAACTTTTTATTGAAAACATACTTAAAGGAAAAATCACCAATTTATTATTTTTTAAATAGCATGGATCCGAATTTGGGAATACTAAGTTCAAAAAAAAATTGTATATAAAATATACATATAAAGTTTGAAATAACAATGAATTCTTAGGGAAAGTATCCTTGACATGTTCAACAATTTCCAAATTGTATCCTGCTGAATATTTCTCCATAAATTTGTTCCTAACAGTTTACTAATAAGTTCTTACAAAGAGAGATTTAGAAAAATTGGAAATAAAAGGAAAAAAGCATACAGGAAAGAATCTGAATTGAAATAAACATGGGGTTTTAGACAATTACAAGATTTGTAAAACTAAATAGTATATATGAATGATATGAAAAATGGTTAGTAATATATAAAAGGGTATCATAAAAGAGTGAAAATATAGAAATTCATAGTAAGGCATGAAATAAATGATAGAAAAGCATAAACTGTTATCAATAAATGAAATTAGCATATAGACAAAGAAGAAATTAAGTATCAACATAGAAGACAAGAGGAAGAATACGAACGAATTCAAGAGAAAGTTTAAAACTAGAGTAACAAAGGCAGAAACAAAACCGGATAAGAACAATCACAGAAGGTGAAAAATTAAGAAGAATATAACCATTTATTTAAAAAGTGGATAAATTAAAAAGAAAAAATCAATATATGATAGTTTAAAATATTTTAAGTGAAAGAAAAAGTAAATAATACTCATAAAATGATGTAACCTACAGATGAAAAGAATAAAAGGGAGAAAATAGCAGAATAGAAGAATGGCAGTAAAGAGAAATGAGAGAAGTAGAACATATAACAAATGCTAAGAAAAATAAAAGAGTATAGGCTTAGGAAGAAGGAGAGAAAAACTTAAATTTAAGTAAAGGCAATGCATTTTTTAAGCCTTCCCCATGACTCAGATGGTAAAGAATTGGAGTGCACTGCAGGAGACCTGACTTTGATCTCTGGGTCAAATAGATTCCCAAAAGGAAGAAAGGAAATCCTGATCACTTTATTTTGCTTTACATGTGTATGAATTTATATTTGTCCTAGTATACATAAATTTGCAATCTTTATTACACTAAGTTAAGCACTTGCTTCTGAAATGACTCATTAATATTGCATGCATGTGATAAAATCACTATAAATTTATATAAACAAGAATAATAGAACTTTTTATTGAAAACATACTTAAAGGAAAAATCACCAATTTATTATTTTTTAAATAGCATGGATCCGAATTTGGGAATACTAAGTTCAAAAAAAAATTGTATATAAAATATACATATAAAGTTTGAAATAACAATGAATTCTTAGGGAAAGTATCCTTGACATGTTCAACAATTTCCAAATTGTATCCTGCTGAATATTTCTCCATAAATTTGTTCCTAACAGTTTACTAATAAGTTCTTACAAAGAGAGATTTAGAAAAATTGGAAATAAAAGGAAAAAAGCATACAGGAAAGAATCTGAATTGAAATAAACATGGGGTTTTAGACAATTACAAGATTTGTAAAACTAAATAGTATATATGAATGATATGAAAAATGGTTAGTAATATATAAAAGGGTATCATAAAAGAGTGAAAATATAGAAATTCATAGTAAGGCATGAAATAAATGATAGAAAAGCATAAACTGTTATCAATAAATGAAATTAGCATATAGACAAAGAAGAAATTAAGTATCAACATAGAAGACAAGAGGAAGAATACGAACGAATTCAAGAGAAAGTTTAAAACTAGAGTAACAAAGGCAGAAACAAAACCGGATAAGAACAATCACAGAAGGTGAAAAATTAAGAAGAATATAACCATTTATTTAAAAAGTGGATAAATTAAAAGAAAAATCAATATATGATAGTTTAAAATATTTTAAGTGAAAGAAAAAGTAAATAATACTCATAAAATGATGTAACCTACAGATGAAAAGAATAAAAGGGAGAAAATAGCAGAATAGAAGAATGGCAGTAAAGAGAAATGAGAGAAGTAGAACATATAACAAATGCTAAGAAAAATAAAAGAGTATAGGCTTAGGAAGAAGGAGAGAAAAACTTAAATTTAAGTAAAGGCAATGCATTTTTTAAGCCTTCCCCATGACTCAGATGGTAAAGAATTGGAGTGCACTGCAGGAGACCTGACTTTGATCTCTGGGTCAAATAGATTCCCAGGAGAAGGAAATGACTACCCATTCCAGTATTCTTGCCTGGAAAATTCCATAGACACAGGAGATGGCAGGCTATAGTCCTTAGGATCTCAGAGTTGGACACAACTGAACAATTAACATACACACAATCTATTGAATAATAACAAGAATTTCAAAACCAGAAAGGATTGGGGAAAGTCAGTTATTGCATAGAACAGCCAGTTTTCTCCCTTCATACAAGAGTTGCAGACAAGGTCGGGACTTACTGAATCTGAACCCAGGGTGCTCAGGAGATGCCTCTGATGGTTGCAGGTTTGTGCCTGGATCCAGATTTATAGAAAGCACAGGACATTTCATCCCCATGGAGAGTAAACCCCTTAGAGTGCAGTGAACTTTCTGATTTGTCCAGAGAATAGCAAATTGCTCTCTTTGTTGCAAAGTGTTCTCTTGAAGAGTTTTAATTAAAGTCACCACGAGATCACCAATCTCTTCCTAATTTCTTTATGATGTTTTTCTACAGAGTTCTACAACAGCAGATGCAAAGTAAATCGGAAATATTAGTTACTTTCAGTTTCTAGATCCCAAAAGGAATTTTTATTTCACTGTTCGAAATATAGCATTCCAGAGCGTAATTTCTATTTTCTGAGGCTTTTGTTGAGTCTGGAGCATATTAGTCTCCATTAATTAAAAATAAAAATATTAATGGATAACCAAGAAAAATCTACTCTATAGCACATGGAACTCCACTTAATGTTCTGTACCAGCCTGGATGGGAGAGGGGCTTGGGAGAGAATCGATACATGTATACGCATGGCCAAGTCCCTTCACTACTCACTGGAAGCTATTACAAAATTATCAATTGGCTATACCCCAATAAAAATGGTTTTGGTGTAAAAAATAAGAAGAAAAATTTTAAGGGTCAGGGATTAATAAGCTTAAAATGAATTTTAATTAAATACCTAATATATAGCAAATGCTATAATAAATATACTTGATAATTTCAGAAATTTTATCTTTTGATTTTATCTTTTTGTGACTAATTAAAAATTAGCTACAGAGGCATATATCAAGGATTTTTGTAAGTCATTTCACATGAATACCTGGGCTGAGACAAAGCGTGGCTCATTTATAGAAAAATATCACTGTAATATATTTTTAGAGAAATAAATTCAACATCCTGAATATTGACTTTTTAGTCATTAAAACAATATTTCAGGTTACAGAAATTCTAACTTCTAGATATCTACTCTAAACTTTATTTACAACTTTGGAATGTATTTCTGTTTTGCCATATACATGAATGAAGTATAGTATTTTGATGTGTATTATTATGCCTCTACTTCACATGACACACGTCATAATTTTTGTCATTCACCAGAAGAAGATCCCATCCCCAGAGTGGCAAAGGACCATCTGACTAAGTAAGTTCCTTTTTCAGATGCTTTAGACCATTTGTCTCATTTGTCCCTAATTTCAGTCTCAGAATAAGTTGTAGATCATTTCATAGGTCAGTCAACTCTATCCTTTACTTCTGCTCTGAAAATCACATTCATCTCCTCGCTTTACCCTGAAATCATAGCATTTCTTGCATCTCTAATAGTGGGATCTTTCACTCACAAGCCTCTTACTCCACTAGCCTTGTAGTTGGAAAGGCCTCTTTGATCCTTAGCATACTTGCAGATAATTCTCCATCATTCTATCTTGGAAGTACTTGTCCTCATTCTACAACATTCATAATTATCCTAGTAGAAATAACCTGCTGAACCATTGTCACTTTGGTCTTTAGTTCCTGACTTAGTGTGACCCTCCACAACTCAACTCCTATTATGTTTCTGGTGATTAGAAAATCCATGCAGATGATCTGGTCAATACCCACAGTCTCTCACATTTATGGTATTCTCACTTCCAAAATCTTGCCCCACCCAAGTCATCCACTTTTTCTCCTACTTGCATGGTAGAAGTTGTCTTTACCAATAATTGAAACTCATTCATTTCACTTTCAAGCATCTAATGCTCATACTATCAGATAATTCCAGCATTGTCTATATTCTCCAATGATTTCCAATAACTTAAAGCTTCGTTGTTGTTCAGTCACTGGATTACTACATTAAGACCTTTGCCTTTTAGGACTCTAGGTTTTCATGAAGAGAGAGCTCAGTACCATTAAACACTCATTTTACAAAGGGGGTTTCTAGTTAGTCATGAGACTCTGATTCACCATGAAGGGATTTAGTGCTTTTCTAGGTATGAGATGCAAGGATTGAGATCATAAAACATGTTCCTAAAAACATCTGCCTGTCCAAAGACCTGTCCCACCAGATCCTCTGGAGCACAGAGTGCTTCACTCCACCTTGAGCTCCCTCAGGGGGTCTTGAGAGTCAGCAGCTGTCACAGCACAGGGTTCAGTCTCCACGGTGGTGGATGGCAAATGCCCTTGTTGTTCAGTCATTGGCAATGTAATTGGCAAGTGTTATCACTTTCTCTTTGTTATGTCAGATGAGTTTTGCTGATGGTCTTTGCAATGAACTAAGTCTACCTCTGCAGGCAGATGGATAACCTGAAGTAGCTGAGTAATCTGAAGGCCATATTTAAAGGGGCTCATCTGGAAGGTTAGCTATCCTCTTTCTTTCCAGATGGCTGCATTGGCATGTAAAATCGAGAAAACATATTTAGAATCAGTATAAATTGTGACCCTTTTTTCTTTAGCCAATTGTAATATTCAGGTATGTGCAATGAGTTCATCAAGTTGTATGAACGAGCCTTGAGGATAGCCTGGGCCATAGTGATCTCACGAAGGGGCACAGTGGTTTATCCAAGTGTGTGTTTTCCTTTGCTATATGAAGCCTCTTACTCCACTAGCCTTGTAGTTGGAAAGGCCTCTTTGATCCTTAGCATACTTGCAGATAATTCTCCATCATTCTATCTTGGAAGTACTTGTCCTCATTCTACAACATTCATAATTATCCTAGTAGAAATAACCTGCTGAACCATTGTCACTTTGGTCTTTAGTTCCTGACTTAGTGTGACCCTCCACAACTCAACTCCTATTATGTTTCTGGTGATTAGAAAATCCATGCAGATGATCTGGTCAATACCCACAGTCTCTCACATTTATGGTATTCTCACTTCCAAAATCTTGCCCCACCCAAGTCATCCACTTTTTCTCCTACTTGCATGGTAGAAGTTGTCTTTACCAATAATTGAAACTCATTCATTTCACTTTCAAGCATCTAATGCTCATACTATCAGATAATTCCAGCATTGTCTATATTCTCCAATGATTTCCAATAACTTAAAGCTTCGTTGTTGTTCAGTCACTGGATTACTACATTAAGACCTTTGCCTTTTAGGACTCTAGGTTTTCATGAAGAGAGAGCTCAGTACCATTAAACACTCATTTTACAAAGGGGGTTTCTAGTTAGTCATGAGACTCTGATTCACCATGAAGGGATTTAGTGCTTTTCTAGGTATGAGATGCAAGGATTGAGATCATAAAACATGTTCCTAAAAACATCTGCCTGTCCAAAGACCTGTCCCACCAGATCCTCTGGAGCACAGAGTGCTTCACTCCACCTTGAGCTCCCTCAGAGGGTGTTGAGAGTCAGCAGCTGTCACAGCCCAGGGTTCAGTCTCCACAGTGGTGGATGGCAAATGCCCTTGTTGTTCAGTCATTGGCAATGTAATTGGCAAGTGTTATCACTTTCTCTTTGTTATGTCAGATGAGTTTTGCTGATGGTCTTTGCAATGAACTAAGTCTACCTCTGCAGGCAGATGGATAACCTGAAGTAGCTGAGTAATCTGAAGGCCATATTTAAAGGGGCTCATCTGGAAGGTTAGCTATCCTCTTTCTTTCCAGATGGCTGCATTGGCATGTAAAATCGAGAAAACATATTTAGAATCAGTATAAATTGTGACCCTTTTTTCTTTAGCCAATTGTAATATTCAGGTATGTGCAATGAGTTCATCAAGTTGTATGAACGAGCCTTGAGGGATAGCCTGGGCCATAGTGATCTCACGAAGGGGCACAGTGGTTTATCCAAGTGTGTGTTTTTCCTTTGCTATATGACTGCTTCCATCAGGAACCAAATCTTGTTAGCACTGGCCAAAGTTAGATCCCAGAGGCCCAGGTGGGCATTTAAGAAAATTTTCAGACCTCAAAACAGATATGAGTAAGACTTTTTCCCTGGCAATGGAGTTTCTGGATTTAGAATCCTGTAAACACACAAGGGTATCTGTGGATTTTCAAAAAATATTATTTGATATCTGAGAATTCTAGTCTGAAAGTCAGGCTGAAGCCAGTTTATTAAGTAAATCTAGTACCTGATGGACAGTTAAAACTTGAACAAGTGCTCCAAGGGCTAATTTAAGGGCCTCCTTAGTTAGGAGGGATAGTGCCCTAAGACAAGGTGTCTAGCCTTTCACAGTGAGATTCAACTGTTTGGAAAGATAGGGTACTGGCTCTGGAGTTTCCTCTAGTCTTTGGGTAGATACCCCTAAGGCAAAACACCCTTTTTTAAGAATAGAAATTTGGGATGGCTTGGAAGGGTTGGGCAATCCTAGAGCTGGAGCTCAGCAAAGGATATTTTTTTAAGGTGTCTATGGCCTTCTGTTGAGATGGCCCCTATTCAAGAGGTATTCGATCATCTCTGCCTTTTAGGGCGTCATATATGGGATGGGCAATGACACCATAGCTGGGTATTCAAATCCTACAATAACCAGTTGATTCCAGGAATGCAGACAGCAGCTTATTGGTAGTGGGAGTCCTTGGTCAGATAGAGTCTTTATATGGTCTTCAGAAAGGCTGCATCTGCTAGGTGTCAGTATCATTTTGAGATAGGAAATCTCTGGTTGTGCTAGTTGAGCCTTAGATTTGGATACCTGATAGCCCCACTCTTCTAGGAAATTAAGGCTCTAAAAGGAATACTGTATGAAAGTTTCCCCTTGAATATTGTAAATCTTGGACTAGCACCTGTTCAAAGAGGTGGAGGCCATCTCTAAAGCTCTGGGGCAGAACAGTCCAACTCAGCTGTTGAGGATAGTAGGAAAATTAGAGAGCTTGGTGTCCCAAGGTCGTAACTGGCAGTCTGGCTTATGATCCAGCACCACATGAGAGATAGGAAGGATGTCTTCCACATGTACCCAACTAAGAATAGTCTTCCTTGATAGGGGTTTCTCACGAAGGGGCACAGTGGTTTATCCAAGTGTGTGTTTTTCCTTTGCTATATGACTGCTTCCATCAGGAACCAAATCTTGTTAGCACTGGCCAAAGTTAGATCCCAGAGGCCCAGGTGGGCATTTAAGAAAATTTTCAGACCTCAAAACAGATATGAGTAAGACTTTTTCCCTGGCAATGGAGTTTCTGGATTTAGAATCCTGTAAACACACAAGGGTATCTGTGGATTTTCAAAAAATATTATTTGATATCTGAGAATTCTAGTCTGAAAGTCAGGCTGAAGCCAGTTTATTAAGTAAATCTAGTACCTGATGGACAGTTAAAACTTGAACAAGTGCTCCAAGGGCTAATTTAAGGGCCTCCTTAGTTAGGAGGGATAGTGCCCTAAGACAAGGTGTCTAGCCTTTCACAGTGAGATTCAACTGTTTGGAAAGATAGGGTACTGGCTCTGGAGTTTCCTCTAGTCTTTGGGTAGATACCCCTAAGGCAAAACACCCTTTTTTAAGAATAGAAATTTGGGATGGCTTGGAAGGGTTGGGCAATCCTAGAGCTGGAGCTCAGCAAAGGATATTTTTTTAAGGTGTCTATGGCCTTCTGTTGAGATGGCCCCTATTCAAGAGGTATTCGATCATCTCTGCCTTTTAGGGCGTCATATATGGGATGGGCAATGACACCATAGCTGGGTATTCAAATCCTACAATAACCAGTTGATTCCAGGAATGCAGACAGCAGCTTATTGGTAGTGGGAGTCCTTGGTCAGATAGAGTCTTTATATGGTCTTCAGAAAGGCTGCATCTGCTAGGTGTCAGTATCATTTTGAGATAGGAAATCTCTGGTTGTGCTAGTTGAGCCTTAGATTTGGATACCTGATAGCCCCACTCTTCTAGGAAATTAAGGCTCTAAAAGGAATACTGTATGAAAGTTTCCCCTTGAATATTGTAAATCTTGGACTAGCACCTGTTCAAAGAGGTGGAGGCCATCTCTAAAGCTCTGGGGCAGAACAGTCCAACTCAGCTGTTGAGGATAGTAGGAAAATTAGAGAGCTTGGTGTCCCAAGGTCGTAACTGGCAGTCTGGCTTATGATCCAGCACCACATGAGAGATAGGAAGGATGTCTTCCACATGTACCCAACTAAGAATATCCCAGGTATCTGGTGGCCAGTTGGGGTCTGAGGTGTTCCTTAGTCTGATGGGAAATTAGGGGTTCATCTGAATACTGGATAATGGCTCAAAGAGGTAAATTCAGACTAAATACCAGCTGGACAGGGAGGAGTTCAGGAACAAGAGTCTCCTGGACCAACAGAGGATTAAGAGAGAAAGTAGAAATTGAGAAATGAGCAGGTCCTTTGTGCCCATGCAAAGGAGAGGAGAGATGGACATCTGAAGAGACAAGATCTCTCACAGAAAAACCAAGCCATGGCACCAAAATATTAGTTGAGGAGAGGCTGGAGACCCATCTTCCTGTGGCCCTAGGTTTTTGGTAAGGATGCAAGAAAGAATCTAAGGGTTTACCCATTGTAAGAAACTGTATTAATGATAAGGAAAGAAAGAAAAGAGAGAACAGAAATAGGTGGACCATGCCAAGGAAGGCAATGGCCTCGGAGGGTTGGAATATAAAGCTTTTAAGGCAAGGTGATTTGCATAATCCAGGGGGTCATTGATTAACAGGCTTGATTGACAACTGAAACTTAAATAACAAGATGCTCTACCATGGTGTCCTTCCCATAATTCACTATTATAATTAGATGTATGTATTCATGAAACATTTATGAGCAGTTAATGAATCCAGTGGCTACCAAAGATTACTTTAGTACATGAAAGTGTGAGGTGTGCACCTGTGCCAGATTAGGGTAAGTCCCGCCAGTCAGTCTGGGAGGGTTTTTCTGATTCCTTGATAATTTTGGAGTACTGATAGGGGCATATTTGGTGCAGGGCTGGTAAATTGCTTGGTGGGACTAAGTTGCCATTGGATGTTTAGCTGAAGGGGCTGTCTTTCATTGTTCTCATCTAATTTCCTGTGTAACATCATAAGCATCATCAGGGCCATTGTTCATAAAGTTAAGGCTCTAAAAGGAATACTGTATGAAAGTTTCCCCTTGAATATTGTAAATCTTGGATTCGCACCTGTTCAAAGAGGTGGAGGCCATCTCTAAAGCTCTGGGGCAGAACAGTCCAACTCAGCTGTTGAGGATAGTAGGAAAATTAGAGAGCTTGGTGTCCCAAGGTCGTAACTGGCAGTCTGGCTTATGATCCAGCACCACATGAGAGATAGGAAGGATGTCTTCCACATGTACCCAACTAAGAATATCCCAGGTATCTGGTGGCCAGTTGGGGTCTGAGGTGTTCCTTAGTCTGATGGGAAATTAGGGGTTCATCTGAATACTGGATAATGGCTCAAAGAGGTAAATTCAGACTAAATACCAGCTGGACAGGGAGGAGTTCAGGAACAAGAGTCTCCTGGACCAACAGAGGATTAAGAGAGAAAGTAGAAATTGAGAAATGAGCAGGTCCTTTGTGCCCATGCAAAGGAGAGGAGAGATGGACATCTGAAGAGACAAGATCTCTCACAGAAAAACCAAGCCATGGCACCAAAATATTAGTTGAGGAGAGGCTGGAGACCCATCTTCCTGTGGCCCTAGGTTTTTGGTAAGGATGCAAGAAAGAATCTAAGGGTTTACCCATTGTAAGAAACTGTATTAATGATAAGGAAAGAAAGAAAAGAGAGAACAGAAATAGGTGGACCATGCCAAGGAAGGCAATGGCCTCGGAGGGTTGGAATATAAAGCTTTTAAGGCAAGGTGATTTGCATAATCCAGGGGGTCATTGATTAACAGGCTTGATTGACAACTGAAACTTAAATAACAAGATGCTCTACCATGGTGTCCTTCCCATAATTCACTATTATAATTAGATGTATGTATTCATGAAACATTTATGAGCAGTTAATGAATCCAGTGGCTACCAAAGATTACTTTAGTACATGAAAGTGTGAGGTGTGCACCTGTGCCAGATTAGGGTAAGTCCCGCCAGTCAGTCTGGGAGGGTTTTTCTGATTCCTTGATAATTTTGGAGTACTGATAGGGGCATATTTGGTGCAGGGCTGGTAAATTGCTTGGTGGGACTAAGTTGCCATTGGATGTTTAGCTGAAGGGGCTGTCTTTCATTGTTCTCATCTAATTTCCTGTGTAACATCATAAGCATCATCAGGGCCATTGTTCATGATAAAAACTCTCTAAAATTTTCAAATATAGAAAGTTCTCCAGCTCAAATGATGCATTGCCTGGTCATTAATGAATAGGATCCCCAACTTATTTATTCCAGTATATAGTTTTTATATTTATTCCAATAGTGACTCAAACAAAACATTTTATGGGAAGATGCAGAGGTTAATATCAAGATTTATAATATATCTTTACCATAGATGGAAGCAGTATCTCAAGAGTGAGTGAAGATGATACAGCTTCCACAATCCAAGAGCTCACTCTCAGTGTAGCATAAGACAGTGAAGACTTTCTCTTCACAAATAGGATGGATGCTATAGTAAAATGACGTCTTTAATCTTCCTGAAATTGTAAGCTGCCTCTAGTTATGAATCAAGTAGTCTGTGATGCCAGGAAGGTGCTACAGGAATGATTTTCCAACACTAACAAAGCAATTAAGTTTGAGACAACAAAGGGTCGTAAAAACTAGGACCCCTTATGACAAATTCCCCTGGAAACTGACATACCCAAACAGTTCTGTTTCCACAGTTGTGCCTTAGGACCCCAGCCTATTTGACTGGCCACCAAAGGCACCCTAAAATGTGCACCTTCTGGGTGGTGGAGACCAGGAAAAAAAACCTCACTTATGACAACAAGCCCTCAGGACAAAAAAATAAACCAAAGGAAAAATCTTAACTAGTTTTTTCATAGGGAACCCATAGCAACGTCTGTCAAAATAGGTACTGATTGACAAAAACTGTGAATTCACCAGTCTGTGAGGCTGGCTTGCACAGTGAGTTTATAAGGACCTCTGCCTGCTGTTCTGCCCTGTGGCTCTTCATCTTTAGGGTAAATGTCACAAGGACAGAGACAAACAGTAATAGTGACCATTGCTGGGAGCAAAGGATCAATAAAAATGAAGATCAGTCAAATGCCAAACGTTGAACAGAGTTGCTTTGTGAAAGGAGAATGTTCCACACATATTTTCACCTATAATCTAAATTTAGAAAGAGCAACCCAGGACTCTCACCACTGGCACTGCCCCTGGATCCCGCAAACAGAGAGCTCTGAGGCTAATACGGTAAGAACATTTACCTTCTGTTTGCCTAAGTTAGAGGTCCTAGGATCTCTCAGCTACAGCATCAGGAGAAAAGGACCACGGGTTTTTTGCTAACAAAATGGTTTGCCTCAATCTCTGCAGTTTTTTTCACTTATGTAGCAATTAGTAATAAATTGACACATGGCAGATTAATAGGGGAGAAATAATTTTATTCATAAATACAGAGGTCCTATAGGGATATGATCCTTGCAATGACAAAAGCAGGATTTTAAAATAATCATTTTATACAAAGAAACAAGTATGTATGAAAAGATCAGAACTCAGAGGGATTTATGGAAACTAAAGTTACAAGATTTGTGTAGAGAGCTATCTTAGTCTGAACTCTTTCCATCCTCCTAGTGTACAAAGAACACCTCTTAGAAGATTTATTTCTTGTTTTCAGGAGGAAGAAAGGGGGTAACAGAGTGTTTTTATAAAATATCATTTGTTTCATTAGCTCTTTCTCAAGTAACTTTAATTCAAAATATAATATGCCATTTGCAGCATATCTTGGATTATCTTGTTCTAAACACCAACAGCAGCATCCAAATTATCTTACATATTTTTTTTTGAGAATCATTGTAAAAAAGGTAAAGGAATGTGTAATCCATATGCACCATCTTGAATATATTTTATTTCATGAGCCTCGTTCTTTTAAATTTGTATGTTCAGTAAGTGAGGGGATGGCTTGAAGAAACCACCAAAGTAAAATTTATCAGTGCTCTTGCTTTACTAAAGTTATGGGGAAAGAGACTCTAATCACACAGTCTCTTGTGATAGAGAATCCTATGACAGTTACAGGCCTCATAAGGAAATTTGTGGAAAGAGTTTTCTTATCTTTCCAAAGATACTATTCAGAAAAATGTCTCTGTTATCCTTCTTGACCAGCAGAAAAGGACAAATGGCTGGATAACAAGAAGAGAGAAAAATAGTGATGTTCACCAACCCTTTTATATGATATCTATAACTTACGTAAATGTTAAGGCAACCATTGATGGAGTAAAAGAAAACAAAGCAGCTGACCATTGTCAGGATCCTGATGGTGGCCTTGATTTCAGGAGAAGGTCGTGGGCAGAGGCTATTCCTGTGAACATGCTGAACTGTCTTGCAATGTGTGGACAGGAGCATCACCATGTACACACTGGTCCAGATCATAAGGAACACACACAGGAAATCTCGGACCATCATGAGTCCTAGGAAAGCAGCTTTTTCAAGCCTATCACCTTCTCTTCCACTACAGTATATTTGAGAATATACATGCCCAACTGAAGTGGTATTGTAGGGAGCTGTAGAAGTTATAATGAGCCGAAAGTAGATCACCATGTTCACAATCCAGAAAAAAATGAAAGCAGGAAAAATGGATGTGGAGATTTTGGGTTTCAGCCATGCCCACCTAGAGTTGCTTGGAGTGATAATTATAGCTTGAAACATACTCAAGAAAGATGTTGTGCAGAGGGAAAGGCCCCGGGTGACTCTATACATGTACAGCACTGCCTTACAACCTATGTCATCTAGAAAATTTACGATTCCAAATGAACTAATTATTTCTGGAATCGCACTAAAAAGAACTGTCATGACATTAGCTAAAGTTAAATGAGTAAATATAAAATCTATAGGTTTCTTTGTGTGGGACTGAAATAAAAAGCTGTTGATATAGAATGCAAGCAGCAATGCATTTCCAACAAAACCAATCCCAAATTGGGAGAGAAACAATGTTCCCAAAACAGTATTACTTATAACTATAGTTTTCATTGGCCTATTATGCTGTGGGTAGACTCTTCCAAAGAATAAAGAGAAGCCAAAAATTATTTGTAAGTTTGATAGAACTAATGAGTTATATGGAAAGTAGATTGTAAAGGACAGGAAGCCTGGCACACTGCAGTCCATGGGTCGCAAAGAGTTGGACCTGACTTAGCGACTGAACAACAACAGTAACAACATGGGAAGTCCACAATGTGTGATCACTCTCTGCAGTAGGATGTGCAGATGCTCTGTAATGTTGTTCAGGAAATTAAGAGTTAGACACAGAGACATATGCCAAGGTTTATTTGAAGTTACTTCAGAAGAATACTAGGGTCAAGATAATGCATGCCTTACTTATAAAAAAATTTTTCTGTAATCTATTTTCTGAGAAATACATTGAGTATCCTGAAGGAAAACATTTTATTAAAAACATCATTTTAGATTTATAGAGTCAAGTTCTGCATATATACTCTGATCTTCATTTGAAAATTGATACACTTCTATCTTCTGTTTTAAATCTCATAAATGTATTAAGGTATTTTAATGCCTGTCTTACATTTTTACTGCACATGACGCACATTATGGCTACTGTCATTAACTAGATAGTCCCATCCTCAGATTCACACCAGACCCTCTGGATCTGACATTTCTTCTCTGGATCCTTCCACTTATTTTTCCTCAATTGCAATGGATAAATAGATGAGCTCACAGATCAGTTCATGGCATCCTCCATCTCTGTCCAGGATACTCCCTTTATTTCCTTGTTCTACCATGAATTCACAGCTTCTCATGCAATTATAACATGTAGTGGACTATTTTTCTCTCATGTCCCTTAAATCACAAGGCTTGTAGGTGAGAATATCCTCTTTGATCTCCAGCAAACTTGAAGATAATTCTCCATCACTTCAGCTTTGCAATACTTTTTATCAGTGTATCACATCCATCTCTCTCCTTGTGGAAATAATTTGCCGACCTTAAGTCTGTAGCTCTGAACCCACTGTTACACTCTCTAACTCAACTCCTGTCTTATTGTTAATGATTGTAGCATATATGCATATGATCTAGCCAGTACCACCAGCCTCTCACATTTATGGTCTCCTCCCTTTCACCTACATCATCTGCTCCCTCTCTTGCTCATATATTAGAGATTATTATTATCAACTATTGTAAACTCATTATTTTCACCACCAAGCAATTCATTCTTCTATTACCAGCTATTTTTGGTTTACTCTATCTTATTCTGCAAATTCAAAATTAATTCGACATCATGAAAGTCTGGGAAACATTGGTATTGTTGTTCTCCATAATCCTCTCTCTACTCATTACTTAAACTTGCATAACCTTGTTTTATAAATATCCTCAGAAAAACATTGTTGATCCCATTATTTTTCCCAACTAAATAGTCCTTACCACCTCATATAAACTTAGCATTTTACCTAGTTAATCATCTACTTTCAGATAAACAAGTCTAAAGAAAATCACAAAACCGTGTTGACAGAACTTGCAACAAAATCTTTACCACTAACTTCCAATGAGATTTGATATACTCTGATCTTCATTTGAAAATTGATACACTTCTAGTTTTAAATCTCATAAATGTATTAAGGTATTTTAATGCCTGTCTTACATTTTTACTGCACATGACGCACATTATGGCTACTGTCATTAACTAGATAGTCCCATCCTCAGATTCACACCAGACCCTCTGGATCTGACATTTCTTCTCTGGATCCTTCCACTTATTTTTCCTCAATTGCAATGGATAAATAGATGAGCTCACAGATCAGTTCATGGCATCCTCCATCTCTGTCCAGGATACTCCCTTTATTTCCTTGTTCTACCATGAATTCACAGCTTCTCATGCAATTATAACATGTAGTGGACTATTTTTCTCTCATGTCCCTTAAATCACAAGGCTTGTAGGTGAGAATATCCTCTTTGATCTCCAGCAAACTTGAAGATAATTCTCCATCACTTCAGCTTTGCAATACTTTTTATCAGTGTATCACATCCATCTCTCTCCTTGTGGAAATAATTTGCCGACCTTAAGTCTGTAGCTCTGAACCCACTGTTACACTCTCTAACTCAACTCCTGTCTTATTGTTAATGATTGTAGCATATATGCATATGATCTAGCCAGTACCACCAGCCTCTCACATTTATGGTCTCCTCCCTTTCACCTACATCATCTGCTCCCTCTCTTGCTCATATATTAGAGATTATTATTATCAACTATTGTAAACTCATTATTTTCACCACCAAGCAATTCATTCTTCTATTACCAGCTATTTTTGGTTTACTCTATCTTATTCTGCAAATTCAAAATTAATTCGACATCATGAAAGTCTGGGAAACATTGGTATTGTTGTTCTCCATAATCCTCTCTCTACTCATTACTTAAACTTGCATAACCTTGTTTTATAAATATCCTCAGAAAAACATTGTTGATCCCATTATTTTTCCCAACTAAATAGTCCTTACCACCTCATATAAACTTAGCATTTTACCTAGTTAATCATCTACTTTCAGATAAACAAGTCTAAAGAAAATCACAAAACCGTGTTGACAGAACTTGCAACAAAATCTTTACCACTAACTTCCAATGAGATTTTTTTTCTGGCCAGAAACTGCACATGACCATTTCTGTAAATAAAAAAGATACATTAGTTTATATTTAATATTCATTTATAATAAAAAGCAAAACCTCATTATATAACCATAAATGAGATTTTTAACTATATGCAAGATAGTTACTGGAAGTACAGGACAAACATATAAATTTAAAAACCAAGTATTTTATAAACCTCTTAAAGATAAGAACCATAACATGTCAGCATTTTATATTGCATTTTAGCTCCTAACCTATGTAATAAAGAACAATAACAACACAAATGGATATGCATTCTGAAAACCAAACCAAAAAATAAGTGATTGTCATTATTCACTGATGATAAGTTGGTCTACACTGAAAATAATGTTTGATGTCTAGAGTATATATAATAGATAACAGAAATTATTACTTAAAAAAATGTATTAGTCAAGATAATTTTAGAAAATATAAGATTCATAAAAATAAATTGTTCTATGAGTAACCTTAAACTTTGTAGTAATTTCTTGAATTAATTGACATAAATCAATTGAAAATAGTTAACTAAGACAGACTTAAGTAGCAATATATACAGTACTCAGAAATCAGAAGGTCCAGTTACCATAGTCAATTCTCACCATTATTTAAACTATAATGCAATTTTCAACAAAATCCAAAACACTTTCTTACCCTAAACTTGACAAGCTATTTCTATAAAAACTATAACCTCAGAAGATTACTAAAGGGTAACACATGAGTAAGAAAAATAAGGCAGTCTATGGGAAGAATATTTAAAATAAATGAGGAAATAAGTAGGTGAGGTGAAAGGCAAACAAATGAGAAAAAATCTAAATCAAGAGTCGAGGGAGTGGGGATATACATATGACTAATCTGGAATTATCCGTATCTGTAAATGACAAAACTCTGTAAAAATAAGAGAGGCATGGGGGTGCTTCCTAGTGGTCTAGTGGATGACTACCTTGCATAACCTTGTTTTATAAATATCCTCAGAAAAACATTGTTGATCCCATTATTTTTCCCAACTAAATAGTCCTTACCACCTCATATAAACTTAGCATTTTACCTAGTTAATCATCTACTTTCAGATAAACAAGTCTAAAGAAAATCACAAAACCGTGTTGACAGAACTTGCAACAAAATCTTTACCACTAACTTCCAATGAGATTTTTTTTCTGGCCAGAAACTGCACATGACCATTTCTGTAAATAAAAAAGATACATTAGTTTATATTTAATATTCATTTATAATAAAAAGCAAAACCTCATTATATAACCATAAATGAGATTTTTAACTATATGCAAGATAGTTACTGGAAGTACAGGACAAACATATAAATTTAAAAACCAAGTATTTTATAAACCTCTTAAAGATAAGAACCATAACATGTCAGCATTTTATATTGCATTTTAGCTCCTAACCTATGTAATAAAGAACAATAACAACACAAATGGATATGCATTCTGAAAACCAAACCAAAAAATAAGTGATTGTCATTATTCACTGATGATAAGTTGGTCTACACTGAAAATAATGTTTGATGTCTAGAGTATATATAATAGATAACAGAAATTATTACTTAAAAAAATGTATTAGTCAAGATAATTTTAGAAAATATAAGATTCATAAAAATAAATTGTTCTATGAGTAACCTTAAACTTTGTAGTAATTTCTTGAATTAATTGACATAAATCAATTGAAAATAGTTAACTAAGACAGACTTAAGTAGCAATATATACAGTACTCAGAAATCAGAAGGTCCAGTTACCATAGTCAATTCTCACCATTATTTAAACTATAATGCAATTTTCAACAAAATCCAAAACACTTTCTTACCCTAAACTTGACAAGCTATTTCTATAAAAACTATAACCTCAGAAGATTACTAAAGGGTAACACATGAGTAAGAAAAATAAGGCAGTCTATGGGAAGAATATTTAAAATAAATGAGGAAATAAGTAGGTGAGGTGAAAGGCAAACAAATGAGAAAAAATCTAAATCAAGAGTCGAGGGAGTGGGGATATACATATGACTAATCTGGAATTATCCGTATCTGTAAATGACAAAACTCTGTAAAAATAAGAGAGGCATGGGGGGTGCTTCCCTAGTGGTCTAGTGGATAGAGAGTCTACCTTGCAGTGCAAGGGGCACCACTTCGATCCCTGGCCCAGGAGGATCCCACGTACCGTGGAGTGGTTGGACCGGTGTGTCCAATTATGAGCCAGCACTGTGGAGTGCATGAGCCCAGGGCCGGTGCTCTGCAATGGGAGAGGCCACTGCTGTGGGAGTCCCATGCATGAGAGAGAATAAAGATGGATGAAAATGAATAAATAAAAATACCAATAAAGGAGGTCAAACTTTAAAAATAAAAATTGAACAGGAGAGAGAGAGAGACAGAGGGCTTCCCTGGTGGCTGGATGGCAGAGAATTCGCCTCCCAGTGCAGAAGGCACAGGTTTGATCCCTGATACTGGAAGATCCCACGTACCTTGGAGCAACTAAGTCTCTGCTCCACAACTATTGAGCCTGTGCTCTAGAGTCCTGGAACTGCAGTTACTGAACTCACATGCCACAGGTACTGAACTACGAGCTCCCTAGAGCCATGCTCCAAAACAAGAGAAACCATCACAATGTGAAGCCTGTGGACAGCAAAGAAGAGTAACCCACCCCTCCATACCCAACTGCTTACAGCAACTGGAGAAAAGCCATACAGCAATGAAAAACCAGTACAGCCATAAATGAATAAACATTTTTTAAATATCAGCAGACAAAGTATAATCAAAGTGGAAAAGTAAAGAGACGGAGAGTAATTAAAAGGTTCAAGTGAAACTCGAAATAGAGTAGAAGAAGGATGATGGCACTTACACCCCAGCTGGGATATCACCTAAAAAGGATGAGTGTGAAAAGGAGAAAAATGGAAAAGATAAGTAAGAAGACAAGCCATGCAAATTAAAAAGGCACAGATAACAAGAAAGGATTGGTAAAAAGTAGGAATAAGAAGTAAAATTTGGTAAAAATGGGAACAAGAAGGAAAAAAAAGGGAAATATATGATATACTGTCAGAATAAATTATAAGACATGAAATGGTAGCAAAGCAAGAAAAAAAAATTACCAGAAACACTCATTTTCTAAGTAAGAATCTGATATGAGAATATTTAGGTAAGATTATAGGAGTGCAATCTGATGAGATTTACCAGAGTAAATATGATTATTTGAAACTAAAGGCATCTGGGTTTCAAAAATTGCATAAGAGGGCCTCCCTGATAGCTCAATGGTGAAGAGTTTGCCTGCCCCTGCCAATGCAGCAGAAAAGGGTCAGTCCCTCCGATAGGTCATGAGCCCAGGGCCGGTGCTCTGCAATGGGAGAGGCCACTGCTGTGGGAGTCCCATGCATGAGAGAGAATAAAGATGGATGAAAATGAATAAATAAAAATACCAATAAAGGAGGTCAAACTTTAAAAATAAAAATTGAACAGGAGAGAGAGAGAGACAGAGGGCTTCCCTGGTGGCTGGATGGCAGAGAATTCGCCTCCCAGTGCAGAAGGCACAGGTTTGATCCCTGATACTGGAAGATCCCACGTACCTTGGAGCAACTAAGTCTCTGCTCCACAACTATTGAGCCTGTGCTCTAGAGTCCTGGAACTGCAGTTACTGAACTCACATGCCACAGGTACTGAACTACGAGCTCCCTAGAGCCATGCTCCAAAACAAGAGAAACCATCACAATGTGAAGCCTGTGGACAGCAAAGAAGAGTAACCCACCCCTCCATACCCAACTGCTTACAGCAACTGGAGAAAAGCCATACAGCAATGAAAAACCAGTACAGCCATAAATGAATAAACATTTTTTAAATATCAGCAGACAAAGTATAATCAAAGTGGAAAAGTAAAGAGACGGAGAGTAATTAAAAGGTTCAAGTGAAACTCGAAATAGAGTAGAAGAAGGATGATGGCACTTACACCCCAGCTGGGATATCACCTAAAAAGGATGAGTGTGAAAAGGAGAAAAATGGAAAAGATAAGTAAGAAGACAAGCCATGCAAATTAAAAAGGCACAGATAACAAGAAAGGATTGGTAAAAAGTAGGAATAAGAAGTAAAATTTGGTAAAAATGGGAACAAGAAGGAAAAAAAAGGGAAATATATGATATACTGTCAGAATAAATTATAAGACATGAAATGGTAGCAAAGCAAGAAAAAAAAATTACCAGAAACACTCATTTTCTAAGTAAGAATCTGATATGAGAATATTTAGGTAAGATTATAGGAGTGCAATCTGATGAGATTTACCAGAGTAAATATGATTATTTGAAACTAAAGGCATCTGGGTTTCAAAAATTGCATAAGAGGGCCTCCCTGATAGCTCAATGGTGAAGAGTTTGCCTGCCCCTGCCAATGCAGCAGACACAGGTTCAGTCCCTGATTGGGGAAGATCCCACATGCTGCGAAGCAACTAAGCCTGTGAACCACAACTATTGAACCTGTGCTCTAGAGCCTTGAAGCTGTAACTATTGAGCCCATGTGCCACAGCTATTGAAGCCCAGGTGCCCTAGAATTCCGGGTGCCCTAGAATTCCACAAGAGAAGTCACGGCAACAAGAAGCCTGCTCACCTCGACTAGAGAGTAGCTCCCTCTCCCTGCAACTAAGAGCCTGCAGCAGCAGTGAAAACACTTAGTAGTCAAAAAAGTTTTTAAAAATTTGAAAAACATTTTTTTTAAAAAAAGATGCATAAGAAAAGTCTTCCAGGAGTTTCCCTTACCTCCATAAAAGCAGAAATGCCTGGAATGAAACTGTTAAATTCCCTTCTCTGAGGCAGTGTTATGGCCATTAAAAGGATGGAAAATACCACTTGCACCTGTATAAAAATGATTAACACCAAGTTTATTTACCATTTTGCCCCTAGGAACCCAATCTCCTTTTCCCATACAAAGGAATTTGCCATATTTTTTGTTTAAAAAACCTTAATAAGAATAATATTTTGATATAGTATACAACAAAAAAACAGTCAAATCTTGTTACATTGCATATAGTAGACAAGAACATTGACAAAACAACACATGATAAACACAAAGAAATTTATATACAAACACATCAATAAAAGCCATAGTAGTAAAAATGTATTGGAAATGCACCTAGAAGAGTATGTTTAGAATTAGTTTACTAATAGGAACTTGGGAATACTTTCAATACAAATATATATATATACACATATATACAGAAATGTATATATAGTATATATAAACTTTGGAATGAATTGAAATTTTTACCATAAAGTCACTTTTTTAAACAAGTTTCAAACTGTATGCCACATGATATTGTTCCATAAAATTATATTAATGGCTCATTGATGAGATATTTCAAGTAGAAATTTTAAGAGTACTGTATGAAAGGAAAAATACAAAAAAGAAAAATAAAAATAATAAAATTTTTAATTTCAAAATATTAGAATAGATATGCTTAAGAGTTAACAATACATATGAATGATTAGAAAGCATTGTAGAGTGAAAAAATATAGAAAACTACCTTGAAGAAAGTAAAGAAATTATAGGCAGGAATAAAATATATACAATTAAGTAAAAGAATGAAAGATTAGAAGAAATGGAATATCAAAAATATAGAATAAGAGGAAAAACATGAATGAACTTAAGAGGAAATAAAATAATAGAATCTCAAAGGCAAACATACAAGGCAGAAATAAGACAATCACAGAATGTTGAAGATTAGGAAGATATAAACAGTTATCAACAGGTTGGTAAATTAAATATAAGACAAATATCAATGGAATAAATGAGCTGAAGATTATAATGAAAAATTAAATATCATTTATCAGAACACTAGAACTTACCGAGAAAGGGAAATGAGAGGGAGAAGACAGTAGAATAAAGGAGGAGATAAAAAGAGAAACAAGAGAAGAAGAAAAGAAAACAAATGACAAGAAAAAAGGGTAGAGAAATGTGGGTGTAGGAACCTAAAGAGAGGAAAATATTTTAGTAGAGGCAAAGTATTGAGCATAAGAAGAATTTCAAAGCTAAAAGAAATTGAGGAAATTAAGTTTTTTCCTCAAATTGGCTCTACTTTGTCCCTCATGCAAGAACTGCAGTCAGGGAGGCGACTTACTGAGTCTGAGCCCTCAGTGTTCAGGGGGCACTTTTGAGGAGCTGCAGCTGAATACAGTGTGTTCCTGGATTCAGAGTCATAGGAGGCAGAGCTTACTTCATTCCCATGGACTATAAACTGGTTTGTGCACCATGAACTTTCTGATTTGTCCAGAGGAATAGCAAATTACTCTCTTGGTTGCAAAGGGTTCTGTTGACAACTCTTAGAAGAGGTTTTAATTAAAGTTGCCACCTGAGGTCATAGATACTTATTCCTGATTTTTTATAAGTGATACTACAGAGATCTACAGCTGTAATGGAGAAGGTAAACACAGTTGCCAGAAACCAAATAGAGTTTTTACTTCTCTAAATGACAGAAATCCAGTGAGTAATTTCTTTCTCCTAAGGTACCTATGATTCATAATTTACATTTGAGCACTTATGTCTCCATTGGCTTAAGGAAAAGGGAATGTAAACATTGTGATCCAGGGTTAATAAACCAATATTAACTTTTTAATTGAATATCTAATGCATAGTAAGCGCATGATACAACTTGACACAATTTAAGCGATTTGATCTATGGCTTTTCTTTTTCTTTTTGGAATCTGGGAAAGTTATCCTATTACGTTCTGTAACAAAATAGCTTGAAAAAATATAAAGTTAAAATGCATGTAATTGCCAAGTTATTATATAAATGTTAACTTCATATTTCTTTGTAGAAAACTATCAATGGAACCAATGAGTTCTCATTTGGCTTGTGAATTGAAAACGTTTTGGTCCCATGCTGAGGCTGTGACTTACAGGGAAAGGAGAGCTTCTCATCATTACACACACAAACACTCATCCCTGGTATATCAGACCTGAAGGCAGTATCTGTCACTTGACATGTATCTACAGAGTGTCCAAGGTTTCCTGTCCAAGGTTTTAAATTCATTGGTCATTCACTTGACTAAATATCATCCATAAGCTGGCACTCTTCAGCTTTTGGCTAGGCATCAGTGAACAAGAGGCACAAATAATGCTTTGACTGCACTCATACTGTTGAGTGAAATGAGCTTAATACTTAGCCTTTTGGAAAGTAAGATAGGATGGCATGACTTGGCAGGGGCAAGAGGACTTGTACTTGGAATGGAGTGGTCACAAAGGGCCCTGTTTAAAAGGTGAGTTTTAACTACACACATGACTACTGGAAAAAAAGTAGTTTTGATTCTAGGGACTCTGTCAGCAAAGTAATATCTTTGCTTTTTAATGTGCTGTCTAGGTTGTCACGGCTTTCCTTCCAAGGAGCAAACCTCTTTTTAGGACGTGTGATTAATGCTTCTTCCAAAGAAAAGAAGAAGCAACAGTACCTGAAAGAAAAGTATGGGGAAAAATAGATGGGTGATAATTATGTTGCATTTAGCAGCTTGGAGGTTGAAGATATTCACAGAAGGGCAGTTCTGTAATGCTGCTGAAATCGGTTTAAAAGAGAAAGTAAGAAATAGAGACCTGAAGTAGAGACTATCATTCAGACAGGCTTTTCTGTATCGTAAAAAGTAACGTTTTGGGAAGGTACCTATTTAATTTACATTTGAGCACTTATGTCTTCATTGGCTTAAGGAAAAGGGAATGTAAACATTGTGATCCAGGGTTAATAAACCAATATTAACTTTTTAATTGAATATCTAATGCATAGTAAGCGCATGATACAACTTGACACAATTTAAGCGATTTGATCTATGGCTTTTCTTTTTCTTTTTGGAATCTGGGAAAGTTATCCTATTACGTTCTGTAACAAAATAGCTTGAAAAAATATAAAGTTAAAATGCATGTAATTGCCAAGTTATTATATAAATGTTAACTTCATATTTCTTTGTAGAAAACTATCAATGGAACCAATGAGTTCTCATTTGGCTTGTGAATTGAAAACGTTTTGGTCCCATGCTGAGGCTGTGACTTACAGGGAAAGGAGAGCTTCTCATCATTACACACACAAACACTCATCCCTGGTATATCAGACCTGAAGGCAGTATCTGTCACTTGACATGTATCTACAGAGTGTCCAAGGTTTCCTGTCCAAGGTTTTAAATTCATTGGTCATTCACTTGACTAAATATCATCCATAAGCTGGCACTCTTCAGCTTTTGGCTAGGCATCAGTGAACAAGAGGCACAAATAATGCTTTGACTGCACTCATACTGTTGAGTGAAATGAGCTTAATACTTAGCCTTTTGGAAAGTAAGATAGGATGGCATGACTTGGCAGGGGCAAGAGGACTTGTACTTGGAATGGAGTGGTCACAAAGGGCCCTGTTTAAAAGGTGAGTTTTAACTACACACATGACTACTGGAAAAAAAGTAGTTTTGATTCTAGGGACTCTGTCAGCAAAGTAATATCTTTGCTTTTTAATGTGCTGTCTAGGTTGTCACGGCTTTCCTTCCAAGGAGCAAACCTCTTTTTAGGACGTGTGATTAATGCTTCTTCCAAAGAAAAGAAGAAGCAACAGTACCTGAAAGAAAAGTATGGGGAAAAATAGATGGGTGATAATTATGTTGCATTTAGCAGCTTGGAGGTTGAAGATATTCACAGAAGGGCAGTTCTGTAATGCTGCTGAAATCGGTTTAAAAGAGAAAGTAAGAAATAGAGACCTGAAGTAGAGACTATCATTCAGACAGGCTTTTCTGTATCTGTAAAAGGAAGTAGACGTTTTGGGTGACATCTGGAGATAAAAGGGAATCTAGAAAGTACTTTTTGTAAAATTGGAAAGAAAGCCAGTTTAGGTAAAACCACATTGGTAATCTCATTGCTGTAGATACAGAAATGACAATGAGAGAATGGAGAAGCTACAGAACTGTCTCTTGAATAGAATACGTGGACTAGAGCAAAATTCGACTGAAGGAGTTGGCCTGCAACTGTCACAATAATGGAAAACGGTTTCATTCATCAAAGACAACAAGAGAATCACTTAATCACTCAGATTTAGGGAACAAAAGTAGGAAGAACTTTGGTAAAAATAGAAATACTCAATGGAAATTTTTAACAGATAAAAAGTGATGAATATGAAAATAAAGTATGTCAATTTCTGAAATGCAAATAAAAAGGTGCTGACTGCATAGTGTTATAGTATGTGATAACATTTGAAGAGAAGAAGTGTCTCAAAGCAATCATCTGAGCTACTTTCTCAAGATATAGAAAAGAAAGATCTAATTAAACTCTCTGCAATTGGAAGGTAGGTAATAAGGAAAATAATGACAAATCAATGACTTCTCAAATAGAGCAGAGAAAGAGAAACAAAAGCTCTGAAATAGTGAGAGGAAATAAAATTCCTAATTAAATAAAGAGACAGCAACTTATCAATGATTCAAACATTTTAATGAGCTCATTTTGATCCAAAGGAAGTGACTCAATATAGTAAATTCAGAATCACACTATAATTTTTAGAAAATAAAGATGTTGATTTTCAAATTCACAAGGAAAGGACTTTACTAAACGACAAATAGGAATTCTTTTTTTTATGTTGGCCTCTTTTATTGGTTTTTTATCTATTTATTTTCATCCATCTTTATTCTTCAGCCTGTGTGGGCCTCCCATTAAAGTGGTTTCTCTCTCGGTGCAGAGTAAGCTAAAAGAAGTAAAAAAAAGATAATTATGTTGCATTTAGCAGCTTGAGGTTGAAGATATTCACAGAAGGGCAGTTCTGTAATGCTGCTGAAATCGGTTTAAAAGAGAAAGTAAGAAATAGAGACCTGAAGTAGAGACTATCATTCAGACAGGCTTTTCTGTATCTGTAAAAGGAAGTAGACGTTTTGGGTGACATCTGGAGATAAAAGGGAATCTAGAAAGTACTTTTTGTAAAATTGGAAAGAAAGCCAGTTTAGGTAAAACCACATTGGTAATCTCATTGCTGTAGATACAGAAATGACAATGAGAGAATGGAGAAGCTACAGAACTGTCTCTTGAATAGAATACGTGGACTAGAGCAAAATTCGACTGAAGGAGTTGGCCTGCAACTGTCACAATAATGGAAAACGGTTTCATTCATCAAAGACAACAAGAGAATCACTTAATCACTCAGATTTAGGGAACAAAAGTAGGAAGAACTTTGGTAAAAATAGAAATACTCAATGGAAATTTTTAACAGATAAAAAGTGATGAATATGAAAATAAAGTATGTCAATTTCTGAAATGCAAATAAAAAGGTGCTGACTGCATAGTGTTATAGTATGTGATAACATTTGAAGAGAAGAAGTGTCTCAAAGCAATCATCTGAGCTACTTTCTCAAGATATAGAAAAGAAAGATCTAATTAAACTCTCTGCAATTGGAAGGTAGGTAATAAGGAAAATAATGACAAATCAATGACTTCTCAAATAGAGCAGAGAAAGAGAAACAAAAGCTCTGAAATAGTGAGAGGAAATAAAATTCCTAATTAAATAAAGAGACAGCAACTTATCAATGATTCAAACATTTTAATGAGCTCATTTTGATCCAAAGGAAGTGACTCAATATAGTAAATTCAGAATCACACTATAATTTTTAGAAAATAAAGATGTTGATTTTCAAATTCACAAGGAAAGGACTTTACTAAACGACAAATAGGAATTCTTTTTTTTATGTTGGCCTCTTTTATTGGTTTTTTATCTATTTATTTTCATCCATCTTTATTCTTCAGCCTGTGTGGGCCTCCCATTAAAGTGGTTTCTCTCTCGGTGCAGAGCACCAGCTCTGGGCACATGCGTTGCAGAGCACTGGCTCGTAATGGGACACGCCGGTCCGGCCGTTCTGAGGCATGTGGGATCGTCCCGGTCCAGGAATTGAACCGGTGCCTCTTGCACTACAAGGTGGACTTTTTACCCAATGGACAACCAGGAAAGTCCAGGAAATTTTTATAACTTTATTTTTATTTTCCTTTTACAAAGTTTGGATGTTTACTGCTATATGTAAACCAAAATCAGTCATAAGTATGCACTTGATGTCTCCCACTTGAACTTCCCTTCCATCTCCCTCCCCTTCCAACACCTCCAGGTTGTTGTGTAGCCCCTGTGTAAGGTCCCTTAGTCTTAACAACACATTCACATTGGTTGTCTCTTACATATGGTAATATAACTTTCCACGTCCTTAGGGAAATAGGAATTTTTATTGAGCTATAAAACATGAGAGAAGCATTAGGAAAAAATAATAAACGACAACAATATTCTCAAAAGCACTTAATTGCAAGGAAAAACTAACAAAAATCCACCTACAGATGCTCCAGAAACAAGGCCATGTTCATTTGGAAGCTCAGCATTTGATAACTTTGCCATTTTAAGTTACTAGAAAATGATAACTGAAAAGGATGAGGAAGGGGCTTCCCTGGTGGTCCAGTGGGTAAGGACACTGCCTTGCAGTGCAAGGGGCACCAGTTCGATCCCTGGCCTGGGAAGATCCCACGTGCCACGGAGCAGCTAGACTGATGTGAAAACTGGAGCTCTGGAGCATTGCAGTGCACAGATCAAAAACAGAGAAAGAGAACCCTCTGAAATAGTGAGAGGAAATAAAATTCCTAATTAAATAAAGAGACAGCAACTTATCAATGATTCAAACATTTTAATGAGCTCATTTTGATCCAAAGGAAGTGACTCAATATAGTAAATTCAGAATCACACTATAATTTTAGAAAATAAAGATGTTGATTTTCAAATTCACAAGGAAAGGACTTTACTAAACGACAAATAGGAATTCTTTTTTTTATGTTGGCCTCTTTTATTGGTTTTTTATCTATTTATTTTCATCCATCTTTATTCTTCAGCCTGTGTGGGCCTCCCATTAAAGTGGTTTCTCTCTCGGTGCAGAGCACCAGCTCTGGGCACATGCGTTGCAGAGCACTGGCTCGTAATGGGACACGCCGGTCCGGCCGTTCTGAGGCATGTGGGATCGTCCCGGTCCAGGAATTGAACCGGTGCCTCTTGCACTACAAGGTGGACTTTTTACCCAATGGACAACCAGGAAAGTCCAGGAAATTTTTATAACTTTATTTTTATTTTCCTTTTACAAAGTTTGGATGTTTACTGCTATATGTAAACCAAAATCAGTCATAAGTATGCACTTGATGTCTCCCACTTGAACTTCCCTTCCATCTCCCTCCCCTTCCAACACCTCCAGGTTGTTGTGTAGCCCCTGTGTAAGGTCCCTTAGTCTTAACAACACATTCACATTGGTTGTCTCTTACATATGGTAATATAACTTTCCACGTCCTTAGGGAAATAGGAATTTTTATTGAGCTATAAAACATGAGAGAAGCATTAGGAAAAAATAATAAACGACAACAATATTCTCAAAAGCACTTAATTGCAAGGAAAAACTAACAAAAATCCACCTACAGATGCTCCAGAAACAAGGCCATGTTCATTTGGAAGCTCAGCATTTGATAACTTTGCCATTTTAAGTTACTAGAAAATGATAACTTAAAAAGATGAGGAAAGGGCTTCCCTGGTGGTCCAGTGGGTAAGGACACTGCCTTGCAGTGCAAGGGGCACCAGTTCGATCCCTGGCCTGGGAAGATCCCACGTGCCACGGAGCAGCTAGACTGATGTGTCCAACTACGGAGCTGGAGCTCTGGAGCAGGTGTGCCCAGAGCCGGTGCTCTGCAACAATAGAGGCCACTGCAATGGGAGGCCCACACGGGCCAAAGAACAAAGATGGATGAAAATGGAGAAATTAAAGACCAATAGAAGTGGCCCACGCATCCCCCTCCTTCCCCATCTCACCCCCCAAAAGATAAATAAATAAATAAATGGGTTTTTTTAATTAAAAAAAAAAAAAGATGAAGAAAATATATTCCAGTTAGTTCAAATTTGGGCTACTTTCTGAGACATCCCTGGTGGTCTAGCGACTGGGATTCTGTGCTCTGAGTGCAGGGGGCTGGCTTTCATCCCTGGTAGGGAACTGCAGCCCATAACCTCAACTAAGGATTCCTCATGCTGCAACAAATATTAAAAATCTCCTGTGTCATAACTGAGGCCCATCCCAGTAAAAAGAAAATGAGTAAAGATTTTGCAAAAATTGAACAACCATAAAGAAATTGGCTACTATGTTCATTCAGAAAAAAAATTCTATTGTCAAATAAGTTTTTCATTAAAATCACATTTCAAATTAAAATCTCTAAAAAAATTTCACTGACACATGTGAAATGCAGTATACCTTCAAAAGATTTCCCAAATATGAAACTTTCCACTGTAAGCTGATAAATCAAAGCAAGAAAATAGAAACACTAGGTACAATAAAGGGTAGCTGGAAATAGGAATTTTTATTGAGCTATAACATGAGAGAAGCATTAGGAAAAATAATAAACGACAACAATATTCTCAAAAGCACTTAATTGCAAGGAAAAACTAACAAAAATCCACCTACAGATGCTCCAGAAACAAGGCCATGTTCATTTGGAAGCTCAGCATTTGATAACTTTGCCATTTTAAGTTACTAGAAAATGATAACTTAAAAAGATGAGGAAAGGGTTTCCCCTGGTGGTCCAGTGGGTAAGGACACTGCCTTGCAGTGCAAGGGGCACCAGTTCGATCCCTGGCCTGGGAAGATCCCACGTGCCACGGAGCAGCTAGACTGATGTGTCCAACTACGGAGCTGGAGCTCTGGAGCAGGTGTGCCCAGAGCCGGTGCTCTGCAACAATAGAGGCCACTGCAATGGGAGGCCCACACGGGCCAAAGAACAAAGATGGATGAAAATGGAGAAATTAAAGACCAATAGAAGTGGCCCACGCATCCCCCTCCTTCCCCATCTCACCCCCCAAAAGATAAATAAATAAATAAATGGGAATTTTTAATTAAAAAAAAAAAAAGATGAAGAAAATATATTCCAGTTAGTTCAAATTTGGGCTACTTTCTGAGACATCCCTGGTGGTCTAGCGACTGGGATTCTGTGCTCTGAGTGCAGGGGGCTGGCTTTCATCCCTGGTAGGGAACTGCAGCCCATAACCTCAACTAAGGATTCCTCATGCTGCAACAAATATTAAAAATCTCCTGTGTCATAACTGAGGCCCATCCCAGTAAAAAGAAAATGAGTAAAGATTTTGCAAAAATTGAACAACCATAAAGAAATTGGCTACTATGTTCATTCAGAAAAAAAATTCTATTGTCAAATAAGTTTTTCATTAAAATCACATTTCAAATTAAAATCTCTAAAAAAATTTCACTGACACATGTGAAATGCAGTATACCTTCAAAAGATTTCCCAAATATGAAACTTTCCACTGTAAGCTGATAAATCAAAGCAAGAAAATAGAAACACTAGGTACAATAAAGGGTAGCTGGAAATATCTGCAAATAGATATACAAAAATATTTTTCTGGGTATACAAATGAGTGAAGCAACAAACCTGTGCTTATTGCATACTTAAGGATAGAGGAAATGGCTAGACACATCAGAAAAAGCTTTTAGCAGACATTAATTGGAGATAGAAAATCTATCTGTAACTTATTTACTTGTTTGTGTATTTATTTTAACAGAAGAATAATTGCTTTACAGAATTCTGTTGGTTTCTGCTAAACATCAACATGAATCAGTTGTCCTTATACATATGTCCCCTCACAATTAATCCTCACTTCCACCTTCATCCCCAAATGGAAAAGAGATCTCCAATGGGAATATGCTGTATGACTCAGGGAATTCAATCAGGGGTCTATATTTACAACTTTTAATGGCTGTGTGCACTTGTACACAGAGACTTTGAAAAATAGAAAAGAAGGTTTTCCTGGTGGTTCAGTGGTAAAGACCCACCTTCCATGCAGGACACATGGGTTCAATCCCTGATCCAGGAAGATCCTGCATGCTGAGGAGCAACTAGGTCCAGGCACCACATCTACTGAGCCTAGGTTCTTGAGCCAGTGAGCCACAACTACTAAAACCTGGGTGCCCTAGAGCCCATGCTCTACAACAAGAGAAGCCCAGATCTCTGCACACTGCAACTACAAACAGTAGCCTCCCTTGTCACAAGAGAAAACCCAGTATAGCCTGTATAGCAACTAAGATCCGGTACAGCCAAAAATAAATAAATTTTTAAAACAAAACAAAACATTAAAAAGAGAGTGCTCTTCCAGAAAGAGGAAAAGGAGCCTTGAGGGTTTCCAATATATCGATGAATAAAAACTATTCTTTGAGTGGTATGTTTCAAAAGTCAAACATAATGGAGATTCTTATGACATAAAACCAGAGTGCCTCCTTCTCCTAGAATCTACTTGAGGCTTTAGACCTTTCAAAGAGTTCTTCTCAGGTCTTAGGAGAATAATGTAGCACTTTGGGGCAAAGATGCAGCCTAGCAGTCCAGCACTGGACACCAAGATGGAGAAGATCTCCACGGCCACCATGACCTTGCCCTTGGTGCTGTGGAAATATCTGCAAATAGATATACAAAAATATTTTTCTGGGTATACAAATGAGTGAAGCAACAAACCTGTGCTTATTGCATACTTAAGGATAGAGGAAATGGCTAGACACATCAGAAAAAGCTTTTAGCAGACATTAATTGGAGATAGAAAATCTATCTGTAACTTATTTACTTGTTTGTGTATTTATTTTAACAGAAGAATAATTGCTTTACAGAATTCTGTTGGTTTCTGCTAAACATCAACATGAATCAGTTGTCCTTATACATATGTCCCCTCACAATTAATCCTCACTTCCACCTTCATCCCCAAATGGAAAAGAGATCTCCAATGGGAATATGCTGTATGACTCAGGGAATTCAATCAGGGGTCTATATTTACAACTTTTAATGGCTGTGTGCACTTGTACACAGAGACTTTGAAAAATAGAAAAGAAGGTTTTCCTGGTGGTTCAGTGGTAAAGACCCACCTTCCATGCAGGACACATGGGTTCAATCCCTGATCCAGGAAGATCCTGCATGCTGAGGAGCAACTAGGTCCAGGCACCACATCTACTGAGCCTAGGTTCTTGAGCCAGTGAGCCACAACTACTAAAACCTGGGTGCCCTAGAGCCCATGCTCTACAACAAGAGAAGCCCAGATCTCTGCACACTGCAACTACAAACAGTAGCCTCCCTTGTCACAAGAGAAAACCCAGTATAGCCTGTATAGCAACTAAGATCCGGTACAGCCAAAAATAAATAAATTTTTAAAACAAAACAAAACATTAAAAAGAGAGTGCTCTTCCAGAAAGAGGAAAAGGAGCCTTGAGGGTTTCCAATATATCGATGAATAAAAACTATTCTTTGAGTGGTATGTTTCAAAAGTCAAACATAATGGAGATTCTTATGACATAAAACCAGAGTGCCTCCTTCTCCTAGAATCTACTTGAGGCTTTAGACCTTTCAAAGAGTTCTTCTCAGGTCTTAGGAGAATAATGTAGCACTTTGGGGCAAAGATGCAGCCTAGCAGTCCAGCACTGGACACCAAGATGGAGAAGATCTCCACGGCCACCATGACCTTGCCCTTGGTGCTGTGGTAGATGGGGAAGAAGGTGATCCAGACACTACAGAACACCAGCATGCTGAAGGTCAGGAACTTGGCTTCATTGAAGGTGTCAGGCAACTTCCTGGCCAGAAAAGCCAAGGAAAAGATTCCCAGGGTTAAGGAGCCCGGGTAGCCCAGGACGCAGTAGAAGGCAGTGACCGAACCCTTGTTGCACACAATGAGGAGCTCCTTGAGCTCAGAACGGGTGTCCATCTCAAGGAAAGGCAGAGAGGTTCCCAGCCACACTCCACAGAGAATCCCTTGGATCATGGAGCACAGGGGAACCACGTAGTTAGAAGCGCCTGTTTCCAGCAACTGCCTCATGGTTCTTCCTGGTTTTCTGGCCTTGAAGGCCAGGATCACGGTCAGGGTTTTGGCCAAAACAGTGGCAACAGCCACAGTGAACACAGCTCCAAACGTGATCTGTTGCAGGATGCAGGTGGCTGTGTTGGGACGGCCAATGAAGAGAAAGTAGCAGAGGAAACACAGGAAGAGGGCAACATGTAGCTGAGAGTCCAGTTGTTGGCCTTGACTATGGGAGTGTCTTGGTGCTTCACAAAGACCCACAACACCAGAGCTGTGATGACACAGAGGCACAGAGCCATGCAGGCCAGGGACATCCCCAGAGAATCCTCAAAGGCCAGGAAGGTCACCATTTTGGGGAGGCAATGATTTCTCTCCCTGTTTGGATACTCTTCATCTGGGCACTGGACACACCATGCTGCATCTGTGGAGAGAGCACACTCAGCATTTCTTCATTTCGACCACATTTCAGTAGGAGGTAAACAAAATCATTTCTTGTCCTTCTTTATACGTACGTTTTGCCTACTCATCCCTTATGATAGAATATTCAGAAGTGTTGTATAGGATGAGAACGTTGGAACTATCATATGTTCTTTCAGGAATGAACAATGCGGCAGCTGTTGCAAAAATAACTATGAGAGTTTCTCTAAAACTTAATCATTGAATGAACATCAGGGAGCAATGCCCATCTAGTGTGTTCTCTTTACATTTCAAGCCCACGAGTTGGAAAAATAATGTCTCTCCAGCATTACTTACAATTGCGAAAAAATGGAAAAAAAAACCATTGGATAATCAAACTGAGGCCTATACATACAATTCAGGAACACTCAGCCTTCAAAAACAATACATTTGTCTGACCTATGCTGGATTCTGCACAAATCTGGAAAGACTTATCCTGTAGAAAGAAGCCATACTCCAAAGGATAAATTGGGTTTAGTGGATGTGTGTGCGTGCTCAGTCACTTCAGTCCTGTCCAACTCTTTCTGACCCTGTGCACTGTAGCCTTCTACGCTCCTCTGCCCATGGGAATCTCCAGGCAGCAATACTGGAGTGGGTTGACATTTCCTTCTCCAAGAAAACTTCCCAAACCATAGATCAAACTCTCAGGTCTTAGGTCTCCTCCATTGGCAGGAGGGTTCTTTACCACTAGCACCACCTGGGAAGCCCTCATTTATAGATGTGTTAATGCTTTGAATAGTCAAAATTATAAACTCAGCAAGAGGAATGATGTTTACAGAACTGCTGGGAGAAAAAGCCAGTAAAATTCATGGTAACAGAGATAAAATTAGGACTGAGAGTTTTGTAGAGGAACAAAGGAAAATGTTTTACAGCAATAGGAATTTATGAATGTTACGTGATTGTACTCAGAAGAGTAAAAAGGGAAATTTTATATCACGTATATTTAACCACAAAAAAATGGAGAGATCAAAAAGTGAATAATTACATGAATTGAGAAATGCATCCCCAAGAATTCCTTTCCCAAAGCCCACAGTTCACTTTTCATTGTGAAATCGATAAAAGGCAGGATGACCACAGGTGATTGTCAAGTTTGATACCTGTGTCATTGGAAACGTGTCTGTCTGGGCAAAGTACACAGGTAAAGCAGCAAACAGGCCTCCTTTCTTGTGAAATTTTCCTGAAGCCTGAGCTGCACCTCTGGGTACACACAGATTTCGGCATCTGAAAGGAAAGATAGACAATCTTTGCCACATTATTGATTACCTGATATCAGAGAACATCTATATTTCTGACAAAAAATAAAAAGTCATTTTTATCACCAGGTCTCTTCTCCAGTCTGAGTCTTATCACATTTTCTAGAAATCTAAGTATGAGATACAAAGTGATTTTTCCACAATACTTATTTTGAAATACTAATACAAACCATACAAACCATTTTATGTGAAGAAAAATATTTTACTCTGCTTTCATATAGGCTAAATAGAGGATGTAGATTTAGGAAAAAGAACCTAACAGTGTGAAAGGTAGGCACAGTGTGAAATTGGCATCATGAACAATAAATTTAGGCTGGAAGAAACAAACTATGAGACAGTGGTATGAAAGTCAGGATTTGATTAATACAACTCATGGCTCTGGAGCAGGGACATCTTAGATTTCTAAAGTAATTCAAGTTATTTCTATGTGCAAACTGGTAAACAGTCACATAAGCATTCACTTAAAATTGCCCTTGAGTTTTCAAATGGGGGAAATAGTTTTTTGAGCTATAGTTGTTTGACCATGTTGCATTAGTTTCAGGTGTACAGCTAAGTTATTTTTGTACATATTTTACAGGGCTTTGCTGGTTATAGCTATATATAATCCCAAAACAGTCACAGCTATATCCCTGACTCATCCCACTTGAGTCCTCTGTTGCTTTTCCCCCTATCCCACCCCTACCAGGTTGACCTATAGCCCCCTCAAATGGGGGAAATTCTTTGAAAAGACTGAACAATGCTCTGTCATACTAGGATGATGATCAAGTAATACTCACATAATCAAGGCAATGTGTAAACAAGAGGAACCTACAGAAAAAAAAAAAACATTCTTGGGCTTTCCTGATGGTTCAGTGGGTGAAGAGTCCACCTTGCAGTGCAAGGGGCGCAGGTTCAATCCCTGGCCTGGGAAGATCCCACATGCCGCCAAACAGCTGGACAGGTGTGCCCAATTATGAGCCAGTGCTCTGGAGCGCATGCGCCCAGAGCCAATGCTCTGCAACAAGAGAGGCCACGGCAATAGGAGGCCCACACAGGACAAAGAATGAAGATGGTTGAAAATAAATAAATTAACAACCAATAAAAAGAGGCCAAATTTTAAAAAAAAAAATAGTTGACTGACATTCTTAATCTATGTGTGTTCATCTAAACATCAGAATGACTATTATGCACACATAGATTGAGCCAGGGTATTCAATATGTGCATTAGCAACACATATTGCTTTCACCCAATTACTACAGGGATACATACACTTAAGCTAAAAATAATGGCCTGTACAACCTGCTTCTTCTAGATGTTGTCTCAGAGTGTATGTGAGATTCTATACTATGTACCAAGCCATTGAGTTCAAAGAGTTAATTTAGTGCTCAGAGGAAAAGTGTACACTCTTCAGTTCATATGAAGAATCATCTGTAATATCTTTAAGGTCTAAACCTGTAATCTTGAAATGATGTCATACCTCTCTGAATCCAATAGGCCATTCTACCATCTCATCTTTGATCAGCAAGCCTTCATCATATAGACCACTGGAGCCAAACTCGCCCACTTTAACCAGGAGCTGCAGACCAGCAGGAAAACTCACAACATTCAGGATATTATACTGCATCACATGGCTTCTCGTCTCATCCAATAACATGCTCCCCAGCACTGTTTCTAAGTTGGACTTTTCTCAAGAATGGGTGAAGTTAGAAAAGAGGAATGCTTAAAATTAAAAGTGTTTCAGATGAGAGACGGAAGGCCCATTCTTAAAGAAGCAGCCCTTTCTTCCACCTCTCCAGCTTCAGGTTTCCTTTTGGTAGTTTTGTTTGGGTGTTTACCATCTCAAGAACATGAGTTTTGTCTCTCATTCTGAATACAGAGAAGGAATCTAACACAATTGTGACACAATTAAAGGTTGTTTCAGCCATGGTTTTGGTGCATCTCAGACAAAGTTTTCATCAGTCTTCTAGAAGAAAATGTCTATACTGTATATCAGTTCAACATGAGATTTTTCCTCTTATATTTTGCCCTCAATCTGATTGGTGAAAACAGAGAGAAAACTCTTCCTATGAAATAAAACTAAAATCTACAACTCACACAGTATTGAGACTGTTGGCTTAGCTTTAATCTTTGAATCTCAAACCTTTTGACTCTGTATTGTGGGAGATTATAAAACTTTAGTGTCTCCTTTAAATGAAGGTAAAATTCCCAAAATGCATAACTCACCATTTTCAATAGTATAATTTTCAGTAGGTTTTGCTACATTTACATGATCTCAAAATCATCACCGATGTTTGATGCTAAAACATTTTCATGATCTGGAAGGAAACCCACACACCCATTAAGTAATCACTCCTCAATTCTCCTAAATTAGCAACTAGAAACAAATACTTTTTTTTTCTGTTTCCAGACAAACCTCTTCTGCTTCTTTCATACAAATAGAGTCCTACAATATCTCTCCTTCACTGTCTAGTTTCTTTCTTTTGGCAAACGATTTTTAAAATTTATACAAGCATCAGAAAAGTATTTGTGTTAATGGCTAAATCTTATTCCATTGGGTGCATGCGTCATACTTTGAGTATCAATCATCATTTCATTGACATGGGGTTTTTCTCACTCCTGCCTATTATGCCCACAACCATGAATATTCTTATAAAAATGTAGGTTAATCATCTGTGTCCCTTTGGGGAACTACATACATAGGATTCAAGTGCTTGAGCATGAAAAAATTCTATGCTTATTTCTTTTTAATTCATGATTTTTTTTTCGGGGGAGGGGGTAGGGTTGGAGAGGGAAGGGGGTGGGCAGGCCCCTTCTACTGGTCTTTCATTTATCTATTCTCATCCATCTTTGTTCTTTTAGCTCCTGTGGGCCTCCCATCGCGGTGGCATCTGTCGCCGCAGAGCTTCTTCACCATGCGCACCTCTCCAGCTTCAGGTTTCCTTTTGGTAGTTTTGTTTGGGTGTTTACCATCTCAAGAACATGAGTTTTGTCTCTCATTCTGAATACAGAGAAGGAATCTAACACAATTGTGACACAATTAAAGGTTGTTTCAGCCATGGTTTTGGTGCATCTCAGACAAAGTTTTCATCAGTCTTCTAGAAGAAAATGTCTATACTGTATATCAGTTCAACATGAGATTTTTCCTCTTATATTTTGCCCTCAATCTGATTGGTGAAAACAGAGAGAAAACTCTTCCTATGAAATAAAACTAAAATCTACAACTCACACAGTATTGAGACTGTTGGCTTAGCTTTAATCTTTGAATCTCAAACCTTTTGACTCTGTATTGTGGGAGATTATAAAACTTTAGTGTCTCCTTTAAATGAAGGTAAAATTCCCAAAATGCATAACTCACCATTTTCAATAGTATAATTTTCAGTAGGTTTTGCTACATTTACATGATCTCAAAATCATCACCGATGTTTGATGCTAAAACATTTTCATGATCTGGAAGGAAACCCACACACCCATTAAGTAATCACTCCTCAATTCTCCTAAATTAGCAACTAGAAACAAATACTTTTTTTTTCTGTTTCCAGACAAACCTCTTCTGCTTCTTTCATACAAATAGAGTCCTACAATATCTCTCCTTCACTGTCTAGTTTCTTTCTTTTGGCAAACGATTTTTAAAATTTATACAAGCATCAGAAAAGTATTTGTGTTAATGGCTAAATCTTATTCCATTGGGTGCATGCGTCATACTTTGAGTATCAATCATCATTTCATTGACATGGGGTTTTTCTCACTCCTGCCTATTATGCCCACAACCATGAATATTCTTATAAAAATGTAGGTTAATCATCTGTGTCCCTTTGGGGAACTACATACATAGGATTCAAGTGCTTGAGCATGAAAAAATTCTATGCTTATTTCTTTTTAATTCATGATTTTTTTTTCGGGGGAGGGGGTAGGGTTGGAGAGGGAAGGGGGTGGGCAGGCCCCTTCTACTGGTCTTTCATTTATCTATTCTCATCCATCTTTGTTCTTTTAGCTCCTGTGGGCCTCCCATCGCGGTGGCATCTGTCGTCGCAGAGCTCCGGCTCAGTAATTGGACACATCGGTCCAGCTGCTCTGCGGCACGTGGGATCTTCCCAGGCCAGGGATCGAACTGGCGCCCCTTGCACTGCAAGGCAGTGTCCTTGCCCACTGGACCACCAGGGAAGCCCTAATTCATGATTTTTTAATAAATTTGTTTTTATTTTAATTTTTGCCCTGCAAGACAGACTCTTTACCCACTGGACCACCAGGGAAGCCCCTATTTCATCCATGATTTTAAGTCAGAAATCAACTACACATATTTATTTGCTTCCTCAAATACAAGAGCAAATGATCCCTATTGTTTCTAGATAGACCACCAAACACTTGCTTTTGTATAGGCTCCCAGGATTTACTTTCAAATGTTGATGAGGTAGTAATACCAACATAGGGAGAGACAGAGGAAAATATATAATTAAGTTGTAAAGATCTACGAACAAGTGAATGTTCTGCAGCCAGTGAAAAGATGTGTCCAATATGACCACTCTAAGGCTAATAAAGATGTAGATGCAACAAAGAACAGCCACTAGGTAGAGTGTTGGAGCAATAATTCCTGAGGGGTGTCTCAAGCTCCATTTCTAGTCATTTATTTTTCCTAAGTATGAGCCATTCTTTCATGTCTCTTAATGCAACATATTTTTATAAAACAATATGCAGAGTATTCATTCAAATTCTTATGGTAACCTATGGAAACCAGGTTGTCCCTCTACCCAGCAATTACAGTTGCTGCTGAATATAATAACACTTGTTAGTCAGTTTAGTATGGTGTCCTAGCCAGTCCTGTATATTCCACGTTCTTTCACAGGTACAGTCACTGAACTGTTTGCTTCAGTTGCCTGGTTACCAACTAGTGATGACATCTACACTTGTTTTGAAACCAAACTCATAAATGATAGAAAAAACCCAAAATCTATCTCTCTGCCGCTGTAGGTATGCTCTTCGTGTGTTAAAACAAATGATGAAAAATTTTATCCTTTTTTTTTTTTTTTTCTTGTTTTTTTTTGGGGGGGGGGGGGTAGGGTTGGGGGGGGAGGGGGGTGGGCAGGCCCCTTCTACTGGTCTTTCATTTATCTATTCTCATCCATCTTTGTTCTTTTAGCTCCTGTGGGCCTCCCATCGCGGTGGCATCTGTCGTCGCAGAGCTCCGGCTCAGTAATTGGACACATCGGTCCAGCTGCTCTGCGGCACGTGGGATCTTCCCAGGCCAGGGATCGAACTGGCGCCCCTTGCACTGCAAGGCAGTGTCCTTGCCCACTGGACCACCAGGGAAGCCCTAATTCATGATTTTTTAATAAATTTGTTTTTATTTTAATTTTTGCCCTGCAAGACAGACTCTTTACCCACTGGACCACCAGGGAAGCCCCTATTTCATCCATGATTTTAAGTCAGAAATCAACTACACATATTTATTTGCTTCCTCAAATACAAGAGCAAATGATCCCTATTGTTTCTAGATAGACCACCAAACACTTGCTTTTGTATAGGCTCCCAGGATTTACTTTCAAATGTTGATGAGGTAGTAATACCAACATAGGGAGAGACAGAGGAAAATATATAATTAAGTTGTAAAGATCTACGAACAAGTGAATGTTCTGCAGCCAGTGAAAAGATGTGTCCAATATGACCACTCTAAGGCTAATAAAGATGTAGATGCAACAAAGAACAGCCACTAGGTAGAGTGTTGGAGCAATAATTCCTGAGGGGTGTCTCAAGCTCCATTTCTAGTCATTTATTTTTCCTAAGTATGAGCCATTCTTTCATGTCTCTTAATGCAACATATTTTTATAAAACAATATGCAGAGTATTCATTCAAATTCTTATGGTAACCTATGGAAACCAGGTTGTCCCTCTACCCAGCAATTACAGTTGCTGCTGAATATAATAACACTTGTTAGTCAGTTTAGTATGGTGTCCTAGCCAGTCCTGTATATTCCACGTTCTTTCACAGGTACAGTCACTGAACTGTTTGCTTCAGTTGCCTGGTTACCAACTAGTGATGACATCTACACTTGTTTTGAAACCAAACTCATAAATGATAGAAAAAACCCAAAATCTATCTCTCTGCCGCTGTAGGTATGCTCTTCGTGTGTTAAAACAAATGATGAACGTTCAGATTTGATTTACACTTCCCTTCTCCTTGACTGAAACCAGAACAGCAATCAGAATTGGAACTCAGGGGAATCTAAAGAGGGTTTTTTTGCTCTCATTAGGGAGCATTTCTCTGTTCTTTGGGAGCTTTCTGCAGCCTTTATTGTTCAGACATCTCTTTCCCCTGCCTGTCTTCCAGAACTCTAGAGGATGTACATCGTTTTCCCAAACTTAATCTTTCACCCAGGTAAAGCAACTTCATTTACCCAGGTAGAGCTAACATACCTCAGGTTGCCAAATCAGCCCTAGATTCAAAGAAACAGGAGATAAAGGAAATCTTAGATTAGTCCATCAGAGAACCACCAGTTAGGTCAAAAAAATTGTAAAGTTTTTAGAATGAGTTGCACATAGATCCTTCTGGTACTAGTAACCTGTTTGAAGAATGTGAGGTGTTGTTTAATAGATCTTTTTTGAGGAGGAAAAAACAAACAATACCAGGGGAAACTAAGCAGTGTTGAGATTTATACTCAAAATGATCAGGGTCTTTAACTCTTCATTAAGAAGTCTGCATGCTAGAAACTAGAGTTGGGTTCCCAAGATCCTGGCATGTTCCTGTATTAAAAGCTAATAAAAGATAGTCAATTTATTGGATCTGATTCTTTTCTTTAATTTCATCAACACACACACGCACACACACACACACACACACACACACACATATATATATATATTTGTATCTTCCCCATGAGTCAAGAAATGTGTAAGTCTATTCAGAAATGGATTTGTAGACTCACAAAAGCCTGCATTAAAAACCAGGGAATTCACCTCTAAACTATGTAACATGTTGAGTCTATCAACCTCCTCAGGGTTCTCACGTGGCAAATTGTTTGCAGTTTTCACAGGAATAGTTATACCTAAGAGTAGTTCATTTTCCACAGTGTAGAATATTAGAGAAGGCTCATTTCTCTTGGTCATGACAATCATTTCAAAGAATATTTCATAAAAAGCATATCAATCACTACTGATCAAAGTGCCGAATTCTGTTCTGATAATTATGTCAGTATTTTGGGACATTAAGTACAATGCAAAGAAATATATGAATTTACAGTATTTTTGGTTTTCATATGTTATGTTCAGTATACCCTGGAATTTTACTAGATTACATCCAACACTAGGAATCCTCTTCCAGCCTTCATCTTAACACAAATGATTAGAAAGTAAAGACCCTGCTACAGTAGTATACTCTAAATAGGCATAGTAATTATAGACATGGTTAAGAAGCAAAAAATAATTCTGCATCCACTGTGCCAAATTCTCTGGACTTTGAGACAAAATCATGGTCAGGATGCTGCAGCTCAAGAAAATACAGCAAGATAGCCTTTCCTTCTCCTGAAGGAGATTTACCTTCCAGGGAACAAACATGTACTGGTGAGCATCTCCTGGAGATTCCATTTCTGTTTTCACCAAAAACATTTCGTGGAGGGCTTGGGCCACTGCATACACTGCATTATAGCTGAAATAACTGGATTGAGATAAGCCCATCATATCAGTCGTTTTGTGCATAAACTCTAAGGAAGAATTCGATGGGCAGTCTTCAATTTTGTCATAGTGAAAGGCATCACTTGAACAGTTAAAATTCTGAAGCCACACACTCCTCAAATAAAAGTCTTCTGGATACTGGGAAAGATTGACGGTCTTGAAAAAGTGTTCAAAACCTGGGATTTCTCTCTTTTGCTGTGAAAAGGATAGACTTCCAGAGAAAGAATGCAGTACCTCATGGACATCATTCAAAACAAAATCCCCCTTTGCTACCATAATCCACACCTTGTCCAAGGTTAAATAGGTCGCTGATACTCTGTCCATAGAAATGAAGCCTCCCACATCAGCGTGTATTATGTACACATTTGCAGATGAAATTATGGGTGTGGTCAGTGAAGATAACTCACTTAAGGAATAAAATTCCTTAGTGCTAGGAAGCATTTTAGTAAAGGCCACACATACACCGTTCTTTATCATCTCTGTTTTCCAGTCCAACACAAACTGCTCCTTTTCCCCATCTTCAGACAAAAATAGTGCCACCCATTTCCAGGCAAAATGCAGCAACAGCCTAATTATTCCATGGACGGGATAGCGGTCCTCCCTGGCCATCTGATAAAGAGAAGGAAGCTGGTCTTTATCACTCAGTGAAGAATCAAAAGGACCATATGTCACCTGAATAAGAAGAGATCACAGTTATGAGTTTACTGGGTTTGGAGTGTCTTTCTGCGGGAGAGAGTGAGCCAGTTCTCTCTGTGAGAGGGAGAGGGAGAGGACTAGGTGATGAAAGGAAGGAGACCACAGTGGACATTCCACACGTCTCCCTTCATTCTGGACTCACTGAAGACGAGGTGTTAGAACCCTCTTCACTTTCAGTAAATACGTGTGGTTTCGTTGCACAATTTTATGACTATCTTAAAAAAAAAAAGTAAGAAAGAATGTGTAAGACCCCTTGCTGTTGAAATCCCCTTTCTTTCATTGGGTTTGTGGAAAGATTAATTTCAGATCATAAACAAAGATGACTGGAGTGTCTCATCAACCTTAACTGGTGTGACTTGTAAAGAAGACATTCCTTCTCCACGTCAACCAGTGTTTCCTGTAAATGCTGACAATAAATAAATCTTATCTCATCAATGTCTTCATGATGAATTCAATATATTAATTACCACAGGAGTACCTATGTTATTGTGGACATTGCAATGCCCTGTAGTGTAGTGAAATTCACTCAGTCATGTCTGACTCTCTGTGACACTGGACTTTAGCTTGCCAGGCTTCTCTGTGCATGGAACTCTTCAGGCAAGCATCTATTATGGTTTCGAGGGTATCTTCAAAATCCAGGATCCCCCATTGCAGGCAGATTCTTTATCATCTGAGCCACCAGGAAAGCCTTACAGTCCCACACCCTCTCAGATTTTCTCAAAAAAATATCAGAACAGAAATATATTAGGTTATGTTGTTTTGATCAGAAGTCATGTCTCCTGCTTGCTGTTGGTAAAATTTGTCCTTGGAAGGAGGTGTTTAGATGGAGAGCCCCATATGGAAAATGAATGGGAGCCTCGTCCATATATACCTGTGGGATGAAACAAGACAGACATGGAGAGAGAGAACTGAGCATCTGAACTGTGGCTCAGAACTGCTGAGCCACAAAAAAGTTACAGCTGAGACTAAGGGATCTTTAGAACTGGGGTTCAGTGCTACCAAAATTGCAAGGAAGGGGGCTTCCCTGGTGGTCAGGTGGGTAAAGAGTCTGCCACGCAGTGCAAGCAGCATTGGTTCGATTACTGGCCCAAATACATCCCACATGCCACGGAGTGGCTGGACTGGTGTGGCCAATTGCAAACCAGCACTCTGGAGCGCATGCGCCCAGAGCCGGTGCTCTGCTACAAGAGAGGGCACTGCAATGGGGGGCGCACACAGGCCAAAGGATAAAAGATGGATGAAAAATAAACAAATAAAAATCAATAAAAAGAGGCAAAAAAAAATAAAAAGAAAACTGAGAGAAAGGAAGCTGACTTCTTATTACCATCTCTCCAAGACACTGGCTTCAGTCAGCTACCTGCAAGATTCTTGTCCTAAGCTGAGTGAGTTTCATATGTTTGTTGGCTTTTTTCATTCTTTCCTATCATGTAAAGACCTGTGAGCCATCAAACCTCAGCATCTCTTCTAACTGTGACATGTATGCTTTGACCTTGAGCACGAATTTGGATTTCAAAATACAGACTGAGTTGGTCTGCCACCTTCCTTCAATGTCCTAAGCATGGAGATAATCTCACCATCTGAGGAAGTCTCTGAAATGTGTTCAAAACTCTGGTGTGCATACACACAGCTTCCTGCTTTTCTTTGATGGGATGAGAGGGAATTGCAATGGGGAAAGGCAGAGGGTCACTCATCAAAACTCAGACCCACTCACCTGTGGTATTTTGTACAGCTCCAGAAGAGGTCCAATCTCGGCTGAAAAGGCAGATGTGATGCTTGTAACGACAGCCAGAGATTTCCTTTTTCTCTGGCAGTTGTAGTTTGGGACACTCTGATTCCCTCCAGAGAGCCATAACAAGGCACTTTCCAGAGTCCGCTGATCACGTTCAAAGGCATTTTAGAGATCAAAGCCCAAGGTCAGTTTCGGAAGGAGGTGAGGGTTCTGGTTGATCTCCTCAACAGCAAAGAGAAAAGCCAGGACATATTGATAATCCTTCAGCATATCCCTAAAGGGAGGGCACAGTGTTAGAGAAAATGATCATAGAAAACAAGGATACAACCTAAGCCAAGAAAAGTAAGTGAAGGGCTTTAAACCCAGAATTTCCATCCAGAGGTTCTGCTCTCTTGTCATAATGAGATAGGGTGAGTAAGTTTCAGAGGGCTCTCAGCACAAGAGTAATACTTGAATAAATAACCAAAGGAATGCCACCACGTAGAAATATCCTTGCATCTAAGAGAGTCTGAACAAACACACGCTTTGACAAACAGGTACAAGGTGTAAAACCACAAATAACATTACGGAGACTCTCATGACCTTAAAAAGTTGGCCTTGCATTTCCTGCCTCTGAAGTCACACAAAGAATGCCTGGTTCCGGGAGAATGGTATAGCCCCGCCCTCTGCTGGTTGCATTGTGCAGTGCTACTGGTTCAGCTCTTTTTCTATTTATCAACATAGACCAAAGGCTCTTTGAAAATGCCTCTTTCTTTTTTTCTTTCTGATTTTTATTTTGTTTACTTTTGGCTATTCTGGGTTTTCACTGCTGCCACAGGCTCTTATCTAGTTGCAGGGAGTGGGAGCTACTCTCTAGTTGAGCTGAGTAGGTCTCTTGTTAGGGTGACTTCTCTGTGGGATTCAGATTCTAAGGCACAAGGCTTTCAGTAGTTGCGGCGCATGGGCTCAATAGTTGCGGCTCCAAGGCTCTAGAGCACAGGCTCCATAGTTGTGGCTCAGGGGCTTAGCTGCTCCGAGGCATGTGGTATCCTCCAGGATCAGAGATCAAACTCATGTCTTCTGCATTGGCAGGCGAACTCTTTACCACTGAGCTACCAGCGAAGCCCTGTGCCTGTTTCTTGATCCAATAGTTTACAGTTACCAAAACCAGAGGCATGTTCTGAGCTTGTTAAGAATGATTCATTATCATTCAGTCACTGCTACATTCTGGCAGTTGTAGTTTGGGACACTCTGATTCCCTCCAGAGAGCCATAACAAGGCACTTTCCAGAGTCCGCTGATCACGTTCAAAGGCATTTTAGAGATCAAAGCCCAAGGTCAGTTTCGGAAGGAGGTGAGGGTTCTGGTTGATCTCCTCAACAGCAAAGAGAAAAGCCAGGACATATTGATAATCCTTCAGCATATCCCTAAAGGGAGGGCACAGTGTTAGAGAAAATGATCATAGAAAACAAGGATACAACCTAAGCCAAGAAAAGTAAGTGAAGGGCTTTAAACCCAGAATTTCCATCCAGAGGTTCTGCTCTCTTGTCATAATGAGATAGGGTGAGTAAGTTTCAGAGGGCTCTCAGCACAAGAGTAATACTTGAATAAATAACCAAAGGAATGCCACCACGTAGAAATATCCTTGCATCTAAGAGAGTCTGAACAAACACACGCTTTGACAAACAGGTACAAGGTGTAAAACCACAAATAACATTACGGAGACTCTCATGACCTTAAAAAGTTGGCCTTGCATTTCCTGCCTCTGAAGTCACACAAAGAATGCCTGGTTCCGGGAGAATGGTATAGCCCCGCCCTCTGCTGGTTGCATTGTGCAGTGCTACTGGTTCAGCTCTTTTTCTATTTATCAACATAGACCAAAGGCTCTTTGAAAATGCCTCTTTCTTTTTTTCTTTCTGATTTTTATTTTGTTTACTTTTGGCTATTCTGGGTTTTCACTGCTGCCACAGGCTCTTATCTAGTTGCAGGGAGTGGGAGCTACTCTCTAGTTGAGCTGAGTAGGTCTCTTGTTAGGGTGACTTCTCTGTGGGATTCAGATTCTAAGGCACAAGGCTTTCAGTAGTTGCGGCGCATGGGCTCAATAGTTGCGGCTCCAAGGCTCTAGAGCACAGGCTCCATAGTTGTGGCTCAGGGGCTTAGCTGCTCCGAGGCATGTGGTATCCTCCAGGATCAGAGATCAAACTCATGTCTTCTGCATTGGCAGGCGAACTCTTTACCACTGAGCTACCAGCGAAGCCCTGTGCCTGTTTCTTGATCCAATAGTTTACAGTTACCAAAACCAGAGGCATGTTCTGAGCTTGTTAAGAATGATTCATTATCATTCAGTCACTGCTACATTCAATCAATGACAAAGACTAAAAAGTACATAGTGTATTTGAAAAGATATTACTAGACAGTAAATCACAATGTAAATGTGTAGTTCCTTATATTAAATATCAGTGACAAGTTTCTATGGGAGAGAACTAGTTCACAGAGTGAACTGAGAGTTTATACACACATGCCAATCCACACAGTTTAGAATAACGTCCTGAACTCTTCGGTTAAATGATGCCAGCTGCTCATCTGCCAAGAAGAGAGGTGCCACCATATTTTTCTGCACAGGAAGGAGGGTACAATGTTAGCCTCCATACTTCAGACATTCCTAAACACTCTCACCCCTATCCTCTACCAGCCGCCTAATCCAAACAGGTTCAGTCTTTCCACACACAGAACCTCTGATCAGAGAGATTCCTCCATCTCCTAGAGTCACTTTCTGCCATCCTAACCCCAGGAAATTTAAAACAATTAGTAGCTACCTCCAAATAGAAAAATGTGCACACCTGAAGTAGCTCCCATCAAACCTTCCTTTTAACATATTGGGAAAAGACACATAAGCACACCATGAGGAAAGAAAACATGCAATGAGACAGCTCCAAGGGGCAAAGACTGGGAGAGGTCCAAACACAGAAGAGTGAAAACAGGATTGAAATTCTCCCCACAAATCAGCAATTCTCCAATAGCACAATGGCAGTCAACAAGACTAGTGTTGGGCTTCCCTGATGGTCCAGTGGGGAAGGACACCATCTTGTAATGCGAGGGGCACCAGTTTGTTCCCTGGAATGGGAAGATCCCAAGTGTTGTGGAGCAGCTGGATCAATGTGTCCAACTACCGAGCTGGAGCTCTGGAGCACGTGTGCCCAGAGCCGATGCTCTGCAACGAGAGAGGCCACTGCAGTGGGAGGCCCACAAAGGCCAAAGAACAAAGATGGAAATAAATGAAAGACCAACAGAAGTGCTTAAAAGAGTGTTTAAAAGAGTCTAAATATAACTAATAAAGAAAAGAAATGCACACAATTAAGCATGTCTTTTCTTTGCGAGAATGGGGGCATGTGGATAAATATTCTAGGGCCGCTGTAAACTCTATCAGTCAGCAACCCATGAACAATACACGAGACTTCTTGATGCAAACCCCATGTTAAGCACCGCCACACTAACTCAGCAAGAGACACACATGCCACACACTTAAACAGGCCCAGATTTTATGACAGAATTCATCATTTTCTCCAGGAGAAATTGATAAGATGGATAAAAATGCTGGACTTTACTTTCTTCCTGACATTGTATCTAATTTTCTTTCTTTTGTTTCAAACCTTTGGGGCTGAACTGTGCACTCTTGCTGGGAGAAAAGCAATAATACTAATATTTGGTGGGATTTGCTTATGAGAGTGGAGAATCCAACTCACTCAGGTCTCTCCATCGGAGCATATTTCAGCAATGCCTTTGTCAGCAGTGATTACTCAGGCTGAGCCACTTTCTCCTAAGAGACCCCAAACCAGGGGATCAGTGTCTCAAAGGGACTGTGGGCCTCAGTCTAGGGGTCCTGGCAGCAGGAAGGGTTGGGATCAGCAGTCTCACTAATTGGAAGAACACCAGGAACAGAGCTGGGTTTTCCTGCTGGTGGATTGAGCAGACAAGATGCCTAATTCGCTCCTGTCTTGAAAGGAATGAAGAGGATACAATTGTCAGTCTGTAGAGAGGCAAAGAAGGGATAGAATATTCAGAATCCATAGATCCCTCTTCCCAACTGTTCTGTGAACACTTTAGACCATTTTCAGGAAATGAAATACACACATATGCAAATACAAATAAGAACTTACTGCTGAGGTATCAGCTTCCAGGGCCTTCTCAGGAAGGAGAGCTGGAATGGAAGAGTCAGTATGGAATGGAGGGGAAAAAACCCACCCACCACCAGGTCCCCATCTCTATACACACTGGAATTCAGGCAACGTGCATAATCATCATGATAAATCTGGCACACAGTGTGTAAAGACGCAGGAGCAAAAACAGACAAACCAGAGAGAAGGCCATGGCAGGGGCCGCCTAACATGACATAGTGTCCTGTGTCTAAACTAGCTCAGGAGAAGAGGGATCCGCATCGGATTTCGGAGCTACTCTCAGAAGGAAAATTTCCCCTCACGTCAAGACAGCATATGCCAAATAAACTGCTGTCTCTCAGCCTGTGGACCTGCAGGGTAGGTGCCAGGCTCATTTGCCAGACAAGGAAGAGTTGGAATCAGAAAATAGGTGTGTATAAGGGAGTCACAGTGCTGCCCTCACCCTCAGTGTCCCTGTGACAGGAGCAGCCTGGCTTGCCCTTCTTTTTACTGCTTCAGATCACTCTCATGGATAAAAATGCTGGACTTTACTTTCTTCCTGACATTGTATCTTTCTTTGTTTCAAACCTTTGGGGCTGAACTGTGCACTCTTGCTGGGAGAAAAGCAATAATACTAATATTTGGTGGGATTTGCTTATGAGAGTGGAGAATCCAACTCACTCAGGTCTCTCCATCGGAGCATATTTCAGCAATGCCTTTGTCAGCAGTGATTACTCAGGCTGAGCCACTTTCTCCTAAGAGACCCCAAACCAGGGGATCAGTGTCTCAAAGGGACTGTGGGCCTCAGTCTAGGGGTCCTGGCAGCAGGAAGGGTTGGGATCAGCAGTCTCACTAATTGGAAGAACACCAGGAACAGAGCTGGGTTTTCCTGCTGGTGGATTGAGCAGACAAGATGCCTAATTCGCTCCTGTCTTGAAAGGAATGAAGAGGATACAATTGTCAGTCTGTAGAGAGGCAAAGAAGGGATAGAATATTCAGAATCCATAGATCCCTCTTCCCAACTGTTCTGTGAACACTTTAGACCATTTTCAGGAAATGAAATACACACATATGCAAATACAAATAAGAACTTACTGCTGAGGTATCAGCTTCCAGGGCCTTCTCAGGAAGGAGAGCTGGAATGGAAGAGTCAGTATGGAATGGAGGGGAAAAAACCCACCCACCACCAGGTCCCCATCTCTATACACACTGGAATTCAGGCAACGTGCATAATCATCATGATAAATCTGGCACACAGTGTGTAAAGACCGCAGGAGCAAAAACAGACAAACCAGAGAGAAGGCCATGGCAGGGGCCGCCTAACATGACATAGTGTCCTGTGTCTAAACTAGCTCAGGAGAAGAGGGATCCGCATCGGATTTCGGAGCTACTCTCAGAAGGAAAATTTCCCCTCACGTCAAGACAGCATATGCCAAATAAACTGCTGTCTCTCAGCCTGTGGACCTGCAGGGTAGGTGCCAGGCTCATTTGCCAGACAAGGAAGAGTTGGAATCAGAAAATAGGTGTGTATAAGGGAGTCACAGTGCTGCCCTCACCCTCAGTGTCCCTGTGACAGGAGCAGCCTGGCTTGCCCTTCTTTTTACTGCTTCAGATCACTCTCATGGAGGACCTCTGGGAAGGCTCTTGTCCTGGAGCTCTGCACCTGTTTCCCTCGGTCCTGGTGAAAAACAGTGAGGAAAAACATGTTTTCTCTTCTACAGTGTTTTTAAGTTCAGCAATTGAGTTGTTTGTTAGTTGTATCTTAAGTTCTTGTATTTCTTTATTCAGCGTGTTAGTTACCTCTTGCAATTTCTCTAAAATTCTGTTTTTGGAGATTTGGATCATCTTTACTATTACTATTCTGAATTCAGTTTCAGAAAGTTCGTCTCATTCCTCTTCATTTATTTGAACTTTTGTGTTTGTAGATTGCTCCTTCACTTGTGTGGTATTTCTCTGCCATTTCATTGTTATTATTAATTTTTTAACTAACTATGTTTGGGGTTTCCTTTTCCCAGACTTTGAGTTACGTCTGTCAGTATTTGTTGTTTAGATGGGGCTTCTTATTCTGGGTGATGCAGGTGGTTGTTTGATGTCAGGACTTGCATACAACTGCTTACCTTTGTTGGAGTTCTCACTGTTTACTGCTCTCTAGTGTTAGGCATTCTCTAGTATTGTAGAGTTTTGGAGTCAGTGCTTCCTCCCTAAAGCCCTGGGGCGTGTCGCCTGACCAGGGAATGAAGATTTCATGGCTAGTTTGTTATGCCATTAAATGATATTAAAACATATATATGCAAATGAGAAATAGAAGGTATACCTTTGACAAATAGCAATTCAAATATTATGCAAATACTATCTAGCGTATTGAATTATACACATAAACATATACAGCTGTAACATAACCCAAACATTCCAACCAAATACAGTAGAATACGTTAGCAAGGTTAATAGAGAAAACCAAGAATGATATACGTATACAAACTAAGTAGAACACAATGGATAATTCTAGGAAACTAGCTCAGAAGAGGGATCCGCATCGGATTTCGGAGCTACTCTCAGAAGGAAAATTTCCCCTCACGTCAAGACAGCATATGCCAAATAAACTGCTGTCTCTCAGCCTGTGGACCTGCAGGGTAGGTGCCAGGCTCATTTGCCAGACAAGGAAGAGTTGGAATCAGAAAATAGGTGTGTATAAGGGAGTCACAGTGCTGCCCTCACCCTCAGTGTCCCTGTGACAGGAGCAGCCTGGCTTGCCCTTCTTTTTACTGCTTCAGATCACTCTCATGGAGGACCTCTGGGAAGGCTCTTGTCCTGGAGCTCTGCACCTGTTTCCCTCGGTCCTGGTGAAAAACAGTGAGGAAAAACATGTTTTCTCTTCTACAGTGTTTTTAAGTTCAGCAATTGAGTTGTTTGTTAGTTGTATCTTAAGTTCTTGTATTTCTTTATTCAGCGTGTTAGTTACCTCTTGCAATTTCTCTAAAATTCTGTTTTTGGAGATTTGGATCATCTTTACTATTACTATTCTGAATTCAGTTTCAGAAAGTTCGTCTCATTCCTCTTCATTTATTTGAACTTTTGTGTTTGTAGATTGCTCCTTCACTTGTGTGGTATTTCTCTGCCATTTCATTGTTATTATTAATTTTTTAACTAACTATGTTTGGGGTTTCCTTTTCCCAGACTTTGAGTTACGTCTGTCAGTATTTGTTGTTTAGATGGGGCTTCTTATTCTGGGTGATGCAGGTGGTTGTTTGATGTCAGGACTTGCATACAACTGCTTACCTTTGTTGGAGTTCTCACTGTTTACTGCTCTCTAGTGTTAGGCATTCTCTAGTATTGTAGAGTTTTGGAGTCAGTGCTTCCTCCCTAAAGCCCTGGGGCGTGTCGCCTGACCAGGGAATGAAGATTTCATGGCTAGTTTGTTATGCCATTAAATGATATTAAAACATATATATGCAAATGAGAAATAGAAGGTATACCTTTGACAAATAGCAATTCAAATATTATGCAAATACTATCTAGCGTATTGAATTATACACATAAACATATACAGCTGTAACATAACCCAAACATTCCAACCAAAAATACAGTAGAATACGTTAGCAAGGTTAATAGAGAAAACCAAGAATGATATCCACCGGTTAATAACCAAACTAAGTAGAACACAAATTGGAGAATAATTCTAGAGCAGGGTCCCAGCTGGGGATAAGGCAATGAGGACAGAACAGACCAAGAAATGTGGTGGGGAAAGGGGAGAAGAGAAAGGGAGGACAGAAGAGAAATATAGAGTAATACTGCAAAGTTAAATATAGGAAGATAAATATTGTACGTATTAGAGTTTAGTGCTATAGGAAAAGAGCATCAGAGAAAGCAAAGAAAGAGTTATAGAGGAAGTAGTAATACATATAAAAATTTTAAAATTAGAACAGAGATAAGTATATAGAAAAATATAGAAAAAAAAAAAAGCAACAAAGCAAAAACAATTAAAAAAAAAAAACAGAGAACCATAAAAAGCCAATGTGGAACCAGAAGTTTATACCAAAATAAAATGTGTGATCTCGGGCCAAAGAACAAAGATGGATGAAAATAGATTAATGAAAGACAATAGAAGTGGCCCACCTGCCCCCCTCCCCAACCCACTCCCCTCCAAAGGGAAAAAAAAAAAAAGTGTGGTTTAAAAGGAAAAAAAACTTATGTAAACTTGAATATATTCAGTCTTACTGATAAGATTAGTGACTTCAACAGAATTCAATGGAGAAAACAAACAAACAAACACACACACACACAAAATGGGGGGGGGGCGGGGCTGAGGGGGTTTGGAAAAAAGGGAAAAAAAAACAAGTGAAAACAAAACAAAACAAAAAAGCAATAAAAAAAAGAGTAAGAAATAAAATGATTTCACCACATCCTGTCAAACTCCAAGGCTCTGGGGCAGAGAAGGAGTGACGGGGGAGAAAACCCCATCCTGATCCTGAGGGCTCTGTCACCCTGTGTCCCTGATAATGTCCCTACCAGGAGCTCATGGTTGTTGAGTTAGCGCTGTGCTGAGGGACTTGACCTGGTTAGGAGTAAATTGCTTTCAAATCAACTGAAGACTTCTAGTGTTAGGCATTCTCTAGTATTGTAGAGTTTTGGAGTCAGTGCTTCCTCCCTAAAGCCCTGGGGCGTGTCGCCTGACCAGGGAATGAAGATTTCATGGCTAGTTTGTTATGCCATTAAATGATATTAAAACATATATATGCAAATGAGAAATAGAAGGTATACCTTTGACAAATAGCAATTCAAATATTATGCAAATACTATCTAGCGTATTGAATTATACACATAAACATATACAGCTGTAACATAACCCAAACATTCCAACCAAAAATACAGTAGAATACGTTAGCAAGGTTAATAGAGAAAACCAAGAATGATATCCACGGTTAATAACCAAACTAAGTAGAACACAAATTGGAGAATAATTCTAGAGCAGGGTCCCAGCTGGGGATAAGGCAATGAGGACAGAACAGACCAAGAAATGTGGTGGGGAAAGGGGAGAAGAGAAAGGGAGGACAGAAGAGAAATATAGAGTAATACTGCAAAGTTAAATATAGGAAGATAAATATTGTACGTATTAGAGTTTAGTGCTATAGGAAAAGAGCATCAGAGAAAGCAAAGAAAGAGTTATAGAGGAAGTAGTAATACATATAAAAATTTTAAAATTAGAACAGAGATAAGTATATAGAAAAATATAGAAAAAAAAAAAAGCAACAAAGCAAAAACAATTAAAAAAAAAAAACAGAGAACCATAAAAAGCCAATGTGGAACCAGAAGTTTATACCAAAATAAAATGTGTGATCTCGGGCCAAAGAACAAAGATGGATGAAAATAGATTAATGAAAGACAATAGAAGTGGCCCACCTGCCCTCTCCCAACCCACTCCTCCAAAGGAAAAAAAAGTGGGGTTTAAAAGGAAAAAAAACTTATGTAAACTTGAATATATTCAGTCTTACTGATAAGATTAGTGACTTCAACAGAATTCAATGGAGAAAACAAACAAACAAACACACACACACACAAAATGGGGGGGGGGCGGGGCTGAGGGGGTTTGGAAAAAAGGGAAAAAAAAACAAGTGAAAACAAAACAAAACAAAAAAGCAATAAAAAAAAGAGTAAGAAATAAAATGATTTCACCACATCCTGTCAAACTCCAAGGCTCTGGGGCAGAGAAGGAGTGACGGGGGAGAAAACCCCATCCTGATCCTGAGGGCTCTGTCACCCTGTGTCCCTGATAATGTCCCTACCAGGAGCTCATGGTTGTTGAGTTAGCGCTGTGCTGAGGGACTTGACCTGGTTAGGAGTAAATTGCTTTCAAATCAACTGAAGACTTCTTAGCAGAATTTCAAACGATGCTTTAGCACTTCAGAAAGTGATAGGTATCAGTTATGGATAGTGGTGTATGTAATCAAGATGTCAGGTTTTTATCTCAAAACATTGTTTCAAATCTTTCTTATCAAGAACCTAACTTTATATCTTTAAGAATTAGAAAAATAAGGAAAACTAGGCTATCCCATGTGGCGCTGTATTAAAGAATCCTGTCAATGCAGGACACACATATGGATCAGGAAGATCCCTTGGAGTAGGAAATTACAACCCACTCCAGTATTTTTGCTTGGAAAATTCCATAGACAGAGGACCCCGGCGTGCAACAGTCCATAGGGTCCCAAAGAGTCAGACATGACTGAGGGACTGAGCACAAACATGCAGAGGAAATGCTGAACTCAAGTCTATTAAACAGTATGAAATAGGGCTTCCCCTGGTGGTCCAGTGGGTAAGGACACCGTCTTGCAGTGCAAGGGGCGCCGGTTCGATCCCTGGCCTGGGAAGATCCCACGTGCCGCAGAGCGGCTGGACTGATGTGTCCAATCACCCAGCCGGAGCTCTGGAGCGCATGCGCCCAGAGCCAGCGCTCTGCGACAATAGAAGCCATCGCGATGGGAGGTCCGCAGGAGCCAAAGAACAAAGACGGATGAAAACAGAGAAATAAAAGACCAATAGAAGTGGCCCGCCCGCTTCCCTCCCTCCCCAACCTGACCCCCGCCCAAAATAAATCAATAAATAAATCTTAAAAAAAAAAAAAAAAAAAAAACAGTATGAAATACTACTGATATATAGAGAGAAATAATTCAGCAGAGAAAAACAATATACAAATCCAAAAAATTTAGTTCTTGATATATCAACAAGAATGACAAAGCTTTAATCACACTAATAAAAGAGAGAAAAGACTCAAACTATTGAAATAAAAAATGGAGAAATCCATGGTGGCCCACTGGTTAAGACTCAGTGCTTTCACTCTGGTGGCCTGAATCGATCCTCATCTAGGCAGCAAGATCCTGCAAACTGTGTGGACTGGCCAAAAAATAAGGCAAAATAAGACATGAATGTGTGGGCATCATTCTTGGATTAATAGAAATAGAACTCTATGGGAATACTACACTTCACTGGACAGGAGCAGATTAAAGACCCCTGTGGTATGGAGAAAATCTTAGAAAGGCTCCCACCAAAACTGAATCATGAAGAAATGAAAAGTCTAAATGGAATTGAAACTGACAAACATATTGAATCAGCAATGCAAATAGTGCAACAAAGGTCAGCCCTGAACTAGATATGAATTCACTACTGAATTCTATAACACATAAAAAATTAATTAATGATAATCATTTCAATGTCTTCCAAAAGATGAGGAAGAGTGAACAAAGGAGGGCAAAGACTACACCAAAACAGAAAGTACCGATGACTAGCCCCATAAATACTCATAGAAATATCTTTAACAAGGTACTCTCAAGTAGAATTTAGCAACATATTAAGTGTATTTTGAATAATGTCCAAATGGAATTTTTTTTCTGGCATTTAATAATACTTCATTATATGAAAACTAATCATATAGCACAACACATTAAAAAAAAATTGGAAAATGAAACAGAAAACTGTTCCGATAGATGCAAAAAAAGCATTCAAAAAATTCTTAACCTTAACATAACTAAAACACTCAAAAGAGTAGGAATACAAGAAATTTTAATACAATAGGAGCCATGAAATACCCACAATAAACCTCATAGTTATTAAAGTCCAAAAACATTTTATATAAGATCATGAACAACAGAAGGATATCTCCTTTTGCTGCTTCTGTTCAACAAAGTACAGAAATTCCTAGGCAGTACAATTAGGCAAGAAAAAGAAATACCAGGACATGCACTTAGGGAAGGAAGAAGCGAAATATTTCTGTTTGAACATGATATGAATTTGTATATAGAAATTCCTAAAGATTACACACACACATTAACACACACACAATCACACATGAATGAGATTTTATAGAATATAACAAATGAGTTCAGCAAAAGTATCAGAAAATTACCTAGAAAAACAGTACAAGCCCACTGGTTAAGACTCAGTGCTTTCACTCTGGTGGCCTGAATCGATCCTCATCTAGGCAGCAAGATCCTGCAAACTGTGTGGACTGGCCAAAAAATAAGGCAAAATAAGACATGAATGTGTGGGCATCATTCTTGGATTAATAGAAATAGAACTCTATGGGAATACTACACTTCACTGGACAGGAGCAGATTAAAGACCCCTGTGGTATGGAGAAAATCTTAGAAAGGCTCCCACCAAAACTGAATCATGAAGAAATGAAAAGTCTAAATGGAATTGAAACTGACAAACATATTGAATCAGCAATGCAAATAGTGCAACAAAGGTCAGCCCTGAACTAGATATGAATTCACTACTGAATTCTATAACACATAAAAAATTAATTAATGATAATCATTTCAATGTCTTCCAAAAGATGAGGAAGAGTGAACAAAGGAGGGCAAAGACTACACCAAAACAGAAAGTACCGATGACTAGCCCCATAAATACTCATAGAAATATCTTTAACAAGGTACTCTCAAGTAGAATTTAGCAACATATTAAGTGTATTTTGAATAATGTCCAAATGGAATTTTTTTTCTGGCATTTAATAATACTTCATTATATGAAAACTAATCATATAGCACAACACATTAAAAAATTGGAAAATGAAACAGAAAACTGTTCCGATAGATGCAAAAAGCATTCAAAAAATTCTTAACCTTAACATAACTAAAACACTCAAAAGAGTAGGAATACAAGAAATTTTAATACAATAGGAGCCATGAAATACCCACAATAAACCTCATAGTTATTAAAGTCCAAAAACATTTTATATAAGATCATGAACAACAGAAGGATATCTCCTTTTGCTGCTTCTGTTCAACAAAGTACAGAAATTCCTAGGCAGTACAATTAGGCAAGAAAAAGAAATACCAGGACATGCACTTAGGGAAGGAAGAAGCGAAATATTTCTGTTTGAACATGATATGAATTTGTATATAGAAATTCCTAAAGATTACACACACACATTAACACACACACAATCACACATGAATGAGATTTTATAGAATATAACAAATGAGTTCAGCAAAGTTGCAAGATACAGATCAGCATACAAATAGCTCATGTTTCTTCTGAATAATGAACACTAAAATGCAGTATAAAATTCTTGGCATAAACATAACCAATGAGGCAAAAACCTGCTTGAACTCTGGAAATTACAAACCATTCGGGAAGAAATTGAAAGAGATATAGTTAATGGAAAGGTATTCCATATCATTAATTAGAAGACTGATACTGCTAAATGACAGTAATAACCAAAACAGCCTACAAATTCAACTCCATCCTATCAAAATTCTGATGGCATTATTATAGAAATTGAAAAATCTATATGACTCAAAAGTGTGAAGTTCTCCATCTTGCCTATGCTTTTACAGGCTGCTCCCACTAACCTCAGAATAATCCAGAGGAATCAATAATCCTTTATTATTATTTATAGGATTAAAAAATAATCCTTTTTCCAAAGGAGGAAAAAATATGTCCTCAGAAAAGTAGAGGGCACTGATGAAAGCACCTGAAGATGCTACATAGAGATGGGAGCATAATTTGTGTTCCCAGATTGGAAGAATTAATATAGCTAGTGAAATTGTTAGGTATATTAAAATGAATAGGCTACTTAGGCCATCTATAGATTCAAGGCAATCTCTGTCCAAATACCATGTCTCTATCTCTGTTTTGTAAATGAGCTTATTATTTTATAAAAATGCAAACTGTTTATCAACCCCAGATCTACTTGGGCTGCAGTCTAACCATCTGAGTTAAAAGTGCTCTAGATGTCTGTGATGCAGGATAAATTGACACACATTTCTGCAAGGACAGATGGAGGAGAGAATATCCAAGTTAGCTGAGAGGTACTCCATGGATGGCCGTCTCTGTGCCCTGGTTTTCCCACATTTTAATTGAATATAAATTTCCCATTTTAATTTGTCAAAGAGAGCTCCAACATGATGCCACAATTTTACAGAGGAAACAATAAGACCAGCAGGCCAAGCAGAACACCAGGTGAAGCTCCAGATACCCAGTGAAGCTGACCAGCTGCAGGTTTCAGAGGTCAGTGACTAGAATATGCCCCAGGCTGACATTGAGTAGTGAAGCGGCCAATGGGAGGAGACCTTGGAGAAGGAGACAGTGCAGGGACTCAGGCTGTAGCCGTTGGAGATCACGGACATGCCTTGGGTTTACAAACACCTTAAAAAGAACTACACCAAGGAATTCCGGTGAATTCTGGACCAACCTAAGGATGGGTGTGGGTCTGTCTACTAGCCCTCATAAAGCACAGGCAGTGTCCACATCAGGCATAGACAAGTCCAGGAACAGGCCTGGCTCTGTCACAGCCCCTTGGCAGGAAACAGTAGCTTTGGGAGATAGCACAAGTCGGATGTAGATTGTGAAGAAAGCAGAAGAGAGGCTGACTCCAGCCTTCAGTGCAGATGGATTGCCAGTGAGGAAGAGAGACAGAGGATCCAAAAGACCACACAGAACACAGTGAGGCTGGCTGCATTGGTGCTGAAGGAAAGGAGAGTGGACTGGTCTTTGAGAAATTTGCATCTGACAAAATTCACTTTCAGCAGCATCACCTTGCAATGTTCACCGTGATATTCATACCTAATGGGAAACCTCAGGTTGTATTTCCCATGACTGGTCTTCATTTTTATACTGAGGTCTCCAGGATAATTGAGGTTTCAGGGTCTTCTTAATATTTGAACTTGCATTTGTTGCTTCTAGTAGTCACACTCAAGGAAGAGATAATATCTTTTTCTTAACACAATATTAAATCTGATTGCATAAATTATTACTTTATTAAGATTTGTTTTGAAGCTGCCAGCTACAAACTGGCACTTGCTACGGATGGATACTCGACATTTTCCTCTTCAAGGATTAATTCCTGTGCCATTGCAGCTGCTGACCTTCAACACCCCTTGAAAGGAATTCATAGTGGAAAGCAGAAATAAGGCTTTATGTGCTCAGGGAAAAACTGGCAGACAGGTCTTCAAAAAGTTGGAAATTTTCAAAAGCTGACTTTAAAAGCCCAATTCTGTAAACAACTCTTACCCCCAACAAGGGATTATACCACCACACCAGTGTTATCACACTTCACGTCTCTCTGCCAGGGTGTCTCTGCTAACATGATGCCACAATTTTACAGAGGAAACAATAAGACCAGCAGGCCAAGCAGAACACCAGGTGAAGCTCCAGATACCCAGTGAAGCTGACCAGCTGCAGGTTTCAGAGGTCAGTGACTAGAATATGCCCCAGGCTGACATTGAGTAGTGAAGCGGCCAATGGGAGGAGACCTTGGAGAAGGAGACAGTGCAGGGACTCAGGCTGTAGCCGTTGGAGATCACGGACATGCCTTGGGTTTACAAACACCTTAAAAAGAACTACACCAAGGAATTCCGGTGAATTCTGGACCAACCTAAGGATGGGTGTGGGTCTGTCTACTAGCCCTCATAAAGCACAGGCAGTGTCCACATCAGGCATAGACAAGTCCAGGAACAGGCCTGGCTCTGTCACAGCCCCTTGGCAGGAAACAGTAGCTTTGGGAGATAGCACAAGTCGGATGTAGATTGTGAAGAAAGCAGAAGAGAGGCTGACTCCAGCCTTCAGTGCAGATGGATTGCCAGTGAGGAAGAGAGACAGAGGATCCAAAAGACCACACAGAACACAGTGAGGCTGGCTGCATTGGTGCTGAAGGAAAGGAGAGTGGACTGGTCTTTGAGAAATTTGCATCTGACAAAATTCACTTTCAGCAGCATCACCTTGCAATGTTCACCGTGATATTCATACCTAATGGGAAACCTCAGGTTGTATTTCCCATGACTGGTCTTCATTTTTATACTGAGGTCTCCAGGATAATTGAGGTTTCAGGGTCTTCTTAATATTTGAACTTGCATTTGTTGCTTCTAGTAGTCACACTCAAGGAAGAGATAATATCTTTTCTTAACACAATATTAAATCTGATTGCATAAATTATTACTTTATTAAGATTTGTTTTGAAGCTGCCAGCTACAAACTGGCACTTGCTACGGATGGATACTCGACATTTTCCTCTTCAAGGATTAATTCCTGTGCCATTGCAGCTGCTGACCTTCAACACCCCTTGAAAGGAATTCATAGTGGAAAGCAGAAATAAGGCTTTATGTGCTCAGGGAAAAACTGGCAGACAGGTCTTCAAAAAGTTGGAAATTTTCAAAAGCTGACTTTAAAAGCCCAATTCTGTAAACAACTCTTACCCCCAACAAGGGATTATACCACCACACCAGTGTTATCACACTTCACGTCTCTCTGCCATTCAGGTGGATCTGTCTACTGTATCTTGAGAACTATGGTCTCAGGAACTGTGGAATACTCCCTTGTATTCTCATGGAGACCCCTATCTACATACAGCATGAAGACACCTCTTATAGGCTTTACTAGAAAGTTTTCTGTCTGTGTGAGAGGCAGCCAACAAATTCCCTAAAAGGCTTCTATTTACTATCAACTTCAATGTTGTCTTCCTACTCTAGGAATGTTTTTCATATGCGAAACCACCACCAATTTATGTCTTCCCACTACTGGACAGGAATATATGCCCTTGCATATCTAGCCCCAGATGTCTCTTAAGTGAACAATGCAAAGAAATAGAGGAAAGCAACAGAATAGGAAAGACAAGAGATCCTACAAGAAAATTAGATATTCCATGGGAACATTTCATACAAAGATCAGCAAAATAAAAGACAGAATCTGTATGGACCTAACAGAAGCAGAAGATATTAAGAAGAGTTGGAAAGAACACATAGGATAATTATGTGTTCTTCTACAAAGAACAAAAAAGATCTTAATGAGCTGGATAACAACGATGTTGTGATCACTCACCTAGAGCTAGGCATCTTAGAGGGCGAAATCAAGTGCTCCCAGGAAGCACTGCTACAAACAAAGCTAGTGGAGGTGATGGAATTCCAACTGGTGCATTTCAAATACTAAAAACTGATGCTACTAAAGTGCTGCAATCAATATGCCAGCAAATTTGGAAAGCTTGGCAGTGGCCTCAGGACTGAAAAAGGTCAGTTTTCCTTCCAATCACAAAGAAGGGCAATGCCAAAGAATGTTCAAACTACTGCACCATTGCACTCATGTCACAGGTGAACAAAGTCATGCTTAAAATCCTCCAAACTAGGCACTTGCTACGGATGGATACTCGACATTTTCCTCTTCAAGGATTAATTCCTGTGCCATTGCAGCTGCTGACCTTCAACACCCCTTGAAAGGAATTCATAGTGGAAAGCAGAAATAAGGCTTTATGTGCTCAGGGAAAAACTGGCAGACAGGTCTTCAAAAAGTTGGAAATTTTCAAAAGCTGACTTTAAAAGCCCAATTCTGTAAACAACTCTTACCCCCAACAAGGGATTATACCACCACACCAGTGTTATCACACTTCACGTCTCTCTGCCATTCAGGTGGATCTGTCTACTGTATCTTGAGAACTATGGTCTCAGGAACTGTGGAATACTCCCTTGTATTCTCATGGAGACCCCTATCTACATACAGCATGAAGACACCTCTTATAGGCTTTACTAGAAAGTTTTCTGTCTGTGTGAGAGGCAGCCAACAAATTCCCTAAAAGGCTTCTATTTACTATCAACTTCAATGTTGTCTTCCTACTCTAGGAATGTTTTTCATATGCGAAACCACCACCAATTTATGTCTTCCCACTACTGGACAGGAATATATGCCCTTGCATATCTAGCCCCAGATGTCTCTTAAGTGAACAATGCAAAGAAATAGAGGAAAGCAACAGAATAGGAAAGACAAGAGATCCTACAAGAAAATTAGATATTCCATGGGAACATTTCATACAAAGATCAGCAAAATAAAAGACAGAATCTGTATGGACCTAACAGAAGCAGAAGATATTAAGAAGAGTTGGAAAGAACACATAGGATAATTATGTGTTCTTCTACAAAGAACAAAAAAGATCTTAATGAGCTGGATAACAACGATGTTGTGATCACTCACCTAGAGCTAGGCATCTTAGAGGGCGAAATCAAGTGCTCCCAGGAAGCACTGCTACAAACAAAGCTAGTGGAGGTGATGGAATTCCAACTGGTGCATTTCAAATACTAAAAACTGATGCTACTAAAGTGCTGCAATCAATATGCCAGCAAATTTGGAAAGCTTGGCAGTGGCCTCAGGACTGAAAAAGGTCAGTTTTCCTTCCAATCACAAAGAAGGGCAATGCCAAAGAATGTTCAAACTACTGCACCATTGCACTCATGTCACAGGTGAACAAAGTCATGCTTAAAATCCTCCAAACTAGGCTTCAACAGTCTGTAAACCTAGAACTTCTAGATGTACAAGCCAGATTAGAAAAAGTGGAGGAACCAGACACCAAATTGCCAACATCCGTTGGATCACAAAAGAGCAAGGAAATTTCAGAAAAAATACCTACTTTTGTTTCATTGACTAAGCTAAAGGCTTTGATTGTATGCACTACAAAAAATTGTGGAAACTTCTGAAACAGACGAGAAAGCAGACTATCTTACCTGCCTCCTAAAAACTCTGTATGCAGGACAAGAAATAACAGCTAGAAGTGGACATGGAACAACTGACTGGTTCCAAATTGGGAAAGGCATAGGTCAAGGCTGTATATTGTCACCTTGCTTATTTAATTTCTGTGCAGAGTACATCATGGGAAATAGCAGTCTAGATGAAGCACAAGCTGGAGTTGGGATTGCTTGAAGAAATAGCAATAACCTCAGGGATGCAGATGACACCACCCTTATGGCAGAAAGTGAAAAAGAACTAAAGAGCCTCTTGATGAAGGTGAAAGAGAAGAGTGAAAAGCCTGGCCTAAAACTCAACATTCAAAAAACAAAGATCATGTCATCCAGTCCCATCACTTCATGGGAAATAGTTAGGCAAACAATGGAAAGAGTGACAGACTTTATTTTCTTGGACTCCAGAATCACCGGTGATGGTGACTGCAGCCATGAAATGAAAAGACACTTGCTCCTTGAAAGAAAACCTATGACAAACCTAGACAGTGTAATCCAAAACAGAGACATCACATTGCTGACAGAAATCTAAAGAAACCCGGTAAAGCCAAAGTGGCACTGAATCACTCACCTAGAGCTAGCTCTTAGAGGCGAAATCAAGTGCTCCCAGGAAGCACTGCTACAAACAAAGCTAGTGGAGGTGATGGAATTCCAACTGGTGCATTTCAAATACTAAAAACTGATGCTACTAAAGTGCTGCAATCAATATGCCAGCAAATTTGGAAAGCTTGGCAGTGGCCTCAGGACTGAAAAAGGTCAGTTTTCCTTCCAATCACAAAGAAGGGCAATGCCAAAGAATGTTCAAACTACTGCACCATTGCACTCATGTCACAGGTGAACAAAGTCATGCTTAAAATCCTCCAAACTAGGCTTCAACAGTCTGTAAACCTAGAACTTCTAGATGTACAAGCCAGATTAGAAAAAGTGGAGGAACCAGACACCAAATTGCCAACATCCGTTGGATCACAAAAGAGCAAGGAAATTTCAGAAAAAATACCTACTTTTGTTTCATTGACTAAGCTAAAGGCTTTGATTGTATGCACTACAAAAAATTGTGGAAACTTCTGAAACAGACGAGAAAGCAGACTATCTTACCTGCCTCCTAAAAACTCTGTATGCAGGACAAGAAATAACAGCTAGAAGTGGACATGGAACAACTGACTGGTTCCAAATTGGGAAAGGCATAGGTCAAGGCTGTATATTGTCACCTTGCTTATTTAATTTCTGTGCAGAGTACATCATGGGAAATAGCAGTCTAGATGAAGCACAAGCTGGAGTTGGGATTGCTTGAAGAAATAGCAATAACCTCAGGGATGCAGATGACACCACCCTTATGGCAGAAAGTGAAAAAGAACTAAAGAGCCTCTTGATGAAGGTGAAAGAGAAGAGTGAAAAGCCTGGCCTAAAACTCAACATTCAAAAAACAAAGATCATGTCATCCAGTCCCATCACTTCATGGGAAATAGTTAGGCAAACAATGGAAAGAGTGACAGACTTTATTTTCTTGGACTCCAGAATCACCGGTGATGGTGACTGCAGCCATGAAATGAAAAGACACTTGCTCCTTGAAAGAAAACCTATGACAAACCTAGACAGTGTAATCCAAAACAGAGACATCACATTGCTGACAGAAATCTGTATAATCAGAGCCATAATATTCCCAGGAGTCATGTATGGATGTGAGAGATGGACCTTAAAGAAGGCTGGGCACTGAAGGCTGATACCTTTGAACTGTGGTGTTGGAGAAGGTTCTTGAGAGTTCCTTGGACTGCAGGGAGATCAAACCAGGCAATCCTAAAGAAAATCACCCTGAATATTCATTGGAAGGAAAGATGCTAAGGCTGAAGCTCCAATCCTTTGGCCATCTGATGAGAAGAGACAACACATTGGAAAAGAGACTGAGTTGAGAAAAACAAAAGACCAAAGGAGAAGGGGGCAACAGAGGACAAGATTGTTGGATGGCATCACTGAGTCGATGGACATGAGTTTGAGTGGGCTCCGGGGAGATGGTGAGGAACAGAGAAGCCTGTGTGCTGCAGTCCACGGGGTCCCAAAGAGTCAGACATGACTGAGCAACTGAGCTGAACTGAAGCTGCTCACCCCTCTGCGGCACAATTTTCCAAGTATGGGGTATAGGAGAGACTCACCAGGAGCAGTTGGACTGTTGGAATTTCTCAAGGACCAGCCCCCCTCTTACTTTCCTTTAATGAATTCCCTTTTCGTCTGATCACCAGTCCATCCTCTTTTTCGCTACTTTCACCTTACAGTAATTTCTCTTTCTTTCTTTCTGATTTGATTGGTCTGGGCCCTCATTCTTTTTTTTATTTTTGATGTATCTGTAGAAAATTTTACCACTTCTGTTTATTTCTTCAGAGAACCAGCTCTTAGTTACATTGATCTCTTGTTTCTGCTCTGAGTTTTATAGCAATAACCTCAGGGATGCAGATGACACCACCCTTATGGCAGAAAGTGAAAAAGAACTAAAGAGCCTCTTGATGAAGGTGAAAGAGAAGAGTGAAAAGCCTGGCCTAAAACTCAACATTCAAAAAACAAAGATCATGTCATCCAGTCCCATCACTTCATGGGAAATAGTTAGGCAAACAATGGAAAGAGTGACAGACTTTATTTTCTTGGACTCCAGAATCACCGGTGATGGTGACTGCAGCCATGAAATGAAAAGACACTTGCTCCTTGAAAGAAAACCTATGACAAACCTAGACAGTGTAATCCAAAACAGAGACATCACATTGCTGACAGAAATCTGTATAATCAGAGCCATAATATTCCCAGGAGTCATGTATGGATGTGAGAGATGGACCTTAAAGAAGGCTGGGCACTGAAGGCTGATACCTTTGAACTGTGGTGTTGGAGAAGGTTCTTGAGAGTTCCTTGGACTGCAGGGAGATCAAACCAGGCAATCCTAAAGAAAATCACCCCTGAATATTCATTGGAAGGAAAGATGCTAAGGCTGAAGCTCCAATCCTTTGGCCATCTGATGAGAAGAGACAACACATTGGAAAAGAGACTGAGTTGAGAAAAACAAAAGACCAAAGGAGAAGGGGGCAACAGAGGACAAGATTGTTGGATGGCATCACTGAGTCGATGGACATGAGTTTGAGTGGGCTCCGGGGAGATGGTGAGGAACAGAGAAGCCTGTGTGCTGCAGTCCACGGGGTCCCAAAGAGTCAGACATGACTGAGCAACTGAGCTGAACTGAAGCTGCTCACCCCTCTGCGGCACAATTTTCCAAGTATGGGGTATAGGAGAGACTCACCAGGAGCAGTTGGACTGTTGGAATTTCTCAAGGACCAGCCCCCCTCTTACTTTCCTTTAATGAATTCCCTTTTCGTCTGATCACCAGTCCATCCTCTTTTTCGCTACTTTCACCTTACAGTAATTTCTCTTTCTTTCTTTCTGATTTGATTGGTCTGGGCCCTCATTCTTTTTTTTATTTTTGATGTATCTGTAGAAAATTTTACCACTTCTGTTTATTTCTTCAGAGAACCAGCTCTTAGTTACATTGATCTCTTGTTTCTGCTCTGAGTTTTATCAATTCTCTTCTATTACTAATTTTGGGATCTCTTTGCTCCTCTTTTTCTAGATCCATCATATGTTAGCCTGGGCTATTTATTTCAATTTTTCTTCTTGCCTGAGGTATGCTTGTATTGCTGTAAATTTCCCTATGAAAACTGATTTTCTGTGGTCCCTAAATATTGAATCAGTGTGTTTTGATTTCATTATATTCCAGGTATTTTTGTAAATAATTTACTGATCCACTAATTTTTATAGCATTTTCTCACTCCCACATTCTGTGTTTTTTGAACTTTTTCTCATATACTTACTTGATTTCTCATATTGTTTACTTGAAGTCTCATAATGTTGTGCTTAAAAAAGAAGTTTGATATGATTTCATTCTTCTTTTCATAATTTGCCAACCTTCCATAGTAGACCAGCATGTGGCCTAACTTGAAGAAACTTCCATATGCACTTGACAATATGTGCATTCTGCTACTTTGTATGAAAAGTACTATGAACATGCACGTGTTTGTCACTTAATGACGTCAAACTCATTTTGAGCATGTGAACTGTAGCCTTCCAACTCCTCTGTCCATAGAATTCTCCAGACACCCACAGAGGAGTGGGTTGTCATTCCCTTCTCCAGGGGATCTTTCTTTTATTTATATATATATATGTAAGTTTTACGTTAATAAAGACTTTATTTATTTATTTTGGCCATGTGGTATGTGGAACTTCCCTGACCAGGGATCACGCCCATGCTTCCATGGTGGTCCAGTGGGTAGAGACACTGCCTTGCAGTGCAAGGGGCGCCGGTTCAATCCCTGGCCTGGGAAGATCCTGCGTGCCACGGAGCAGCTGGATGGATATGTCCAATTACTGAGCCAGAGTTCTGGAGCACATGCGCCCAGAGCCGGTGCTCTGCAACGAGAGAGGCCACTGAGATTTGAGGCCTGCATAGGCCAAAGAACAAAGATGGATGATGAAAGACTAGAAGAAGTGGCCAAAAAAAAAAGTAATGAAGGGTTTCCCTGGTGGTCCAGTGGGTAAGGACACTGTCTTGCAGTGTGGAGGGAGCCAGTTTGATCTCTGGCCTGAGAAGATTCCACGTGCTGCAGAGCAGCTGGACCAATATGTCCAACTACAGAGCCGGAGCTCTGGAGCGCATGCGCCCAGAGCCAGTGCTCTGCGACGACAGAGGCCACTGAGATTTGAGGCCTGCATAGGCCAAAGAACAAAGATGGATGATGAAAGACTAGAAGAAGTGGCCAAAAAAAAAAGTAATGAAGGGTTTCCCTGGTGGTCCAGTGGGTAAGGACACTGTCTTGCAGTGTGGAGGGTGCCAGTTTGATCTCTGGCCTGAGAAGATTCCACGTGCTGCAGAGCAGCTGGACCAATATGTCCAACTACAGAGCCGGAGCTCTGGAGCGCATGCGCCCAGAGCCAGTGCTCTACAGCGAGAGAGGCCACTGCTATGGGAGGCCCACACAGGCCAAAGAACAAAAAAGATAAGTGAATGAAAGAGCAATAGAAGTGGCCAAAACAAACAAACAAACAAAAACTAAGTAATGGAAAGGGATATTACATGGGGGCTATGTGATGGCCTGGAGGGGTGGCATGGTGGGAAACAGGATATACATATGACTAATCTGGAATTACACACATTGTAAACAACAAAACTCTGTGAAAGCAATAAAGTGAAATAAAAAAATATATACACCTAATTAAAAAAGTAATGAATATGCAAATGCATCTCATCAATTTCTGAAATGTAAATTAAAGGTACTGATTGGAAAGTGTATTATAGTATACCATTATATGTGAAGAGAAGAAAAGATGAGGAAAATACATTACAATTATTTCAAAAACTGGCTCCTTTCTGGGACTTCCCTGGTGGGCTAGTGGCTGGGACTCTCTGCTCCCAGTGCAGGAACCAGATTCCATCTCTGGTAGGGCACTGGATCCCATAGCCTCAGCTAAAGATCCCAAGTGCAACAACAAAATTGAAGAGCTCCTGTGCCACAACTGACTTCCAGTCCAGCCAAAACACAAGTAAATGCTTTGTAAAAAAGAAACAAATTAAATAAATAGGCAAATTTCTTCATTTAGAAACAATCTATTGTCAAATATGTTTTTAAATGAAAATCGCCTTTTAAATGAAAATCTCTAAAAGAGCTTCACTGACTCATGTGAAATGCAATATACCTTCAAAATGTTCCCTGAATATGAATCCTTCCACTGTCAGTTGATGAATCCAAACCACAAAACAGACGCACAAAGTACAATAACAGCTGGTCTAAAATATTATCAGATATAAAAATATTTTTTCTGGATATACAAATGAGTGAAGCAAAAAAAGCTGTGCATACTGTGTGCTTAATGATGAAGGAAAATGCCCAAATTCACTAGCAAAACTTTGAGAAGCCATTTATCTAAGATTGGACAATTATCTGTAAATGTTTTAATTAATTTATTATTTTAGGTGAAGGATAAAAGCTTTACAGAAACATGTTGGTTTCTGATAAACATAAACATGAATCAGCCATCCCGATACATATGTCCCTTCCTCCTTAATCATCACTTCCACCTTCACCCCATATGGAAAATAGATAGTCAATGGGAATCTGCTGTATGGCTCAGGGAACTCAAACGGGGGCTGTATATCTATCACTTTTAATGGCTCACTACAGATCTACACGGAGACTGGTAAAAGAGAAAAGAGAATGCCCTGCTAAACAGAGACAAAGCAGTTTAGATGATTTTCAACAACTGAATGCATATGTGGTATTATCTTTGAAAGGAAAATTTTAAAAGTCAAATATAATGACTACTACTAGGAGATAAATTCCAAATGCCTCTTTCGCTTAGAATCTATTGGAGGCTTTAAACCTTTCAAAGAGTTCTTCTCAGGTCTTAGGAGAATAATGTAGCACTTTGGGGCAAAGATGCAGCCTAGCAATCCAGCACTGGACGCCAAGATGGAGAAGATCTCCACGGCCACCATGACCTTGCCCTTGGTGCTATGGTAGACGGGGAGGAAGGTGACCCAGACACTGCAGAACACCAGCATACTGAAAGTCAGAAACTTGGCTTCATTGAAGGCATCAGGCAGCTTCCTGGCCAGGAAGGCCAAGGAGAACGTCCCCAGGGCTAAGGAGCCCAGGTAGCCCAGGACGCAGTAGAAGGCAGTGACCGAGCCCTTGTTGCACACAATGAGGAGCTCCCTGAGCTCAGAACGGGTGTCCATCTCAAGGAAAGGCGGAGAGGTTCCCAGCCACACTCCACAAAGAATCCCTTGGATCAGGGAGCACAGGGGAACCACGTAGTTAGAAGCGCCTGTTTCCAGCAACCGCCGCATGGTTCTTCCTGGTTTCCTGGCCTTGAAGGCCAGGATCACCGTCAGGGTTTTGGCCAAAACAGTGGCAACAGCCACAGTGAACACAGCTCCAAACGTGATCTGTTGCAGGATGCAGGTGGCTGTGTTGGGACGGCCAATGAAGAGAAAGGAGCAGAGGAAACACAGGAAGAGGGCGATGAGCAACATGTAGCTGAGAGTCCGGTTGTTGGCCTTGACTATGGGGGTGTCTTGGTGCTTCACAAAGACCCACAACACCAGAGCTGTCATGCAACAGCAACACAGAGCCATGCAGGTCAGGGACATCCCCAGAGAATCCTCAAAGGCCAGGAAGGTCACCATTTTGGAGAGACAGAGGTTTCTCTCCCTGTTTGGATATTCTTCATCTGGGCACTGGACACACTTCTCTGCATCTGGGAAGAAAGCAGACTCAGCATTTCTTCATGTGTACCACAGGCCAACATGTGGTAAAAAGAAACATCTCCTATCAATGTGAATATGTGCATTTTGCATACTGATCCCTTCTGAAATAATATTCAGAGGTATTGGAGATGATGTAAGAATTCTCGTCTTTGGATGTTCTTGCTGGGAAGGAGGAAAGCTACAGTTGCTGCAAAAATAAGTCTGACAGTTTCTCTAAAACCTTATCAATGTATTAGCCTCAGTGAGCAATTCCCATCTCGGTGTCTTCTCTACAAATTCAAAGGCCATGATGAGAATAAATAATGTCTCTCCAGCATTGCTTACAATAGCCAAAAATTGGAAACCACTCAAAAGCCCATTGATAGATAAGTAAATAAACAGAATGAGTTGCATACCTACAATGCAAGAATACTCTGTCTTAAAACAAAATGAAGTTATCTGACCCTGTCTGCAATCTCCGTGAATCTTGAAAGTCCTATCCTGTTGAAAAAAGCCACACTCCAAAGGAGGAATGTGATTTTATGGATGTGTGTGTGCATTCCAACTCACTTCAGTCCTGTCCAACTCTTTCTGATCCTATGGAATATAGTCCAGCAGGCTCCTCTGTCCATAGAATTCTCCAAGCAAGAATACTGGAGTGGGTGGCCATTTCTTTCTCCAGGGGATCTTCCTGAAACATGGATTAAACTGGCACACTTAGGCTTCCCGCATTGGCAGGAGTTTTCTTTACCACTAGGGACACCTGGGTAGCCCTTACTTATACATGTATGAATACTTAGAATAAGTCAAATTTATAAGCATGGAAACTGCAATGATGCTTACAGAGGAGTTGGGAGTAAGAAGCAGTAACAGTTTCACAGGAACAGAGATGAGATTAGAGGTGAGAGTTCTGTAGAGGAACACTGGAGAAGGCTTTACGGCAATAGATTTATGAATGTTCGTGAGTTCTACGTGTAAAGCAATATGGGAAAATTTATATGATGTATATTTCACCAAAATAAAAATGGAGAAGACAAAAAATAATTACATGAATTGAGAAATACATCCCCAATAATTCCTTTCCAAGGTTTGCTTTTCATTGTGAAGTCGACAAAAGGCCAGACGACCATAAGTGATTCTAAAGTTTTGTACCTGTGTGATTGGAAAAGTGTCTCTCTGGACAAAGCGCACAGGTAAAGCAGCAAATAGGCCTTCCTTCTTGTGGAATTTTCCTAAAACCTGACCTGCAGCTCTGGCTACACACAGATTTTGGTGTCTGAAAGGAATAAAAGATAATCCACGGTCATATTTGGCACATGACTGATTACCTGCTTTCAGACAACATCTAAATTTCTCACAGAAAAAAAAAAAAAAAAGAGGTTTATATCACGAGGTGTCTTCTTCAATCCGAGCCTCATCATATTCTCTAGAAATCTAAGTATGAGATGCAAAGTGCTTTTTCCACATTATTTCTTTTAAACTACATACACTTACAAACCAAATGTTACTGGCTAGATCATGGCTTTTCCATTATCTATTTCTGAAATGCACTTTGCCTGTCTCTTGTTTAAATACATAATCCAAACATCTCGGAGCACAGATATCAATGTCATCATGATATGGAAGTTTTATGTGCAGAAAAATACTTTACTCTGCTTTCATATTGGCTGAATAGAGGATGGAAATTTTAGGTCAAAGAGCTTCACAGTGTGACAGACAGACATACTATGAAATTGGCTTCATAGGGCTTCCCTGGTGGTCCAGTGGATAAAGACTCCACCTTGCAGTGCAAGGGGTCCTGGTTCAATCCCTGGCCTGGGAAGAACCCAGGTGCCGCCAAGCGGCTCAACTGATGTGTCCAACTACCGAGCCAGAGCTCTGGATCGCATGCACCCTGAGCAGGTGCTCTGCAACAACAAAGGCCACTGCAGTGGGAGGCCCACTCAGGCCAAAGAACAAAGATGGATGAAAATAAATAAATGAAAGACCAATAAAAAGTGGGCAAATGTTTTTAAAAAGAAAGAAATTCGCTTCATAAACAATAATTATGTGCTTGGAAGAAACAAAATATGAGACAGAGAGCTTTCATGAAAGTTAGGTTTTCATTAGTACGACTCATGGCCCCGGAGCAGGGATGACTCAGATTTCTAAACTAATTCAAAATATTTTCACATGCAAACTGTGAAACACTCATGCAAAAAATCACCGTAAAATTGCCATGGAGTTTTCAAATCACCAGGTGTCTTCTTCAACCCGAGTCTCATCATATTCTCTAGAAATCAAAGTATGAGGTGCAAAGTGATTTTTCCACATTATTTCTTTTAAACTACATACACTTACAAACCAAATGTTACTGACTAGTTCATGGCTTTTCCATTGTCTATTTCTGAAATGCACTTTGCCTTCTCTTGTTGTTTTTTTTTTTTTTTTTTTTTTTTAAGATAAGCTTTTTCTTTTTTTTTTTAACATTTGTTTTATTTATTTATCTTTGGGGGGTGGGGTGGGGAGGGAGGAGGATGGGCGGGCCACTTCTACTGGTCTTTCATTTCTCTATTTTCATCCGTCTTTGTTCTTTGGCTCCTGTGGGCCTCCCATCACGGTGGCGTGTGTCGTCACAGAGCGCCGGCTCTGGGCGTATGCGCTACAGAGTTCCGGCTCGATAATTGGACACATCGGTCCAGCCGCTCCACGGCACGTGGGCTCTTCCGAGGCCAGGGATCGAACCGGCGCCCCTAGCACTGCAAGGCGGTGTCCTTACCCACTGGACCACCAGGGAAGTCCCCTGTTTCTTGTTTAAATACATAATCCAAACATCTTGGAGGACAGATATTAATGTCATGAAACGGAAGTTTTATCTGCAGAAAAATACTTTACTCTCCTTTCATATTGGCAAATAGAGGATGGAATTTTAGGTCAAAAAACTTCACAGTGTGACAGACAGACCTACTATGAAATTGGCTTCATAGGGCTTCCCTGGTGGTCCAGTGGATAAAGACTCCACCTTGCAGTGCAAGGGGTCCCGGTTCAATCCCTGGCCTGGGAAGAACCCAGGTGCCGCCAAGCGGCTCAACCGATGTGTCCAACTACCGAGCCAGAGCTCTGGATCGCATGCACCCTGAGCAGGTGCTCTGCAACAACAAAGGCCACTGCAGTGGGAGGCCCACTCAGGCCGAAGAACAAAGATGGATGAAAATAAATAAATGAAAGACCAATAAACAGTGGCCAAAAAATTTAAAAAAAAGAAATTGGCTTCATATACAATAATTATGGGCTGGGAAGAAACAAAATATGATAGAGAGCTTTCATGAAAGTCAGGTTTTCATTAGCACAACTCATGGACCCAGACCAAGGATGCCTCAGATTTCTAAACTAATTCAAAATATTTTCATGTGCAAACTGTGAAACACTCATGCAAAAAATCACCTTAAAATTCCCCTAGAGTTTTCAAACGGGGGAAATTTTTTGAAAACAGTGAGCAATGCATTTTAATACTAAGGCAAGAATCAAATAATATGCACGTACTCAAGGGAATGTGTAACCAAGTGAAATCTACAAAAAGCAGTTGACATTCTTAATCTATGTGTGTCTATCCAAGCTTAAGAAGGACACACCTACATGAATCAAGTCAGGGTATTCGATACATGCATTAGCATTATGTATTGCATTCATCCCACTACTACAGGAATGCCTAGAGTTAAACTCAAAATACTTGCCTGTGCAACCTGTTTCTTCTACAAATTGCCTCACAGTGTATGTGACATTCTATACTGTGAGTGAAGACGTTGAATCAGTCAGTGACTTTAGTGCTCAGGGAAACGTGTGCACTCTTTCTCTCATATGAAGAATCATCCGTAATATCATTATAGTCTATATATCTAATCTTGAAAGGATGTCATACCTCTCTAAATCCAATGGGCCATTCTACCAACTCGTCATAGATCACCAAGTCTTGTTCATATAGACCCGGAGCCAAACTCTACTTTCCCAGTGCAGACCAGCTGAAAACTCACAGGATGTCATTCATCGTGATGGCTTGAATCAGTCAGTGACTTTAGTGCTCAGGGAAACGTGTGCACTCTTTCTCTCATATGAAGAATCATCCGTAATATCATTATAGTCTATATATCTAATCCTGAAAGGATGTCATACCTCTCAAACTGTGAAACACTCATGCAAAAAATCACCGTAAAATTGCCATGGAGTTTTCAAACTGGGGAAATATTTTGAAAATAGTGAGCAATGCGTTTTAATACTAAGGCGAGAATCAAATAATATGCATGTACTCAAGGGAATGTGTAACTAAGTGAAATCTACAAAAAGCAGTTGACATTCTTAATCTATATATGTCTATCCAAGCTTAAGAAGGACACTCCTGGACTTCCTTGGTTGCCCAGTGGGTAAGGACACCACCTTGCAGTTCAAGGGGCGCCGGTTCAATCACTGGCCTGGGAAGATCTCACGTGCCGCAGAGTGACTGGACCGATGTGTCCAATTACCGAGCTGGAGTTCCGGAGCACATGTGCCCAGAGCCGGTGCTCTGAGACAACAGAGGCCACCGCGATGGGAGGCCCACATGGGCCAAGGAACAAAGATGGATGAAAATGGACAAATAAAAGACCAATAGAAGTGGCCTGCCTGCTCCCCTCCTTCCCCACCCCACCCGACTCAAATAAATAAATAAATCTTTAAAAAAAAAAAAAAGAAGGACACTCCTACATGAATCAAGTCAGGGTATTCGATACATGCATTAGCATTATGTATTGCATTCATCCCACTACTACAGGAATGCCTAGAGTTAAACTCAAAATACTTGCCTGTGCAACCTGTTTCTTCTACAAATTGCCTCACAGTGTATGTGACATTCTATACTGTGAGTGAAGACGTTGAATCAGTCAGTGACTTTAGTGCTCAGGGAAACGTGTGCACTCTTTCTCTCATATGAAGAATCATCCGTAATATCATTATAGTCTATATATCTAATCCTGAAAGGATGTCATACCTCTCTAAATCCAATGGGCCATTCTACCAACTCGTCATAGATCACCAAGTCTTGTTCATATAAACCATTGGAGCCAAACTCTCCCACTTTCACCAGCAGCTGCAGACCAGCAGGAAAACTCACAACATTCAGGATGTCATACTGCATCGTGACATGGCTTCGTTTCTCCTCTAATGACATGTGCTCCCCAGCACTGTTTCTAAATTGGACTTTTCTCAAGAATGGGTGAAGCTAGAAAAGAAGAAAGTTCAAAAGAAAACGTGTTTCCAGTTAGAGAGGAAAGTCCATTCTTACAAAGCAGCCCTTTTTGCCACCTCGCCAGCTTCAGGGTTTCTGATGGTACTTTTGTTTGGGTGTTTACCATCTCAAGGACTGTATTCACATGAACTTTGCCTCTCGTTCTGAACACAGAGCAGGAATTTAACACCATCGTGACCTAATTCAAAGAGGCTTCAGTCATGGGTTTTGTTGCATCCAAAACAATGTTTTCTCAGTGCCTCTAGAGGGAACCTTCCATACTGTGTCTCAGTACAACATGAGGTTCTTCCACTTATATGTTAGTCTTCAGAAATACGATTGCTGAAAACAGAGAGAAAACTCTCCTGTGAAATACAATTAAAATCGACAACTCACAGAGTATTGAGACTGTGGGTTTAGCCTTTAGTGCTTGAATCCCAAAGCTTTTCACACTGTCTTGTGGGAGACAACACATCTTTATTATTTCCTTTAGATTAAGGTAAAATTCCCATCATGCATACTTCCCCATTTTCAATCGTTTAATCCAGTGGGGTTTAGTACATTCAGATGACATCACACTATCACCACTGTCTGATGCCAAAACATTTTCATCATCTGAAAGAAATAACCCCACACCAGTTAATTAATCCCTCCTCATTTCCCCTAACTCAGCCTCTTGGAAAAAATACTTTAGTTTCTGGTATAAATATATCATTTCCTGTTAAATAGATCATTAAGCTGTAAATCTCCATCACCATTGAATTGTCCTCAACCACTCAAAAATATATCCAGTATGACTGCTCAGAAACTTAGAAAGTTGTAGGTACAGTGAACAACAGATGCAACCACCACCAAGAGGGTATTAGAGCGAAAATTCCTGAGGGCTGTCTCAGGCGCCATTTCTATTCATTCATTTGTCCTAAGTGTGAGCCATTCTTTCATGTATCTTAAAGTAACACATTTTAATAAAAACCAATATTACGAATATTCATTCAAATTCTAAGGGGAAGCTATGGATACCAGCTTGTCCCCCTAGACAGCAATTATAGTTGCTGTTGAATGCAGCACTTGTTAGTTTAGGGTGGGGTCTGATCCATTTGTGTATAGTCTACGTTCTTTCTCATGTATGATCACTGAAACTGTTGTTCCAATTGACTGGTTGCCAGCTAGTGATGACACATAGCCTTATTTTTAAACCAAAAACAACAATAAATTAAAATATATATATATTTCTCTGCCTCTGTAGGTGTGCTCTTTGTGCATCAGTGCAAGCCATGAACATTCAGATTTGTCTTAGCCTTCCCTTCCACTTGCCTGAAGCCAGAACATCAGTCAGAACTGGAGCTCAGGCTGATCTAAAGACTTTGCTTGTTTCCTTGTTGGTTTCTAATTGGGGAGCATGTTTTCTGTTATTTGGAAGCTTTCTACAGCCTTAATTATCCAAATAAATCTCTTTCCCCAGCCTGTCCTTTGGTTCTGTGGAGGTTTTATATATTTTCCCAACTGTAGTCTCTGACCCAGGTAGAACTAATTCATTTACCCAAGGTAGGCTGATGCACGTAGACCTAATTCATTTACCCAGATAAATCTAACACACTTCAGGTTGCCAATTCAGCCCTAGAAAGTTTCAAAGACACAAGAAATAAAGTCTTAGACTAATCCCTCAGAGAGCCACAAGGTAGGTCAAAAAGAAACAAAACAATTGTGATTTTTTTTAGAACGAGTTGTATATAAATCCTTTTTGTACTAGTAACCTGTGTGAAGTACACCGGTGTTGTTTAATAGGTCTCTTTTGAGGAGGAAAACAAAAAAACAATTGATACTACTGTAAATTAAAACATTATTAAGGTTTATACCAAAAAATCAACTGTTTTCAACTTTTTTTTTTTTAATTTTGGCCTCATTTATTAGTTCACTCTTTTGATTTATTTATTTTCATCCATCTCCGTGTGAGCCTCCCATAGAGGTGGCCTCCCTCAATGCAGAGCCCCAGCTCTGCGAACACGTGCTTCAGTTGGACACACCAGTCCAGCCACTCCACGGCACATGGGACATCCAGGGCCAGGGATCGAACCAGCACTCCTTGCACTGCAAGGCAGAATCTTCACCCGCTGGACCACCAGGGAAGCCCTCTTTAGCTCTTCATTAACAATTCTGCATGTTGGGAACTAGAGTTGGGCTACCAAGATTCTGGCAAGTTTCTGAAAAATGTATATGAAAGACAAATCAAAATGTCATTTTTTGAATTCTGGGGTGGATACCAGCTTGTCCCCTAGACAGCAATTATAGTTGCTGTTGATCCTTTAGTTTAGGGTGGGTCTGATTTGTGTATAGTCTACGTTCTTTCTCATGTATGATCACTGAAACCGTTGTTCCAATTGACTGGTTGCCAGCTAGTGATGACACATAGCCTTATTTTTAAACCAAAAACAACAATAAATTAAAATATATATATATTTCTCTGCCTCTGTAGGTGTGCTCTTTGTGCATCAGAGCAAGCCATGAACATTCAGATTTGTCTTAGCCTTCCCTTCCACTTGCCTGAAGCCAGAACATCAGTCAGAACTGGAGTTCACGCTGATCTAAAGACTTTGCTTGTTTCCTTGTTGGTTTCTAATTGGGGAGCATGTTTTCTGTTATTTGGAAGCTTTCTACAGCCTTAATTATCCAAATAAATCTCTTTCCCCAGCCTGTCCTTTGGTGCTGTGGAGGTTTTATATATTTTCCCAACTGCAGTCTCTGATCCAGGTAGAAATTCATTTACCCAAGGTAGGCTGAGACCTAATTCATTTACCCAGGTAGACCTAAAACACCTCAGGTTGCCAATTCAGCCCTAGACAGTTTCAAAGACACAAGAAATACATCTTAGACTAATCCATCAGAGAACCACAAGGTAGGTCGAAAAGAAATTTAAAAATTGTGATTTTTTTTGTTAAAACACATTGCATATAAATCCTTTTTGTACAGTAACCTGTGTGAAGTACACGGGGTGTTGTTTAATAGGCCTCTTTTGAGGAGGAAAAAAAAAAACACAATTGATACTACTGTAAATTAAAACATTAAGGTTTATACCAAAAAATCAACTGTCTTCAACTCTTTTTTTCTTTTTTAATTTTGGCCTCATTTATTAGTTCACTCTTTTGATTTATTTATTTTCATCCATCTCCGTGTGAGCCTCCCATAGAGGTGGCCTCCCTCATTGCAGAGCCCCAGCTCTAGGAACACGTGCTTCAGTGCCGGGGCTCACAGTTGGACACACTAATCCAGCCACTCCACGGCACATGGGACATCCAGGGCCAGGGATCGAACCAGCACTCCTTGCACTGCAAGGCAGAATCTTCACCCACTGGACCACCAGGGAAGCCCTCTTTAGCTCTTCATTAACAATTCTGCATGTTGGGAACTAGAGTTGGGCTACCAAGATTCTGGCAAGTTTCTGAAAAATGTATATGAAAGACAAATCAAAGATTGTCACTTTATTTGATCTGATTATTATATTGAATTTGGTCAACTACTTAGTAATATGTATTTGCAGCTTCTGGATGAGGAAAGAGACTGCTGAGTCTTAAGAAATGGATTTCGAAACTCACAAAAGCCTGCATTAAAATCTAGCCAATTCACCTCTGAAGTATTAAACTTATGTTGAAACCATGAACATCCATGAGGGTTCTCATACTGCAAATTGTTCACACTTTTCAAGGAATAGTTATACCTAAAAGTACTTCATTTCTCAGGGTGTAGAGTATCAGGAAGGCCTCGTTTCTCTTTGCCACAGCAATCATTTCAAGGAACATGTGGACAACAGCATATTCACCATGACAGATGAGAGTGTTGAATTCTGTTATGGTCATTATGGCAACACTTTGTGACATGAAGTACAATGCTAGGAAATGTATGACTTTTTACAGCTTTTTTCTTTTCATAGATTGTTTTAAGTCTCCTCTGGAAATTTTGCTATGTTATATCCAACACTAGAAATAGTTTTCCAGGATGCATCTCAATACAAATAATTAGAAAGGAAAGACCCTTCCATGATAGAATTCTCTGAATAGACATAGCAATTAGAGACACCTGTAAGAAGTGGGGAAGATTTCTACAACCACTCTGACAAAGCCTGTGGACTTGAGACAAAATCATGGGCATGATGCTGCATCTCAATCAAATACAACCAGATAGCCTCGGCTTGTCCATTCATGACCTGCATCTAAGGAAATTTACCTTCCAGGAAGAAACCTGAGTCGGTGGGCATCTCCTGGAGATTCCATTTCTGTTCTCACCAAAAGCATTTCATGGAGGGCTTGGGCCACTGCATACACTGCATTATAGGTAAAATAAGTGGATTGAGATAAACCCATCATATCAGTCATTTTGTGCATAAACTCTAATGAAGAATTGGATGAGCAGTCTTCGATGCTTCCACAGTGCAATCCATCAAGGAAACATCCAAAACTTTGGAACCACATTCTCCTGAAGTAAAAGTCTTCTGGATATCGGGAAGGATTAACAGTCTTGAGAAAGTGTTGAAACCCTGGGATTTCCCTCTTCTGGTGAAAGGATTCCAGAGAAAGAGTGCAGTACATCGTGAACTATTGGAAATTCTAAAAGGGCCAAAGATTGTCACTTTATTTGGTCTGATTATTATATTGAATTTGGTCAACTACTTAGTAATATGTATTTGCAGCTTCTGGATGAGGAAAGAGACTGCTGAGTCTTAAGAAATGGATTTGGAAACTCACAAAAGCCTGCATTAAAATCTAGCCAATTCACCTCTGAAGTATGAAACTTATGTTGAAACCATGAACATCCGCAGGGTTCTCATACTGCAAATTGTTCACACTTTTCAAGGAATAGTTATACCTAAAAGTACTTCATTTCTCAGGGTGTAGAGTATCAGGAAGGCCTCGTTTCTCTTTGCCACAGCAATCATTTCAAGGAACATGTGGACAACAGCATATTCACCATGACAGATGAGAGTGCTGAATTCTGTTATGGTCATTATGGCAACACTTTGTGACATGAAGTACAATGCTAGGAAATGTATGACTTTTTACAGCTTTTTTCTTTTCATAGATTGTTTTAAGTCTCCTCTGGAAATTTTGCTATGTTATATCCAACACTAGAAATAGTTTTCCAGGATGCATCTCAATACAAATAATTAGAAAGGAAAGACCCTTCCATGATAGAATTCTCTGAATAGACATAGCAATTAGAGACACCTGTAAGAAGTGGGGAAGATTTCTACAACCACTCTGACAAAGCCTGTGGACTTGAGACAAAATCATGGGCATGATGCTGCATCTCAATCAAATACAACCAGATAGCCTCGGCTTGTCCATTCATGACCTGCATCTAAGGAAATTTACCTTCCAGGAAGAAACCTGAGTCGGTGGGCATCTCCTGGAGATTCCATTTCTGTTCTCACCAAAAGCATTTCATGGAGGGCTTGGGCCACTGCATACACTGCATTATAGGTAAAATAAGTGGATTGAGATAAACCCATCATATCAGTCATTTTGTGCATAAACTCTAATGAAGAATTGGATGAGCAGTCTTCGATGCTTCCACAGTGCAATCCATCAAGGAAACATCCAAAACTTTGGAACCACATTCTCCTGAAGTAAAAGTCTTCTGGATATCGGGAAGGATTAACAGTCTTGAGAAAGTGTTGAAACCCTGGGATTTCCCTCTTCTGGTGTGAAAAGGACAGACTTCCAGAGAAAGAGTGCAGTACATCGTGAACCTCATTCAAAATAAAATCCCCCTTTGCTACCATAACCCACACCTTGTCCAAGGTCAAATAGGTCACTGCTCTTACGTCCACAGAAATGAAGCTCGCAACATCACCGTGTATGATGGACACATTTGTAGATGAAGTTATAAGTGTGGTCACTGAGGTACTAAATGAATAATATACCCTAGTGCTAGGAAGCGTTTTAGTAAAGGCCACACATACACCATTCTTTACCATCTCGGCTTTCAGGTCCAACACAAACTGCTCCTTTTCCCCATCTTCAGACAAAAATAGTGCCACCCATGTCCAGCCAAAATGCAGCAACAGCCTAATCACTCCATGGATGAGATAGCTGTCCTCCCTGGCCATCTGATAAAGAGATGGAAACTGGTCTTTATCACTCAGTGAAGAATCAAAAGGACCATATGTCACCTGAATAAGAAGAGAAGAACACAGTTAGCAGTTTACTGGGTTTGGAGAGTCTTCCTGGGAGAAATGTGAGCCAGTTCTCTCTGTGACAGGGAGAGGGAGAGGATTGTGGGATGAACAGAATGAGATTTCAGTGGACATTCCACACTTCTCACTTCATCCTCAACTCACTGAAGACAATGTTTTCTAGACCTCTTCACTTTTAGAAAACATGTGCAGTTTCTTCGGACAACCTTAAGACTATCTTAAAAACAAATAGCAAAGAATGTGTAAGATCTCTTGGTGTTGATATCCTTTCTTCATAGGCATTGTAGAAAGCATTAATTTTCGATCACGCACAAAGAAGACTGGAGTGTCTCCAACAACCTTACCCCGTGCGGCTCATGAAGAAGAAATTCTTTCTCCACATCAACCAGAGTTTCCTGTAAATGCTGAGAATATATAAATCTTCTCTCATTAATGTCTTCACAATGGATTCAGTGTATTACAGCAGGATTACCTCTGTTATGATGGAGATTATAATGCACTGAAGTGAGAATTATAATTTGCACTGAAGGAACATCCTGAAGTAAAAGTCTTCTGGATACGGGAAGGATTAACAGTCTTGAGAAAGTGTTGAAACCCTGGGATTTCCCTCTTCTGGTGTGAAAAGGACAGACTTCCAGAGAAAGAGTGCAGTACATCGTGAACCTCATTCAAAATAAAATCCCCCTTTGCTACCATAACCCACACCTTGTCCAAGGTCAAATAGGTCACTGCTCTTACGTCCACAGAAATGAAGCTCGCAACATCACCGTGTATGATGGACACATTTGTAGATGAAGTTATAAGTGTGGTCACTGAGGTACTAAATGAATAATATACCCTAGTGCTAGGAAGCGTTTTAGTAAAGGCCACACATACACCATTCTTTACCATCTCGGCTTTCAGGTCCAACACAAACTGCTCCTTTTCCCCATCTTCAGACAAAAATAGTGCCACCCATGTCCAGCCAAAATGCAGCAACAGCCTAATCACTCCATGGATGAGATAGCTGTCCTCCCTGGCCATCTGATAAAGAGATGGAAACTGGTCTTTATCACTCAGTGAAGAATCAAAAGGACCATATGTCACCTGAATAAGAAGAGAAGAACACAGTTAGCAGTTTACTGGGTTTGGAGAGTCTTCCTGGGAGAAATGTGAGCCAGTTCTCTCTGTGACAGGGAGAGGGAGAGGATTGTGGGATGAACAGAATGAGATTTCAGTGGACATTCCACACTTCTCACTTCATCCTCAACTCACTGAAGACAATGTTTTCTAGACCTCTTCACTTTTAGAAAACATGTGCAGTTTCTTCGGACAACCTTAAGACTATCTTAAAAACAAATAGCAAAGAATGTGTAAGATCTCTTGGTGTTGATATCCTTTCTTCATAGGCATTGTAGAAAGCATTAATTTTCGATCACGCACAAAGAAGACTGGAGTGTCTCCAACAACCTTACCCCGTGCGGCTCATGAAGAAGAAATTCTTTCTCCACATCAACCAGAGTTTCCTGTAAATGCTGAGAATATATAAATCTTCTCTCATTAATGTCTTCACAATGGATTCAGTGTATTACAGCAGGATTACCTCTGTTATGATGGAGATTATAATGCACTGAAGTGAAGTAAACGTCACTCAATCATGCCTGACTCTTTGAGTCACTGGACTCTACCTGCCAGGCTTCTCTGTCCATAGAAATCTCCAGGCAAGAATACTGCAGTGGAAAGCTGTACTCTTCTCAAGGATATCTTCAGTCCCAGGATTCAAACCAGGGTCCCCTGTTGCAGACAGAATCTTTACCATCTGAACCTGCGAGGTTCTCCTCCGAGGCTGAGGAAGTTCCCTATTTTTTTTTTCTTTCCTAAAATGTCAAGAGCTGTGAGCCATCATGACTCAGTGACTCCTCTCACTGTGAGATGGATGCCTGGACCCTGAGCATGACTTGAGTTTCAAAAGACAGACTGATCTTGTCTCTCACCTTCCTTCAGTTTCCTAAGCAAGGAAATGATCTCACCATCTGAGGAGGTCTCTGGATGTGCTCAAAACTCTGTGGAGTGCATGCACACAGCTTCTTCCTTGTCTTTGATGGGATGAGAGGGAAAAGCAATGGAGACAAGCAGAGGGTCTCTCATCAGAAGGCAGACCCACTCACCTGTGGGATTTTGTACAGCTCCAGAAGTGGCCCAATCTCGGCTGAAAATGCAGACGTGATTCCTGTAACTGTGGCCAGAGATTTGCTTTTTCTCTGGCACTTGTAGTTAGGGACACTCTGATTCCCTCCAGAGAGCCAAAGCAAGGCACTTTCCAGAGTCCGCTGATCACTTTCTAAGGCATTGTAGAGATCATAGCCCAAGGTCAGGTTAGGGAGGAGGTGAGGGTTCTGGTTGATCTCCTCAACAGCAAAGAGAAAAGCCAGGACATATTGATAATCCTTGAGGTTCCACCTAAACGGAGGGGCCACATTAGACCGAGGAGTCTTAGAAAACAGGGAAAGAACCTATGTCCAGCCAAGGAAAGCAAAGGGCTTTAAACCCACGATTTCCAGTCAGAGCTTCTCCTCTCTTGTCAGATGGACATGGGGTGAGGAAGGTTCTGAGGGCTCTGTCACTAAGGGTTTGTAATCACACCCAAGTCATTCAGGGAGGGTGGTACCCCAAGAAAGGAAAGAAATGCACAGTGTATTACAGCAGGATTACTAAGGGCACTGAAGTGAAGTAAACGTCACTCAATCATGCCTGACTCTTTGAGTCACTGGACTCTACCTGCCAGGCTTCTCTGTCCATAGAAATCTCCAGGCAAGAATACTGCAGTGGAAAGCTGTACTCTTCTCAAGGATATCTTCAGTCCCAGGATTCAAACCAGGGTCCCCTGTTGCAGACAGAATCTTTACCATCTGAACCTGCGAGGTTCTCCTCCGAGGCTGAGGAAGTTCCCTATTTTTTTTTTCTTTCCTAAAATGTCAAGAGCTGTGAGCCATCATGACTCAGTGACTCCTCTCACTGTGAGATGGATGCCTGGACCCTGAGCATGACTTGAGTTTCAAAAGACAGACTGATCTTGTCTCTCACCTTCCTTCAGTTTCCTAAGCAAGGAAATGATCTCACCATCTGAGGAGGTCTCTGGATGTGCTCAAAACTCTGTGGAGTGCATGCACACAGCTTCTTCCTTGTCTTTGATGGGATGAGAGGGAAAAGCAATGGAGACAAGCAGAGGGTCTCTCATCAGAAGGCAGACCCACTCACCTGTGGGATTTTGTACAGCTCCAGAAGTGGCCCAATCTCGGCTGAAAATGCAGACGTGATTCCTGTAACTGTGGCCAGAGATTTGCTTTTTCTCTGGCACTTGTAGTTAGGGACACTCTGATTCCCTCCAGAGAGCCAAAGCAAGGCACTTTCCAGAGTCCGCTGATCACTTTCTAAGGCATTGTAGAGATCATAGCCCAAGGTCAGGTTAGGAGGAGGTGAGGGTTCTGGTTGATCTCCTCAACAGCAAAGAGAAAAGCCAGGACATATTGATAATCCTTGAGGTTCCACCTAAACGGAGGGGCCACATTAGACCGAGGAGTCTTAGAAAACAGGGAAAGAACCTATGTCCAGCCAAGGAAAGCAAAGGGCTTTAAACCCACGATTTCCAGTCAGAGCTTCTCCTCTCTTGTCAGATGGACATGGGGTGAGGAAGGTTCTGAGGGCTCTGTGCACGCAAGGAGTGTTATGAATACATCCAAAAGCAACCACCACCCAGCAAAAGTTTCATTCCAAGTGAAGAGGATGAACAAACACACCCTTTGACGAACACGCGCAAGGTGTAAAGCCACAGAGAACATTACGGGGATTCTAGTGAGCCGCGGAGGAATGCACACCGAAAGGATCTCCTTGTAGTTCCTGCCTCTGAAGGGACACAGACAATACCTAGTTCAGGGAGAAAGGTGTAACCCCGCCCTCTGCTGGCTGCGTGCAGAAGTGCAGGTTGCCCAGCGGTTCTTAAATCTGGCAGCATGGACCAAAGGCTGTCTGACAACACCCGTTTCTTGATCCAACAGTTTACAACGACTAAAATCAGAGGCATGTCCCGAGCTTCTAAGAAGAACTAATTATCCTTTATTCATAATTACTTAAGTAAATGAAAGATGCTAAAAAATATATTCTATATGAAAGTTCTAGACAATAAATCACAAAGTAAATGTGTATTATCTTACATGAAATATATCTGTGACACATTTCTTCATAAGATAGTAGTTCAGAGAATGAACGTGATCGTGTATACACACAGGTCAACCCACAGAGTTGAGAATAACATTCCTGAGCCCCTCAGTTAAAAGCTGTCGGCTGCTCCTCTGCCCAGAGTGGAGATGCCCATGTATTTTTCAGGCTGAAGGTCAGGAAGGAGGGCACAGTTTAACCTCCATACTTGAGACATTGCTAAGGACTCTCGCCCCATCCTCTGCTAGCCACCTGAACAAAACAGGTTCGCTCTTTCCCCACACATGCCTCTGATAAGACACATTCCTCCACTCCTATAACCACTGTCTGCCTTCCTAACCCAAACAGAGGTCAAAGAGTTAGTAGTTGCCACCAAATGAGAAAATGCATGCAGCTGAAATAGTCCCCATCAAACATTCCATTTAACATATTGGCAAAAGATACAAAAGCACACCACGAGGAAAGAAAACATGAAATCAGACGGCTGGAAGGGACAAAGGCTGGGAGAGGTCCGAACACAGAAGAGGAAAAACAGGATAGATATTCTCTCCCCAAATCAGCACCTCTCCAGTAGCTCGCCAGCAGCCAATAAGACTACGATTTTAAAAATCTAAATATAACTAGTAAAGAAAAAAGGTGCATGCATTCTAAGCATGTCTTCTCTTGCTGAGGAAGTGGGCATGCTGATATGTCCTCCAGAGCCGTTGGAAGCTCTATGAATCTGCAAAGTAGAACACAGACTTCCTGATGCAAACGTGTGCTCAGCACTGCTACAGTAACTCAACTAGAGACATACATGCCATACAGTTAGACAGAGTCCACATTTCATGGCACAACTCATCACTTTTCCGGGAGAAATTCATGATATGACTAAAAATGAAGGGCTTTACTTTCCTCCGATGTTGTATTTAATTTTCTCTCTTTTGCTTCATGAAATGGGAGCTGAAGAGCTCACTCTGGCTGGGAGTCAATTACTAGTATTCATGGGTATTGGGACTTACTTAAGAGGGTGGAGAATCCAAGTCACGTAGGTCTCTCCCGTGGGGGCACATATCAAAAATGTCTCTGTCAGCAGTGAATATTCAGGCTGAGACACTTTCTTCCAAGAGTGACCTCAAAACAGGGATCAGTCTCTCAAAGGGAGATGGGCCTCAGTCTAGGGGTCCTGGCAGCAAGAGGGGCTGGGATCAGCAGTCTCGCTAATTTGAAGACAGCCAGGAACAGAGCTGGGCTAGCCTGCTGGTGGGTAGAGCAGGAAAGATGCTTAATTCTCTCCTGTCTTGAAAGGAATGAAGAGGAGAAACATGTTAGTTAGGGGCTTCCCGGGTGGTCCAGTGGGTAAAGAGTCCGCCTTGCAGTGCAAGGGGCACTGGTTCGATCCCTGGCCCAGGAAGATCCCACGTGCCACGGAGTGGCTGGAACAGTGTGTCCAATTACGAGCCAACGCTCTGGAGCACGTGCACCCAGAGCCGGCGCTCTGTCATGAGAGAGGCCACTGCAGTGGGAGGCCCACACAGGTCCAAGCATAAAGATGGATGGAAATAAATGAAATCAAAACCAATAGGGACTTCCCTGGTGAGCCAGTGGTTGAGCCTCTGGCTTTCAATACAAGCGGCCTGGTTTCAATACCTGGTCAGGGAATGAGATCCCACGTGCTGCAACTAACAGTTCACATGCTGCAACTAAGACCCAGTGCAGCCACACACACACACACACACACACACACACACACACACACACACACACAAAATGTCAGTTGGTAGAGAGGAAAAGAAGGGATAGAATATCAGAATCCATAGATCTATATTCTCGTCTCTTCTGTGCACACCTCAGATCATATTCAGTGAAATCAAACACACACAAACACAAACAAGAACTTACTCATAGGGTATCAGCTGCTTTGGCCTTGTCAGGAAAGACAGTTGGAATAGATCTGTTTGTATGAAATGGAGGGGGAAAAACCCACCGACCACCAGATCCCCATCTCTGTACACACTGGAATTCAGGCAATGGCCGTAATATTCAGAATATGTCTGACACTCAGTGTGTAAAGACTGGGGCCCCCCGGCATGGCAGGAGCTGCTAACAAGATTGTTCGTGTCTAAGTCAGCTCAGGAGAACAGGATCCGATCTGTTTTCTGCTCGACTCTCAGGGAGGAAAATGACACCTCCTGTCAGCAAAGCATATGCCCACTAACGTCCGCTCTGCTTGCTCGACCTCAGGGAGGAAAATCTCTGTCAGAGTAATTCAGGCTGAGACACTTTCTTCCAAGAGTGACCTCAAAACAGGGATCAGTCTCTCAAAGGGAGATGGGCCTCAGTCTAGGGGTCCTGGCAGCAAGAGGGGCTGGGATCAGCAGTCTCGCTAATTTGAAGACAGCCAGGAACAGAGCTGGGCTAGCCTGCTGGTGGGTAGAGCAGGAAAGATGCTTAATTCTCTCCTGTCTTGAAAGGAATGAAGAGGAGAAACATGTTAGTTAGGGGCTTCCCGGGTGGTCCAGTGGGTAAAGAGTCCGCCTTGCAGTGCAAGGGGCACTGGTTCGATCCCTGGCCCAGGAAGATCCCATGTGCCACGGAGTGGCTGGAACAGTGTGTCCAATTACGAGCCAGCGCTCTGGAGCACGTGCACCCAGAGCCGGCGCTCTGTCATGAGAGAGGCCACTGCAGTGGGAGGCCCACACAGGTCCAAGCATAAAGATGGATGGAAATAAATGAAATCAAAACCAATAGGGACTTCCCTGGTGAGCCAGTGGTTGAGCCTCTGGCTTTCAATACAAGCGGCCTGGTTTCAATACCTGGTCAGGGAATGAGATCCCATGTGCTGCAACTAACAGTTCACATGCTGCAACTAAGACCCAGTGCAGCCACACACACACACAATGTCAGTTGGTAGAGAGGAAAAGAAGGGATAGAATATCAGAATCCATAGATCTATATTCTCGTCTCTTCTGTGCACACCTCAGATCATATTCAGTGAAATCAAACACACACAAACACAAACAAGAACTTACTCATAGGGTATCAGCTGCTTTGGCCTTGTCAGGAAAGACAGTTGGAATAGATCTGTTTGTATGAAATGGAGGGGGAAAAACCCACTGACCACCAGATCCCCATCTCTGTACACACTGGAATTCAGGCAATGGCCGTAATATTCAGAATATGTCTGACACTCAGTGTGTAAAGACTGCAGGAGCAAAACAAGACAAACCAGACAGAAGGGCATGGCAGGAGCTGCTAACAAGATGTCGTGTCCTGTGTCTAAGCTCAGCTCAGGAGAAGAGGGATCCGCATCTGTTTTCTGCTCGACTCTCAGGGAGGAAAATGACACCTCGTGTCAGCAAAGCATATGCCCACTACCCCTCTGTCTCTCAGCCTGTGGACCTGCAGGGTAGGTGCCAGGCTCCTTTGCCAGACAAGGGAAGAATTCAAATCAGAAAGGAGATCTGTATATTGGGTCACAGTGCTGCCCTCACCCTCAATGTCCTTGTGACAGGAGCAGCCAGGCTTCTCCTTCTTTTCACCGCTTCAGATCCCTCCGTGGAGGACCTCTGGGAGGCTCCTGTCCTGGGGCTCTGCACCTGTCTCCCTCAGTCCTAGTGAAAAACAGCGAGGAAAAACATGTTTTCTCTTTCCTCCTGCAATTTCATCACAGTCTGTCAAGCTCCAGGGCTCAGGGGCAGAGACGGAACGCTGGGGAAACAGGCCCATCCTGATCCTGGGGCTCTGTCACCCTGTGTCCCTGAGGATGTCCCTGCCAGGAGCTCATGGTGGTTGAGTCACCACTGCACTGAGGACATGGCCTGCTTAGGAATAAGCTGCTTTCAAACCAACTGAAGACTCCTCAGCATAATTGTAAAGGATGCTTTGGCACTTAGGAAAGTCATAAGTACCACTTATGGATAGTGGTGTACGTAATCAAGATGTCACGGGTTTTTAAACATTTGTTATTTATTTATTTATGTATGCATCTTTACACGTCAGCCTGTGTGGGCCTCCCATTGCAGTAGCCCACAGAGCACCTGCCCTGGGAGCATGAGTTTCAGAGCGCGGGCTCACAACTGGACACACCAACTCAGCTGCTCCACCCCACATGGGATCTTCCCAGGCCAGGATCGAACCAGTGTCCCTTGCACTGCAAGGCAGACCTCTTTACCCACTGGACCAGCAGGGAAGCCCAAGACGTCAGTTTTTTAACTCAAAACATTATTTCAAATCTTTCTTATCAAGAACCTAACTTTGTACCTTAAAGAATTAGCCAAAATAGGGAGAACCCCCCGGCCCCTTTTTTTTCCCATGTGCCAGAGTATCCCAAAAATTACATGGCAGGAGCTGCTAACAAGATGTCGTGTCCTGTGTCTAAGCTCAGCTCAGGAGAAGAGGGATCCGCATCTGTTTTCTGCTCGACTCTCAGGGAGGAAAATGACACCTCGTGTCAGCAAAGCATATGCCCACTACCCCTCTGTCTCTCAGCCTGTGGACCTGCAGGGTAGGTGCCAGGCTCCTTTGCCAGACAAGGGAAGAATTCAAATCAGAAAGGAGATCTGTATATTGGGTCACAGTGCTGCCCTCACCCTCAATGTCCTTGTGACAGGAGCAGCCAGGCTTCTCCTTCTTTTCACCGCTTCAGATCCCTCCGTGGAGGACCTCTGGGAGGCTCCTGTCCTGGGGCTCTGCACCTGTCTCCCTCAGTCCTAGTGAAAACAGCGAGGAAAAACATGTTTCTCTTTCCTCCTGCAATTTCATCACAGTCTGTCAAGCTCCAGGGCTCAGGGGCAGAGACGGAACGCTGGGGGAAACGAGCCCATCCTGATCCTGGGGGCTCTGTCACCCTGTGTCCCTGAGGATGTCCCTGCCAGGAGCTCATGGTGGTTGAGTCACCACTGCACTGAGGACATGGCCTGCTTAGGAATAAGCTGCTTTCAAACCAACTGAAGACTCCTCAGCATAATTGTAAAGGATGCTTTGGCACTTAGGAAAGTCATAAGTACCACTTATGGATAGTGGTGTACGTAATCAAGATGTCACGGGTTTTTTTTAAACATTTGTTATTTATTTATTTATGTATGCATCTTTACACGTCAGCCTGTGTGGGCCTCCCATTGCAGTAGCCCACAGAGCACCTGCCCTGGGAGCATGAGTTTCAGAGCGCGGGCTCACAACTGGACACACCAACTCAGCTGCTCCACCACACATGGGATCTTCCCAGGCCAGGGATCGAACCAGTGCCCCTTACACTGCAAGGCAGACTCTTTACCCACTGGACCAGCAGGGAAGCCCAAGATGTCAGTTTTTTAACTCAGAATATTATTTCTAATCTTTCTTATCAAGAACCTAACTTTGTATCTTAAAGAATTAGCCAAAGTAGGGAGAACTCGACCTTCCCATGTGGCACGGTAGTAATCCCCAAAAATTATTACAGATCTATGTGATCAAGAATTTCACTTTACATCTTAAAGAATTAGGAAAAGTAGAGAAAACTAGGTCTTCCTTTGCACTGTGTTAAAGAATCCTGCCAATGTAGGACATACAACAGCTATGGATCAGGAACCTCCCTTGGCATAGGAAATTACAACCCACTCCAGTATTCCTGCTTGGAAAATTCCATGGACAAAGCAGCCTGGCCCGTGACAGTCCATGGGGTCCCAAAGAGTCAGACATAATTGACAGACTGAGCACAAACATGCACAGAGGAAAAGCTAACCCTTAATCTAGCAACTAGTATGAAATACTACCGATATGTAGAAAGAAAGAATTTAAGAGAGAAAAACAATACACAAATTCATAAGAGTTCTTGGAAAGTACCAACAACAGTGACAAAACTTAAATCAAACCAAGAAAATAGAGAAAAGACTCAAACCATTCAAATAAAAAATGGGGAAATCCCTGGTGGTCCACTGGTTAGGACTCAGTGCCTTCATTGGGTGGCCTGGGTCAATCCTGATGTGGCAAGTAAGGTGCTGCAAGCTGTGAGGCCTGGTCCAAGAAATAAGAGAAGAGCTTCCCTGGTGGTCCAGTGGGTAAAGAGCCCACCTTGCAGTGTGAGGGGCACCGGTTCAATTCCTGGCCAGGGACGATCTCGCGTTCTGTGGAGCGGCTGGACTGCTGTGTCCAACTGTGAGCCCGTGTCCTGGAGGGCATGCGCCTAGAGTCAGCACAATGGGGCCACAGGGACCGCTTCGATGGAGAGGCCTACACAGGTCAGAGAATAGGGATGGATGAAAATAGATAAACAAAGAACCATTAAAAGAGGTCCAAAAAATGATTTTAATTCTTAAAAAAAAAGGTAAAATAAGAAATGAATGTGTGGACATTACTCCTGGATAAACAGAAATAGAGAGAATTCTATGGGAATACTATACTTAACTGAACACAAGCAGATTAAATACCTCATACGGTATGGACAAAATCTTGGAAAGGCTCCCACCAAAACTGATTCATGAAGAAATAAAAAGTCTAAATGGACCTAAAACTGACAAGAACATTGAATCGGCAATGCAGTCAGTGCAACAAAGAGCAGCCCTGAGCTACATGGATTCACTACAAAATTCTATAGCACACAAAGAATTAGGTCATGATGATCATTTCAAGTTCTTCCCAAAAGTGAGGAAGAGGAGCACTTCCTGACTTCTTCCAGGAGGTCAGAAGTAGTCTGCTACCAAAGCAAGACAAAGACTGTACCAAAGCAGAAGGTACAGATGAATCTCCTCATGGATACTGCTAGAAATATCTTCAACAAAATACTGCCGAGTAGAATTCTGCAACACATTTAATGGTTTTGGAATCAGGACCAAAGAGTCAGACATAATTGACAGACTGAGCACAAACATGCACAGAGGAAAAGCTAACCCTTAATCTAGCAACTAGTATGAAATACTACCGATATGGAAAGTTACAATACACAAATTCATAAGAGTTCTTGGAAAGTACCAACAACAGGACAAAACTTAAATCAAACCAAGAAAATAGAGAAAAGACTCAAACCATTCAAATAAAAAATGGGGAAATCCCTGGTGGTCCACTGGTTAGGACTCAGTGCCTTCATTGGGTGGCCTGGGTCAATCCTGATGTGGCAAGTAAGGTGCTGCAAGCTGTGAGGCCTGGTCCAAGAAATAAGAGAAGAGCTTCCCTGGTGGTCCAGTGGGTAAAGAGCCCACCTTGCAGTGTGAGGGGCACCGGTTCAATTCCTGGCCAGGGACGATCTCGCGTTCTGTGGAGCGGCTGGACTGCTGTGTCCAACTGTGAGCCCGTGTCCTGGAGGGCATGCGCCTAGAGTCAGCACAATGGGGCCACAGGGACCGCTTCGATGGAGAGGCCTACACAGGTCAGAGAATAGGGATGGATGAAAATAGATAAACAAAGAACCATTAAAAGAGGTCCAAAAAATGATTTTAATTCTTAAAAAAAAAGGTAAAATAAGAAATGAATGTGTGGACATTACTCCTGGATAAACAGAAATAGAGAGAATTCTATGGGAATACTATACTTAACTGAACACAAGCAGATTAAATACCTCATACGGTATGGACAAAATCTTGGAAAGGCTCCCACCAAAACTGATTCATGAAGAAATAAAAAGTCTAAATGGACCTAAAACTGACAAGAACATTGAATCGGCAATGCAGTCAGTGCAACAAAGAGCAGCCCTGAGCTACATGGATTCACTACAAAATTCTATAGCACACAAAGAATTAGGTCATGATGATCATTTCAAGTTCTTCCCAAAAGTGAGGAAGAGGGAGCACTTCCTGACTTCTTCCAGGAGGTCAGAAGTAGTCTGCTACCAAAGCAAGACAAAGACTGTACCAAAGCAGAAGGTACAGATGAATCTCCTCATGGATACTGCTAGAAATATCTTCAACAAAATACTGCCGAGTAGAATTCTGCAACACATTTAATGGTTTTGGAATCAGGACCAAATGAGCTTTTCTCTCTCGAATCTAATAATGCTCCGTCATATGAAAACATCAGTCTGTCACAGCCCGTCTGCAGAAAACAGATAGCTTTGCGAGATATCAAGAGTCAGATGCAGAAAGTGAAGAAAGCATGAGAGAGACTCACTCCAAACCTGGGTGCAGATGCATTGCCTGGGAGGCAGAGAAAGAGGAATTAAAAGACCCCTGAAAGCACAGTGAGATGGGCCGTGCTGGTGCTGAGGGAAAGGGGAGTGGGCTGGCCCTTGAGAAATTTGCATCTGACAGAATTCACCTTCCCCAGCAGCCCCTTGCAATGTCCACCATGATCTCCACACCTAATTGGAAACCTCAGATTATAGTTCCCATGACTGGTCTTCATTTTTCCACTAAGATCTAGAGGATGATTGAGGCTTCAGAGTCGACTTAATATTTGCACTTGCATCTGTTTCTTCTAGTAGTCACACTCAAAGAGATAAGACCTTCACAAATGAGACTTTTCCACTAGCCTACTATTAAGTCTGATTACATAAATTATTGCTTTATTAAGATTTGTTTTGCACCGGTCAACTACACATTAACACTTGCCGTGGATGCTTGACATCCACCTCTTCAAGGATTAATTCACTCGCTCTTGCAGCTGCGGACCTTCCACACCCCTTGAAAGGAATTCATGGTGGAGAGCACAAATGAGGCACTAGCTGCTCAGGGGCAAACTGGTAGACAGATCATCAAAAAGTCTGATATTTTCAAAAGCTGACTTTACAACCCCAATTCTTATATCTCCTCATATCTAGAAAAACTCTGAAACCATTTGTGGTGATGTCTGTTCCTTGTGATTAGCAGAGGACTCACAAGACCGGCAGAAACCTTCCGGAGAAAATTCATGCTTCATTTTCTGTATCCCCACTTCCTCAAAATTACATATATGTGGATCTTCCCCCTGCCTCTTTGAGACAGTTTCTCAGAGTTAGATGAGATGCTGTCTCCTTGACTGAAGTTCTCATTTTGCCTCAAATAAAAATTACCATGCAGCTTTCATGGATACTGCTAGAAATATCTTCAACAAAATACTGCCGAGTAGAATTCTGCAACACATTTAATGGTTTTGGAATCAGGACCAAATGAGCTTTTCTCTCTCGAATCTAATAATGCTCCGTCATATGAAAACATCAGTCTGTCACAGCCCGTCTGCAGAAAACAGATAGCTTTGCGAGATATCAAGAGTCAGATGCAGAAAGTGAAGAAAGCATGAGAGAGACTCACTCCAAACCTGGGTGCAGATGCATTGCCTGGGAGGCAGAGAAAGAGGAATTAAAGACCCCTGAAAGCACAGTGAGATGGGCCGTGCTGGTGCTGAGGGAAAGGGGAGTGGGCTGGCCCTTGAGAAATTTGCATCTGACAGAATTCACCTTCCCCAGCAGCCCCTTGCAATGTCCACCATGATCTCCACACCTAATTGGAAACCTCAGATTATAGTTCCCATGACTGGTCTTCATTTTTCCACTAAGATCTAGAGGATGATTGAGGCTTCAGAGTCGACTTAATATTTGCACTTGCATCTGTTTCTTCTAGTAGTCACACTCAAAGAGATAAGACCTTCACAAATGAGACTTTTCCACTAGCCTACTATTAAGTCTGATTACATAAATTATTGCTTTATTAAGATTTGTTTTGCACCGGTCAACTACACATTAACACTTGCCGTGGATGCTTGACATCCACCTCTTCAAGGATTAATTCACTCGCTCTTGCAGCTGCGGACCTTCCACACCCCTTGAAAGGAATTCATGGTGGAGAGCACAAATGAGGCACTAGCTGCTCAGGGGCAAACTGGTAGACAGATCATCAAAAAGTCTGATATTTTCAAAAGCTGACTTTACAACCCCAATTCTTATATCTCCTCATATCTAGAAAAACTCTGAAACCATTTGTGGTGATGTCTGTTCCTTGTGATTAGCAGAGGACTCACAAGACCGGCAGAAACCTTCCGGAGAAAATTCATGCTTCATTTTCTGTATCCCCACTTCCTCAAAATTACATATATGTGGATCTTCCCCCTGCCTCTTTGAGACAGTTTCTCAGAGTTAGATGAGATGCTGTCTCCTTGACTGAAGTTTTCATTTTGCCTCAAATAAAAATTACCATGCAGCTTTCATATGGCACATCTTTTCGAACTTGTCCTGGTGCTTTGTGAGTACATAGAGAGGTGAGAGAGAGGCTCAAGAGGGAGGCAGAGAGAAGCACACATCCTGCTTTCTTTAAGCAACCAAGAACTGACCTTCATATTAGCATCCTGTAGATGGGTGAACATAGGTACCAGTGATAATGTTGAAAATCATTTGTTCTCTTATAGAAAAACTTTCAGGATGGCACCGAACATGATTTATAATATGATAATATCTCTTTAGCTTCTTGATAAGAGGAAATCAGTTTTCAGTAATCAGCGTCTCAAAATCTTATTTTATTTGAAAATGATTTAGCCATTTACTAAACTAATAAACTTTGATCACTTAGTTTAGTACAACTCTAGATATGTAAGATACCCAAATCTGAAGACACTATTTTTGACAGACACTCATAAAACATCATTGCTTTTTATAGTTTATCTAAAAGTTCCTATTTTATATTTTTAAAATATTTATTTATTTATTTTGGTGGGGGTGGGGTGCGGGGGGAGGGGAGTAGGCGGGCCAGTTCTATTCATCTTTCATTTGTCAATTTTCATCCATCTTTTGTTCTTTGGCCCGTGTGGGCCTCCCATAGCGGTGGCCTCTATTGTCGCAGAGCACCGGCCCTGGGCGCATGCGCTCCAGAGCTCCAGCTCGGTTATTGGACACATCGGTCCAGCCACTCCGCGGCACGTGGGATCTTCCCTGGCCAGGGATCTAACCGGCTCCCCTTGCACTACAAGGCGGTGTCCTTACCCACTGGACCACCACGGAAGCCCCTTTTTCTGGACTTTTCTATTCAACTATCACAATGGCTATTCCATCAGCAGGCTATCACTCTAGGCTAGTTGTCTTTGAAAATGGATCACTTGAAGTTTTTATTTCTTACAAAGTACATGGAACATTGGGTGTGCTCATGAGCCACTGGAAATTGTGCACAGCCTTAGTATCCCGAGGCATGCAAGCTTCCTGATGAAGCCAGTGAGCAAGTTGTAAGATCTGCAGCCCCTTTTTGGAGCTCCTACGCCTGGTTGGTGTGAGTCCTCATGCCTTCCTGGTACATGCCTTCCATCCTCATCCATGAGGATCCCTTGATACTCACAATGAGAGGAGAATTCTGGGACTGCTTTGGGTATCGTCCTCCCCTTTGGGTCCATCAAGGGATCAGTCACTTCCCCCATGGGAGAACTTCAAAGCAAGGGAAGGGGTCTGTCTGGGTGATGAAATGGGCTCCTTTGTGGGAGGGGGTGAAGCAGATAAAGTGAACTGTTCTTATTTCTGCTATATGTCAGTTCTGTTTTGCTCCATTGTGTGGAGTCCTGCCTCAAGGCCTTAGGTGCTAGGTCACGTACCAAGGCCACTGACATGGAGCCTCTCTCTGAGAACCAAGATCACCTCTAAATCTGACTGAGCCCCTTTGTAACCATGGTACAAGCTCCCCTGATCATCAGAAGCAGGCTTCCTAACCCCATAGTAGGCAAAAATGCTCACCAAATCGCACCCTAACCAGTCAGCTAATGCTAATCCCCAAGCAGGAAGTTTCTTTGTCTTGAAGCTACAAAAACCCACATAAAGGGCTTCCCTGGTGGTCCAGTGGGTAAGGACACTGCCTTGCAGTGCAAGGGGTGCCAGTTCAATTCTTGGCCTGGGAAGATCCCACATGCAGTGGAGCTGCTGCACCAGTGTGTCCAACTGTGAGCCAGCACTCTGGAGTGCATGTGCCCAGAGACAGTGCTCTCCAACGAGAGAGGCCACTGCAATGGGAGGCCCACACAAACCAAAAGAATAAAGATGGATGAAAAATGAAATAAATAAAAAACCAATTAAAGAGGCCAAAATTAAAAAGAAAAAAAAACAAAAACAAAAGGCCCACATAAAGCCTAGACTTGCCCTGGTAAGTCGTGAGGTCACCCACTGTGCCTGCCGTGCCCACATTATCTCCGTTCTTTTTTCTAATAACCTTACTAGTTTCTGCAATACTCTGAGTCTGGAAAGTCTTTTCCAACCCATGCTTGAAAAGCCATGACACATTTCAAATGCTAGAAGTTCTCATGTTTGGAATGCTGGAAGTTCAGCACTGCTGGGATAATTGGGGGTTGAAATGGTGGGCTGCTTTTTTTTTTTAAGATATCTACTGAGGAGTGGAATTACCGAGTCACATGGTGAATTTTTTGAGGAACCTCTATACTATTGTCCACAGTGGCTGCACCAATTTCTCCATGGACCCACAGTGTACAAGTGCTCCCGTTTCTGCATGGCCTATCAGGCGTTTGGTATTTGTTGACTTTGTGAAAGTCAGCCAGCAGGTGTGAGGGGATATCTCACTGTGGTTTTACTTTGCGTTTTCCTGAATATTCATGATGTTGAGCTTGTCTTCTTCTGCATGCTGACCATTTTCAGGTCCTCATGGAAAATGTCTATTTAGTGCTTCTGTCCATTTTACATGCTGACCAGTTTGTGTGGAGTCCTGCCTACTGGACATGGAGCCTCTCTCTGAGAACCAAGATCACCTCTAAATCTGACTGAGCCCCTTTGTAACCATGGTACAAGCTCCCCTGATCATCAGAAGCAGGCTTCCTAACCCCATAGTAGGCAAAAATGCTCACCAAATCGCACCCTAACCAGTCAGCTAATGCTAATCCCCAAGCAGGAAGTTTCTTTGTCTTGAAGCTACAAAAACCCACATAAAGGGCTTCCCTGGTGGTCCAGTGGGTAAGGACACTGCCTTGCAGTGCAAGGGGTGCCAGTTCAATTCTTGGCCTGGGAAGATCCCACATGCAGTGGAGCTGCTGCACCAGTGTGTCCAACTGTGAGCCAGCACTCTGGAGTGCATGTGCCCAGAGACAGTGCTCTCCAACGAGAGAGGCCACTGCAATGGGAGGCCCACACAAACCAAAAGAATAAAGATGGATGAAAAATGAAATAAATAAAAAACCAATTAAAGAGGCCAAAATTAAAAAGAAAAAAAAACAAAAACAAAAGGCCCACATAAAGCCTAGACTTGCCCTGGTAAGTCGTGAGGTCACCCACTGTGCCTGCCGTGCCCACATTATCTCCGTTCTTTTTTCTAATAACCTTACTAGTTTCTGCAATACTCTGAGTCTGGAAAGTCTTTTCCAACCCATGCTTGAAAAGCCATGACACATTTCAAATGCTAGAAGTTCTCATGTTTGGAATGCTGGAAGTTCAGCACTGCTGGGATAATTGGGGGTTGAAATGGTGGGCTGCTTTTTTTTTTTTAAGATATCTACTGAGGAGTGGAATTACCGAGTCACATGGTGAATTTTTTGAGGAACCTCTATACTATTGTCCACAGTGGCTGCACCAATTTCTCCATGGACCCACAGTGTACAAGTGCTCCCGTTTCTGCATGGCCTATCAGGCGTTTGGTATTTGTTGACTTTGTGAAAGTCAGCCAGCAGGTGTGAGGGGATATCTCACTGTGGTTTTACTTTGCGTTTTCCTGAATATTCATGATGTTGAGCTTGTCTTCTTCTGCATGCTGACCATTTTCAGGTCCTCATGGAAAATGTCTATTTAGTGCTTCTGTCCATTTTAAATCCAGGTTGTTTGTGTTTTGGATGTTGACTTGTATGTTCTCTTTATATATATTAAATATTAACAATTTATCAGTCATGTTTGTGTGTGCTCAGTTGTGTCAGATTCTTTGTGACCCCACCTGTCAGGTTCCTCTGTCTGTGGGATTTCCCAGGCAAGAATATTGGACTGGGCTGCCATATTCCACTCCAGGAGATCTTCTGACCCAGAGATCAAACCCTTGTCTCCTGCAATGGCAGGCAGATCCTTTACTGCTCATGCTACCTGGGACGCACATTTATCAACATTGTCTACCATTTAGTATGCTTTCTTTGTGTTTTCTCTACCTATGAAGCCATCTAGTCCTGAACTCTCATTTTTTCAGAGATTTTTTTCCTCTGATTCAAATTCATTCTTGCTAATGGTCTTATTTCTTATCTCTCTGGTTCAGTCTAGGGAGATTGTACATTTCTATGATTTGTCCATCTCATCTATATTGCCCATTTTATAGGTGTATACATGTAGGTAGTCATCCTTATTACCCTTGGTATTTCAGTTGTGTCAGCCGAAACTTCTCCTTTTTATTTGTATTGGTTGGGCATTCCATGCATTTTTTTCCTTTGATTTCTTCTGTGATCCTCTGGTCATTTAATAACATATTGTTTAGTTGCCACTTGTTTGTATTTATTGTACTTTTTATTATATGGTGCATTTCTAGTCTCATGGTGTTGAGCTTAGAAAAGATGCTTGTGGGACTTCCCAGGTAGCACAGTGGTAAAGAGGTCACTTGTCCATACAGGAGACATGGGTTCGATTTCTAGTCTCAAGGTGCTGAACTTAGGAAAGATGCTTGTGGGGCTTCCCAGGTAGCACAGTGGTAAAGAGGTCGCTTGTCAATGCAGGAAACATGGGTTCGATCCCTGACCCAGGAAGATCCCACATGCTACAGAGCAACTAAGCCCTTGAGCCATACCAATTGAGCCTCAGTGCCACAACTATGGAGCCCATGTGCTGCAACTACTGAAGCCTGTGTGCCCTAGAGCTTGAGTGCCACAACGAGAGAACTCACCATGACAAGAAGCCTGCTCACCTCAGCTAGAGAGTAGCCCCCACTCCCTGCAACTGGAGAAGAGCCTGAAGCAGCAGTGAATAACAGAATAGACAAAAAGAAAGAAAGAAAGAAAATATACTAAAACATCATCGTCTATGCAACCTGTTCCTTCAAGATGCTGTCTCAGAAATTATTTAAGATTACAACCTCTGAATCAGGATGTTGCTTTTTGTTTTCATTTCAAATTTTTCTTATATAAAGTTAAGCATACCTGAAGAAGATGAACCCAAAGCATCCAACTCAATAAATTCACCTAAACAGATGTATATCTATGTTATCACCAGCCAGAAAAAAACATAGAACATTAACAAAGGGCATCACATTGAAAGAGTGAACATAGTGTACAGGTCAATGTGTTCACTCTTCATCTCATATGAGCATTCTGCTCTAATATATTTACTGGGTATACATCTAGTCTTAAAAAGATCTCATACCTCTTGGAATCCAAGAGGCCATTCTATTATGTCTTTATAGATCACCAAGTCTGAATCATCAGGATCCCTGGAGTCTAACTCTCCCACTTTAACCAGGACCCCAAAACTACCTAGAAAGCTCAAAGCATTCAGGATGTCATACTGCACCCCATGGCTTCCTTTCTCATGTGAGGACATGTTCTCCCCAGCACTGCTGCTCAGTTGGATTTTATGCCAAAGTGGGTGAAGCTACAAGAGAAGAAACACTGAAAGATGGGAAATGCAGTCAAAATTAGAGATGGAAGGCCCATTCTTACAATGCAACCCTTCTTCCTACCTCTTCAGCCTGAAGCTTTCTTGATGGTAGCTTTGTGTGGGTACTTATCATTTCTAGGACTCAAGTGACGTGGACATTTCCTCTCATTCTGAAAACAAAGAGAGAAGGAAATTAATACAATCAGGACACAATCAAAGTATGCCACAATCAGGCATTTTCTTGCTTTCCTGAGAAATGAATCTGGGAAGCTTCTAGAGGGAAGTGACCATACTAGAAACCAGCATTATGGACACATTTGTCGATGAAACTGCAGGTGTAGTCACTGACCTACTATATGAGTAACATTCCCTAGTGCCAGGGAGCATTTTAGTAAAGGCCACACATACACCATAGCCCCACTCCCTGCAACTGGAGAAGAGCCTGAAGCAGCAGTGAATAACAGAATAGACAAAAAGAAAGAAAGAAAGAAAATATACTAAAACATCATCGTCTATGCAACCTGTTCCTTCAAGATGCTGTCTCAGAAATTATTTAAGATTACAACCTCTGAATCAGGATGTTGCTTTTTGTTTTCATTTCAAATTTTTCTTATATAAAGTTAAGCATACCTGAAGAAGATGAACCCAAAGCATCCAACTCAATAAATTCACCTAAACAGATGTATATCTATGTTATCACCAGCCAGAAAAAAACATAGAACATTAACAAAGGGCATCACATTGAAAGAGTGAACATAGTGTACAGGTCAATGTGTTCACTCTTCATCTCATATGAGCATTCTGCTCTAATATATTTACTGGGTATACATCTAGTCTTAAAAAGATCTCATACCTCTTGGAATCCAAGAGGCCATTCTATTATGTCTTTATAGATCACCAAGTCTGAATCATCAGGATCCCTGAGTCTAACTCTCCCACTTTAACCAGGACCCCAAAACTACCTAGAAAGCTCAAAGCATTCAGGATGTCATACTGCACCCCATGGCTTCCTTTCTCATGTGAGGACATGTTCTCCCCAGCACTGCTGCTCAGTTGGATTTTATGCCAAAGTGGGTGAAGCTACAAGAGAAGAAACACTGAAAGATGGGAAATGCAGTCAAAATTAGAGATGGAAGGCCCATTCTTACAATGCAACCCTTCTTCCTACCTCTTCAGCCTGAAGCTTTCTTGATGGTAGCTTTGTGTGGGTACTTATCATTTCTAGGACTCAAGTGACGTGGACATTTCCTCTCATTCTGAAAACAAAGAGAGAAGGAAATTAATACAATCAGGACACAATCAAAGTATGCCACAATCAGGCATTTTCTTGCTTTCCTGAGAAATGAATCTGGGAAGCTTCTAGAGGGAAGTGACCATACTAGAAACCAGCATTATGGACACATTTGTCGATGAAACTGCAGGTGTAGTCACTGACCTACTATATGAGTAACATTCCCTAGTGCCAGGGAGCATTTTAGTAAAGGCCACACATACACCATTCTTTACCATCTCGGCTTTCAGGTCCAACACAAACTGCTCCTTTTCCCCATCTTCAGACAAAAATAGTGCCACCCATGTCCAGTCAGAATGCAGCAACAACCTAATCACTCCATGGATGAGATAGCTGTCCTCCATGGTCATCTGATAAAGAGAAGGAAACTGGCCTTTATCACTCAGCAAAGAATCAAAAGGACCATATGTCACCTGAATAAGAAGAGAGGAACACAATTGAGTTTACTGGGTTTGGAGTGTCTTCCTAGGAGAAATGTGAGCCAGTTCTCTCTGTGACAGGGAGAGGGAGAGGATTGTGGGATGAAAAGAAAGAGATTGCTGTGGACATTCCATACTTCACACTTCATCCTGAACTCACTGAAGACGATGTTTTCTAGACCTCTTCACTTTTAGAAAACATATGTAGTTTCTTTGGACAACCTTAAGACTATCTTTAAAAAGATCAAATGAAATGTGTAAGATCCTTTGGTGTTGATATCCCCTTTCTTCAAAGGTACATGTTGAAAGCATTAACTTCCAGTCACGCCAAAGACTGTGGTGTCTCCATCAACGTTAACCTGTGCGGCTCATGAAGAAGAAATTCCATCTCCACATCAATCAGAGTTTCCTGTAAATGCTGAGAATCAATAAAGCTTGTCTCGTTAATGTCTTCACGATGGGTTCAGTGTATTACAGCAGGATTACCTCTGTTATGATGGAGATTATAATGCGCTGAAGTGAAGTGAAAGTCGCTCAGTCATGTCTGACTCTTTGAGTCACTACATTCTAGCCTGCCAGGCTTCTTTATCCATAGAATTCTCCAGGCAAGAATACACCAGTGAGAAGCAGTTCTGTTCTCAAACAAAGAGAGAAGGAAATTAATACAATCAGGACACAATCAAAGTATGCCACAATCAGGCATTTTCTTGCTTTCCTGAGAAATGAATCTGGGAAGCTTCTAGAGGGAAGTGACCATACTAGAAACCAGCATTATGGACACATTTGTCGATGAAACTGCAGGTGTAGTCACTGACCTACTATATGAGTAACATTCCCTAGTGCCAGGGAGCATTTTAGTAAAGGCCACACATACACCATTCTTTACCATCTCGGCTTTCAGGTCCAACACAAACTGCTCCTTTTCCCCATCTTCAGACAAAAATAGTGCCACCCATGTCCAGTCAGAATGCAGCAACAACCTAATCACTCCATGGATGAGATAGCTGTCCTCCATGGTCATCTGATAAAGAGAAGGAAACTGGCCTTTATCACTCAGCAAAGAATCAAAAGGACCATATGTCACCTGAATAAGAAGAGAGGAACACAATTGAGTTTACTGGGTTTGGAGTGTCTTCCTAGGAGAAATGTGAGCCAGTTCTCTCTGTGACAGGGAGAGGGAGAGGATTGTGGGATGAAAAGAAAGAGATTGCTGTGGACATTCCATACTTCACACTTCATCCTGAACTCACTGAAGACGATGTTTTCTAGACCTCTTCACTTTTAGAAAACATATGTAGTTTCTTTGGACAACCTTAAGACTATCTTTAAAAAGATCAAATGAAATGTGTAAGATCCTTTGGTGTTGATATCCCCTTTCTTCAAAGGTACATGTTGAAAGCATTAACTTCCAGTCACGCCAAAGACTGTGGTGTCTCCATCAACGTTAACCTGTGCGGCTCATGAAGAAGAAATTCCATCTCCACATCAATCAGAGTTTCCTGTAAATGCTGAGAATCAATAAAGCTTGTCTCGTTAATGTCTTCACGATGGGTTCAGTGTATTACAGCAGGATTACCTCTGTTATGATGGAGATTATAATGCGCTGAAGTGAAGTGAAAGTCGCTCAGTCATGTCTGACTCTTTGAGTCACTACATTCTAGCCTGCCAGGCTTCTTTATCCATAGAATTCTCCAGGCAAGAATACACCAGTGAGAAGCAGTTCTGTTCTCAAGGTTATCGTCCAACCCATTACAATTGTTGCAGAAAAAGCATTTCAAAAACACAACCCTTTACCATGACAAAATTCCTCAAAAGACTAGGAACGCAAGGAACTTTAATACAATAGGGGCCATGACAAATCCACAGTAAATCTCATAATTACTGAAGTCTGAAACATTTTCTATAAGATCATGAAAGGAAAAGGATGTCTCATTTTGCTACTTCTATTTAACAAAGTCAGGAGTTCTTAGCCAGAGCACATAAGCAAGAAAAAGAAACACTAAGACATGCATATAGGAAAGGAAGAAGTAAAATACTTCTGGTGGAACATGATATGAATTTGCAACTAAAAATCCTAAAGATTGCACACACACACATTAACACATGCACATCAGACACACATCCAGTTTTATAGAATATAATCAATGAAGTCAGCAAAGTTGCCAGAAACAAACCAGCATAAAAATAACTTGTGCTTCTTTAGAATAATGAACACGACAAAGCCGTATAAAATTCTTTGGCATAAACATAACGTGTGAGGCCAAATCCTGCTTGAACTCTGAAACCACTGAGAAAAACTTAAAAGAGATCTAGTTAATGGAAAAGCATCCCATGTCATTGATTAGAAGACTGATATTACTAAAAGACTTTAATAACCAAAGTGGCCTACAGAGTCAGCTTCATCCTACCAAGACTCTGATGACATCATTACAGAAGTAGAAAAGTATATATTACTCATAGGATGTGTGTATACCTATGGAGGATTCAGGACTATCTTTAAAAGTCAAATGTCCTGACTCTATTGCACCCTTTCCACACGTTAACCTGTGCGGCTCATGAAGAAGAAATTCCATCTCCACATCAATCAGAGTTTCCTGTAAATGCTGAGAATCAATAAAGCTTGTCTCGTTAATGTCTTCACGATGGGTTCAGTGTATTACAGCAGGATTACCTCTGTTATGATGGAGATTATAATGCGCTGAAGTGAAGTGAAAGTCGCTCAGTCATGTCTGACTCTTTGAGTCACTACATTCTAGCCTGCCAGGCTTCTTTATCCATAGAATTCTCCAGGCAAGAATACACCAGTGAGAAGCAGTTCTGTTCTCAAGGTTATCGTCCAACCCATTACAATTGTTGCAGAAAAAGCATTTCAAAAACACAACCCTTTACCATGACAAAATTCCTCAAAAGACTAGGAACGCAAGGAACTTTAATACAATAGGGGCCATGACAAATCCACAGTAAATCTCATAATTACTGAAGTCTGAAACATTTTCTATAAGATCATGAAAGGAAAAGGATGTCTCATTTTGCTACTTCTATTTAACAAAGTCAGGAGTTCTTAGCCAGAGCACATAAGCAAGAAAAAGAAACACTAAGACATGCATATAGGAAAGGAAGAAGTAAAATACTTCTGGTGGAACATGATATGAATTTGCAACTAAAAATCCTAAAGATTGCACACACACACATTAACACATGCACATCAGACACACATCCAGTTTTATAGAATATAATCAATGAAGTCAGCAAAGTTGCCAGAAACAAACCAGCATAAAAATAACTTGTGCTTCTTTAGAATAATGAACACGACAAAGCCGTATAAAATTCTTTGGCATAAACATAACGTGTGAGGCCAAATCCTGCTTGAACTCTGAAACCACTGAGAAAAACTTAAAAGAGATCTAGTTAATGGAAAAGCATCCCATGTCATTGATTAGAAGACTGATATTACTAAAAGACTTTAATAACCAAAGTGGCCTACAGAGTCAGCTTCATCCTACCAAGACTCTGATGACATCATTACAGAAGTAGAAAAGTATATATTACTCATAGGATGTGTGTATACCTATGGAGGATTCAGGTCGATGTGTGACCGTAACAGCAAAACTCTGCAGAAAAGAAAAGAAAAAAGAAAAACCTTCTGATGACATTATGACAGAAACAGAAAAATCGATATTACTCAGAAGTGTTAAGTGTTCCATCTTGTCTGGCCTTTTACAGTTCTCATAGACTTCAGTACCACACGGGCCCAGAAGTCACCATGGGCAGCCAAAGACTAGGTACAATTCCTCAGAATAATCCAGAGGAATAAATAATCATCTATTATTATCTATAAGATTACAAAGGAATCCTTTGCCCAAAGGAGGAAAAACTATGTGCTTGGAAAAGTAGAAGACACTGATTAGAGTACTTGAAAATGCTACATAGAGATGGGAACAGAATTTGTGTTCCAGGATTGGAACAATTAACACAGTTAGTGACATTGTTAGGTATATTAAAATGAATAGTCTACTCAGGCCAGCAACAGATTCAAGGCAATCTCTGTCAAAATACTGTCTCTGTTTTGTAAATAAGTTTAGCATTTCATAAAAAGGAAAATTGTCAACCCACCCCAGACGTACGTGAGCAGTGGTCCATCCATCTGACTTAAAAACCCTTTACACGACTGTGATGTCAGCTAAGTTTGGCCCATGTTTCTCCAAGGACAGTTGGAGGACAGAATAAACAAATGCGCTGAGAGGTACTCCATGGATGGCAGTCTTTGTGCCCTGGTTTATTCACATTTTGCTTCAAGAAATATTTCACACTTTAATTTAACAAAGAGAGCTCCAACGTGATATGACAATCAACTATATTACCCCATCTCCCAAAAGAATTGACAAGGATTAAAACCTGTCGTCACTAAGTTCTTAGGCCGGGTCTCTTGCGCCCAGTTTGCTGTCCCTATAACACTACTCTCTTACCCCTCAAGAAGCCAAACAACTCCTATCACTTGGTCCAGGACCCGAGACTTATCAACGCGGCCATTATTCCCATGAACCCAATAGTCCCTAATCCCTAGCCTCATCTTTCTCTCATTCCCTCATCCACTACTCATATAACTATTTGGGAACTCAAAGACACCTTCTTTACTATTCCTTTACACCCCAACAGACAGGACTTCTTTGCCTTTACCTAAATGGACCCAGACAAGCATCGCTCCCAACAGCTGACGTACACAGTACTCTCACAGAGTCTTTGTGATAGTTCTCATTTCCATGGCCAAGGTCTAGGGTCAGACCTAACTTCTCTCAATCTTACCCCAAGGACTGTCCTCCAATACGTGGATAACCTTCTCCATCAACATACAATAAAACTCCTCCATTTTCTGGCTGGTCCAGGCTATCGATTGTCTCCTAGCAAGGTTCAGCCTTCTCTCCATAAGGTCACATATTTAGGTGTCCTTTTCACACCGACAGCAAGATACATTACTATCAATTATTTCTTCCTACCAATATATGACTACCCTTCATTCTCTCCTACCACTCCCTACATCAAAGGAAAAATTGTCCTTCTTAGGATCAGTGAGATAGCTACGGCTCTGGATCCCCAATTTCAGGCTTTTGACACAACCCTTATATCAGGTCACCCAGCGAGATTTATCTGAACCTCTAGAGCTAAAATCAAATCTCAATTCAGCTTTTAACACCCTTAGACAAATCATTGTCTCAGACCCAAATCTAGTATTTCCTGACCTCTCTCATTCCTTTATAACTTACACAACTGAGAGACACAGAATTGGCTGGCCTCCTGATTTGTCCTTTGACCTCTGTCTTAGGAAACAATCAGGACATTCTATCACCTCTGTCACTGAACTATCAAAACAATGAAATACCACAATTCAAGGGTGGCCAGCTTGCATGCATACCCTGACAGTAGCTACACTGCTTTCTTAAGGAAATAAAATGCTTACTTTTGCAACACCGACCTTTAGTCATTCACCGCACCATTTTAAGGACTTACTTTCTCACAAAGCCATGACCTTCCTATCCCCTTCCCAAATCCAGCTAATCCATGTCCCACTTCTCAAGTCTTCTGAGGTCTCCTTCAAACTCTGCCCTCCTCTGAACCCCGCCACCCTTATCCCTAACTCTCCTGTGGCCCTTTACCTGTAAAGTGGCATTAGAAGATTTGATACCCCATTTTTCTGACATTTCCTCAAACCCTGTAAACAATCCAGGCTTTACCTGTTATCTTGATGGCTGTTCTTCTATGAAGCCATTTTCTCTTTGCAAACATGTGACACACCATCTTACATCAGAGCATGATACTATTCCTTTTCTGCTTTCTTAATAAGCCCAATATCACATTACGACACTACCCATTACACTCTCTGCCCTAAGTCCTCTTTACATACCCACTACTCTAAATGTAACCCATTAGTTACTCAAGACCTCAAATCCAATATTGGTCAGTGATTTTTGGATCTGTTTATCTATCTGTTCATCTATCTACTTGCCCTGAGGGTCAACCCTCCTGATTTCTACTGATCAATGGACTCACATAAACACCTCCTTCCACACATATATAGAAGGGAACCTCTCTTTCTATCATATATATGTTGCCTATGTTCAATTGATCAGGTCCAAAATCTTGACAGGATGTTGGCCTCCTTTGTTACACACCTCACATCTACACATGGAAAAACAGCTATTGGAGGACCCACCACCTCTGACAACAGGCTCTTTTCTGTTTTTCCAGACAAAACTCTACAGACAACTCTTACTCCCACTAGGGATTATACCACCACACCTGTGGAATCACACTTCACATCTCTCCTGCACTTCAGGCTGATCTCTCTAATGTGTCTTGGGAACTACAGTCTCAGCAACTGTGGAACACTCTCTTGCATTCTCAGGGAGACCCGTCTCCACATATGGCATGAATACAGCTCTTGTAGTGCCTACACTACCAAGTTTTCTGCCGGTTTGAGAGATGACCAACTAATTCCCGAAAAGGCTTCTATCTGCTATTGACTTCAGTGTAGTCTTCTTACTCCTGGAATGTTTTTCTTATGCGGAACCACCACCTATTTATGTCTTCCCATTAACTGAGCAGGAACATATGGCCTGGAATATCTAACCCCAGATAATCCCTATTGCCCCTAACAATGAGACCCTTCCTCTTCCACTGATTCACAACTGACCCAAATGCACAATTCAGTCCATTCCTCTATGGATAAGTTTCGAAATCGCACCTGGTGTGATAGGGCACCAAAGGACTCACAGCCTCTTTGAATTACTACCAAGGCCATTCCAGAGACCTACCTGAGAGCCTACAAGAAATAGCTACTGATTTTGACACAAACCCATTTTGACATTTCAGAAATGCACCTGTTACTATGTTCCAAACTTTTCTTCAAACATGTGACACACCATCTTACATCAGAGCATGATACTATTCCTTTTCTGCTTTCTTAATAAGCCCAATATCACATTACGACACTACCCATTACACTCTCTGCCCTAAGTCCTCTTTACATACCCACTACTCTAAATGTAACCCATTAGTTACTCAAGACCTCAAATCCAATATTGGTCAGTGATTTTTGGATCTGTTTATCTATCTGTTCATCTATCTACTTGCCCTGAGGGTCAACCCTCCTGATTTCTACTGATCAATGGACTCACATAAACACCTCCTTCCACACATATATAGAAGGGAACCTCTCTTTCTATCATATATATGTTGCCTATGTTCAATTGATCAGGTCCAAAATCTTGACAGGATGTTGGCCTCCTTTGTTACACACCTCACATCTACACATGGAAAAACAGCTATTGGAGGACCCACCACCTCTGACAACAGGCTCTTTTCTGTTTTTCCAGACAAAACTCTACAGACAACTCTTACTCCCACTAGGGATTATACCACCACACCTGTGGAATCACACTTCACATCTCTCCTGCACTTCAGGCTGATCTCTCTAATGTGTCTTGGGAACTACAGTCTCAGCAACTGTGGAACACTCTCTTGCATTCTCAGGGAGACCCGTCTCCACATATGGCATGAATACAGCTCTTGTAGTGCCTACACTACCAAGTTTTCTGCCGGTTTGAGAGATGACCAACTAATTCCCGAAAAGGCTTCTATCTGCTATTGACTTCAGTGTAGTCTTCTTACTCCTGGAATGTTTTTCTTATGCGGAACCACCACCTATTTATGTCTTCCCATTAACTGAGCAGGAACATATGGCCTGGAATATCTAACCCCAGATAATCCCTATTGCCCCTAACAATGAGACCCTTCCTCTTCCACTGATTCACAACTGACCCAAATGCACAATTCAGTCCATTCCTCTATGGATAAGTTTCGAAATCGCACCTGGTGTGATAGGGCACCAAAGGACTCACAGCCTCTTTGAATTACTACCAAGGCCATTCCAGAGACCTACCTGAGAGCCTACAAGAAATAGCTACTAGCCTTGTCACCCTCCAAAACCAGCTAGATTTTCTGGCAGCCATGTGCCTCCAAAACAGAAAGGAGTTAGACCTCCTCAAGGCAAAAAAGGAAGACCTAAGTCTATTTGGGGAGGAGGCCTGCTGCTTCCACACCAATAAATTGGGCATATTAAGGAAGCAGCAGAAAATCAGATCAGACAAACAGAACCTCATAAATACATCAACATCTCAGAAATTTGTGGGAAACTGGCTAAGCAACTAGAATTCGATGCCATGGGTCCCACCTTTTCTAGGTCCTCTCCTATGGATTAACTTTCAGCCCACGTTTAAGACATCTCTCAAAATTACTACAGGACCACTTGCAAGTCCTTCTCAACCAAACATCAATGAATTATTTCTAACCCATTCAAATTATTAAACTTTCGACCCCACACAGACCATCTAAATTCACATCTCAGCCTTTTCTTTGCTCACATTCACAGCACCCCTGCTCAGTTGGAAGAAGCTACGGAAGACTAATTTTTGGCCCTTGCTCCAATCCAAAAATGGTGCAGTGTTAGGGTTTTCATGGGGGCTCAGTTAAAAAATAACTCATTGTGCTTATCCGATCAATAATACACATAGTTAAGTCACAGTGACCTGCCAAGACTGACCACATTGTTTCCTGAGACTGACCAATTCATTTCAAACTACCTCTCATTTTTCACCAAGGGAAACTTCTTTCCCAGGACTACCTGATCACCAGACACCAGGCACAAGTCAAAGACGAACTTAGCCATTAACCCCTCTGGGGTACAATTTTTAGCCTGTGAGGTATAAGAGGGACCCACCAGGAGGAAAAAGTAATAATGAAAATAATGACAAATTAAAGACTTCTCAAGTACAACAGAGAAAGTGAAACAAAAACTCTGAAACATTGAGAGGAAATAAAATTCCTGGTTAAATTTTTAAAAGGCCATCTTCCTCAATGATTGAAACATTTTAATGAGCTCATTTGGATCCTAAAAGGGCAGTGACCATTCCTCTATGGATAAGTTTCGAAATCGCACCTGGTGTGATAGGGCACCAAAGGACTCACAGCCTCTTTGAATTACTACCAAGGCCATTCCAGAGACCTACCTGAGAGCCTACAAGAAATAGCTACTAGCCTTGTCACCCTCCAAAACCAGCTAGATTTTCTGGCAGCCATGTGCCTCCAAAACAGAAAGGAGTTAGACCTCCTCAAGGCAAAAAAGGAAGACCTAAGTCTATTTGGGGAGGAGGCCTGCTGCTTCCACACCAATAAATTGGGCATATTAAGGAAGCAGCAGAAAATCAGATCAGACAAACAGAACCTCATAAATACATCAACATCTCAGAAATTTGTGGGAAACTGGCTAAGCAACTAGAATTCGATGCCATGGGTCCCACCTTTTCTAGGTCCTCTCCTATGGATTAACTTTCAGCCCACGTTTAAGACATCTCTCAAAATTACTACAGGACCACTTGCAAGTCCTTCTCAACCAAACATCAATGAATTATTTCTAACCCATTCAAATTATTAAACTTTCGACCCCACACAGACCATCTAAATTCACATCTCAGCCTTTTCTTTGCTCACATTCACAGCACCCCTGCTCAGTTGGAAGAAGCTACGGAAGACTAATTTTTGGCCCTTGCTCCAATCCAAAAATGGTGCAGTGTTAGGGTTTTCATGGGGGCTCAGTTAAAAAATAACTCATTGTGCTTATCCGATCAATAATACACATAGTTAAGTCACAGTGACCTGCCAAGACTGACCACATTGTTTCCTGAGACTGACCAATTCATTTCAAACTACCTCTCATTTTTCACCAAGGGAAACTTCTTTCCCAGGACTACCTGATCACCAGACACCAGGCACAAGTCAAAGACGAACTTAGCCATTAACCCCTCTGGGGTACAATTTTTAGCCTGTGAGGTATAAGAGGGACCCACCAGGAGGAAAAAGTAATAATGAAAATAATGACAAATTAAAGACTTCTCAAGTACAACAGAGAAAGTGAAACAAAAACTCTGAAACATTGAGAGGAAATAAAATTCCTGGTTAAATTTTTAAAAAGGCCATCTTCCTCAATGATTGAAACATTTTAATGAGCTCATTTGGATCCTAAGGAAGTGATTCAGTAAAGTAAATTCAGAATCACAGTATAATTTTTAGAAAATATTGATGTTGATTCTCAAACTCACAAGGAAAGGAAATTATGAAAAGAGAAATAGGAACTTTTTGTACATTTATATTTATTTTCCCTGAACAGTGTTCTGGTGTTTAATGCTATACATAAACCTAAAGCAGTCATAGGTATACACTGAACCCCTCCCCACTTGAACTTCCTTCCCATCTCCCTCCCCATCCCACCCCTGCAAGTGGATGCATAGCCCCTGGGCAAGTTCCCTTAGGCTTCCAGCACATTCACATGATTGTCTCTTTCACATATGGTAATGTAACTTTCCATGTCACCTCAGAAATAGGAGCTTTCATTGGGCTATAAGACATGAGACAAGTATTGGGAAAAAGCATTATATGAAAACATTACTCTCAAAGACACTTAATTGCAAAGTAAAACTCAACAAAAATATAACTTCGGACGCTCCAGAAAGAATCCCATGTTCATTTGGAAGCTCAGAATTTGATAATATTGCCATTTGATGTAACTAGGAAAATGATAGCTTGAAAAGATAAGCAAACTATATTCCTATTATTTCAAACTGGCCACTTTCTGGAACTTCCCCAGTGGCCTAGTGGCTCAGGATTCTGGACTCCCAATTCAGGGTTTGGCTTCCATCTGAGGTAGGGGACTGGATCCCAAAGTCTCAGCAAAGATTCCACATACCACAACAAGCTCTGAAGATCCCCTGAGTCATGGCTGAGGCCTGGCCCAGTGAAAAAGCACATGAGTAAAGACTTTGTAAATACGAAACAAACATAAATAGACTGGCTACTCTCTTCACTCTGAAAAAAACTCTATTGCCAAACAAGTTTTAAAGGAAAATCTCATTTTAAATGAAGATGTCAAGGACAGTTTCACTAACACATGGGAAATGTAATATACCTTCCAAAGATTCCCCAAATAGGAATCTTTCCACTGTCAACTGATGAATCAAAAAAAGAAACTAGAAACAAAAGGTAGAATAAAGGGTAGTCTGAAATATTTGCAGACATAAAACTAGTTTTCTGGATATACGAAAAGCAGCACAGTTGTGCTTTCTGTATACTTAATGATGAAGGAAATGGCTAGATTCACCAGCAAAAGGTGTGAGGAGACCTTAATCAGAGATAGGGCATCTATCTGTAATTTATTTATTTCTATTAACTGAAGGATGAATAAACGCGTTACAGAATTGCGATGGTTTTTGGTAAACACCAAAATGAACCAGTCATCCTTAGAGATATGCCCCCTCCTTAATCCTCACCTCCACCTTCATTTCCCAAAGGTAAAGGAGACAGCCAATGGGAAGCTGATGTATGTGGCTCAGGAAATGAAACCAGGGCTCTATATCTGTCACTGTTGATGGCTGAGTGTAGTTGTATACAGAGAATTTTAAAAATAGAAAAGACAGGGGGATATACATATGACTAGTCTGGGAACATACATATCTGTAAACAATAAAACTCTGTAAAAGTGAAAAGTAAAATAAAAATTAAAAAAAAAAGAAAAAAAAAACACAATGCTCTCCTAACAACAGGAAAAGGAGTTTTGACGGTCTCCAACATCTCAAAACATATTCTTTGAGTGGTATATTTCAAAAGTAAAATGTAATGGAGATTGATTACGAGATAAAACCTGAATGCCTCTTTCGCTTAGAATCTATTGGAGGCTTTAAACCTTTCAAAGAGTTCTTCTCAGGTCTTAGGAGAATAATGTAGCACTTTGGGGCAAAGATGCAACCTAGCAGTCCAGCACTGGACGCCAAGATGGAGAAGATCTCCACGGCCACCATGACCTTGCCCTTGGTGCTGTGGTAGACGGGGAAGAAGGTGATCCAGACACTGCAGAACACCAGCATGCTGAAAGTCAGAAACTTGGCTTCATTGAAGGCATCAGGCAGCTTCCTGGCCAGGAAGGCCAAGGAGAACGCCCCCAGGGCTAAGGAGCCCAGGTAGCCCAGGACGCAGTAGAAGGCAGTGACCGAACCCTTGTTGCACACAATGAGGAGCTCCTTGAGCTCAGAACGGGTGTCCATCTCAAGGAAAGGCGGAGACGTTCCCAGCCACACTCCACAGAGAATCCCTTGGATCAGGGAGCACAGGGGAACCACGTAGTTAGAAGCTCCTGTTTCCAGCAACCGCCGCATGGTTCTTCCTGGTTTCCTGGCCTTGAAGGCCAGGATCACCGTCAGGGTTTTGGCCAAAACAGTGGCAACAGCCACAGTGAACACAGCTCCAAACGTGATCTGTTGCAGGATGCAGGTGGCTGTGTTGGGACGGCCAATGAAGAGAAAGGAGCAGAGGAAACACAGGAAGAGGGAGATGAGCAACATGTAGCTGAGAGTCCGGTTGTTGGCCTTGACTATGGGGGTGTCTTGGTGCTTCACAAAGACCCACAACACCAGAGCTGTCATACAACAGCAACACAGAGCCATGCAGGCCAGGGACATTCCCAGAGAATCCTCAAAGGCCAGGAAGGTCACAATTTTGGGGCGGCAATAATTTCTCTCCCTGTTTGGATACTCTTCATCTGGGCACTGGACACACTTCTCTGCATCTGGGAAGAAAGCAGACTCAGCATTTCTTCATGTGTACCACAGGCCAACATGTGGTAAAAAGAAACATCTCCTATCAATGTGAATATGTGCATTATGCATACTGATCCCTTCTGAAATAATATTCAGAGGTATTGGCGACGATGTAAGAATTCTCGTCTTTGGATGTTCTTGCTGGGAAGGAGGAAAGCTACAGTTGCTGCAAAAATAAGTCTGACAGTTTCTCTAAAACCTTATCAATGTATTAGCCTCAGTGAGCAATTCCCATCTCGGTGTCTTCTCTACAAATTCAAAGGCCATGATGAGAATAAATAATGTCTCTCCAGCATTGCTTACAATTGCCAAAAATTGGAAACCACTCAAAAGCCCATTGATAGATAAGTAAATAAACAGAATGAGTTGCATACCTACAATGCAAAAATACTCTGTCTTAAAACAAAATGAAGTTATCTGACCCTGTCTGCAATCTCCGTGAATCTTGAAAGTCCTATCCTGTTGAAAAAAGCCACACTCCAAAGGAGGAATGTGATTTTTATGGATGTGTGTGCATTCCAACTCACTTCAGTCCTGTCCAACTCTTTCTGATCCTATGGAATATAGTCCAGCAGGCTCCTCTGTCCATAGAATTCTCCAAGAAAGAATACTGGAGTGGGTGGCCATTTCCTTCTCCAGGGGATCTTCCTGAAACACGGATTAAACTGGCACACTTAGGCTTCCCGCATTGGCAGGAGTTTTCTTTACCACTAGGGACACCTGGGTAGCCCTTACTTATACATGTATGAATACTTAGAATAAGTCAAATTTATAAGCACGGAAACTGCAATGATGCTTACAGAGGAGTTGGGAGTAGGAAGCAGTAACAGTTTCGCGGGAACAGAGATGAGATTAGAGGTGAGAGTTCTGTAGAGGAACACTGGAGAAGGCTTTACAGCAATAGATTTATGAATGTTCGTGAGTTCTACGTGTAAAGTAATATGGGAAAATTTATATGATGTATATTTCACCAAAATAAAAATGGAGAAGACAAAAAATAATTACATGAATTGAGAAATGCATCCCCAATAATTCCTTTCCAAGGTTCGCTTTTCATTGTGAAGTCGACAAAAGGCCAGACAACCGTAAGTGATTCTAAAGTTTTGTACCTGTGTGATTGGAAACGTGTCTCTCTGGACAAAGCGCACAGGTAAAGCAGCAAATAGGCCTTCCTTCTTGTGGAATTTTCCTAAAACCTGACCTGCAGCTCTGGCTACACACAGATTTTGGTGTCTGAAAGGAATAAAAGATAATCCACGGTCATATTTGGCACATGACTGATTACCTGCTTTCAGACAACATCTAAATTTCTCACAGAAAAAAAAAAAAAGAGGTTTACATCACCAGGTGTCTTCTTCAACCCGAGTCTCATCATATTCTCTAGAAATCAAAGTATGAGGTGCAAAGTGATTTTTCCACATTATTTCTTTTAAACTACATACACTTAACAAAACTGACTGCAGCCTGCAGCATTTATGAGAATAAATAATGTCTCTCCAGCATTGCTTACAATGCCAAAATTGGAAACCACTCAAAAGCCCATTGATAGATAAGTAAATAAACAGAATGAGTTGCATACCTACAATGCAAAATACTCTGTCTTAAAACAAAATGAAGTTATCTGACCCTGTCTGCAATCTCCGTGAATCTTGAAAGTCCTATCCTGTTGAAAAAAGCCACACTCCAAAGGAGGAATGTGATTTTATGGATGTGTGTGCATTCCAACTCACTTCAGTCCTGTCCAACTCTTTCTGATCCTATGGAATATAGTCCAGCAGGCTCCTCTGTCCATAGAATTCTCCAAGCAAGAATACTGGAGTGGGTGGCCATTTCCTTCTCCAGGGATCTTCCTGAAACATGGATTAAACTGGCACACTTAGGCTTCCCGCATTGGCAGGAGTTTTCTTTACCACTAGGGACACCTGGGTAGCCCTTACTTATACATGTATGAATACTTAGAATAAGTCAAATTTATAAGCATGGAAACTGCAATGATGCTTACAGAGGAGTTGGGAGAAAGGAAGCAGTAACAGTTTCAAGGAACAGAGATGAGATTAGAGGTGAGAGTTCTGTAGAGGAACACTGGAGAAGGCTTTACGGCAATAGATTTATGAATGTTCGTGAGTTCTACGTGTAAAGCAATATGGGAAAATTTATATGATGTATATTTCACCAAAATAAAAATGGAGAAGACAAAAAATAATTACATGAATTGAGAAATACATCCCCAATAATTCCTTTCCAAGGTTTGCTTTTCATTGTGAAGTCGACAAAAGGCCAGACGACCATAAGTGATTCTAAAGTTTTGTACCTGTGTGTTTGGGAAAAACGTGTCTCTCTGGACAAAGCGCACAGGTAAAGCAGCAAATAGGCCTTCCTTCTTGTGGAATTTTCCTAAAACCTGACCTGCAGCTCTGGCTACACACAGATTTTGGTGTCTGAAAGGAATAAAAGATAATCCACGGTCATATTTGGCACATGACTGATTACCTGCTTTCAGACAACATCTAAATTTCTCACAGAAAAAAAAAAAAAGAGGTTTACATCACCAGGTGTCTTCTTCAACCCGAGTCTCATCATATTCTCTAGAAATCAAAGTATGAGGTGCAAAGTGATTTTTCCACATTATTTCTTTTAAACTACATACACTTACAAACCAAATGTTACTGACTAGTTCATGGCTTTTCCATTGTCTATTTCTGAAATGCACTTTGCCTTCTCTTGTTGTTTTTAAATCTAAATAAACTTTCTTTTTAACAGTTTATTTATGTCATCTTTGGGAGTGGGGTGGGCAGGGGGGAAGATACTTTACTGGTCTTTCATTTGGCTATTTATCCGTTTGGTTTTAGGTCCCAAGAGCCCCCCACAGGTGACGAGACATACAGAGACCTGGCTTTTGGGCTTCCTGGTTGGTCTAAGTTTGGGCAATCGACTCCACCGCTGCAGGCAAGGGGCCCGGTTCCCGAGGCCTGGGATCGAACCCGGTGCCGCCAAGCGGCTCAACGGTGTCCAACTACCACCAGAAACCCTGGATTTTTGAAATACAAAACCCCGAGCATCTTGCAACAACAAATGTCATGCAAGGAAGGCCCATCAGGCCAAAAAAAAAGATGGATTTTTAAATTAAATAAATGGGAAAGGTCCAAAAAAAGTGTGACAAAGACCTACTATGAAATTGGCTTCATAGGGCTTCCCTGGTGGTCCAGTGGATAAAGACTCCACCTTGCAGTGCAAGGGTCCCGGTTCAATCCTGGCCTGGGAAGAACCCAGGTGCCGCCAAGCGGCTCAACCGATGTGTCCAACTACCGAGCCAGAGCTCTGGATCGCATGCACCCTGAGCAGGTGCTCTGCAACAACAAAGGCCACTGCAGTGGGAGGCCCACTCAGGCCGAAGAACAAAGATGGATGAAAATAAATAAATGAAAGACCAATAAACAGTGGCCAAAAAATTTAAAAAAGAAATTGGCTTCATATACAATAATTATGGGCTGGGAAGAAACAAAATATGATAGAGAGCTTTCATGAAAGTCAGGTTTTCATTAGCACAACTCATGGACCCAGACCAAGGATGCCTCAGATTTCTAAACTAATTCAAAATATTTTCATGTGCAAACTGTGAAACACTCATGCAAAAAATCACCTTAAAATTCCCCTAGAGTTTTCAAACGGGGGAAATTTTTTGAAAACAGTGAGCAATGCATTTTAATACTAAGGCAAGAATCAAATAATATGCACGTACTCAAGGGAATGTGTAACCAAGTGAAATCTACAAAAAGCAGTTGACATTCTTAATCTATGTGTGTCTATCCAAGCTTAAGAAGGACACACCTACATGAATCAAGTCAGGGTATTCGATACATGCATTAGCATTATGTATTGCATTCATCCCACTACTACAGGAATGCCTAGAGTTAAACTCAAAATACTTGCCTGTGCAACCTGTTTCTTCTACAAATTGCCTCACAGTGTATGTGACATTCTATACTGTGAGTGAAGACGTTGAATCAGTCAGTGACTTTAGTGCTCAGGGAAACGTGTGCACTCTTTCTCTCATATGAAGAATCATCCGTAATATCATTATAGTCTATATATCTAATCTTGAAAGGATGTCATACCTCTCTAAATCCAATGGGCCATTCTACCAACTCGTCATAGATCACCAAGTCTTGTTCATATAGACCATTGGAGCCAAACTCTCCCACTTTCACCAGCAGCTGCAGACCAGCAGGAAAACTCACAACATTCAGGATGTCATACTGCATCGTGACATGGCTTCGTTTCTCCTCTAATGACATGTGCTCCCCAGCACTGTTTCTAAATTGGACTTTTCTCAAGAATGGGTGAAGCTAGAAAAGAAGAAAGTTCAAAAGAAAACGTGTTTCCAGTTTAGAGAGGAAAGCCCATTCTTACAAAGCAGCCCTTTTTGCCACCTCGCCAGCTTCAGGGTTTCTGATGGTACTTTTGTTTGGGTGTTTACCATCTCAAGGACTGTATTCACATGAACTTTGCCGCTCGTTCTGAACACAGAGCAGGAATTTAACACCATCGTGACCTAATTCAAAGAGGCTTCAGTCATGGGTTTTGTTGCATCCAAAACAATGTTTTCTCAGTGCCTCTAGAGGGAACCTTCCATACTGTGTCTCAGTACAACATGAGGTTCTTCCACTTATATGTTAGTCTTCAGAAATACGATTAGCTGAGACCCATGCCAAACCTGTTTCTAAACTAATTCAAAATATTTTCATGTGCAAACTGTGAAACACTCATGCAAAATCACCTTAAAATTCCCCTAGAGTTTTCAAACGGGGGAAATTTTTTGAAAACAGTGAGCAATGCATTTTAATACTAAGGCAAGAATCAAATAATATGCACGTACTCAAGGGAATGTGTAACCAAGTGAAATCTACAAAAAGCAGTTGACATTCTTAATCTATGTGTGTCTATCCAAGCTTAAGAAGGACACACCTACATGAATCAAGTCAGGGTATTCGATACATGCATTAGCATTATGTATTGCATTCATCCCACTACTACAGGAATGCCTAGAGTTAAACTCAAAATACTTGCCTGTGCAACCTGTTTCTTCTACAAATTGCCTCACAGTGTATGTGACATTCTATACTGTGAGTGAAGACGTTGAATCAGTCAGTGACTTTAGTGCTCAGGGAAACGTGTGCACTCTTTCTCTCATATGAAGAATCATCCGTAATATCATTATAGTCTATATATCTAATCTTGAAAGGATGTCATACCTCTCTAAATCCAATGGGCCATTCTACCAACTCGTCATAGATCACCAAGTCTTGTTCATATAGACCATTGGAGCCAAACTCTCCCACTTTCACCAGCAGCTGCAGACCAGCAGGAAAACTCACAACATTCAGGATGTCATACTGCATCGTGACATGGCTTCGTTTCTCCTCTAATGACATGTGCTCCCCAGCACTGTTTCTAAATTGGACTTTTCTCAAGAATGGGTGAAGCTAGAAAAGAAGAAAGTTCAAAAGAAAACGTGTTTCCAGTTTAGAGAGGAAAGCCCATTCTTACAAAGCAGCCCTTTTTGCCACCTCGCCAGCTTCAGGGTTTCTGATGGTACTTTTGTTTGGGTGTTTACCATCTCAAGGACTGTATTCACATGAACTTTGCCGCTCGTTCTGAACACAGAGCAGGAATTTAACACCATCGTGACCTAATTCAAAGAGGCTTCAGTCATGGGTTTTGTTGCATCCAAAACAATGTTTTCTCAGTGCCTCTAGAGGGAACCTTCCATACTGTGTCTCAGTACAACATGAGGTTCTTCCACTTATATCTTAGTCTTCAGAAATACTATCGCTGAGAACAGAGAGAAACTCTCCTGTGAAATACAATTAAAATCGACAACTCACAGAGTATTGAGACTGTGGGTTTAGCCTTTAGTGCTTGAATCCCAAAGCTTTTCACACTGTCTTGTGGGAGACAACACATCTTTATTATTTCCTTTAGATTAAGGTAAAATTCCCATCATGCATACTTCCCCATTTTCAATCGTTTAATCCAGTGGGGTTTAGTACATTCAGATGACATCACACTATCACCACTGTCTGATGCCAAAACATTTTCATCATCTGAAAGAAATAACCCCACACCAGTTAATTAATCCCTCCTCATTTCCCCTAACTCAGCCTCTTGGAAAAAATACTTTAGTTTCTGGTATAAATATATCATTTCCTGTTAAATAGATCATTAAGCTGTAAATCTCCATCACCACTGAATTGTCCTCAACCACTCAAAAATATATCCAGTATGACTGCTCAGAAACTTAGAAAGTTGTAGGTACAGTGAACAACAGATGCAACCACCACCAAGAGGGTATTAGAGCGAAAATTCCTGAGGGCTGTCTCAGGCGCCATTTCTATTCATTCATTTGTCCTAAGTGTGAGCCATTCTTTCATGTCTCTTAAAGTAACACATTTTAATAAAAACCAATATTATGAATATTCATTCAAATTCTAAGGGGAAGCTATGGATACCAGCTTGTCCCCCTAGACAGCAATTATAGTTGCTGTTGAATGCAGCACTTGTTAGTTTAGGGTGGGGTCTGATCCATTTGTGTATAGTTTTGATACCAAGTTCTTGTCATGACATGTGCTCCCCAGCACTGTTTCTAAATTGGACTTTTCTCAAGAATGGGTGAAGCTAGAAAAGAAGAAAGTTCAAAAGAAAACGTGTTTCCAGTTAGAGAGGAAAGTCCATTCTTACAAAGCAGCCCTTTTTGCCACCTCGCCAGCTTCAGGGTTTCTGATGGTACTTTTGTTTGGGTGTTTACCATCTCAAGGACTGTATTCACATGAACTTTGCCTCTCGTTCTGAACACAGAGCAGGAATTTAACACCATCGTGACCTAATTCAAAGAGGCTTCAGTCATGGGTTTTGTTGCATCCAAAACAATGTTTTCTCAGTGCCTCTAGAGGGAACCTTCCATACTGTGTCTCAGTACAACATGAGGTTCTTCCACTTATATGTTAGTCTTCAGAAATACGATTGCTGAAAACAGAGAGAAAACTCTCCCTGTGAAATACAATTAAAATCGACAACTCACAGAGTATTGAGACTGTGGGTTTAGCCTTTAGTGCTTGAATCCCAAAGCTTTTCACACTGTCTTGTGGGAGACAACACATCTTTATTATTTCCTTTAGATTAAGGTAAAATTCCCATCATGCATACTTCCCCATTTTCAATCGTTTAATCCAGTGGGGTTTAGTACATTCAGATGACATCACACTATCACCACTGTCTGATGCCAAAACATTTTCATCATCTGAAAGAAATAACCCCACACCAGTTAATTAATCCCTCCTCATTTCCCCTAACTCAGCCTCTTGGAAAAAATACTTTAGTTTCTGGTATAAATATATCATTTCCTGTTAAATAGATCATTAAGCTGTAAATCTCCATCACCATTGAATTGTCCTCAACCACTCAAAAATATATCCAGTATGACTGCTCAGAAACTTAGAAAGTTGTAGGTACAGTGAACAACAGATGCAACCACCACCAAGAGGGTATTAGAGCGAAAATTCCTGAGGGCTGTCTCAGGCGCCATTTCTATTCATTCATTTGTCCTAAGTGTGAGCCATTCTTTCATGTATCTTAAAGTAACACATTTTAATAAAAACCAATATTACGAATATTCATTCAAATTCTAAGGGGAAGCTATGGATACCAGCTTGTCCCCCTAGACAGCAATTATAGTTGCTGTTGAATGCAGCACTTGTTAGTTTAGGGTGGGGTCTGATCCATTTGTGTATAGTCTACGTTCTTTCTCATGTATGATCACTGAAACCGTTGTTCCAATTGACTGGTTGCCAGCTAGTGATGACACATAGCCTTGTTTTTAAACCAAAAACAACAATAAATTTAAAAAATATATATTTCTCTGCCTCTGTAGGTGTGCTCTTTGTGCATCAGTGCAAGCCATGAACATTCAGATTTGTCTTAGCCTTCCCTTCCACTTGCCTGAAGCCAGAACATCAGTCAGAACTGGAGCTCAGGCTGATCTAAAGACTTTGCTTGTTTCCTTGTTGGTTTCTAATTGGGGAGCATGTTTTCTGTTATTTGGAAGCTTTCTACAGCCTTAATTATCCAAATAAATCTCTTTCCCCAGCCTGTCCTTTGGTTCTGTGGAGGTTTTATATATTTTCCCAACTGTAGTCTCTGACCCAGGTAGAACTAATTCATTTACCCAAGGTAGGCTGATGCACGTAGACCTAATTCATTTACCCAGATAAATCTAACACACTTCAGGTTGCCAATTCAGCCCTAGAAAGTTTCAAAGACACAAGAAATAAAGTCTTAGACTAATCCCTCAGAGAGCCACAAGGTAGGTCAAAAAGAAACAAAACAATTGTGATTTTTTTTAGAACGAGTTGTATATAAATCCTTTTTGTACTAGTAACCTGTGTGAAGTACACCGGGTGTTGTTTAATAGGTCTCTTTTGAGGAGGAAAACAAAAAAACAATTGATACTACTGTAAATTAAAACATTATTAAGGTTTATACCAAAAAATCAACTGTTTTCAACTTTTTTTTTTTTAATTTTGGCCTCATTTATTAGTTTACTCTTAATTTCTTTATTTTCATCCATCTCCATTCTGTGGCCTGTGTGAGCTTCCCATAGCAGTGGTCTCCCTCATTGCAGAGCCCCAGCTCTAGGAACACGTGCTTCAGTGCCGGGGCTCACAGTTGGACACACTAATCCAGCCACTCCACGGCACATGGGACATCCAGGGCCAGGGATCGAACCAGCACTCCTTGCACTGCAAGGCAGAATCTTCACCCACTGGACCACCAGGGAAGCCCTCTTTAGCTCTTCATTAACAATTCTGCATGTTGGGAACTAGAGTTGGGCTACCAAGATTCTGGCAAGTTTCTGAAAAATGTATATGAAAGACAAATCAAAGATTGTCACTTTATTTGGTCTGATTATTATATTGAATTTGGTCAACTACTTAGTAATATGTATTTGCAGCTTCTGGATGAGGAAAGAGACTGCTGAGTCTTAAGAAATGGATTTGGAAACTCACAAAAGCCTGCATTAAAATCTAGCCAATTCACCTCTGAAGTATGAAACTTATGTTGAAACCATGAACATCCGCAGGGTTCTCATACTGCAAATTGTTCACACTTTTCAAGGAATAGTTATACCTAAAAGTACTTCATTTCTCAGGGTGTAGAGTATCAGGAAGGCCTCGTTTCTCTTTGCCACAGCAATCATTTCAAGGAACATGTGGACAACAGCATATTCACCATGACAGATGAGAGTGCTGAATTCTGTTATGGTCATTATGGCAACACTTTGTGACATGAAGTACAATGCTAGGAAATGTATGACTTTTTACAGCTTTTTTCTTTTCATAGATTGTTTTAAGTCTCCTCTGGAAATTTTGCTATGTTATATCCAACACTAGAAATAGTTTTCCAGGATGCATCTCAATACAAATAATTAGAAAGGAAAGACCCTTCCATGATAGAATTCTCTGAATAGACATAGCAATTAGAGACACCTGTAAGAAGTGGGGAAGATTTCTACAACCACTCTGACAAAGCCTGTGGACTTGAGACAAAATCATGGGCATGATGCTGCATCTCAATCAAATACAACCAGATAGCCTCGGCTTGTCCATTCATGACCTGCATCTAAGGAAATTTACCTTCCAGGGAAGAAACCTGAGTCGGTGGGCATCTCCTGGAGATTCCATTTCTGTTCTCACCAAAAGCATTTCATGGAGGGCTTGGGCCACTGCATACACTGCATTATAGGTAAAATAAGTGGATTGAGATAAACCCATCATATCAGTCATTTTGTGCATAAACTCTAATGAAGAATTGGATGAGCAGTCTTCGATGCTTCCACAGTGCAATCCATCAAGGAAACATCCAAAACTTTGGAACCACATTCTCCTGAAGTAAAAGTCTTCTGGATATCGGGAAGGATTAACAGTCTTGAGAAAGTGTTGAAACCCTGGGATTTCCCTCTTCTGGTGTGAAAAGGACAGACTTCCAGAGAAAGAGTGCAGTACATCGTGAACCTCATTCAAAATAAAATCCCCCTTTGCTACCATAACCCACACCTTGTCCAAGGTCAAATAGGTCACTGCTCTTACGTCCACAGAAATGAAGCTCGCAACATCACCGTGTATGATGGACACATTTGTAGATGAAGTTATAAGTGTGGACACTGAGGTACTAAAGGAATAGTTATACCTAAAAGTACTTCATTTCTCAGGGTGTAGAGTATCAGGAAGGCCTCGTTTCTCTTTGCCACAGCAATCATTTCAAGGAACATGTGGACAACAGCATATTCACCATGACAGATGAGAGTGCTGAATTCTGTTATGGTCATTATGGCAACATTTTGTGACATGAAGTCAATGCTAGGAAATGTATGACTTTTTACAGCTTTTTTCTTTTCATAGATTGTTTTAAGTCTCCTCTGGAAATTTTGCTATGTTATATCCAACACTAGAAATAGTTTTCCAGGATGCATCTCAATACAAATAATTAGAAAGGAAAGACCCTTCCATGGTAGAATTCTCTGAATAGACATAGCAATTAGAGACACCTGTAAGAAGTGGGGAAGATTCCTACAACCACTCTGACAAAGCCTGTGGACTTGAGACAAAATCATGGGCATGATGCTGCATCTCAATCAAATACAACCAGATAGCCTCGGCTTGTCCATTCATGACCTGCATCTAAGGACATATACCTTCCAGGGAAGAAACGTGTGTCGGTGGGCATCTCCTGGAGATTCCATTTCTGTTCTCACCAAAAGCATTTCATGGAGGGCTTGGGCCACTGCATACACTGCATTATAGGTAAAATAAGTGGATTGAGATAAACCCATCATATCAGTCATTTTGTGCATAAACTCTAATGAAGAATTGGATGAGCAGTCTTCGATGTTTCCACAGTACAATCCATCAAGGAAACATTCAAAACTTTGAAGCCACATTCTCCTGAAGTAAAAGTCTTCTGGATACCGGGAAGGATTAACAGTCTTGAGAAACTGTTGAAACCCTGGGATTTCCCTCTTCTGGTGTGAAAAGGACAGACTTCCAGAGAAAGAGTGCAGTACATCGTGAACCTCATTCAAAATAAAATCCCCCTTTGCTACCATAACCCACACCTTGTCCAAGGTCAAATAGGTCACTGCTCTTACGTCCACAGAAATGAAGCTCGCAACATCACCGTGTATGATGGACACATTTGTAGATGAAGTTATAAGTGTGGTCACTGAGGTACTAAATGAATAATATACCCTAGTGCTAGGAAGCGTTTTAGTAAAGGCCACACATACACCATTCTTTACCATCTCGGCTTTCAGGTCCAACACAAACTGCTCCTTTTCCCCATCTTCAGACAAAAATAGTGCCACCCATGTCCAGCCAAAATGCAGCAACAGCCTAATCACTCCATGGATGAGATAGCTGTCCTCCCTGGCCATCTGATAAAGAGATGGAAACTGGTCTTTATCACTCAGTGAAGAATCAAAAGGACCATATGTCACCTGAATAAGAAGAGAAGAACACAGTTAGCAGTTTACTGGGTTTGGAGAGTCTTCCTGGGAGAAATGTGAGCCAGTTCTCTCTGTGACAGGGAGAGGGAGAGGATTGTGGGATGAACAGAATGAGATTTCAGTGGACATTCCACACTTCTCACTTCATCCTCAACTCACTGAAGACAATGTTTTCTAGACCTCTTCACTTTTAGAAAATATGTGCAGTTTCTTCGGACAACCTTAAGACTATCTTAAAAACAAATAGCAAAGAATGTGTAAGATCTCTTGGTGTTGATATCCTTTCTTCATAGGCATTGTAGAAAGCATTAATTTTCGATCACGCGCAAAGAAGACTGGAATGTCTCCATCAACCTTACTCTGTGCGGCTCATGAAGAAGAAATTCTTTCTCCACATCAACCAGAGTTTCCTGTAAATGCTGAGAATATATAAATCTTCTCTCATTAATGTCTTCACAATGGATTCAGTGTATTACAGCAGGATTACCTCTGTTACGATGGAGATTATAATGCACTGAAGTGAAGTAAACGTCACTCAATCATGCCTGACTCTTTGAGTCACAGGACTCTACCTGCCAGGCTTCTCTGTCCATAGAAATCTCCAGGCAAGAATACTGCAGTGGAAAGCTGTACTCTTCTCAAGGATATCTTCAGTCCCAGGATTCAAACCAGGGTCCCCTGTTGCAGACAGAATCTTTACCATCTGAGCCACCAAGGAAGCCCTACAATGCTCAAACCTCTCAGATTTTCTTGAAAACATACTCCATAACAGAAATATATTGTAATGTTGTTTGGATCAGAAGTAACGTCTCCTGCTTTCTGTTGATTACATTTCTCCTTGGAAGGAGATTCTTAGATGGAGACCCCCGTATGGAAAATTAACCGGAGCCTCCTGTATATATGCCTGTGCGATGGAACCAGGCAGAGATGCAGACAGAGAACTGAGCCTCTGAACACTGGTTCAGAACCACTGAGCTCTCTAGTCAATGTTTCCACAACACTGGCTTCTGACTGTTACTTGTGAAGTTCTCCTCCTAGACTGAGGAAGTTCCCTATTTTTTTTCTTTCCTAAAATGTCAAGAGCTGTGAGCCATCATGACTCAGTGACTCCTCTCACTGTGAGATGGATGCCTGGACCCTGAGCATGACTTGAGTTTCAAAAGACAGACTGATCTTGTCTCTCACCTTCCTTCAGTTTCCTAAGCAAGGAAATGATCTCACCATCTGAGGAGGTCTCTGGATGTGCTCAAAACTCTGTGGAGTGCATGCACACAGCTTCTTCCTTGTCTTTGATGGGATGAGAGGGAAAAGCAATGGAGACAAGCAGAGGGTCTCTCATCAGAAGGCAGACCCACTCACCTGTGGGATTTTGTACAGCTCCAGAAGTGGCCCAATCTCGGCTGAAAATGCAGACGTGATTCCTGTAACTGTGGCCAGAGATTTGCTTTTTCTCTGGCACTTGTAGTTAGGGACACTCTGATTCCCTCCAGAGAGCCAAAGCAAGGCACTTTCCAGAGTCCGCTGATCACTTTCTAAGGCATTGTAGAGATCATAGCCCAAGGTCAGGTTAGGGAGGAGGTGAGGGTTCTGGTTGATCTCCTCAACAGCAAAGAGAAAAGCCAGGACATATTGATAATCCTTGAGGTTCCACCTAAACGGAGGGGCCACATTAGACCGAGGAGTCTTAGAAAACAGGGAAAGAACCTATGTCCAGCCAAGGAAAGCAAAGGGCTTTAAACCCACGATTTCCAGTCAGAGCTTCTCCTCTCTTGTCAGATGGACATGGGGTGAGGAAGGTTCTGAGGGCTCTGTGCACGCAAGGAGTGTTATGAATACATCCAAAAGCAACCACCACCCAGCAAAAGTTTCATTCCAAGTGAAGAGGATGAACAAACACACTCTTTGACGAACACGCGCAAGGTGTAAAGTCACAGAGAACATTACGGGGATTCTAGTGAGCCGCGGAGGAATGCACATCGAAAGGATCTCCTTGTAGTTCCTGCCTCTGAAGGGACACAGACAATATCTAGTTCAGGGAGAAAGGTGTAACCCCGCCCTCTGCTGGCTGCGTGCAGAAGTGCTGGTTGCCCAGCGGTTCTTAAATCTGGCAGCATAGACCAAAGGCTGTCTGACAACACCCGTTTCTTGATCCAACAGTTTACAACGACCAAAATCAGAGGCATGTCCCGAGCTTCTACGAAGAACTAATTATCCTTTATTCATAGTTACTTAAATAAACGAAAGATGCTAAAAAATATATTCTATATGAAAGTTCTAGACAATAAATCACAAAGTAAATGCGTATTATCTTACATGAAATATATCTGTGACACATTTCTTCATAAGATAGTAGTTCAGAGAATGAACGTGATCATGTATACACACAGGCCAACCCACAGAGTTGAGAATAACATTCCTGAGCCCCTCAGTTAAAAGCTGTCGGCTGCTCCTCTGCCCAGAGTGGAGATGTCCATGTATTTTTCAGGCTGAAGGTCAGGAAGGAGGGCACAGTTTAACCTCCATACTTGAGACATTGCTAAGGACTCTCGTCCCATCCTCTGCTAGCCACCTGAACAAAACAGGTTCGCTCTTTCCCCACACATGCCTCTGATAAGACACATTCCTCCACTCCTATAGCCACTGTCTGCCTTCCTAACCCAAACAGAGGTCAAAGAGTTAGTAGTTGCCACCAAATGAGAAAATGCATGCAGCTGAAATAGTCCCCATCAAACATTCCATTTAACATATTGGCAAAAGATACAAAAGCACACCACGAGGAAAGAAAACATGAAATCAGACGGCTGGAAGGGACAAAGGCTGGGAGAGGTCCGAACACAGAAGAGGAAAAACAGGATAGATATTCTCTCCCCAAATCAGCAGCTCTCCAGTAGCTCGCCAGCAGCCAATAAGACTACGATTTTAAAGATCTAAATATAACTAGTAAAGAAAAAAGGCGCATGCATTCTAAGCATGTCTTCTCTTGCTGAGGAAGTGGGCATGCTGATATGTCCTCCAGAGCCGTTGGAAGCTCTATGAATCTGCAAAGTAGAACACAGACTTCCTGATGCAAACGTGTGCTCAGCACTGCTACAGTAACTCAACTAGAGACATACATGCCATACAGTTAGACAGAGTCCACATTTCATGGCACAACTCATCACTTTTCCGGGAGAAATTCATGATATGACTAAAAATGAAGGGCTTTACTTTCCTCCGATGTTGTATTTAATTTTCTCTCTTTTGCTTCATGAAATGGGAGCTGAAGAGCTCACTCTGGCTGGGAGTCAATTACTAGTATTCATGGGTATTGGGACTTACTTAAGAGGGTGGAGAATCCAAGTCACGTAGGTCTCTCCCGTGGGGGCACATATCAAAAATGTCTCTGTCAGCAGTGAATATTCAGGCTGAGACACTTTCTTCCAAGAGTGACCTCAAAACAGGGATCAGTCTCTCAAAGGGAGATGGGCCTCAGTCTAGGGGTCCTGGCAGCAAGAGGGGCTGGGATCAGCAGTCTCGCTAATTTGAAGACAGCCAGGAACAGAGCTGGGCTAGCCTGCTGGTGGGTAGAGCAGGAAAGATGCTTAATTCTCTCCTGTCTTGAAAGGAATGAAGAGGAGAAACATGTTAGTTAGGGGCTTCCCGGGTGGTCCAGTGGGTAAAGAGTCCGCCTTGCAGTGCAAGGGGCACTGGTTCGATCCCTGGCCCAGGAAGATCCCATGTGCCACGGAGTGGCTGGAACAGTGTGTCCAATTACGAGCCAGCGCTCTGGAGCACGTGCACCCAGAGCCGGCGCTCTGTCATGAGAGAGGCCACTGCAGTGGGAGGCCCACACAGGTCCAAGCATAAAGATGGATGGAAATAAATGAAATCAAAACCAATAGGGACTTCCCTGGTGAGCCAGTGGTTGAGCCTCTGGCTTTCAATACAAGCGGCCTGGTTTCAATACCTGGTCAGGGAATGAGATCCCACGTGCTGCAACTAACAGTTCACATGCTGCAACTAAGACCCAGTGCAGCCACACACACAAAATGTCAGTTGGTAGAGAGGAAAAGAAGGGATAGAATATCAGAATCCATAGATCTATATTCTCGTCTCTTCTGTGCACACCTCAGATCATATTCAGTGAAATCAAACACACACAAACACAAACAAGAACTTACTCATAGGGTATCAGCTGCTTTGGCCTTGTCAGGAAAGACAGTTGGAATAGATCTGTTTGTATGAAATGGAGGGGGAAAAACCCACTGACCACCAGATCCCCATCTCTGTACACACTGGAATTCAGGCAATGGCCGTAATATTCAGAATATGTCTGACACTCAGTGTGTAAAGACTGCAGGAGCAAAACAAGACAAACCAGACAGAAGGGCATGGCAGGAGCTGCTAACAAGATGTCGTGTCCTGTGTCTAAGCTCAGTCAAAAACCCAAGAGGGTGAGTCCAAGTCACGTAGGTCTCTCCCGTGGGGGCACATATCAAAAATGTCTCTGTCAGCAGTGAATATTCAGGCTGAGACACTTTCTTCCAAGAGTGACCTCAAAACAGGGATCAGTCTCTCAAAGGGAGATGGGCCTCAGTCTAGGGGTCCTGGCAGCAAGAGGGGCTGGGATCAGCAGTCTCGCTAATTTGAAGACAGCCAGGAACAGAGCTGGGCTAGCCTGCTGGTGGGTAGAGCAGGAAAGATGCTTAATTCTCTCCTGTCTTGAAAGGAATGAAGAGGAGAAACATGTTAGTTAGGGGCTTCCCGGGTGGTCCAGTGGGTAAAGAGTCCGCCTTGCAGTGCAAGGGGCACTGGTTCGATCCCTGGCCCAGGAAGATCCCACGTGCCACGGAGTGGCTGGAACAGTGTGTCCAATTACGAGCCAACGCTCTGGAGCACGTGCACCCAGAGCCGGCGCTCTGTCATGAGAGAGGCCACTGCAGTGGGAGGCCCACACAGGTCCAAGCATAAAGATGGATGGAAATAAATGAAATCAAAACCAATAGGGACTTCCCTGGTGAGCCAGTGGTTGAGCCTCTGGCTTTCAATACAAGCGGCCTGGTTTCAATACCTGGTCAGGGAATGAGATCCCACGTGCTGCAACTAACAGTTCACATGCTGCAACTAAGACCCAGTGCAGCCACACACACACACACACACACACACACACACACACACACACACACACACAAAATGTCAGTTGGTAGAGAGGAAAAGAAGGGATAGAATATCAGAATCCATAGATCTATATTCTCGTCTCTTCTGTGCACACCTCAGATCATATTCAGTGAAATCAAACACACACAAACACAAACAAGAACTTACTCATAGGGTATCAGCTGCTTTGGCCTTGTCAGGAAAGACAGTTGGAATAGATCTGTTTGTATGAAATGGAGGGGGAAAAACCCACTGACCACCAGATCCCCATCTCTGTACACACTGGAATTCAGGCAATGGCCGTAATATTCAGAATATGTCTGACACTCAGTGTGTAAAGACTGCAGGAGCAAAACAAGACAAACCAGACAGAAGGGCATGGCAGGAGCTGCTAACAAGATGTCGTGTCCTGTGTCTAAGCTCAGCTCAGGAGAAGAGGGATCCGCATCTGTTTTCTGCTCGACTCTCAGGGAGGAAAATGACACCTCGTGTCAGCAAAGCATATGCCCACTACCCCTCTGTCTCTCAGCCTGTGGACCTGCAGGGTAGGTGCCAGGCTCCTTTGCCAGACAAGGGAAGAATTCAAATCAGAAAGGAGATCTGTATATTGGGTCACAGTGCTGCCCTCACCCTCAATGTCCTTGTGACAGGAGCAGCCAGGCTTCTCCTTCTTTTCACCGCTTCAGATCCCTCCCGTGGAGGACCTCTGGGGAGGCTCCTGTCCTGGGGCTCTGCACCTGTCTCCCTCAGTCCTAGTGAAAAACAGCGAGGAAAAACATGTTTTCTCTTTCCTCCTGCAATTTCATCACAGTCTGTCAAGCTCCAGGGCTCAGGGGCAGAGACGGAACGCTGGGGGAAACGAGCCCATCCTGATCCTGGGGGCTCTGTCACCCTGTGTCCCTGAGGATGTCCCTGCCAGGAGCTCATGGTGGTTGAGTCACCACTGCACTGAGGACATGGCCTGCTTAGGAATAAGCTGCTTTCAAACCAACTGAAGACTCCTCAGCATAATTGTAAAGGATGCTTTGGCACTTAGGAAAGTCATAAGTACCACTTATGGATAGTGGTGTACGTAATCAAGAAGTCACGGGATTTGGTTAATCATTTGTTATTTATTTATTTATGTATGCATCTTTACACGTCAGCCTGTGTGGGCCTCCCATTGCAGTAGCCCACAGAGCACCTGCCCTGGGAGCATGAGTTTCAGAGCGCGGGCTCACAACTGGACACACCAACTCAGCTGCTCCACCACATGGGATCTTCCCAGGCCAGGGATCGAACCAGTGTCCCTTGCACTGCAAGCAAGCTCTTTACCCACTGGACCAGCAGGGAAGCCCAAGACGTCAGTTTTTATCATAGGGTATCATGCTTGGCTGAGGAAAGAAAAATTTTTTTGAACCACGTTTGTGAATTCAGGCAATGGCCGTAATATTCAGAATATGTCTGACACTCAGTGTGTAAAGACTGCAGGAGCAAAACAAGACAAACCAGACAGAAGGGCATGGCAGGAGCTGCTAACAAGATGTCGTGTCCTGTGTCTAAGCTCAGCTCAGGAGAAGAGGGATCCGCATCTGTTTTCTGCTCGACTCTCAGGGAGGAAAATGACACCTCGTGTCAGCAAAGCATATGCCCACTACCCCTCTGTCTCTCAGCCTGTGGACCTGCAGGGTAGGTGCCAGGCTCCTTTGCCAGACAAGGGAAGAATTCAAATCAGAAAGGAGATCTGTATATTGGGTCACAGTGCTGCCCTCACCCTCAATGTCCTTGTGACAGGAGCAGCCAGGCTTCTCCTTCTTTTCACCGCTTCAGATCCCCCCCGTGGAGGACCTCTGGGGAGGCTCCTGTCCTGGGGCTCTGCACCTGTCTCCCTCAGTCCTAGTGAAAAACAGCGAGGAAAAACATGTTTTCTCTTTCCTCCTGCAATTTCATCACAGTCTGTCAAGCTCCAGGGCTCAGGGGCAGAGACGGAACGCTGGGGGAAACGAGCCCATCCTGATCCTGGGGGCTCTGTCACCCTGTGTCCCTGAGGATGTCCCTGCCAGGAGCTCATGGTGGTTGAGTCACCACTGCACTGAGGACATGGCCTGCTTAGGAATAAGCTGCTTTCAAACCAACTGAAGACTCCTCAGCATAATTGTAAAGGATGCTTTGGCACTTAGGAAAGTCATAAGTACCACTTATGGATAGTGGTGTACGTAATCAAGATGTCACGGGTTTTTTTTAAACATTTGTTATTTATTTATTTATGTATGCATCTTTACACGTCAGCCTGTGTGGGCCTCCCATTGCAGTAGCCCACAGAGCACCTGCCCTGGGAGCATGAGTTTCAGAGCGCGGGCTCACAACTGGACACACCAACTCAGCTGCTCCACCACACATGGGATCTTCCCAGGCCAGGGATCGAACCAGTGTCCCTTGCACTGCAAGGCAGACCTCTTTACCCACTGGACCAGCAGGGAAGCCCAAGACGTCAGTTTTTTAACTCAAAACATTATTTCAAATCTTTCTTATCAAGAACCTAACTTTGTACCTTAAAGAATTAGCCAAAATAGGGAGAACTCGGCCTTCCCATGTGGCACAGTAGTAATCCCAAAAAATTATTTCAAATCTATATGATCAAGAATTTCACTTTAAACCTTCTTGCATTGCTGGTGGGAATGTAAATTGATACAGCCTCTATGGAAGACAGTATGGAGGTTTCTTGAAAAACTAAAAATAGAAGCACCCTACCACCCAGCAATCCCACTATTAGGCTTATATCCTGATGAAATCAAAACTGAAAGAAGCACCTGTACCCCAATGTTCATTGCAGCTCTCTATACAACAGCCAGAACTTGGAAGCAGCCTAGATGTCCATTGACGAATGAATGGCTATAGAAGTTCTGGTACATATATACGATGGAATACTACTCAGCTGTTAAAAGAAATGCAGAAGACTCAGTCCTAATGAAGTGGCTGGCTCTAGAACCTATCCTAAAAAGTGAAGTAAGTCAAAAAGAGAAAGACAAATACAATATACTAACACACATATATGGAATCTAGTAGGACGGTCTTGATAACACACGCAGGGAACTCATGGAAAAACAGACAGAGCATAGACATAGGGACATTGTGGGGAAGAAATAGGGAGGGGGAAGCATGGAGGGAGTAACATGGAAACCTATACTGTTATGTGTGGAAAAGATAGCTAGTGTCATAGTGCTAAGGGAATAGGAGTGCTTACAATGGCTTGGGCGAAGGTCTGGAGGGGTGGGATGGAGGGAACTTGGGGGGTGGGGACCATGGATATGCATATGACTGATCTGGGAACATACATGTCTGTGAACAACGAAACTCTGTAAAACCTTTAAAATAAAGAATAATAATAAAAAAAAAAGAATTTCACTTTACATCTTAAAGAATTAGGAAAAGTAGAGAAAACTAGGTCTCCCCTTGCACTGTGTTAAAGAATCCTGCCAATGTAGGACATACTACAGCTGTGGATCAGAAACCTCCCTTGGCATAGGAAATTACAACCCACTCCAGTATTCCTGCTTGGAAAATTCCATGGACAAAGCAGCCTGGCCCATGACAGTCCATGGGGTCCCAAAGAGTCAGACATGATTGACAGACTGAGCACAAACATGCACAGAGGAAAAGCTAACCCTTAATCTAGCAACTAGCATGAAATACTACAGATATATAGAAAGAAATAATTTAAGAGAGAAAAACAATACACAAATTCATAAGAGTTCTTGGAAAGTATCAACAACAATGGCAAAGCTTAAATCACATCAGGAAAATAGAGAAAAGACTCATACCATTCAAATAAAAAATGGGAAAATCCCTGGTGGTCCACTGGTTAGGACTCAGTGCCTTCATTGGGTGGCCTGGGTCAATCCTGATGTGGTAAGTAAGGTGCTGCAAGCTGTGAGGCCTGGTCCAAAAAATAAGAGAAGAGCTTCCCTGGTGGTTCAGTGGGTAAAGAGTCCACCTTGCAGTGAAAGGGGCACTGGTTCGATCCCTGGCCCGGGACGATCCCGCATGCCACAGAGCGGCTGGACCGGTGTGTCCAATTGCGAGCCAGAGTTCTGGAGGGCGTGTGCCCAGACCCGGTGCTCAGGGGCCAGAGGGGCCGCTTCGATGGAGGGGCCTACACCGGCCAGAGAATAGGGATGGATGAAAATAGATAAACAAAGAACCATTAAAAGAGGTCAATTTTTTTTTAATTCTTAAAAAAAATAAGGTAAAACAAGAAATGATTGCGTGGACATTACTCCTGGATAAACAGAAATAGAGAGAATTCTATGGGAATACTATACTTGCGAGTCTGGAGGGGTGGGATGGAAATGGGTGGGACTTACAATGGCTTGGGCGAAGGTCTGGAGGGTGGGATGGAGGGAACTTGGGGGGTGGGGACCATGGATATGCATATGACTGATCTGGGAACATACATGTCTGTGAACAACGAAACTCTGTAAAACCTTTAAAATAAAGAATAATAAAAAAAAAAGAATTTCACTTTACATCTTAAAGAATTAGGAAAAGTAGAGAAAACTAGGTCTCCCCTTGCACTGTGTTAAAGAATCCTGCCAATGTAGGACATACTACAGCTGTGGATCAGAAACCTCCCTTGGCATAGGAAATTACAACCCACTCCAGTATTCCTGCTTGGAAAATTCCATGGACAAAGCAGCCTGGCCCATGACAGTCCATGGGGTCCCAAAGAGTCAGACATGATTGACAGACTGAGCACAAACATGCACAGAGGAAAAGCTAACCCTTAATCTAGCAACTAGCATGAAATACTACAGATATATAGAAAGAAATAATTTAAGAGAGAAAAACAATACACAAATTCATAAGAGTTCTTGGAAAGTATCAACAACAATGGCAAAGCTTAAATCACATCAGGAAAATAGAGAAAAGACTCATACCATTCAAATAAAAAATGGGAAAATCCCTGGTGGTCCACTGGTTAGGACTCAGTGCCTTCATTGGGTGGCCTGGGTCAATCCTGATGTGGTAAGTAAGGTGCTGCAAGCTGTGAGGCCTGGTCCAAAAAATAAGAGAAGAGCTTCCCTGGTGGTTCAGTGGGTAAAGAGTCCACCTTGCAGTGAAAGGGGCACTGGTTCGATCCCTGGCCCGGGACGATCCCGCATGCCACAGAGCGGCTGGACCGGTGTGTCCAATTGCGAGCCAGAGTTCTGGAGGGCGTGTGCCCAGACCCGGTGCTCAGGGGCCAGAGGGGCCGCTTCGATGGAGGGGCCTACACCGGCCAGAGAATAGGGATGGATGAAAATAGATAAACAAAGAACCATTAAAAGAGGTCAATTTTTTTTTAATTCTTAAAAAAAATAAGGTAAAACAAGAAATGATTGCGTGGACATTACTCCTGGATAAACAGAAATAGAGAGAATTCTATGGGAATACTATACTTAACACAAATAGACTAAATACCTCATATGATATGGACAAAATCTTGGAAAGGCTCCCACCAAAACTGATTCATGAAGAAATAAAAAGTCTAAATGGACCTAAAACTGACAAGAACATTGAATCGGCAATGCAGTCAGTGCAACAAAGAGCAGCCCTGAGCTACATGGATTCACTACAAAATTCTATAGCACACAAAGAATTAGGTCATGATGATCATTTCAAGTTCTTCCCAAAAGTGAGGAAGAGGGAGCACTTCCTGACTTCTTCCAGGAGGTCAGAAGTAGTCTGCTACCAAAGCAAGACAAAGACTGTACCAAAGCAGAAGGTACAGATGAATCTCCTCATGGATACTGCTAGAAATATCTTCAACAAAATACTGCCGAGTAGAATTCTGCAACACATTTAATGGTTTTGGAATCAGGACCAAATGAGCTTTTCTCTCTCGAATCTAATAATGCTCCGTCATATGAAAACATCAGTCTGTCACAGCCCGTCTGCAGAAAACAGATAGCTTTGCGAGATATCAAGAGTCAGATGCAGAAAGTGAAGAAAGCATGAGAGAGACTCACTCCAAACCTGGGTGCAGATGCATTGCCTGGGAGGCAGAGAGAAAGAGGAATTAAAAGACCCCTGAAAGCACAGTGAGATGGGCCGTGCTGGTGCTGAGGGAAAGGGGAGTGGGCTGGCCCTTGAGAAATTTGCATCTGACAGAATTCACCTTCCCCAGCAGCCCCTTGCAATGTCCACCATGATCTCCACACCTAATTGGAAACCTCAGATTATAGTTCCCATGACTGGTCTTCATTTTTCCACTAAGATCTAGAGGATGATTGAGGCTTCAGAGTCGACTTAATATTTGCACTTGCATCTGTTTCTTCTAGTAGTCACACTCAAAGAGATAAGACCTTCACAAATGAGACTTTTCCACTAGCCTACTATTAAGTCTGATTACATAAATTATTGCTTTATTAAGATTTGTTTTGCACCGGTCAACTACACATTAACACTTGCCGTGGATGCTTGACATCCACCCCTTCAAGGATTAATTCACTCGCTCTTGCAGCTGCTGACCTTCCACACTCCTTGAAAGGAATTCATGGTGGAGAGCACAAATGAGGCACTAGCTGCTCAGGGGCAAACTGGTAGACAGATCATCAAAAAGTCTGATATTTTCAAAAGCTGACTTTACAACCCCAATTCCTATATCTCCTCATATCTAGAAAAACTCTGAAACCATTTGTGGTGATGTCTGTTCCTTGTGATTAGCAGAGGACTCACAAGACCGGCAGAAACCTTCCGGAGAAAATTCATGCTTCATTTTCTGTATCCCCACTTCCTCAAAATTACATATACATGGATCTTCCCCGTGCCTCTTTGAGACAGTTTCTCAGAGTTAGATGAGATGCTGTCTCCTTGACTGAAGTTCTCATTTTGCCTCAAATAAAAATTACCATGCAGCTTTCATATGGCACATCTTTTCGAACTTGTCCTGGTGCTTTGTGAGTACACAGAGAGGTGAGAGAGAGGCTCAAGAGGGAGGCAGAGAGAAGCACACATCCTGCTTTCTTTAAGCAACCAAGAACTGACCTTCATATTAGCATCCTGTAGATGGGTGAACATAGGTACCAGTGATAATGTTGAAAATCATTTGTTCTCTTATAGAAAAACTTTCAGGATGGCACCGAACATGATTTATAATATGATAATATCTCTTTAGCTTCTTGATAAGAGGAAATCAGTTTTCAGTAATCAGTGTTTCAGAATCTTATTTTATTTGAAAATAATTTAGCCATTCACTAAACTAATAAACTTTGATCACTTAGTTTAGTACAACTCTAGATATGTAAGATACCCAAATCTGAAGACACTATTTTTGACAGACACTCATAAAACATCATTGCTTTTTATAGTTTATCTAAAAGTTCCTATTTCATTTTTTAAAAAGTTTTTCACATGACTTACTTTGCTTGGTACAAATTGGTAACAGATTTAATAATATTTAACTTAAATTAAACCTAGGCACCATGAAAATACTACCCTGCATCTTAATGACTCTCAGATATGTCTACATTACTTACATCAACTAATAAACATTAATACCAATTATTCAATATTGAATACTTTCCAACATACGTGAACCTACAATTCATTTACCTTATGTTCTCTTGGATATAGAATTCTTTGGTTGGTAAGCATTTACTTTCCTTTAGGCAAATTAGATTAGAACTCTTTTACAAACTAATTTCAACAATCAGCAATATTATCCAAAGGCAAAGACAAATACAAAGACATACATATATTCAAATAGACATAAGAGATTTTGTAGCTTTGTTTTCCTAACTCAGTTATGAATCAGATATCACAATGTAAAATAGCAGTTGGAATAAGAAACCTATTTTTTTTAAAAAGGCTTCATTTTCCCCCGTTTTTTTGTGTATGTGCAAAAATATCAATTTGATATCTCAAAAGAATCCCAGTTAACTAAGTACTTGCAAGTATGAGCTCTGGGCGTATTATACATGAATCCCGCTGGAATGTTAACCAATGACTGCCTTTCTGCAAGCCCTCTGCTCTGTTTTTAAGACTTTTTCTTTTCAGCCGCTATGGAGGCAAGTTCCCCCAGGGCAGGAAGGGCCAAGAGGAAGAGGCCCAGCAGCACTGCCTTTCACTCGCTGCTTTACTCCCTCCTGTGCCCAAACAACCTGCTAACTGAGGAAAAGTGTCAGATCCACCTCTTACTAACTACTCTGCCAAGACCACCCAGGCTTTAAAGCTGAGTAACCCCTGGGCCCAGATTGTGTTGTTGTTGTTTTACACCCTGAATGTCCTCCCCAGTGGACGATCCAGGGGATGGCAGAGGAGGATCTTTAGCTCCTCTTTTCTTTGGTTCCGGAGACCTAGAACATTTATCTCCCACCTTCATCTGGTCCTTGTGTCTAAGTTTCCCTGTACACTCAACCCCCCTTCTGGAGCTTTCCTGTGCACCCTGACAATCATTTCATCTACCTAAAGCCATTTCCCTTGCAAGAGAAACCGTAGACTGGGATTCAGGTCGTGCTTCCTGTCTAGGACACATCTCAGCCACACACACAGGACCTCTGAAAATGCCCAACAACCAAGGCAGTACCTACAGTCCAAGTTTCCCTGTCTTACCTCATGCACGAGGTTCCCTGGTTGCTGAGGGACCTGTTTTCTCTTTTCCTGTGTCTTCTCTGCTGTCCTCTGAACAACAGTTTCCAGTTTTTCTATGGCTTCTACACATAGTGGGGCTCTGGCAGAGTGGGCCACCCAAGGAGGGCAGGATGGGGCTACCCCCTCTCCCAGGGTCCCACATCCAGGCAGGCAGAGAGGTCCCACATGAGCCTCCAAAACTGGGAAATAAAGCCCACCAGCCCAAACACAAAGAACACACTTGGAGACATGAGCTTGCTTTCGAAAGCAAGGCTTTAACGATGGTCTTGCAAAATCTGGTGTCTGGTAGGCAGGCACACTCATAGTCATGACAATTTTGTTTCTTTAGAATTATTTTACTGTTACAGAGTTTTGTTGTTTACAACTGTACATAAACCCAAATCATGGATGTACCCTGGAGCCCTCCCACCTGAACCCCAGTCCCAGTCCCTCCCCACCCGACCCCTCCAGGTTGTTGCATAGTCCCCGTGGAAGTTCCCTTAGTCTTACAGCGTATCCACAATGGCTGTCTCTTTTGCATGTGGTAGTATAGGGTTCCATTCTACTCCTTTCGTACTTCTCATCCACTCCTCTCTTCCCACATGGTCCATAAATCTATTCCCCATGTCTCTTCCTTCTTTGCTGCTCTGCATGTGCGCTTATCAGTTCCATCTTTCTAGATTCCATATATATGTGTTAGTATAGTATATTTGTCCTTCTCTTTTTAACTTACTTCACTTTATGCAATAGGTTCTAGATTCATCCACCTCATTAGGACTCATTCAAACGCATTTCTTCCTTTTCTTTCTTCTTAACATGTTTTCTCCATACTTTTTGTTTGTTTGTTTTGGGGCCATTTCGATTGGTCTTTCATTTATTCATTTCCATCCATCTTTGTTCTTTGGCCTGTGTGGGCCTCCCATCACAGTGGCCTCTCTCCTTGCAAGAGCACTGGCTCTGGGCACATGTGCTCCAGAGCTCCAGCTCAGTAGTTGAACATATCAGTCCAGGTGCTCCATGGCACGTGGGGTCTTCCCAGGCCAGGGATCAAAATGGTGGCCCTTGCACTGCAAGGCAGTGTCCTTACCCACTGGATCACCAGGGCAGCCCCAAATGCATTTCTTTTTAAGGCTGAGAAATATTCCATTGTATATATGTACCACAGCTTCTTTATCCATTCATTTGTTGAGGGACGCCTAGGTTGTTTCCATGTTCTAGCTATTGTGAAAAAAACAAAAAGGTGCTGCAATCAGCACTGAGGTGCATGTGTCTCTCTTTCAATTTTAAGTTCCTCAGGGTACATGCCTAATAGTGGGATTGTTGGGTCATATCGTCGTTCTGTTCCTAGCTTTTAAGGAATCTCCTACTGTAGTCCATAGTAGCTGTATCAATTTACATTCCAGGCTTCCCTGATGGTCCAGTGGGTAAAGAGTCCGCCTTTCAGTGCAGGGGAATCAGTTTGATCCCTGGCCTGGGAAGATCCCACGTGCCGCACAGCAGCTGGACCAGTGTGTCCAATTGCAGGCCAGCGCCCTGGAGCTCATGCACCCGGAGCTGGTGCTCTGCAACCAGAGGAGCCACTGCAATGGGAGGCCAGACAAAAGAAGGATGAAAATAAATAAATAAGAAACCAACAACATTGGCCAAAAATTAAAAAGAAAAGTATATTCCCACCAAAATTGCAAGAGTGTTCCTTTTTCTCCATGCCCCCTTCAGCATTTCTCATCTGTAGATTTTTTGATGATGGCCATTCTGACTGGTGTGAGTTTATATCTCATTAGAGTTTTGATTTACAAATCTTTGTTTAAGGTGTTAGGGAGTGTTCCAACTTCATTTGTTTACACGGAGCTGTCCATCTCTCCCAGCTCCATTGTTGAAGAGGCTGTCTTCACTGGGTCCCTCCCCCATTGTACGCATTGGCTGAGTCCTACGGGCTTCGCAGTCTTCCCAAGAAAGCCACCTGGATTTATTATTCTCCCCACACACTTCTTCCCATTCTTACCTTTTGAATTCAGCAATAAAATAGACCCCCATGAAATGCCTGCATTCCACTCTCCCTTTTCTGGACATTTCTATTCAACTATCACAATGGCTATTCCATCAGCAGGCTATCACTCTAGGCTAGTTGTCTTTGAAAATGGATCACTTGAAGTTTCTATTTCTTACAAGGTATATGGAACATTGGGTGCGCTCATGAGCCACTGGAAATTGTGCACAGCCTTAGTATCCCGAGGCATGCAAGCTTCCTGATGAAGCCAGTGAGCAAGTTGTAAGATCTGCAGCCCCTTTTTGGAGTTCCTACGCCTGGTTGGTGTGAGTCCTCATGCCTTCCTGGTACATGCCTTCCATCCTCATCCATGAGGATCCCTTGATACTCACAATGAGAGGAGAATTCTGGGACTGCTTTGGGTATTGTCCTCCCCTTTGGGTCCATCAAGGGATCAGTCACTTCCCCCATGGGAGAACTTCAAAGCAAGGGAAGGGGTCTGTCTGGGTGATGAAATGGGCTCCTTTGTGGAAGGGGGTGAAGCAGATAAAGTGAACCGGTCTTATTTCTGCTATATGTCAGTTCTGTTTTGCTCCATTGTGTGGAGTCCTGCCTCAAGGCCACAGCTGCGAAGTCATGTACCAAGGCTACCGACACGGATCCTCTCTGAGAGAACCAAGATCACCTCTAAAGCACTGACTGGGCCCCTTTGTAACCATGGTACTAGCACCCCTGATCATCAGAAGCAGGCTTCCTAACCCCACAGTAGGCAAAAATTCTCAATTGCGCCTAACCAGTCAGCTAATGAACAACGAGAAAAAACCTTGCCTTTTGGAGTGAGAACCAATACCTTATTTGAGGCCATTCTGACTGGTGTGAGTTTATATCTCATTAGAGTTTTGATTTACAAATCTTTGTTTAAGGTGTTAGGGAGTGTTCCAACTTCATTTGTTTACACGGAGCTGTCCATCTCTCCCAGCTCCATTGTTGAAGAGGCTGTCTTCACTGGGTCCCTCCCCCATTGTACGCATTGGCTGAGTCCTACGGGCTTCGCAGTCTTCCCAAGAAAGCCACCTGGATTTATTATTCTCCCCACACACTTCTTCCCATTCTTACCTTTTGAATTCAGCAATAAAATAGACCCCCATGAAATGCCTGCATTCCACTCTCCCTTTTCTGGACATTTCTATTCAACTATCACAATGGCTATTCCATCAGCAGGCTATCACTCTAGGCTAGTTGTCTTTGAAAATGGATCACTTGAAGTTTCTATTTCTTACAAGGTATATGGAACATTGGGTGCGCTCATGAGCCACTGGAAATTGTGCACAGCCTTAGTATCCCGAGGCATGCAAGCTTCCTGATGAAGCCAGTGAGCAAGTTGTAAGATCTGCAGCCCCTTTTTGGAGTTCCTACGCCTGGTTGGTGTGAGTCCTCATGCCTTCCTGGTACATGCCTTCCATCCTCATCCATGAGGATCCCTTGATACTCACAATGAGAGGAGAATTCTGGGACTGCTTTGGGTATTGTCCTCCCCTTTGGGTCCATCAAGGGATCAGTCACTTCCCCCATGGGAGAACTTCAAAGCAAGGGAAGGGGTCTGTCTGGGTGATGAAATGGGCTCCTTTGTGGAAGGGGGTGAAGCAGATAAAGTGAACCGGTCTTATTTCTGCTATATGTCAGTTCTGTTTTGCTCCATTGTGTGGAGTCCTGCCTCAAGGCCACAGCTGCGAAGTCATGTACCAAGGCTACCGACACGGATCCTCTCTGAGAGAACCAAGATCACCTCTAAAGCACTGACTGGGCCCCTTTGTAACCATGGTACTAGCACCCCTGATCATCAGAAGCAGGCTTCCTAACCCCACAGTAGGCAAAAATGCTCACCCTATTGCGCCCTAACCAGTCAGCTAATGCCAATTTCCAAGCAGGAAGTTTCTTTGTCTTGAAGCTATAAAAACCCACATAAAGCCTGGACTTGCCCTGGTAGGTCGTGAGGTCACCCACTGTGCCTGCAGTGCCCACATTATCTCTGTTCTTTGTTCTAATGACCTTACTTGTTTCTGCAATACTCTGAGTCTGGAAAGTCTTTTCCAACCCATGCTTGAACAGCCATGACACATTTGGAACACTAGAAGTTCTCACGTTTGGAATGATGGAAGTTCAGCACTGCTGGGATAATTGGGGGTTGAAATGGTGGGCTGTTTCTTTCTTTTTTTAAGATACATACTGAGGAGTGGAATTACTGAGTCATATGGTTAATTTTTTGAGGAGCCTCTATACTATTGTCCACAGTGGCTGCACCAATGTCTCTATGGACCCACAGTGTACAAGTGCTCCCGTTTCTGCATGGCCTATCAGGCGGTTGGTATTTGTTGACTTTGTGAAAGCCAGCCAGCAGGTGTGAGGGGATATTTCACTGTGGTTTTACTTTGCATTTTCCTGAATATTCATGATGTTGAGCTTGTCTTCTTCTGCATGCTGACCATTTTCAGGTCCTCATGGAAAATGTCTATTTAGTGCTTCTGTCCATTTTAAATCCAGGTTGTTTGTGTTTTGGATGTTGACTTGTATGTTCTCTTTATATATATTAAATATTAACAATTTATCAGTCATGCTTGTGTGTGCTCAGTTGTGTCAGACTCTTTGTGACCCCGCCTGTCAGGTTCCTCTGTCTGTGGGATTTCCCAGGCAAGAATATTGGACTGGGTTGCCATATTCCACTCCAGGAGATCTTCTGACCCTTCAGACCCTTGTCTCCTGCAATGGCAGACAGAACCTTTACTACTCACACTACCTGGAAAGCACATTTACAAACATTGTCTGCTGTGTAGTATGTTTTCTTTTTGTTTTCTCTACCTATGTAAGCCGTCTAGTCCTGAACTCTCATTTTTTCAGAGACTTGTTTTTCCTCTGATTCAAATTCATTATTGCTAATTGTCTTAATTTTTATCTCTCTGGTTCAGTCTAGGGAGATTGTACATTTCTATGATTTGTCCATCTCATCTATATTGCCCATTTTATAAGTGTATACTTGTCGGTAGTCGTCTTTATTATCCTTGGTATTTTAGTTGTGTCTCCTTTATTTGTATTGGTTAGGGTTTTCCAGGCATTTTTTTTTTCTTTGATTTCTTCTGTGATCCTCTAGTTGTTTAATACCATATTGTTTAGTTGCCACTTGTTTGTATGTTTTGTACTTTTTATTGTATGGTGCATTTCTAGTCTTGTAGTATTGTACTTAGAAAAGATGATTGTGGGGCTTCCCTGGTAGCCTAGTGGTAAAGAGCTCACTTACCAATGCAGGAGACACGGGTTTGATCCTTGACCCAGGAAGATCCCACAAGCTGCAGAGCAACTAAGCCTGTGAGCCATAACTATTGAGTCTCAGAGCCTCAACTTTTGAGCCCATGTGCTGCAACTACTGAAGCCCGTGTGCCCTAGCCAACAAGGGAAGTCATCACAACAAGAAGCCTACTCACCTCAACTAGAGAGTAGCCCCCACTCTCTTCAACTGCAGAAGAGCCTGCAGCAGCAGTGAAAACCCAGAATAGCCAAAAATAAATAAATAAATAAAATGCATTAAAAAATCATTGCTTATGCAACCTGTTCCTTCGAGATGCTGCCTCAGAAATTATATAAGATTACAACCTCTGAATCAGGATGTTGCTTTTTTTCACTTCAAATTTTTATTATATAAAGTTAAGCATACCTGAAGAAGATGAACCTAAAGCATGCAACTCAATAAATTCACCGAAACAGAATACATCTATGTTATCACCAGCCAGAAAGGAACATAGAACATTAACAAAGGGTATCACATTTAAAGAGTGAACTTAGTGCACAGGTCAATGTGTTCACTCTTCATCTCATATGAGCATTCTACTCTAATATATTTACTGTGTGTACTTCTAACCTTAAAAATATCTCATACCTCTTTGAATCCAATAGGCCATTCTATTATCTTGTCATTGATTACCAAGCCTGGATCATACGAATCACTGGGGTCAAATTCTTCCATTTAACCAGGACCCCCAAACCACCTGGAAAGCTCAGAGCATTCAGGATGTCATACTGCACCCCATGGCTTCTTTTCTCATATGAGGACATGTTCTCCTCAGCATGGCTGCTCAGTTGGATTTTATGCAGAAACAGGTGAAGCTAGAAGAGAAGAAACAATGAAAGATGGAAAATGCACTCAAAATTAGAAATGGAAGGTCCATTCTTACACACGATCCCAGAAACACAGATTGACCATCCTTGTTTGTAGTTGCCACTTGTTTGTATGTTTTGTACTTTTTATTGTATGGTGCATTTCTAGTCTTGTAGTATTGTACTTAGAAAAGATGATTGTGGGGCTTCCCTGGTAGCCTAGTGGTAAAGAGCTCACTTACCAATGCAGGAGACACGGGTTTGATCCTTGACCCAGGAAGATCCCACAAGCTGCAGAGCAACTAAGCCTGTGAGCCATAACTATTGAGTCTCAGAGCCTCAACTTTTGAGCCCATGTGCTGCAACTACTGAAGCCCGTGTGCCCTAGCCAACAAGGGAAGTCATCACAACAAGAAGCCTACTCACCTCAACTAGAGAGTAGCCCCCACTCTCTTCAACTGCAGAAGAGCCTGCAGCAGCAGTGAAAACCCAGAATAGCCAAAAATAAATAAATAAATAAAATGCATTAAAAAATCATTGCTTATGCAACCTGTTCCTTCGAGATGCTGCCTCAGAAATTATATAAGATTACAACCTCTGAATCAGGATGTTGCTTTTTTTCACTTCAAATTTTTATTATATAAAGTTAAGCATACCTGAAGAAGATGAACCTAAAGCATGCAACTCAATAAATTCACCGAAACAGAATACATCTATGTTATCACCAGCCAGAAAGGAACATAGAACATTAACAAAGGGTATCACATTTAAAGAGTGAACTTAGTGCACAGGTCAATGTGTTCACTCTTCATCTCATATGAGCATTCTACTCTAATATATTTACTGTGTGTACTTCTAACCTTAAAAATATCTCATACCTCTTTGAATCCAATAGGCCATTCTATTATCTTGTCATTGATTACCAAGCCTGGATCATACGAATCACTGGGGTCAAATTCTTCCATTTAACCAGGACCCCCAAACCACCTGGAAAGCTCAGAGCATTCAGGATGTCATACTGCACCCCATGGCTTCTTTTCTCATATGAGGACATGTTCTCCTCAGCATGGCTGCTCAGTTGGATTTTATGCAGAAACAGGTGAAGCTAGAAGAGAAGAAACAATGAAAGATGGAAAATGCACTCAAAATTAGAAATGGAAGGTCCATTCTTACCACACGACGACCCTTCTTCCCACATCCCCAGCTTCAAGCTTTCTTGATGGTAGCTTTGTATGGGTACTCATCATTTCTAGGACTCGAGTGACATGGACATTTCCTCTCACTCTGAAAACAAAGAGAGAAGTAATTTAATACAAACATGACACAATCAAAGTATGCCTCAATCAGGCATTTTGCTGCTTTCCTGAGAAATGAATCTAGGGGAGCTTCTAGAAGAAAGTGCCTGAACTATGAATCAGTACAGCACGGAATTTTTCTCTTACATTTTGGGCAAGAATATGGTTGGTGATAATGAAGGGAAAACTCTCACTGTGAGAGAAAACTAAAATGCACAACTCATAGGGTATTAATGAGACTGTTGGCATAGCCTTTCAATCTTTGAACCCCAGAGTTTTTGATACTCTCTTGGGGCAGAAAATAAACCTTCATCTAAAGGAACTGGCAAATTATATGTTATGTGAGTTTTACCTTAAGGTTATTTACCTTAATTCACCAGTCTATGTAGCACATTTCAGGGGGTTTTAGTACATAGCTGGCGTGTGCAATCATGGGGCTTCCCAGGCGGCACTAGTGGTAAAGAACCTCCTGCCAATGCAGGAGAGGCAGGAGATTTGCTTCTGGATTAGAAAGATGTCCTGGAGGGGCATGATAAGCCATTTTTTCCTGGAGAATTCCCATAAACAGAGTAGCCTGGTGGTCTACAGTCCATAGGGTTGCAAAGAGTCGAACATGACTGAAGGAGCTTAGCACACATGCAATCATCACTATTGTTTGATGACAAAACATTTCATCATCTGAAAGGAAACCCCACTCCAGATAAGGAGTCATTTGCCATTTCCCCTAAATCAGCATTTTCGAAGCACTAATTTACTTTCTGTTTATAAATACGCCTCCTCTACAAATAGCATCATACTATAAAATACTATAAAAGCATTTCTCCTTTACTGTCTGGCTTCTTTCACTTAGCATAATATTTTCCAAGTTTATACAATATCAGAAATCCATTATGGTTAATGGATTAATCTTATTCCATCGTATTCACATGGAATATATCAGCTGATAAATGGCACTCAAAATTAGAAATGGAAGGTCCATTCTTACCACACGACCCTTCTTCCCACATCCCCAGCTTCAAGCTTTCTTGATGGTAGCTTTGTATGGGTACTCATCATTTCTAGGACTCGAGTGACATGGACATTTCCTCTCACTCTGAAAACAAAGAGAGAAGTAATTTAATACAAACATGACACAATCAAAGTATGCCTCAATCAGGCATTTTGCTGCTTTCCTGAGAAATGAATCTAGGGGAGCTTCTAGAAGAAAGTGCCTGAACTATGAATCAGTACAGCACGGAATTTTTCTCTTACATTTTGGGCAAGAATATGGTTGGTGATAATGAAGGGAAAACTCTCACTGTGAGAGAAAACTAAAATGCACAACTCATAGGGTATTAATGAGACTGTTGGCATAGCCTTTCAATCTTTGAACCCCAGAGTTTTTGATACTCTCTTGGGGCAGAAAATAAACCTTCATCTAAAGGAACTGGCAAATTATATGTTATGTGAGTTTTACCTTAAGGTTATTTACCTTAATTCACCAGTCTATGTAGCACATTTCAGGGGGTTTTAGTACATAGCTGGCGTGTGCAATCATGGGGCTTCCCAGGCGGCACTAGTGGTAAAGAACCTCCTGCCAATGCAGGAGAGGCAGGAGATTTGCTTCTGGATTAGAAAGATGTCCTGGAGGGGCATGATAAGCCATTTTTTCCTGGAGAATTCCCATAAACAGAGTAGCCTGGTGGTCTACAGTCCATAGGGTTGCAAAGAGTCGAACATGACTGAAGGAGCTTAGCACACATGCAATCATCACTATTGTTTGATGACAAAACATTTCATCATCTGAAAGGAAACCCCACTCCAGATAAGGAGTCATTTGCCATTTCCCCTAAATCAGCATTTTCGAAGCACTAATTTACTTTCTGTTTATAAATACGCCTCCTCTACAAATAGCATCATACTATAAAATACTATAAAAGCATTTCTCCTTTACTGTCTGGCTTCTTTCACTTAGCATAATATTTTCCAAGTTTATACAAATATCAGAAATCCATTATGGTTAATGGATTAATCTTATTCCATCGTATTCACATGGTGCAATTTGCTTATTCAGTCATCAGCTGATGAATATAAGGGATATTAGGGTTGTTTTCATTTTGGGGTATTATACATACTGCTGATATTAATATTCATACACAAATTTTGGGTTGATAGCTATGTCCATGTCTAGGAGTACAAGTGCTAGGTCATAAAAAATGTCTTCGTTTAATTTCTTCAATTCATGCTTTTGAGATTATATGAAATTATTTTGTTCCAAAATAAACAACAAGTATTCTGTACTTTTCCTAGAGACATCACAAATAACTTATTTGTATAGGTTTTTAGAGGAATGAGAAAAAGACAGAAGAAAATAGACAATTAAGTTGTCATTATCAATGATTATTGATTTTGTCTCAGTGATTAAATGAAAGTATTCATCATGATTGCTCAAAATTATGAAGGTCTAGGCAAACAAAGGAACATATATAGAAACCAGAAGATGGAGTGTTTGAGTAATAAGTCCTGAGGGGGTCCTCAGAAACTGTTTCTATTAATTTATTTGTCCTAAATCAGAGTCATTCTTTTATGTCTCTTTGTTTACATTCTAATAGGAAAACTATGGAAATCAGTTGCTCCCCTGTACCCAACAATTATAGTTCTGCTCATTGTAACATCCACTGTTAGCTATTTTAGGGTGTTTTCTCATCCTACAGTCCACAAAGTCACAAAGAGTGAACACAATGTAGTGAATGAATAACAAAATTGATCCAATCACGTATATTCCATATTCTTTGTCATGTTTGGTTACTGAAGTCTTTGTTCCAACAACCTAGTGGCCAGCTAGTGGCTACAAAGAGATTTTTTAATAAATTTTTAAAAACACAAAGTACTATTTTCCTGTGTCTGTAAGTGCTCTCTTGGGCATTAGAGCAAACCTTGACCATCCATCCTGACAGTTTACAGCTCTGCCTTACCTTCACTTCCTTCTTGAATGAGGTATGAGAATCAGTCAAAAGTAGAGTTCAGAGTTTGTTGCTTACTGCCACGCATCAACCTGAATCTGCCATACGTATAGCTATATCCGGTTGTTGTGTGGCAGTAAACAAAACCCAGTGCCCAAAAAAAAAAGTAAAATAAAATTTTTTTAAAAAGTAGAGTTCAGTATATTCTTAGTGTTTTGCTTCCTTTTTTTTTTCTGATTATGAGCCAGGAGTTATGTTATGTGACAGCTTTTCATAGCTTTTATTATTCAAAGCATATCTCCCAGCACATCCTCCAGAGCTAAAATATATTTATATATAGCTCTCCCCAACTGCTTTCTCTTACCCCAGGTAGCAGCTAATTCATTTACCTTTATGTGTTCTCAACAAACAAGTCTAAGGTTGCCACCACAGCCCTAGAAAATTTCCAAGATACATAACATAAAAGGAGTATTAGATTTGTCCTTCAGAAGCCACCAGATACATCAAAACAAACAGTATAATTTATTTAGAATAAGGTTCATAGAACTCCTTCTGGTACTACTAGCCTATATGAAGATTTTGAAGTCTTGATTAATAGATCTCTGCTAGGTAGGAAAGTAGAGAGTAGTGCCAGTATAAATTAAAACACTGTGAAGTTTTATACCAAAATTCATCTGTATCTTTTTATTCTTCATTAAATATTCCACATTCAGTAAGCTTTACTTTGGATACCAGAATTCCAGTATCCAAATTTATAAATTTATTTTAAATTTATGCTAAAAGCTATTGAGGGCTTCCCTGGTGGTCCAGTGGGTAAGGACACCGCCTTGCAGTGCAAGGGGCACCGGTTCGATCCCTGGCCTGGGAAGATCACACATGCCATGGAGTGGCTGGACCGATGTGTCCAACTACCGAGCCAGAGCTCTGGAATGCATGTGCCCATAGCCAGTGCTCTGCAGTGACAGAGGCCACTGCGATGGGAGGCCCACACAGGCCAAAGAACAAAGATGGAAGTAAATGAAAGACCAATAGAAGTGGTCCCCCCAAAAAAGAAAAATTACTTGGCTGTGGGATGTGCTCCCCTTAATACAACTGAGTAGCTATTTTTCTGCATACCAAACGAAAGAATAACACATTAACCAAAAATAATTTCATTAAATTCTATCCTACCAGTTCAAATAATCCCATTTGCTCTATTAGGTTGATCCATATGCTTGAAGAGTTTGAACCCTGACATACTGGAATCTCATACGCCCAACATTTAAGAGAAAAACTATTCATTCCATGAAGACTGTTGGTTAGTTTCTTGAGTTACTTAGGTAGTGCATAACTGGATAAGATTTGAAATAAAATAGGTCAGATTCAGACCCTTCCAGGATATCCAAATAAATTGAGTGATGTTACACAACACAATGATCTAAATTTTGGTCGAGAAGGATATCTGCCTTTGATGGGAAATCATAGTTTGAATGTATAGACTGGAAAAAGAGTACTGGAATTTTAAGTGTCCAATGCCTTTCCCCGTTGCCCCAGAGTCTCCTACGTGCCCACCACTGCCTCCCAAACAGGCATCTCTCTCTCTCTCTCTCTCTCTCTTTCTCTGGTCTCTGCCTTTTGTTTTTTCTTCTTTTCTTGTATCACTTACTCATTATTTTTATATTTGTTTCTTCTCTATTCTTCTCTCACATGGAAAAACTATTGTCCATGACCCAAATCAGAGTGATAGGCTCTTAGTACAGCTGATGAGATGTTGATGTTTCCCATTGCTCAGTGCTATTCTAATGATTTTGCCTTTTTATTCAAATAGGTAAATGATATCTATGTCTGAGGGTAGTATACATATACTCCATGAAGTATTTCTGTTCATGATGTCTATTCGCACCAAGTTTCAAAGACTGGTAACCACCAAAGGAGATCTTAGAAATGGTCCTAAGATGTGATGTCCATAGTTAGTTAGAACGGTTGTGAACTCATGTCTTCTCTCTTTGAAGACAGTGCCATCTATATCGCACCACATGGGAATCACTGACTTTGGAAAACATTCTGTCATTCCAATCAAGTCTTATCTCACTCTCAGATTTGCTAAGAATCCAGCCCTGCTCTCCACAAGTAGCCACAGTATACATTTTTCCCAGCCTCATTTCTTTTCAAGTTATGATGCAAATCAACACTTACTCCCTTATGCACAATAATACACACTAAACTAGGAAGAGTCAAAATTACTTGGCTGTGGGTTTTAACAAACGAAAAAAATAACACATAAACCAAAAATAATTTCATTAAATTCTATCCTACCAGTTCAAATAATCCCATTTGCTCTATTAGGTTGATCCATATGCTTGAAGAGTTTGAACCCTGACATACTGGAATCTCATACGCCCAACATTTAAGAGAAAAACTATTCATTCCATGAAGACTGTTGGTTAGTTTCTTGAGTTACTTAGGTAGTGCATAACTGGATAAGATTTGAAATAAAATAGGTCAGATTCAGACCCTTCCAGGATATCCAAATAAATTGAGTGATGTTACACAACACAATGATCTAAATTTTGGTCGAGAAGGATATCTGCCTTTGATGGGAAATCATAGTTTGAATGTATAGACTGGAAAAAGAGTACTGGAATTTTAAGTGTCCAATGCCTTTCCCCGTTGCCCCAGAGTCTCCTACGTGCCCACCACTGCCTCCCAAACAGGCATCTCTCTCTCTCTCTCTCTCTCTTTCTCTGGTCTCTGCCTTTTGTTTTTTCTTCTTTTCTTGTATCACTTACTCATTATTTTTATATTTGTTTCTTCTCTATTCTTCTCTCACATGGAAAAACTATTGTCCATGACCCAAATCAGAGTGATAGGCTCTTAGTACAGCTGATGAGATGTTGATGTTTCCCATTGCTCAGTGCTATTCTAATGATTTTGCCTTTTTATTCAAATAGGTAAATGATATCTATGTCTGAGGGTAGTATACATATACTCCATGAAGTATTTCTGTTCATGATGTCTATTCGCACCAAGTTTCAAAGACTGGTAACCACCAAAGGAGATCTTAGAAATGGTCCTAAGATGTGATGTCCATAGTTAGTTAGAACGGTTGTGAACTCATGTCTTCTCTCTTTGAAGACAGTGCCATCTATATCGCACCACATGGGAATCACTGACTTTGGAAAACATTCTGTCATTCCAATCAAGTCTTATCTCACTCTCAGATTTGCTAAGAATCCAGCCCTGCTCTCCACAAGTAGCCACAGTATACATTTTTCCCAGCCTCATTTCTTTTCAAGTTATGATGCAAATCAACACTTACTCCCTTATGCACAATAATACACACTAAACTAGGAAGAGTCACAAGAAATCTGCACTTCCAGCTTCCAAACAAGAAATGCATTAAAACCGTGGCCTATAGAGGACTGTTTTCTGATGACCAACTTCCCTCAAGGGACCAGAATGGGCTCCAGGGTGTGAGAGCTATGACATGTGATTGTATTGTCCCTTCTTTCCTCTTCTATGCTGAATATCTGCCTCTGCCTAGTACCTTCCTTACAGCCCTCTTCACATCCTTGTTCCTTAGAGTATAAATTAGAGGATTGAGCATAGGGGTAACTATGGTATAAAAAAGGGCTACAAATTTTCCCTCACTCTCAGAATAACTGTGCATGGGTTGGAGGTACGTATAGATGGCTGAACCATAGAAAAGGGAAACCACCAAGAGATGAGACCCACAAGTGCCAAAAGCTTTTCTTCTCCCAGCCACTGACCTGACTTTGAGCACTGTCTGAACAATATATACATAAGAGCCTAGAATTAGCATTGCAGGAACAACCAAGATTATGGCTCGAGCCACAAACATCTTAGTCTCTGTCTCTTCTGTGTCCTCACAAGCCAGTTTCAGGAGAACAGGCATCTCACAGAAGAAATGATTCAGGAGACGGAGGCCACAAAGAGGCATGGCCATCATGAGGCCTGTCTGGACCAGAGAATTCATGAAGCCTCCCACCCAGGAGGCGACAGCCAGTGTCTGGCAGAGGTTGGGGTGCATAATGGCTGTATAGTGGAGTGGATGACAGACAGCAGCATAGCGGTCAAAGGCCATCACCACCAGGAGCACACACTCCGTGGAGCCTAGGGCAAGGGAGATGAAGAGCTGGACCACACACCCTTCATAGCTGATGGTCCGGTCAAGTCCATGGAGGTTGATCAGAAGCTGGGGCACAGTGCTGGTGGTATAGCAGAGATCCAGGAAGGAAAGATGCCTAAGGAAGTAATACATGGGTGTGTGCAGTTGAAGTTCCAGGAGGGAAAGAGTGATGATGGTGGTGTTGCCGAAGATAGTTAAGAGGTAGAAAACTGAAATAAAGACAAAAAGGATGGGCTCCAGTTGAGACCAATCTGAGAAGCCCATTAAAATAAAGCCTTCTCTAAAACTAGTGTTGAAACTTCCCATGGCTTTTTGCTTGTTCAAATACCAGAAAACAATGGAATGTCTCATATGAAAAAGAAGGATTTAAATTTTATTTCACAGTTTTCCCTAATGAATCCTAATTCATCCATTGTGTTATCTGCTTTGCTATTCAGCTCCATTCTGTTCAGTCTTCTCCTGTCTTGAGAGTGAAGATTACTAGATTAAGAACAACATGGCCTTCATTTCAACTCCAGTCCTGTTACGTGCTGGCTCTCTGTCAGGCCACTCAATCCTTGGCACCTGATGTTTCCTTGCCTGAAAGCAGAGAAAATCTGTTGAAAGGAATCAATAAAAGTGTAGATTTGGGTTTCCCTGGTGGTCCAGTGGGTAAGGACACCGCCTTGCACTGCAAGGGGCGCCGGTTCGATCCCTGGCCTGGGAAGATCCCACGTGCCGTGGAGCGGCTGGACCGATGTGTCCAATTACCGAGCCGGAGCTCTGGAGCACATGTGCCCAGAGCCGGTGCTCTGCGACAACAGAGGCCACCGTGATGGGAGGCCCACAAGAGCCAAAGAACAAAGATGGATGAAAATAGATAAATGAAAGACTAATAGAAGTGGCCCACCTACCCCTCCCTCCCCAACCCGCCCCGCCCCCCCAAAAAAAAGTGTAGATTCATCCTTTTGGGGAAAAAGAACTAGCAACAAGTATGCTTCTTATGATGAGTTATGGTGCCTAGAATAACTTCCCCTTCTCCAACTGATAAATCCACTCATCAAATCCCCATAACATAAATATAAACAAAATTTTAATTGGTCAAAAAATGACAATGAAGATAAGGCACAGGCTTCTCCCATCTTCTTATTTACTGTTGATCATACTTCCTTTTGGAAACTCCACCATTGACAACTCTGATACATAGCCTCCTCCTTGTCAACTCAAGTGTTTTCTCCTTTGACGGTGCCTCTTCTTTCAATAAGGGCTTAAATATCTTTCCCTAGAAACTTTACCTGGATCTCTCCTCTCCCTACACACTCTAGTGATTTCACTCATGGCTTCAGCTACCAATAATGACCTCCAAGTATCAGTTTGTAGCAAAGACTGCTCTTCAGAACTTCAAAATCAAGCATGTCTCTTCTTGCTGGACATTTCTACTCAGACAATCCATAGGCATCTTAAGTACAACATGTTCACATCTCATGTCTTTTCCCCAAATATGCTTCTGGTGCATTCGTTTGCTCAGTAAGTGAGAGTCTCTTCCCCTTAAAAAAATCTTTGCAGTTATCTCAGGTCTCTCCATATCCCATCCTAAAATTGATTGTTCAATATGTTCTATTGAATCTGTAGCCTGAATATCTGCTACTTCTTTCTCCTTTTCATCTTTTTTTCAATATCTTGATTGAAATATTTCTATAATGCTCCAAAATTATCTTGTTTAGAGACTATTTATGAATCTACTCCTTACACTATTGTCAGAATGAATTTCTTAATTTGCAAATAAGATCATGTCTCTTTGCTGCTCAGAATTCTTGAATCAGGACTTCCATGGTGGTCCGGTGGCTAAGACTCTGAGCTCCAAGTGAAGGGGACCTGGGTTCAATCTCTGATCAGGGAACTAGATCCCAAATGCCGCAACTAAGACCCAGCACAGTCAAATAAATAAATATATATATTTTTTTAAAAAGAATTATTGAATAATGCTCCTCTTTACTATTAGGGGAATATCCAAATTCCTTAGAATACTCTACATAATTCTTTCTGATCAAAGATGTTTTTCAAATGGTCACCAGAGTAGAGTGCAATAGACTCACAAGTCCATAGTCAAGTTCCTACGGATCAGCTCTATCACCAATCAGCTGTGCCTGGGCAGACCTGTTCTGGAAACTTTACTTCTGTGAATCTCAGTCTACTTAGCTTTAAAATAGAGGGAAAAAATTGTATTTCATAGGATTTTGATTGGTATTAAATGGTATGATACATTCTGTGACCTGTAAAGAACATGCCACACACATTTTTAACTCCTGTCATTCTCAACCACTGATCTTTAAGTTTTGTGAAACTAGATCTGCTTTTTTTTTTTTAAGATTTATTTATTTATTTATTTTGGGTGGGGTGGGGAGGGAGAGGAGCAGGGGGGCTACTTCTATTGGTCTTTCATTTGTCTATTTTCATTCATCTTTATTCTCTGGCCCGTGCGGGCCTCCCATCTCAGTGGCCTCTGTTGTCGCAGAGCTCCGGCTTGGTAACTGGATACATTGATCCAGCCACTCCGCGACACATGGGATCCTCCCAGGCCAGGGATCAAACTGGCGCCCCTTGCACTGCAAGGTGGTGTCCTTACCCAGTGGACCACCAGGGAAGCCCTAGGTCTGCTTTTGTTCACCATTTTGCCTCCATCTCTCAGTGCAGTTCTTGGTGAATAAAAGGCTTTTAACAAATGTTATTGAATGATTCCATGAATGCATTCCCAAAGCTTGTGCCATGCCCAGTGAACATAAACATTCCAGAAATATTTGCTTCCTGTGCAACACGAAAGAGTTAACTCATCTGCAATGTGGCAAAGATTTACAGTTGCTCCTTTGTCATCATTTAATGTAAAGACTTTTAACCACTTCTGCTCTATATTTTGTCAAGGATCTCTATGATGTCAGAGAGATAAGGATATTTGCAATTGAATACTGGCTGTCACATTTAATCTATTCTACACTAGTTCAAGGAGACTTTAAACCTAAACTCAATATTATCTTATTATCTTATCTATTGGTTTAGAGCAGTTTGTTTCAATATAAATAATATGCTATCAGCAAAACCATAATTCAAAGGGATCTCACAGTGATGAAACAAAGAGCTCTAAACCAATAGATAAGATAATACTGAGCTTAGTTTCTAAACCTCAAAACTTCAAAATCTTAAAAGAGATTAAACGTGACAGCCATTCACTAAAAGAAGTAGAATACAAACATGACATAGGGGTATACTGACCAAAAGCAATGCAGGCTAACAGTGCCCACTTGATTGCTGAATTCACCAAATGCAAGTTCAGAAGATAAACTGAATTCTGTGACCTGTAAAGAACATGCCACACACATTTTTAACTCCTGTCATTCTCAACCACTGATCTTTAAGTTTTGTGAAACTAGATCTGCTTTTTTTTTTTTAAGATTTATTTATTTATTTATTTTGGGTGGGGTGGGGAGGGAGAGGAGCAGGGGGGCTACTTCTATTGGTCTTTCATTTGTCTATTTTCATTCATCTTTATTCTCTGGCCCGTGCGGGCCTCCCATCTCAGTGGCCTCTGTTGTCGCAGAGCTCCGGCTTGGTAACTGGATACATTGATCCAGCCACTCCGCGACACATGGGATCCTCCCAGGCCAGGGATCAAACTGGCGCCCCTTGCACTGCAAGGTGGTGTCCTTACCCAGTGGACCACCAGGGAAGCCCTAGGTCTGCTTTTGTTCACCATTTTGCCTCCATCTCTCAGTGCAGTTCTTGGTGAATAAAAGGCTTTTAACAAATGTTATTGAATGATTCCATGAATGCATTCCCAAAGCTTGTGCCATGCCCAGTGAACATAAACATTCCAGAAATATTTGCTTCCTGTGCAACACGAAAGAGTTAACTCATCTGCAATGTGGCAAAGATTTACAGTTGCTCCTTTGTCATCATTTAATGTAAAGACTTTTAACCACTTCTGCTCTATATTTTGTCAAGGATCTCTATGATGTCAGAGAGATAAGGATATTTGCAATTGAATACTGGCTGTCACATTTAATCTATTCTACACTAGTTCAAGGAGACTTTAAACCTAAACTCAATATTATCTTATTATCTTATCTATTGGTTTAGAGCAGTTTGTTTCAATATAAATAATATGCTATCAGCAAAACCATAATTCAAAGGGATCTCACAGTGATGAAACAAAGAGCTCTAAACCAATAGATAAGATAATACTGAGCTTAGTTTCTAAACCTCAAAACTTCAAAATCTTAAAAGAGATTAAACGTGACAGCCATTCACTAAAAGAAGTAGAATACAAACATGACATAGGGGTATACTGACCAAAAGCAATGCAGGCTAACAGTGCCCACTTGATTGCTGAATTCGACCAAATGCAAGTTCAGGGAAGATAAAAATCTAGTCTATATTTTAGCCTTCCTAGCTTGGAAGGAAACCTAAAGGTCATTTCCACACATGCCCTTGGACCATTTGATGCATGACTGCCATAGATTCTCCACTCTCTCTCTAGTCTCAGTGGCTGGGATCTGTTTCATGCCCATTTCTGATTGGTATTTATGAAAAGAAAAACTATACTTACTCAGAAACTCCTGGGAGTCTTTTCCATCTTTCAGTAACAGTAACAAGTTACTCCTCACACTGATCTAAAGTTGGGCTCCTGGTAGATCCCACACATTTTTCCTAGTCTTACATCGCAAAACCCAGGTGGGCTTAACCATAAGGCTAGCCCTGTCCTGGTCAAACTGGCTCATGGGTTGGACACCATAGAGCCTCTATGTGGAAAGTTCAAGTGTGGACAACTGAGAAGGGTAACTTAATTCTCATTAGGGGAGCACAGAGAACAAACACAAACCTTCTTCCAACTGAGAATCCTCCAGACATTGAAGAAATGATCATGATGTGCAGCCTCTGGATTCCATGTTCCTCAAGTGAAGGTGATAGCTTCCAAGTATCCATTTCCTTTCATATTTCCCAAATCTATCATTTCCAGTAAAAGAAGAAAAGGATGCTAGGCTGATTGAAATAGTTCTTAAAAACATGTGTTGTCATTTCATTCACCTTCAGGTGTTTACAAATGACCCTTCTACAACTTCACCTTTAAATAAAAGTGCAGTACCCAACACTCTGACCTGGTCAGATAGAATTTTGAGTACTTTGCAAGCTCGTGGCAGTAGACTAGGATTAAAACCTTGACAAAATACATTGAATACAAAGGGCAGTAAAACAAATAAGGCACTGAAAATATCCCGCATGGGATGTTTTTAGATTAGAAAAGAGTACACGTAAAGACAAGCATAATGGTGTGTAGACATGTTCAAAGACCCATCACATGGAAAAAGTACTGAATTTGCTTTGTACTCCTCCAAAAACAAAACTGGAACCAACTGGTGGAACTTACAAGAGGACAGACTGAGACTTAATAGAAAGAAAACTTGGAAAAAATGAAGCAGTCTAAAAATACACTGCCTGGAAATGTAGTAGTATTCTTGTCCCTTGAAAGCTTGCTGAATTCGACCAAATGCAAGTTCAGGGAAGATAAAAATCTAGTCTATATTTTAGCCTTCCTAGCTTGGAAGGAAACCTAAAGGTCATTTCCACACATGCCCTTGGACCATTTGATGCATGACTGCCATAGATTCTCCACTCTCTCTCTAGTCTCAGTGGCTGGGATCTGTTTCATGCCCATTTCTGATTGGTATTTATGAAAAGAAAAACTATACTTACTCAGAAACTCCTGGGAGTCTTTTCCATCTTTCAGTAACAGTAACAAGTTACTCCTCACACTGATCTAAAGTTGGGCTCCTGGTAGATCCCACACATTTTTCCTAGTCTTACATCGCAAAACCCAGGTGGGCTTAACCATAAGGCTAGCCCTGTCCTGGTCAAACTGGCTCATGGGTTGGACACCATAGAGCCTCTATGTGGAAAGTTCAAGTGTGGACAACTGAGAAGGGTAACTTAATTCTCATTAGGGGAGCACAGAGAACAAACACAAACCTTCTTCCAACTGAGAATCCTCCAGACATTGAAGAAATGATCATGATGTGCAGCCTCTGGATTCCATGTTCCTCAAGTGAAGGTGATAGCTTCCAAGTATCCATTTCCTTTCATATTTCCCAAATCTATCATTTCCAGTAAAAGAAGAAAAGGATGCTAGGCTGATTGAAATAGTTCTTAAAAACATGTGTTGTCATTTCATTCACCTTCAGGTGTTTACAAATGACCCTTCTACAACTTCACCTTTAAATAAAAGTGCAGTACCCAACACTCTGACCTGGTCAGATAGAATTTTGAGTACTTTGCAAGCTCGTGGCAGTAGACTAGGATTAAAACCTTGACAAAATACATTGAATACAAAGGGCAGTAAAACAAATAAGGCACTGAAAATATCCCATGGGATGTTTTTAGATTAGAAAAGAGTACACGTAAAGACAAGCATAATGGTGTGTAGACATGTTCAAAGACCCATCACATGGAAAAAGTACTGAATTTGCTTTGTACTCCTCCAAAAACAAAACTGGAACCAACTGGTGGAACTTACAAGAGGACAGACTGAGACTTAATAGAAAGAAAACTTGGAAAAAATGAAGCAGTCTAAAAATACACTGCCTGGAAATGTAGTAGTATTCTTGTCCCTTGAAAGCTTCCTGCTTATTCAGAGCCTAAAATTTGACTTTCAGGATGTTGTAAAAATGCTCCTGCACTAACTGGAAGATTAGATGATTTTGAGCACTAACTCAGTTCTGATTTACATTTTTATAATTTTAAATTATGTTTGTAAAATGTTACTATTACTCCTAACACTCCAAAGAATTTTGATATCTGCACATGAAACTGTTGATTTTCTACATTACAAATATCAAACTTTGCGTTCATCTCTCTTTGCATTTGAATTTATGTGTACATGCATCTCTGTGCGTGCATTATCTCTATAAATAACAAACTCCTTGAGATCAGAAATCATGTTTAAAGTTTTCATTCAGCAGCATGCAGCAATACACCCTTCATGCCAGGACACTAATTTAACAATGTTGTCTGACTATAATGGAGCCAGATTCAAATCAGATAACGTAATCTTCTATTCCAGGCCAAAAAAAAAAGAAAGAGAGAGAGAGAGAGAAAGGGATCCCATAAGTTCCTTCCTAATTGCCTTCATTGCTAGACTATCCATCCTTAAATTTGAACCTAATCTAATTTCATTTCCTTCTATTATGCCTGCATAATAGCTCTCTCATTCATTTTTTGGAAGATTGAACTATCAAACCTTCTAAATATCAAAACATCCTTCTACCATTCTCTATCCCACAGTCTCTTCTACAGATTCAGCCGTTCTCTCATCCTGACACCATTACTCTTACACACAGTATCCTGTCTCATCCCCCAAGCCTGTAGAGTGACCTTCAAGACTTATTAAATCCTTGATAAAAACTCACCAATGCTGTCCACTCTAAGGCTATAAAACCATAGTTAGGATCCCATCTGCCTAATTCACATTCAAAGGTTGAATTAACAAACTGCTTTTTTCAACTCTGACTTCCTACACAGAACACTTTCTCCAAATAGGAGAGGTTGATTTTGTCTTGTCTTCTCCTCCAAGACTTCCTTGATTTCCAAAAAACAAAACTGGAACCAACTGGTGGAACTTACAAGAGGACAGACTGAGACTTAATAGAAAGAAAACTTGGAAAAATGAAGCAGTCTAAAAATACACTGCCTGGAAATGTAGTAGTATTCTTGTCCCTTGAAAGCTTCCTGCTTATTCAGAGCCTAAAATTTGACTTTCAGGATGTTGTAAAAATGCTCCTGCACTAACTGGAAGATTAGATGATTTTGAGCACTAACTCAGTTCTGATTTACATTTTTATAATTTTAAATTATGTTTGTAAAATGTTACTATTACTCCTAACACTCCAAAGAATTTTGATATCTGCACATGAAACTGTTGATTTTCTACATTACAAATATCAAACTTTGCGTTCATCTCTCTTTGCATTTGAATTTATGTGTACATGCATCTCTGTGCGTGCATTATCTCTATAAATAACAAACTCCTTGAGATCAGAAATCATGTTTAAAGTTTTCATTCAGCAGCATGCAGCAATACACCCTTCATGCCAGGACACTAATTTAACAATGTTGTCTGACTATAATGGAGCCAGATTCAAATCAGATAACGTAATCTTCTATTCCAGGCCAAAAAAAGAAAGAGAGAGAGAGAGAAAGGGATCCCATAAGTTCCTTCCTAATTGCCTTCATTGCTAGACTATCCATCCTTAAATTTGAACCTAATCTAATTTCATTTCCTTCTATTATGCCTGCATAATAGCTCTCTCATTCATTTTTTGGAAGATTGAACTATCAAACCTTCTAAATATCAAAACATCCTTCTACCATTCTCTATCCCACAGTCTCTTCTACAGATTCAGCCGTTCTCTCATCCTGACACCATTACTCTTACACACAGTATCCTGTCTCATCCCCCAAGCCTGTAGAGTGACCTTCAAGACTTATTAAATCCTTGATAAAAACTCACCAATGCTGTCCACTCTAAGGCTATAAAACCATAGTTAGGATCCCATCTGCCTAATTCACATTCAAAGGTTGAATTAACAAACTGCTTTTTTCAACTCTGACTTCCTACACAGAACACTTTCTCCAAATAGGAGAGGTTGATTTTGTCTTGTCTTCTCCTCCAAGACTTCCTTGATTTCTCTTCAACAACTTTGACCATGCCTTTATACTTTGTCTCCTGGTTCTGATGTTTGCTATTTACTTCAGGTAGTACGGCCATTGATATTACAGGATTTGAGTGTTAGAAGGGACTTCAAAATTATTTAAGCTTTATATAACTTTAAGCTTTATATAAAGTTCTTTACACTTTATATAAAGAAATTGAAAGTCCTATCATTGTTCAATGAGTTTCCTAAGTTTATGCAGTTATAAGAGATGAAGGTGAGACTATTTTACATGTTGTGTATAGTGGATGAGTAGGTAGGAAAAGACCCTATCAATGAAAAAGTAAGTTTTTTCATGAATTTAATACTTCTAAATCCTCAAATCCAAGACCCAACACAATAGAACTCAGTACTAATTGCCTAATGGAGCATTTCTAGAGTTACATGAATTTTAACTATAAAGCCAAGATAGTTCCCATAGTCAGTACTCATTCAGAACTCTAGGAAAGACAACTAATGCATTTACTTGCCTCAATTCTTTGGATTCCAAGGTGATGTGAGACACATTTGAGACCAGTGGCATCTAAAGATGTCTGAGGAAGACATGCTCCACTTTGGTCCCAACTTCATCTGTGGTTTGGAGGGCTTAGGTCAGAGCTCCTTTTGTGGAGAACTCATGATTGCACATGGTTTCCTCCCTGAGCAGGGTATATACCCCAAGAATTGGGAATATTCTCCGCTGAATCTCACTTGCTCACCCTAACCAACTCAGACCAGGAGGGAGCTGGTGTATTATCAAACCATCTCCTGACCCCAAGGCTGAGTACACCAATTCTGCCCCACGGGCACTGCCAAGGTCTCCTTAGACCAGTGAAGAGAGAGCTGTTACCAGATGAGACCTTTGAGACCTCTGGGCCCCAGTGTGGCAATTATAATCAACTAACTGGTGCTTTAGGATCTGCCTTGCAGTTCTCAATTCTTTCTATCCCCCTTATTCTTCCCCAACCAAACAGATCTACTTAGTGTCCTCAGATTGTACCTTCTCGCTTGGTTTATGCTACTGGGATTTCTTATACTTCTCCTATTATGACCCAAATGCTACCTGCCCCTCACCAATCAGACTAAGTTCCTTGTCTCACTCAAAGTTTACCGTGTTCACCACATACCCTAAGTCTCTTTTTCCCCTGGACTCCTCAAAGAATGCTCACATATTCTCATTTACACATATCATCCATCCAATTAAATATTAATTTTCTTAATGATAAGTTTATTGTTTTACATTTCTCTCTCATATATAATATTTAATGTATTAGCATTTAGCTTCTTATACTGTTTTAATTGGAGAAGGAAATGGCAACCCACTCCAATAATCTTGCCTGGAAAACTTCATGAACAGAGGAGTCAGATGGGCTACAGTCCATGTGGTCACAAACAGTCACACACGACTGAGTGACTGTACAACAAAAACTGTCTTAATACACCAGATTTTTAAAGAAAATGAATTTATTTATTAATTCATTCAAAAATTATTGATCAATTAATCCTATTTTAGATACTGCATTAAATAAGAAATTCAACAATGAAAATTATTTGTGTTGTTTTATAGGATCATAACATAATGTCCAGAAAATTGCTCTGCCATGACTACCTTTGGGATCTTGAAAAACTTTCTTACAGAGAGTAGCCTGATCATGGCCAGTTGTGGGCGGGCAGAAATGGACGAATGTGGTCAAAGACTACAGATTTCTCATTGTAAGACTAATAATTTCTAAGAATCTACTGTGTGGCATGTTGACCATAGTTAACAATACTGTATCACATACTTGAGAGTTGCTAAGAAACAATTCTCACCACACACACAAAAATGGTAACTATGCTCAGTGATAGGTGTGATAGCTAACCTCATTGTGGTAATCATCTTACTATATATACATATATAATTATCATGTTATACACCTTAAACTTGCAGTGTTCCATGCCAACTATATCTTAATAAAACTGAGATACAGTTTTTGAGATATATTGAAAACAATAATGTTAAAAAAGCTTTCTTGATGCACTGAAGTCTCAACAACTTTCCCAGTGAGTTGTTGTTTACTCACTAAGTCATGTCTGACTCTTTGCAATCCCACAGACTGCAATATACTACATTTCCATCTCCTTCACTGTCTTCTAGAATCTGCTTACACTCATCTCTATTGAGTCGGTGATGCCATCCAACCATCTCATCTTCTGTTGTCCCTTTCTCCTGCCTTCAGTGTTTTCCAGCATCAGGGCCTTTTCCAGTGTGTCGGCTCTTCACATCAGGTGACCAAAGTAATTGAGCTTCAGCTTCAGCATTAGTCCTTCCAATGAATTATCAGGGTTGATTTGCTTTAGGATTGACTGGTTTGATCTCCCTTCAGGGTTGATTTGCTTTAGGATTGACTGGTTTGATCTCCCTGCAGTTCAAGAGATTCTCAAGAATATTCTCCATCATCAGAGTTTGAAAGCATCAGTTCTTTGGGCTTAACCTTCTTTATGGTCCAACTCCCATTCCTTATTAGTGTATACAAAAGTAATAGATTTATGTATAATAATCTTGTAACTTGCAATCTGGCTGAATTAATTTATTAGTTCTAATAGCTTTGGGGTAGAGATTTGGATTATCTATATAAAATGTAATATTACCTACAAATAGAGGCAATTTTACTTCTTGCTTTCCAATTTGGATGCCTTTTATTTCTTTTTCTTGTCTGAGTGCTGTGGCTAGAACTTCCAATATTACGTTAAATAAAAGTGATGAGAGTGAGCATCCTTGCCTTGTTCCTGAACTTAGTGGAAAGTTTTCAACTTTTCATCATTAAGCATTGTATTGGCCGTGAGTTTCTTATGTTGTTGCTGTTTCTGTTCAGTCACTAAGCCATGTCTGACTCTTTGTGATGACACAGACTGCAGCCAATCAGGCTTCTCTGTCCTTCACTATCTCCAGGAGTGTGCTCAAATTCAGGTCGATTGAGTCAATGATGTTATCTAACCATCTCATCCTCTGTCATCCTCTTCTCCTTTTACCTTCAGTCTTTCTGAGCATCAGGGCCTTTCCCAATGAGTTGTCTCTGTGCCTCAAGTGGCCAAAGTATTGGAGCTTCAACTTTAGCATCAGTCCTATCAATAAATATTGAGAGGTGATTTCCTTAGGATTGACTGAAGCTAGACAGCATGCTTCTAAATAACCAAGAGGTCATTGAAAAAGTCAAAAAGGCAGATCCATCAGGAAAAAAAAGTAATAAGACTCAAATCAATAAAATTATAAACAAAACAGGAGAAGTTACAGCTGACAACGCAAAAGTATAAATAATCAGGCTTCCCTGGTGGTCCAGTGGGTAAAGAGTCCACCTTGCAATGCAAGGGGCACTGGTTCAATCCTTGCCCCGGGAAGATGCCACATGCCGCCTAGTGGCTGGACCAGAGTGTCCAATTACGAAAATAAATAAACAAAAAACCAATAAAAGAGGTCAAAATTAAATCATAGGAGACTACTATGAGAAACTATACGCACATAAAACAAAAGCTTGGAAGAAATAGATTCTTAGAAAAGTACAACTTTCCAACACTGAACCAGGACAAAATAGAAATCATGAACAAACAAGGCGCCAGCACTGAAACTGTGATTAAGAAATCTTCCAACAAACTAAAGTCCAGGACCAGATGGTTTCATGGGTGAATTCTGTCAAATGTTTAGAGGAGAACTAGCACATATTCTTCTCAAATTCTTTCCCAAAACTGCAGAGAGAGGGACATTCCTCAATTCATTCTATGAGGCCACCATCACCCTGATACAAACACAAAAAATACCACAAAAAAAGAGAAAATTATAGCCCATTTTCATAGATGAACATAGATTTAAAAATCCTCAACAAAATACTAGAAAACTGAATCCAACAACACATAAAAAGGATCATACATCACGATCAAGTAGGGTTTACCCAAAAGATGCAAGTATGCTTCAATATATCCAAATCAATTAATGTGATATCCCATATTAACAAATTGAAAGATAAAAATGATATAATCATCTCAATAGATAACAGAAAAAAATTTTGACAAAATTCAATTCATCTATGATAAAAAAAACTCTCCAAAAGGTTAGCATAAAAGAATCATACCTCAATGTAATAAAGACCATATATGATAAATAAACAGTAAACATTATTCTCAACACAATAAAACTGAAAGCATTTCCTCTATGATCAGGAGCAAAACAAAGGGGCCCACTCTACCACTATTATTCAACATAGTTTTGGAATTACTAACCACAGCAATTAGAGAAGAAAAAAGAAATAAAAGGAATCCAGATTGAAAAAGAAAATGTGAAACTCTCACTATTTGCAGATGACTTGGTACTACGCATAGAAAACACTAAAGATAGCTACCAGAGAATTACTAGAAGTAATCAACGAATTTAGCAGTCTCAGGGTGTAAAATTAATACACAGAAATCCATTGGATTCCTATACAATAACAACAAAAAATCAGAAATAGAAGCTAAGGAAATAATACATTCACCAATACAACGAAAAGAATAAAATATCTAGGAATAAATATACCTAAAGAGACAAAGCGGGCTTCCCTGGTGGCTCAGATGGTAAAGAATCTGCCTGCCACGTGGGAAACCCGGGTTTAATCCCCAGATTAGGAAGATCCCCTGGAGAAGGAAATGACAATCTATTCCATCATTCTTGCCTGGAGAACTCCATGGACAGAGAAACCCAGTGGGTCACAGTCCACAAGGCAGCAAAGAGTTAGACATGACCAAACGGCTAACACATACCCACCTAAAACTAGCATTATACTGCACATCAACTATACTTCAGCTTACTAAATAGAAAAAGATGTCCTATCTATGTCACTTTGTCAAATATCAGAGTAGGCTAGGAAGGAGAGAGCTTTGAAAAACAAGACAGGGGTCCGAGAACTGTCTAGATGGAGTTCATCTCTTTCCACATGTTTCTAGCCCAAGAACTCTGTGTGGCCTGCAGCAGACCACTTCCTGGACCTACAGAATACTGGGTCTGACATCATGAGCAGTGCAGAGCTCATGTGTTTAAGAAGGTCCCTACCTGCAAGTGGATGTAGATGAGGGCAGATTCAGGTTAGCTTAAAGGGAGAACACTTTGAGAGAGGTGTCTCCTCTAGCTGTCCTGCCCTGGTTCTAGATGTCATGTCGTGGACCGCCACATGCCAAACAAGCAGAGGAGTCGAGACTGTCTCACATTCCATAGCATGGAGGCTCTGGAGCCCACTGAGAAGAAGCTGTGTGGCATAAGGTGAAATAAGGCAATGAGACGAGACCGTGGGCCAGAAAGGCCAAGAGAGATGGGGCCCCATGTGTTCATCATACGTCAGTCCACTCTATGCTGATGCGGCCGGTGTTTGGTATGGTCAAAGGTTTCACTCTCTCCTTCATTCCTCTCCCCAGACTCCTACCACAAAGCCAGCTGTTTTCCTCAAATTTCTTCCAATAGAAGGTGTGTGACAATCCATGGCGAAAACGTTTAATTTATTCATTCTCTGTAACTGTAAACTTACCTTACTTTCTGTCTAGCATGGAATGGAGATAGACATGAAGGTGACTGAGTGTGAGCTCACTGTGATGACGAGGTACAACTCCTGAAGGAGCAGGCAGAATACCGCTTTCAGGAAAAGTGTGACTTCAATGCAGAGGGGGGGAGAGAAAGAGAATATTATTTTTTGAATCAATTATTTTTCATTTATTTTTGATTGCACTGGGTTTTTGTTGCTGCACACAGGTTTTCTCTAATTGCGCTGAGGGGGAGCTACTCTTCATTGTGGCATCATTGCTGGCTTCTCTTGTTGTGGAGCACAGGCTCTAGGCATGAGGGCTTCATTAGTTGCAGCACGCAGGTTTCCATAGCTGTGGTTCTCGGGTTCTAGAGCATGGACTTTGTACTTGTGATACAAGGGCTTAGCTGCTCAGTGGCATGTGGAATCTTCCTGGACCAGGGATCGAACTTGTGTCCCCTGCATTAGCAGGTGGCTTCCTATCCACTGTGCCACCAGGGAAGTCCAAGAATATTCTTTTTATAAATCTTACAGAGGTCTTGTTGTATAAATGTGAATACCTGAATTTGCTAATTTTCAGGAAGACAGTTCATATAGAAAAATAACAAAATGCAGTGAACTTACACCAGAGGCCAAAATGGGTTCATATAGAAAGAATAACAAAAATGAGAGAGGTGTCTCCTCTAGCTGTCCTGCCCTGGTTCTAGATGTCATGTCGTGGACCGCCACATGCCAAACAAGCAGAGGAGTCGAGACTGTCTCACATTCCATAGCATGGAGGCTCTGGAGCCCACTGAGAAGAAGCTGTGTGGCATAAGGTGAAATAAGGCAATGAGACGAGACCGTGGGCCAGAAAGGCCAAGAGAGATGGGGCCCCATGTGTTCATCATACGTCAGTCCACTCTATGCTGATGCGGCCGGTGTTTGGTATGGTCAAAGGTTTCACTCTCTCCTTCATTCCTCTCCCCAGACTCCTACCACAAAGCCAGCTGTTTTCCTCAAATTTCTTCCAATAGAAGGTGTGTGACAATCCATGGCGAAAACGTTTAATTTATTCATTCTCTGTAACTGTAAACTTACCTTACTTTCTGTCTAGCATGGAATGGAGATAGACATGAAGGTGACTGAGTGTGAGCTCACTGTGATGACGAGGTACAACTCCTGAAGGAGCAGGCAGAATACCGCTTTCAGGAAAAGTGTGACTTCCAATGCAGAGGGAGGGAGAGAAAGAGAATATTATTTTTTGAATCAATTATTTTTCATTTATTTTTGATTGCACTGGGTTTTTGTTGCTGCACACAGGTTTTCTCTAATTGCGCTGAGGGGGAGCTACTCTTCATTGTGGCATCATTGCTGGCTTCTCTTGTTGTGGAGCACAGGCTCTAGGCATGAGGGCTTCATTAGTTGCAGCACGCAGGTTTCCATAGCTGTGGTTCTCGGGTTCTAGAGCATGGACTTTGTACTTGTGATACAAGGGCTTAGCTGCTCAGTGGCATGTGGAATCTTCCTGGACCAGGGATCGAACTTGTGTCCCCTGCATTAGCAGGTGGCTTCCTATCCACTGTGCCACCAGGGAAGTCCAAGAATATTCTTTTTATAAATCTTACAGAGGTCTTGTTGTATAAATGTGAATACCTGAATTTGCTAATTTTCAGGAAGACAGTTCATATAGAAAAAATAACAAAAATGCAGTGAACTTACACCAGAGGCCCTAGAAAGTGGGGACTATAAAGAAGACCAAGATGTGGTTGGAGAAAAGGGAAGGATGAATCAAAGAACAAAAGAAAAAGGAATCTAGAAAACACAGTCCTTTGTTCACCTTGGAGAGATAGAGGTGCTGAAAATGACTTCAGAGAGACAGCAGTGAGCAGTCCTGAAGAGACATTTTTGTTTCCTGTCCAGGAACTGAACCTGGTAAAAACCTGGAATCCTAGTCATTAGACCACCAGGGGCTAGCGGATAGAAGCAAAGTGGCCCAGTTCTTTCCCCCATTTGAAAGCAAGAATGTTTTCAGGAGGCAAAAACTGTAAAAAACAAGTACAAAGCTTAACTTTAGAGACACAGCACAACATGAGTGAGAACACACAGAGGAATCATTTATTTACTTAAAACAGAAGCAAGGCAGAAATACACACCCAGAGGAAAAGGGTGTGGGCATCCTCTCCAGTGAGGAGGAGAGCAGTTAAGTCACAACCTAGGCAGAAATACATGCTGGGAGAGGAGTGTGGGGGTCCTGACTGAGAAGACCAGTTAGGAGGTGATTTAAATCACTCACATAGGACAATCCTTCTGGGTCTTTGTTTACCTTTGGTCAATTATTTTGTTTCTTCTTTCCCACCTGACTGGTTTTGGGACCCTCCCCAAGATATGTGTGCAACTTAATACTAAGAGGGATTCTATTGAAGAGATCTGCGGGTGCATGTCCACACTTATTATGGGGTGGTGTCCCCTCCCCTTCCAACCCCCAAGAAGCCTTCCTGCACGTGGGCAGACAGGAAAGTCTTCTTTGACCTCAGAAGTGGGTGCTTTATCTCTCTACTTTAGCAGAGCTCAGCTTTTGTCACTTGTTTTGTCCTTGGAGTGTCTGGGTGAAAACAAAGTTTAAATTCTACTACACTTGACAAACACCAGCTGTCCAGCCCGGGAGCTCATCTATCTCCTACCTCAGAACCACATTGTGTGCTACGTTACTCAGTGTAGAACTGCCAAGGTGCGTATTGGGGCAGGATATCCATCTCTTTGGACGATTGTTGTCATTGTTCAGTCGCTCAGTCATGTCCAACTCTGCAACTCCATGGACCGCAGCACTGCAGGCTTGCCTGTCCTTCGCTGTCTTCTGGAGTTTGCTGAAACTCATGTCCACTGGATCTTCTGTTGTCCCCTTCTCCCACACACTGTCTTTTCCAGCATCAGGGTCTTTTCCAATGAGTCAGCTCTTCACATCAGGTGGCCAAAGTATTGGAGCTTTGGCATTGGTCCTTGCAATGAATATTCAGGGTTGATTTCCTTTCGGATTGACTGGTTTGATCTTCTTGCTGTGCAAGGGACTATCAAGAATATTCTCCACAGTGTGAAAGCATCAATTCTTTGGCACTTAACCTTAGTTATGGCCCAACTCGCGTATCTGTACATGACTACTGGACAATAAAAGGGAGAAATTTATCAAGGAATGGTAAGTCAAACTACTTGTTTCAGCTGAGGTCTTGCTTCAGACTTTGATAAAGTCCCCAGGTAACTGGCCATGGGGCTCAGGTCTGCAATTTCAGAAACTCAGCTTTCCTGATTCATTCATAAGTCTGAAGAATCAATTCAACAAAATCCCCAAGAGACTACGTATAATAAATGCAAATTCCACTATCTGGCAATTCTTCCTACTGTCAGAAGAGGGCGCCAAGGCCCCATGCAAAAATTCAAATTAAACATTTACTTCAAGATGGTTCATCTCAGCAATGAGGTTACAGATGAACTTATTTTCTATTTTTCTGTATTTTACAAGGGTTATGCAATGAGCATATATTACTTATATGATCAGAAAAAAATGTAGGGGACTTCTCTGATGGTCCTGTGGTTCAGATTCTGTGCTTCCAGTGCAGAGAGGGTGGGTTCAGTCCTTGATGGGCGACTAAGGTTCTTCATGCCATGAGTTGTGGCATACATATATGTATATATAATGTGTGTATATATGTGTGTGATACATGTGTGTGTATACACACATATGTATATACATGTGTATATATGTACATGTCTATGCATATGTATGTATACATATATACATGTATATATTCTGAAACTTTCAAATGGTATAGAAAGCTGTATGTCAGCTTTGTGACAAAATACTGCTTGTCATATCTCAGTGGAAGGAATATGAGTCTTCTGGCTACTAGTATTTCAACTTCTCTATGGATTTGAAATTTTTCAAAATAAGACTTGGGATGTATTTCTGATATGAAATTGAAAAGTTTGGGGATGAACAAAAGACATCACATCTATTAATTCAAGGACCACTTCTACTGAAATAATAAAGCCAGTCTCCTAGATAGCTTATCTTCACCCTTAGGGATTGATAGGAATGTTTAAAACTTTTTATTCTCGAAATATTTTTTGAACATTCCCTTCAGGTTACATTAAAATCTTCTAACAGTTCAGCAACAGACTGTAGTACCTACGAGTACCAGGTATTATTGTTGCTTAACAAATTACTCCCAAATTTAGCATCATAAAACAACCATGTTGCTTACTAGGGGTCATAAATTCAGAAATAGTCTCTTTGGGCAGTTGTCACTTGGGGTGTTCCACGTAGCTGCAGGTAGGTGTCAGCAGGGCCGCAGGCATCAAAGGTGGCCGATTCCCATGGCTGTGGCCTCTGCAGCAGAACAGCTTAGGGATCATGAGGCTTCTTACATGGCAGCTGCACACAGCTCAAAGCTGAGAGCTTGTGCCATCTAGCCAATGAGGCAGAGGCCAGGTCCCCTTTCGTGACCCACTGCATAGCCTCCTGTAGGCTAAGGTGCCTGGCCCCAGGTGGTAAGAGAAGTTGAGCTGAACACGAGGCTGCTACTCCATTTCCCCGTCTCCCTTGCAAATAGGGGAACTAGACCAAGTTCTGATGAGGGGAATGAGGGGAGAAGATATGTACAATTCTAGGTTTCAGTCTAAAAAGTAAGAGACTTTCCCTCCCCTTGTATTTTCCTCCTTTCTGGCTGAAGCCAGAGCATGATCTCTGGGAGCTGGGAACCATGTGCTGAAGACAGTAGGACGATGGAATGGAAGACTTGAGTTCTTGGATGGTGCGAATCTGCTCTAGCAGCCTTGAGATACTGCCCACCAGCACTTCTATATGTAAAAAACCATATATACATGTATATATTCTGAATCTTTCAAATGGTATAGACAGCTGTATGCAAGCTTTGTGACAAAATACTGCTTGTCATCTCTCAGTGGAAGGAATATGAGTCTTCTGGCTACTAGTATTTCAACTTCTATGGATTTGAAATTTTTCAAAATAAGACTTGGGATGTATTTCTGATATGAAATTGAAAAGTTTGGGGATGAACAAAAGACATCACATCTATTAATTCAAGGACCACTTCTACTGAAATAATAAAGCCAGTCTCCTAGATAGCTTATCTTCACCCTTAGGGATTGATAGGAATGTTTAAAACTTTTTATTCTCGAAATATTTTTTGAACATTCCCTTCAGGTTACATTAAAATCTTCTAACAGTTCAGCAACAGACTGTAGTACCTACGAGTACCAGGTATTATTGTTGCTTAACAAATTACTCCCAAATTTAGCATCATAAAACAACCATGTTGCTTACTAGGGGTCATAAATTCAGAAATAGTCTCTTTGGGCAGTTGTCACTTGGGGTGTTCCACGTAGCTGCAGGTAGGTGTCAGCAGGGCCGCAGGCATCAAAGGTGGCCGATTCCCATGGCTGTGGCCTCTGCAGCAGAACAGCTTAGGGATCATGAGGCTTCTTACATGGCAGCTGCACACAGCTCAAAGCTGAGAGCTTGTGCCATCTAGCCAATGAGGCAGAGGCCAGGTCCCCTTTCGTGACCCACTGCATAGCCTCCTGTAGGCTAAGGTGCCTGGCCCCAGGTGGTAAGAGAAGTTGAGCTGAACACGAGGCTGCTACTCCATTTCCCCGTCTCCCTTGCAAATAGGGGAACTAGACCAAGTTCTGATGAGGGGAATGAGGGGAGAAGATATGTACAATTCTAGGTTTCAGTCTAAAAAGTAAGAGACTTTCCCTCCCCTTGTATTTTCCTCCTTTCTGGCTGAAGCCAGAGCATGATCTCTGGGAGCTGGGAACCATGTGCTGAAGACAGTAGGACGATGGAATGGAAGACTTGAGTTCTTGGATGGTGCGAATCTGCTCTAGCAGCCTTGAGATACTGCCCACCAGCACTTCTGAGGGAATGAGAAATAAACATCTTATTTAGGCCACATCGGATCGTGCTGGGGTGTCTCTGTTTCAGTTACCAGACTGACACCATATAAGGCCAAAGTCCTCTGCCTTTAATACAAGTGTATCTTCCGGAAGGGACACACAGATCCTTGTGAAATAGAGCAGAACCCTGTGGGGCCTTTTTGGGGCAGATCCCCCCATCCCCGCCACGAAGCCCCTTGCTGTAAGAAAGCTCTAGCTTCCTAGGTTTTCTCTGAGTTTGTATTGAGGTATGCTTTTCTAAATGCATAATAAATTGGGGGGAAAATAGATAGCATAAAAGTAGCCAAATACATTTTTTTTAAAAAAGACAGGAAGTGTGGTCCCTGTTCCCGTACCAGCAAGGACCCTAACCTCTGCTCCTAGATGTGGGGGGGAGGGTGTGGGGGAGAACATACAGAAATTCAAGGTTCCATCTGGGCTGGAAACAAACCACTTATCTCTAAGGACATCCTTTCAGGAAGCCCGAAGTTCCAAGTGTTTGTTAAAAGTATCTAAGGAAGAGGGCAAGTGATTACAATTATGGTGAAGATTAAGGTGTGACAAGGTTATAAAACAATATATAGGGTATATATAAATGCTTAGCTTAGACAAAGCTAAATAAATATTTATGCAATTTTATGGGTTTTATAGATGATTTATCTATTTGATATGAGAAAGAAGTCTGACAGGAAACAAAGATAGTATGGTTGGGGTGGGGGTGGATTGTAAGCGTGAATGTTTTATTTGCTTTCTGATTTCTAAAATGAACATGTTTTGCTTTTGCAATATAAAAAAAGTACCAATGAATGACACCTTTCACTTTAAAAGGTCACTGGGGAAAAACAGATTAAGAAAAAAAGGTCATTGTATCTAACAATCTAAATCCAGCAACACACCGCCCTATTTATCCCTCTTTCCATCCTCCTAGACTCTCCTCCCCGACTCCCCCAGCCCCCACCGGTCCTAGCCCCCACCGGTCCTAGCCCCCATCCTCAACTCCACCTGCTGCCCTACGCCTGGCCCTCAACCATGCCCCCAGCTGCAACCCTCAGCCTCGGTCCAGTTTTGAAAAAGCCAGAGGGAATCAACCGTAGACTCAGGGGGAAACCCCCGGGCAGAGACTCTACACTTGTCCACACTGTGGGTAACTCAGTGCACAAATGAGATCCCACCAGAATGACCCAGATGAAGAGGACCAAGGCCGAGAACCTCACGGACTGGAGGAAGGCAGACAGAGCAGCGGTTGAAGAGAATGGCAGGAAGTGGAGGAGGAAGGGCTGTGGATCACCGGCCGAGGCTGAAAGGTCAAAGCCAAGGCAGAGGGATGGTGGACTGGCCCAAGCCTCTTCTGGGCCCACAAACACACCAGGTCCCCACATGGCCTCCTATGAGCAGCCAAGACCCTGCTCACAGACAAACCCTCCACCCACACGAACTTGGAACCTGAAAGCGCCACACCAGTCGGCCCCTGTGTTCCAGGGAGGGCCTGAGGTAGGAGGCTGATGGGAGACCGGGCTGGACAGCGGGTGTTTGTCAAGCAGAGCAAAATTGAAGCTTTGTTTTCCATAGACACTCCAAGGACAAAGTTAATGGCAGGAACTGAGGTCCACTGGAGTAAAGAGATAAGACGACCACTCCTAGCGTCAAGGAAGCCTTCCTGACTGTGTGTGCACAGGAATGCCCCTCAGGAGTCAAAAAGGGGGTGCTGCCACCCCATAATAGGTGATGCTAAAACTCCCACAGGCCTCTGTGCTGAAATCCAACTTGGCCAAAAGTTGCGCGTGCATATTGGGGAGGGACCTAGAACAGGGCAGGCGTGAGAAAAGAAACATGTTTTGCTTTTGCAATGTTTTATTTGCTTTCTGATTTCTAAAATGAACATGTTTTGCTTTTGCAATATAAAAAAAGTACCAATGAATGACACCTTTCACTTTAAAAGGTCACTGGGGAAAAACAGATTAAGAAAAAAAGGTCATTGTATCTAACAATCTAAATCCAGCAACACACCGCCCTATTTATCCCTCTTTCCATCCTCCTAGACTCTCCTCCCCGACTCCCCCAGCCCCCACCGGTCCTAGCCCCCACCGGTCCTAGCCCCCATCCTCAACTCCACCTGCTGCCCTACGCCTGGCCCTCAACCATGCCCCCAGCTGCAACCCTCAGCCTCGGTCCAGTTTTGAAAAAGCCAGAGGGAATCAACCGTAGACTCAGGGGAACCCCGGTCAGAGACTCTACACTTGTCCACACTGTGGGTAACTCAGTGCACAAATGAGATCCCACCAGAATGACCCAGATGAAGAGGACCAAGGCCGAGAACCTCACGGACTGGAGGAAGGCAGACAGAGCAGCGGTTGAAGAGAATGGCAGGAAGTGGAGGAGGAAGGGCTGTGGATCACCGGCCGAGGCTGAAAGGTCAAAGCCAAGGCAGAGGGATGGTGGACTGGCCCAAGCCTCTTCTGGGCCCACAAACACACCAGGTCCCCACATGGCCTCCTATGAGCAGCCAAGACCCTGCTCACAGACAAACCCTCCACCCACACGAACTTGGAACCTGAAAGCGCCACACCAGTCGGCCCCTGTGTTCCAGGGAGGGCCTGAGGTAGGAGGCTGATGGGAGACCGGGCTGGACAGCGGGTGTTTGTCAAGCAGAGCAAAATTGAAGCTTTGTTTTCCATAGACACTCCAAGGACAAAGTTAATGGCAGGAACTGAGGTCCACTGGAGTAAAGAGATAAGACGACCACTCCTAGCGTCAAGGAAGCCTTCCTGACTGTGTGTGCACAGGAATGCCCCTCAGGAGTCAAAAAGGGGGTGCTGCCACCCCATAATAGGTGATGCTAAAACTCCCACAGGCCTCTGTGCTGAAATCCAACTTGGCCAAAAGTTGCGCGTGCATATTGGGGAGGGACCTAGAACAGGGCAGGCGTGAGAAAAGAAACAAGACAATTGGCCAAAATCACCCCTTTCCCCTCTCCTCTTCGTTAGAGAGAACACCCTTTCTCTCCTGGCTTGTATTTGGGCCTTGCTTCTGTCTCATTTAAATCAGCTCTTTCTCTGTGCGTTCTCTTACATGCTGTGCTGCGTCTCTAGTAATACACTTTGTACCTGTTTTTACAGTTCTGCCTCCTTGAGAAATTCATTTTTCAAATGGGGCAAGAGCCAGAACTTGGCTTCTAACCTCTAGCCCCCGGTGGTCTAATAGCTAGGATTCCTGATTCTTTACCTAGGCTATCCAAATTCAGTTCCTTGGTAGGGGACTGAGATCCTGCTTCAAGCTGCCACTCCCTGCTGTCGCCAGGAGCTCAGGTCCACCTCTGCCTGGGAGCCATGCTGAGCTGGGTGAGCTCCTTGGAACTATCTTGAATCTCCAGACTCAAGGTTAGCAGCATTCTGCAGGTTTGATCACACTGGGCTTTCTCCATTTGGCATTTCTGCCGGCTTTGGTATCCACAGGAGAGCGGTTTGAGGGTGGCTGTCATGAACACATGAATCACGCTGAGGAGGCCTTGGCATAGTGAATGCGGCCTCTCTGGGGACCTGTATCAAAAAGAAGACAAACAGGACACAGGGACCCCCGAAAGTGCTCCTCACTTGAGGAGAAATCTGAGAAACCACCTGAACCTTCTGTCCTCTCCTCTAACGCCCTCCCACCCCAGCTGCTGTCTGAAAGCGCCACACCAGTCGGCCCCTGTGTTCCAGGGAGGACCTGAGGTAGGAGGCTGATGGGAGACCGGGCTGGACAGCGGGTGTTTGTCAAGCAGAGCAAAATTGAAGCTTTGTTTTCCATAGACACTCCAAGGACAAAGTTAATGGCAGGAACTGAGGTCCACTGGAGTAAAGAGATAAGACGACCACTCCTAGCGTCAAGGAAGCCTTCCTGACTGTGTGTGCACAGGAATGCCCCTCAGGAGTCAAAAAGGGGGTGCTGCCACCCCATAATAGGTGATGCTAAAACTCCCACAGGCCTCTGTGCTGAAATCCAACTTGGCCAAAAGTTGCGCGTGCATATTGGGGAGGGACCTAGAACAGGGCAGGCGTGAGAAAAGAAACAAGACAATTGGCCAAAATCACCCCTTTCCCCTCTCCTCTTCGTTAGAGAGAACACCCTTTCTCTCCTGGCTTGTATTTGGGCCTTGCTTCTGTCTCATTTAAATCAGCTCTTTCTCTGTGCGTTCTCTTACATGCTGTGCTGCGTCTCTAGTAATACACTTTGTACCTGTTTTTACAGTTCTGCCTCCTTGAGAAATTCATTTTTCAAATGGGGCAAGAGCCAGAACTTGGCTTCTAACCTCTAGCCCCCGGTGGTCTAATAGCTAGGATTCCTGATTCTTTACCTAGGCTATCCAAATTCAGTTCCTTGGTAGGGGACTGAGATCCTGCTTCAAGCTGCCACTCCCTGCTGTCGCCAGGAGCTCAGGTCCACCTCTGCCTGGGAGCCATGCTGAGCTGGGTGAGCTCCTTGGAACTATCTTGAATCTCCAGACTCAAGGTTAGCAGCATTCTGCAGGTTTGATCACACTGGGCTTTCTCCATTTGGCATTTCTGCCGGCTTTGGTATCCACAGGAGAGCGGTTTGAGGGTGGCTGTCATGAACACATGAATCACGCTGAGGAGGCCTTGGCATAGTGAATGCGGCCTCTCTGGGGACCTGTATCAAAAAGAAGACAAACAGGACACAGGGACCCCCGAAAGTGCTCCTCACTTGAGGAGAAATCTGAGAAACCACCTGAACCTTCTGTCCTCTCCTCTAACGCCCTCCCACCCCAGCTGCTGTCTGACCTGGCAGCCCAGCCCCACCCACCACCCAGGGGCCTGAGGGAGGGGAAGCTGGAACATAAGGAAAGCTGAGATGGAGGAAAGGCAGTAAGGGATAGAAAGGGAACAGTCCTGATCAAGCAGTGATTAATATATTGTTCTGTTGCTCAGTAGGTATGTCGTGTCCAACTCTGCAACCCCATGGACTGCAGCACACAGGCTTCCCTGTCCTTCACCATCTCCCAGAGCTTGCTCACATTCGTGTCCATTGAGTCAATGATGCCACCCAACCATCTCATGCTCTGTCGCCCCCTTCTCTTCCTGCTCTCAGTCTTTTCCAGCATCAGGATCTTTTCCAATGAATCATCTCTTAGCATCAGGTGACCAAAGTATTGGAGCTTCAGCTTCAGCATATCCTGAATATTCCAATGAACGTGCAGTTGATTTCCTTTAAGATTGACTGGTTTGCATAAAACTCTTGGAGGAGAATACAGGCAAAACATTCAAGGACATAAATCAAAGCAAGATCTTCCATGACCCACCCACTAGAATAGCAAAACTAAAAACAAAAATTAACATGTGGGACCTAATGAAACTTAAAAGCTTTTGTATAGCAAAAGAAACTACAAAAAACCTGGACAACCCACAGAATGGGAGAAAATCATAGCAAATGAAACAACAGACAAAGAATTCATCTCCAAAATCTACAAGCAACTCAGACAACTCAGCACTGGAAAAACGAACAACCCAATCAAAAAATGGGAAAAGGACCTAAACAGACACCTCTCCAAAGAGGACATACAGATAGCCAAAAAACACATGAAACGATGCTCAACCTCGCTTATAATTAGAGAAATGCAAAGCAAAACTACAGTGAGATATCACCTCACACCAGTCAGAATGGCCATCATCAACAAATCCACAGACAATAAATGCTGGAGAGGGTGCAGAGAAGAGGGAACACTCCTGCATTGCTGGTGGGAATGTAAATTGATACAGCTGCTATAGAAGACAGTATGGAGATTTCTTCAAAAACTAAAAATAGAAGCATCATACGACCCAGAAATCCCACTCTTAGGCTTATACCCAGATGAAATCAAAACTGAAAGCACCTGTACCCCAATGTTCATTGCAGCTCTCTATACAATAGCCAGAACATGGACGCAACCTAGATGTCCATCGACGAATGAATGGATACAAAAGCCTGGTACATATATACAATGGAATACTACTCAGTTATAAAAAGAAATGCAGAAGAATCAGTCCTAACGAGGTGGCTGGCTCTAGAACCTATCATAAAAAGTGAAGTCAGTCAAAGAGAAGGACAAGTACAATATACTAACATATATAGGGAATCTAGTAGGATACTAATGATAACACACGCAGTGAAGCGATGGAAAAAGACATGGACAGTGGACACAGGGACATTGCAGGGAATGAACAGTGGTGGGAGGTATAAAGGAAGTAGCATGAAGGCCTGTACTATCATATGTGAAAAAAAATAGCTATAGTCATTGCTCTGTGTGAAAAGGAGATCCTGCAGGGGTGCTGTGTGACAGCCTGGAGGGGTGGGATGGGCGGGATATACATATGACTAATCTGGGATCATACATGTCCGTAAACAACAAAACTCTGTAAAAGTAAAAAGTAGAATAAAAATTAAAAAAAAAAAAAAAAAAAAGCCAATAAAGAGTCCAGGTTGGGGCTTCCCTGGTGGTCCAGTGGGTAAGGACACCACCTTGCAGTGCAAGGGGCGCCAGTTCGATCCCTGGCCTGGGAAGATTCCATGTGCCACAGAGCGGCTAGACTGATGTGTCCAACCACTGAGCTGGAGCTCTGGAGCATGTGTGCCCAGAGCCAGTGCTATGAGACGAAGGAGGCTGCTGCAATGGGAGGCCCACACAGGCCAAAGAACAAAGATAAAGAAAGATCAATAAAAGCGGCCAAAACAAGAAAAAAAAAAAAGAGTCCAGGTTGGTGGGAAAAAAAGATTGACTGGTTTCACCTCCTCGCGGTCCAACGGATTCTCAAGAGTCTTCTCCAACACAACACTTCAAAAGCATCAGCCTTCTTTATGGCTCAACTCTCACACCATACACGACTGTTGGGAAGACCATAGCTTTGTCAGCAAAGTGATGTCTCTGCTTTTCAATATGCTGTCCAGGCTTGCTTTCCTTCCAAGGAGCATCTTTTAAATTTCACTAAACATGGTCTCCATTTAAATCCTGTGTCCACCCCTACTAGGTGTGTGGCCTAGGCCAATGGAACCTCTCTATTTCCTCACCTGTAAAACCAGAGCACTACTTACAACCCATGATGTCTTTGAAGACTGAGTTAATTTTAACTGTGGAGCACTAAGAACAATGCACTTGGGAAGCAACTGTTACTTTAACGTTAAGAACATGAATTCTGTCAGCCAAAGTACATCTGGCCCAATTGTGGTTAGCAGAGACTGAGCCTTGCAAATGGCACCCCAAGACCATCTCCCTGTCTCCAAACAAGGGTAAATAATCTAAGAGGACGTGGGAAGACAAGACTAGCTCTACAAAAATCCAAAAGGTTAAAATGAGTATCTGACATTGGTTCCCTTAGCACAAAGGGAACTTCTGAGCCCAGCAGGGAGGTCAGAGTTGCTCCCTCAGTGATCTGGTGACATCACCTTCCCCAAAACTCATCCATCTAGGATGAAGCTCGAGGATATTTTTTGTCAACAAAATCACCTAGTCCAGGATTTTCAAATCCACTAATGACATCTGGGTCACAAGCAGCATTGAAAAAAAAAAAAAGCGGGAAAAAGTATTTTTTTAAATAGTGGGGGAGAGTTTTCCCTGCTGGTTCAGATGGTAAAGAATATGCCTGTAATGCAGGAAACCAGGGTTCAATCCCTGGGTCAAGAAGAGCCTCTGGAGAAGGGAATGCTACCCACTCCAGTATTCTTGCCTGGAGAATCCCATGGACAGAGTTACAGTCTATGGGGTCACAAAGTGCTGAACCACTAACACATAGTGGAAAATAGGAACTCTCAGGATAGTTTCAGGCAAAGTCTGCCGTTCACGTGTAGGTGTTCTGGGTAGCTGTGTAAAGGCATTCTCCTGCTCTAAGTGCTACTGCCAGAGTAGACCCAGCTGCAGCTCTTCATCCTGGAGCTCAGGGGTGCCTTGGAAATGCTGCCTAAGCCAGCAGAGGGCGCATACACAGCGTACCCACTGCAGGAGAGGCAGTCTACATTCTCTTTCAGTTCAGGCCTTAAGGGACCCACAGCCAACCTTGAGAGATTAGCAGGAGGGGAGTAAAGCCTTGGGCCCTCTCCACCTGCAAGCCTGGCCTTTCTTTCCCACCCAGCGCCCTCTGAAGCTCTCCTGGGCCTTTTCTCCCGCTCCCTGCTGGTATCTTCCTGTCATCTGCTTTTCTTCCTCCTCTCTGCAGCCCCTGCCTTCAGACCTCACTCCTTTCCTTTCGTCCTCCACCCTTCACCTCCCTCTTCCACCCCTGCCTCCTTTCCAGGACATATCAACGCACAGTTTTTCAGACAAGTCAGCTTTTATTTTTGAAAATAATTCTGTAGTTTCAACTTTCTTCCATGAACTGAGGTCTTGCAAAAACCAAACACACACAATGTTGCTCTCCAACCAGCCATCTGCATCCTAATCTGTGCACTCTGGGAACGCTTGGGGGAGAGGGGAGGGAGGCTGGGCTCACTGGTCTTGGCTGCTCTACCACCCACAGAAAGGGCCTCCAGACAGCGGGCTAGCATGAACTCTCCTGGGGCCAACAGGGAAAGGACTGGTTTTCAGAAAGGATGGAATGGGGGGGGGGGGGCAGTCTATTTCTTGAAAGAAGGATGAGGGAGGGGTGCCCCAGTACTCAAGGTCTTCCCCCGACCACAGCAGATGAGCGGAGGAGAGGTTCCGCTTCTGTCCTTCACCATTCCATTTAGAATCAGAACTGCTAGGTTGCATAGAAAGAAGACTGGAAAGGAAGTCAGGGATGAAAGAGATGGGGAAGAAGAGAAATAGAGGCAGGAGGCAGTAAACCCTGACAACCTAACAGCTCCACCCAGACCCTGACAATGACGAAACCCCTTTGGTTAGTCTCATTTGGGCCACAGATAGAGCCCCTTCTCACATAATCCAGCCCCTACCCCGCTCCAAATTGGGGAAGGTGGAGATGGTGGGGGACAGGTACAGGAGGGCTCGCACTCTGGCTAGAAGAGCCAAGACAGGGAAAAGAGGTCTGATCAACAGAACTAAAGTTGTCAACCTCTCCTCAGATGTCCTAGAAGAACACCTGGAATGAGGATGTTTGTGGCCCTGACAATTCCAAGTCTCTCCTATCACGCTGGTTTCCTGCTTAGTAACTCCAACACACTCCACAAAGATTCCTCCGATTTGATCCCCTTGAGAATGAGAGAATAACCCTCACCTTATCATCTGTGCGCTTGAATGCCACTCGAAAAAAATGAAAAAAATAAAAAGAAGATAAATGGACCCAAGAGAGAGACACAGAGGCCGATGAAGCCCAGGGACTGCAGTCCCACCTTAGGCCATGAGATGGCAAGGAGGGGGCCCAGGCAAGGAGGGACAGGCTGGTGCTGCTAATTCCAGCTAGGATCATAGCCATCCCAGGTCTGGGGTGGGGCCAGGTGGACACGGCGGCCCCGGTACAGGAAGCTGACGATGCCTCGGTAGCCGGCCCTGGGGACACCAGACTTGAGGTCGTCCATGACTCCCAGAGCCTTGGCGAAGGCCTTGAAGCTGTCCCTGCTCGTGTACTGCACCCGCACCTCCCCCAGCTCGCTGCGCTCACTGGTCCTCACTTTCTCCACCTGCAGCTGGGGAGCACCATAGACTCGTGCAAGGAAATCCCTGTCGTAGGTCTCCTGTCGCAGGTACGACAGGTCCAGCTGGGTGAAGGGCACGAAGTGCTGGTTCAGCTTGATAAACTTGAGGTGCTGGTCAAAGAACTGCCCGTGGCTCACACCTTTGCGGCCAAAGGTCATCGTTCTGGAGATTTCAGGCCGCACACAGGCCCGGCCCTGCCGCTGTTCTGGCCGGCGCATCCAGTCGTCCCAGAAGGCCTTGGGCCACTTGGGCTCCAGCTCAGCCCAGAGCTCCGCCAGCAGTAGCCAGCCCAGGCCAGGGAAAAAGTCTGTGCGGTAGAGCAGCTCGGGCTTGCTGGAGTCCACCATCTGCTCCTTACCATTGTCGTTCCAGGCTGACACGCACCAGAGGGAGGGGTCGGCCCTCAGCAGCGGGTACGTGGCCTGAAAGTACTCAAAGAAGTCTGGAGCCACCTCCAGATCATCCTCTACCACCACGGCTGCCGGGAACTTGAACTTGTGAAAGACCTGGCCCAGCGCCCAGCGGTAGTGCCGAGCAATCTTGTAGTAGCCCTGGAACTTCCGGTGGTCGGGGGGCACGGCGATGTTGCTCAGGTCGGGCTGCCGGATGTGCGTGACCGCGCTGCCGTAGGAGGCGATCACCTGGGCCGTCTCCTCGTGCCCGCAGTCCTGGCTGACGATGATGGGAAAGCGCTCTGCCGAAGGCCGGTAATTGAGCAGCTTGTCCAGGCAGCGCCGAACAGTGCTGCGGTCACAGGCGATGACCAGGATGGGGATCACAGCTGGGGGAGGGGTCGCAGGCACTCGCGGCGGGACAGGCGGGGCCACGGTGGGTACCCTCCACCGCTGGCTCCACCTGGCATGGTGCTCCCTGATCTGCTGCAGCAGGCCCCGCTGCCGCTCCAGCTCCACCTCAGCGTCCTGGGCCAGGCGGATCACCTCGCGGGTGAGGCTGGCGGGGTCATCGTCGAGAGCACTGTCTGAGGCCAGCCTGCCAGGCGCTGGGCGCGTCCAGAAGAAGAGGAGCAGCAGGGCGTTCCAGGCCACGAAGAGGATGGCGCCCCACAGCACAAGCCCTGCAGACTGCTTCTTCAGCATCCTGGCCCCCGCAGGGGAGGCGGGCAAGGGTAGGGCTCAACGCTGCCCTCGGCTTGCCTGACTCACACCCCCACGTTCTAGGGATGCTTCCTCTGGGCTCCGGGATTAGGAAGCAGCCATACACCTGAGGAGAGGAGAAAACCAATCATCACCACAAGGCACGGGGCTGCCCTAGAGTAGGAGAACTGGGGGCAGAAACAGATTGAAAAGGTGCAGGACAAGGAAGGTCAAGCCGTTAACTCCAGAGCTCACTTAGAAGAGAGCTATCCACTCCCTAATCCACAGTCTGTATGGAAGAATTGGTTTGGGAAAGCATGGTCCCCCACTTCTAAATCAGTTCATGAGTCCTGAACACCAACGTGTTTTTGGAGGCGGGGGAGTTGTGAGTGATGTTGGTGGAACAAAGGAACCAAAGGAACCCCACTCACCTCTTCTCTACCTGACAGATTTTGTTTACCATCTTCCATCCAGAGCTTAGGAGAGGTTGGAGTAAGACCATCTACCTCTCATTCCTCAAATCAAACTGCCCAAAGATTACTGACTTTAAAACTCAGTATCAAACCTCAGGGCTAAAGCCAGCACCTTACCTAATAAGGAAGCACCAGAGGCATTCCCACAAAGGTCAGGAGCAAATCCAAACTACTCTAGATCTATAGGACTGTTTAACATTCTTTTGGAGGGATTAGCCAATACAATTGGACTGAAGAGCACAATTACAGGCAGAATAAGTGGGAATAAAGCAAATCTATCTCAACGTGCTGATGCTGATAATATGCCTGGAAAACTCTTAACAATGGTAAGTCCAACCCAAACAATCAATGAATTGAGCCAGGCAATGGAATATAAAAATCAATGTGCAAAAATCAGTTGCCTTCATATCTACAAATAAAAACTCATTAAAAAAAACAATGAATGAGAAAACCCTATTTATAATAGCTATGAAAATGATACACTATTCAGAAATAAATAAGAAATATACAAACACCTACATGAACCTATAATTCTGGAAAAGACACAAAAGAAGACTTAAATATCCCTTGCTCTTGGTTTATCATCAAACAAAATGTTGGCAATAAAAATAGTTTTTTGCAGAGCTAGACAAACTGGCACCAAAATTTATAACAGAATATCTAGGAAAATGACAAAAATTAACAAGCTGTGAAGAGAAACTAGCCCTACCAGATATACTGTGCTGCGCTTAGTCGCTCAGTCATGTCCAATTCTTTGTGGCCCGTGGATTATAGCCTGCCAGGCTCCTCTGTCCATGGGATTCTTCAGGCAAGAATGCTGCAGTGGGGTGCCATACAGGCTTCCAGGGGATCTTCGCAACTCAGGGATCAAACCCAGGTCTCTCACAATGCAGGAGGATTCTTACCATCTGGGCAACCAGGGAAGTCCACCAGATATACTACACATTACAAAACCTCTATAATTAAAGGTATGTGCTACTGGTACATACACAAACAAATCATCCAAATGACTAGAATTTAAACTCCAGAAACAGACCCAACTACATGTAGAAATCTAATGAGGGTATTCAAAATTACTAGGGCAAGAAAATGATCTTATTAATAGTGCTATACCAACTATATAGCTATTTGGGGGGAAAAAATAAGATCTGTATACAAGAGTAAGGTTCAAGTGGACTAGATACCTAAGTAGAATAATAAAACCATACACGTGCTAAAATAAAATATAGGCCAATTCCTCTATAACTTCAGTATGCAGAAAGCTTTCAAAGTATGACTTAAGATACAGATGCAGTAATAAAAATACAGCACCCAAAGGCACCAGAGGCATTCCCACAAAGGTCAGGAGCAAATCCAAACTACTCTAGATCTATAGGACTGTTTAACATTCTTTTGGAGGGATTAGCCAATACAATTGGACTGAAGAGCACAATTACAGGCAGAATAAGTGGGAATAAAGCAAATCTATCTCAACGTGCTGATGCTGATAATATGCCTGGAAAACTCTTAACAATGGTAAGTCCAACCCAAACAATCAATGAATTGAGCCAGGCAATGGAATATAAAAATCAATGTGCAAAAATCAGTTGCCTTCATATCTACAAATAAAAACTCATTAAAAAAAACAATGAATGAGAAAACCCTATTTATAATAGCTATGAAAATGATACACTATTCAGAAATAAATAAGAAATATACAAACACCTACATGAACCTATAATTCTGGAAAAGACACAAAAGAAGACTTAAATATCCCTTGCTCTTGGTTTATCATCAAACAAAATGTTGGCAATAAAAATAGTTTTTTGCAGAGCTAGACAAACTGGCACCAAAATTTATAACAGAATATCTAGGAAAATGACAAAATTAACAAGCTGTGAAGAGAAACTAGCCCTACCAGATATACTGTGCTGCGCTTAGTCGCTCAGTCATGTCCAATTCTTTGTGGCCCGTGGATTATAGCCTGCCAGGCTCCTCTGTCCATGGGATTCTTCAGGCAAGAATGCTGCAGTGGGGTGCCATACAGGCTTCCAGGGGATCTTCGCAACTCAGGGATCAAACCCAGGTCTCTCACAATGCAGGAGGATTCTTACCATCTGGGCAACCAGGGAAGTCCACCAGATATACTACACATTACAAAACCTCTATAATTAAAGGTATGTGCTACTGGTACATACACAAACAAATCATCCAAATGACTAGAATTTAAACTCCAGAAACAGACCCAACTACATGTAGAAATCTAATGAGGGTATTCAAAATTACTAGGGCAAGAAAATGATCTTATTAATAGTGCTATACCAACTATATAGCTATTTGGGGGGAAAAAATAAGATCTGTATACAAGAGTAAGGTTCAAGTGGACTAGATACCTAAGTAGAATAATAAAACCATACACGTGCTAAAATAAAATATAGGCCAATTCCTCTATAACTTCAGTATGCAGAAAGCTTTCAAAGTATGACTTAAGATACAGATGCAGTAATAAAAAATAAAAGAGAAACACTTTTGCATGGCTAAAAACACCATGCTAGCTGAGTCACCAAGTCCCATACACCTTTGCAACTTCATGGACTGTAGCCCACTGGGCTCCTCTGTCCATGAAATTTTCCAAGCAAGAATACTAGAGCGGGTTGCCATTTCCTTCTCCCCAAGCACCATAAGCCAAGTCAAAAGGAAAATAACAAACTGGGAGAGAATACCTGAAACATGTAACACAAATAAAAAGCCAATACCCTAACAGGCAAAGAATTTCTAAAAAATTGAGGTGAGAAAAGGCCAAAACTTCTTATGTAAGACTAGGGTAACTCATACACAAAAATACTAAAATGGCCCTTGGACATGTGAAAGTGAAAGCCGCTTGGTCGCGTCCAGCTCTTCGCGACCCGTGGCCGAGCCATGGAGTTCTCCAGGCAAGAACACTGGGGTGGGGAGCCTTTCCCTCCTCCAGGGGATCTTCCCAACCCAGGGATCAAACCCAGGGGTCAAACCCAGGGGTCAAACCCAGGTCTCCCGCACTGCAAGGGGATTCTTTTCCATCTGAGCCACCAGGGAATCCTGGACATATGAAAAGGTGTTGAATTTCACTCATGATGAGGAAAATTCTAATTAAAACTATACTAAGATAACATTTCTCACCCATCAGACTGGCAAAAATTTAAAAACTTGTCTTATTCTCATAACAGAGTCAGTTGAAGAACAGAAGTTCTTAATTTAGATGATCTCCAATTATCAGTTTTTTCTTTTATGAGTCATGCTTTTGGTGTGGTGTCTAAGAAATCTTTGTTAAAGTCACAAATATTTTTTTCTGTATGTTTTCTTTTTTAGGTTTTACAGTTTTACGTTCTGCACTTAGGTTTATGATTCATTTTGAAATAATTTTTATATATGGTGTGAGATAAAGAACTAATAGTAGTTTAAAGTTTACTTTATACCTCAATAAAACTGTTATAAGCTGTTTGGTAATTTGTCAGAATGTTAAACAGACAGTTACTGTACGACCCAGCAAGTCCGCTCCTAAATATATACAATCTTCACAGCCCCTCCGCTGACTGAATTCTCAGCAAGTCTATAAACCTCGAGAATGGCTAGATAGCCCACAGCAAACGCTGGCCCATGGGGCTTACCTGGGGGCTCAGACAGTAAAGAGTGTGCCTGCAATGCAAGAGACACAGGTTCGATCCCTGGGTCAGGAAGATCCCCTGGAGAAGAAAATGGCAACTCATTCCAGTATTCTTGCCTGGACAATTCCAGCCCAGTCCAGCCAGACCTCCACCTGAGTCCTCAGGCCCTTGTTCTCTACTCCACAACCCTTTCCTCTAAATTCTCACACAGAAGTTGATTCTTATGTCATTAGAGTATAGGACACACCTATCCCCAGGTCCCACCCTCTTTCCACACAAACCCACCCCTTCTCCACACAGACTCACCCACAGTCCCAGGGCCATTTGCTACTGCTTCTCCTCACATTCTCCAGGGCAGGTTACTCCCACTCTGTCTAGAAGTTAGTGGTATGTGAATAAACAAGCACATGCACTCTCCAGCAGCTGGCTGTGCCCGTAGGAGGAGACAATCCAGATTTTGGCCAACAGAGTCCATGGACTCATCCAGGAAACACTGCTCCAAGTCCTACCGTTTGGAGGGTACGGCAGTAACAAGGGCAAGCCAAACAGTCCAGGGTGTGGCATCACCCCAAGTTTTTTTGACATGGCTGAGACTCCATTTTCTCACCTCTGAGATGGATATCATGGTAGAATACCTCATTGGGTTGCTGAGGACTAGGTGAAATGATCACATCAGGTCTTTAGAACAGTGGCTGGCATATGACAGGGTAAGTGCCAGCCCATTACTTGTTTGTCCCCTCTTTTGGTAGTTCTCTTTGCTTCACTCTACTAGATTCCTTCCAGGGCCCAAACACCCAAGCCTGCCTCAGGGCCTTTGCATGTGCCTGTATGCCTGGCCTTCTCTTCTCTTTCTCCTTCACTTAGTGTGCTCTGACTAGCGTCTCGCCAGGACACTTTCCCAGACACCTTCAGACATTGAGGTCCACCTCCTCTTCACAATTATCAGCACAATCCTATGTTCAGTATCTTAGCTACAAGCTACTTGAGGAGGCAAACTAGCTCCCCAGTGCTGCCAAGCTGCTATACTAGGATCCTCAACATTCAGGAGATTTGCCTGTAACAAAAAAGTGGCATTCGTGTGGATTCTACACACCTACAATCACTTAACTACAATTCTCAAGTCCACAGAGTGCTGAAAAACAGATGATTTCCACATTTGTTTGGTTTAACCTCTTTTGGAGAAATCTGATCTAATGTGAGGCTACTTAAGAGTCTTTATTTATCCCATTCATATACTTTGCAACAGAAATAAACATGTTGGACTTGAGTATGCTGTTCCAGATCTTATACTACACCATAAATGCACCATATCATTTTTTTTAAATCCAAAAAATTTCTAAATTCTGAAACATATCCAGTCCCACGAATTTCAGAATTACGAAGAGTGGAAGAGAAAGTTACTCTTTCACCCTCATCATCCCATTTCAAGATCTCAAACCCTTTAACCTTAACTCTTTCCTTGTTATGGAATACTGAACTCCTGACGTGGCTTCTCAGCCGGTCTACCTATCACTAACTTTGTCCTTCCCTTTAAGTAATCGTCCCAATAACAGAGCATCCTTCTGAAAGTACACACCTGGCCACAAAACTAATCTGTCTTAAAAACCATCCGGCCACCGCCCACAGAATAAAATTCAGAATCATTCTTACGACACACAGGGCCTTCACAACAAACAGACTCAGACATCCCTTTTCAACCTCATCTTCAACCACTAATCCCATGAATTCCACACTCAGGCCTCAACAGGCTGCTTACTGCCCCCAGTAAATACACTTTGCACACTGCTGTCTTTGCTCTGGCTGGTTCTAGATGCTGAAATCATCTAAAGCCCCACCAGGCAGACTCCGGCTTCCCACCACTATACTCTCTCCACACCTCCTGTCTTTCCCCTCCACACTGTAACAGAATCTGTGGCTCTACTTACCTGACTCTCCCCTTACTCCTTAGAAAAAAGGTTCTATGACCTCTAAACCTATCACAGTGCTTGGCACACGTATGAAGTTCAAGTAGCTAGATGGAAGACTGCTTGTATTATTAACTAACTTGGGGAGAAAGACCAAATTAAAAGCCTAAAGTGAAGGATTACATTTTCCAAAGTTAACACAAAACACTCCATTCTGCATGCTCTCCTTGCACAGGGGCAATGACATGACTCCCTCCAGAGTCTGCAAAGGTGGGCTCTATGTTTCCTCTTTTTGATCTGTGACAATAGAGGAAGTGATGATTACGTGACTTATGAGACTAGTTCATGGAAGTCAACAGTTTCCACTTAGTGTACCTGAGATGCCTGTTCTTGGAACCCAGTCACCAACGTAAGAGGAAGCCCAGAGACATGGACTGGATACCTTCCAGGTATTTCAGCTGACAACCACAGCTAAGGTCCAGCTGACAATCCACATCAGCTACCAGACATGAGAGGAAGCCTTCCAGATGATTTCAGCCCCAGCCGCATCCAACTGCATACTGCATGAAAGACCAGGAGCAAAACAACACAGCTGAGATGGAAATAAAATAATTGTTTTTTGAAGCCACTAGGTTTTAGGGTGATTCGTTATGTAGCAACGAGTACCTGAAACAACGAATGAAACAGAATCTAAGCAGCTTGGTACACAGGGCAAGTGTTCCTCTTGCCCTCTGTACTCCAGAGTCCAAATTCTGAGGTCCTGCCCCTGCTCAAAGTCCCTTATTAGACACTTGCTGCTCTTCAGCTGCCAAGTTGTGTCCAACTCTTCACAACCCCATGGACTGTAGCACACCAGGCTCCCCTGTCCCTCACCATCTCCCAGAGCTTGCCGGGGATACTTAGTGGTGAATAAAAAAAAAAAAACGTAGTGGCTTAAAACAAGTGAAATCGTTTATTCCCTCTCAGTTTCTACAGGGAGATATTCGGACACTGGGGCACCTGTCTCTGCTCCATGACATCTGGGACCTCAGCTGGAAGACTCCTCTAAAGGCTGAGTCTCTCACATATCTATAGGTTCATACTGGTATGAGCTGAGCTGTCAGCTGGAGTACTGGCTGGAACACTCCATGTGACCTCTCCACATGGTATGAGCTTCCTCTGAGCATGACGGCTGAGCTCCAAAAGTGACTGTCTAAAGAAAGAACACAAGTCAAGAAAAGCTGTATCCTTTTCATGATCCAACCTAGTATCACTTCTGACTTACTCACAGGTTAGGGGTATTACTACATTCAAGGAACAGAAACACAGCTGCCACAGCCAGGTGGCAGGAAGACAGTATCCTATGGTAACAACTGTAGAATGTTATGTATAAACCTGTGGAATGTGATGTTTAAAAGCTGTGTATTTGGGAAAACACATCTTCTGACACATCTTCCTTTTCTAAAACAGAACAGTGCTTAACCTTGACTGAGTACCTGATGTTCTGTTATCAATGAAATTTGCCTGCAAAGAACAAACTCAAACTGGCTCTGGTTTGCCAGTTTTCACAAGTCTTTCAGGGAAGTGACATAGTTAGTCCATACCACCAAGTACAGAGACATCTGCACGGTGGTAGGAGATGAGGAGTGAGCCTTTTCAGTGAATAAAACCCTCAACCAGAACCCAGGAGGTTCTAGGCAGGTCCCAGCAACTCCTGTGAGTCTCAGCTGAAGAACTGCCTTTGAGCTGTGTGATCCCTTTCTAACACTGATTCCTATGGCATTCTCTAGCCAATCTTCTCTCCATGCAAAAAAAAAAAAAAAAAGTTTTTGAAACAGCAAGAAAATACCAGCTAGTCAACTTCCGACTGTGAGCAATAATGGAGAAATTTTATTTAGTTTTTAGAAAGCATGGAAATGGAAGGAATGTTGACAGAGCGTCCCTTCTATCTCTGTCTTGCTTAGTACATTAAAAAACACTGAATTAAAAAAAAACACACAACAACAACAACAGAAAGTATAAATACACTACATTTAATGGAGACTTAACTGAATTACTTTTTTGCTCATTATTAGACTCCTGGATCTTGTACCAGGCTCCATAATTTCAAAAGGATGGAAGAACTAAAAGGGAGTCAGAGAAGATACACTAAATAATTCATGGACTTAAGAGAATAAGACCAAGAGGGAAGGGATACCGGTTATTCATCCTGGAAAAAGGCTAAAGGGATACACGATGCTAGTGCAGCAGAAAAGCATGAGGCCCTGGGAAAGTTATAACCCTGAGCAAGCCATTGGTAATAAGGATTCCAAGGGAGGAAAGGGATCCTTTTCATGATCCAACCTAGTATCACTTCTGACTTACTCACAGGTTAGGGGTATTACTACATTCAAGGAACAGAAACACAGCTGCCACAGCCAGGTGGCAGGAAGACAGTATCCTATGGTAACAACTGTAGAATGTTATGTATAAACCTGTGGAATGTGATGTTTAAAAGCTGTGTATTTGGGAAAACACATCTTCTGACACATCTTCCTTTTCTAAAACAGAACAGTGCTTAACCTTGACTGAGTACCTGATGTTCTGTTATCAATGAAATTTGCCTGCAAAGAACAAACTCAAACTGGCTCTGGTTTGCCAGTTTTCACAAGTCTTTCAGGGAAGTGACATAGTTAGTCCATACCACCAAGTACAGAGACATCTGCACGGTGGTAGGAGATGAGGAGTGAGCCTTTTCAGTGAATAAAACCCTCAACCAGAACCCAGGAGGTTCTAGGCAGGTCCCAGCAACTCCTGTGAGTCTCAGCTGAAGAACTGCCTTTGAGCTGTGTGATCCCTTTCTAACACTGATTCCTATGGCATTCTCTAGCCAATCTTCTCTCCATGCAAAAAAAAAAAAAAAAAGTTTTTGAAACAGCAAGAAAATACCAGCTAGTCAACTTCCGACTGTGAGCAATAATGGAGAAATTTTATTTAGTTTTTAGAAAGCATGGAAATGGAAGGAATGTTGACAGAGCGTCCCTTCTATCTCTGTCTTGCTTAGTACATTAAAAAACACTGAATTAAAAAAAAAAAACACACAACAACAACAACAGAAAGTATAAATACACTACATTTAATGGAGACTTAACTGAATTACTTTTTTGCTCATTATTAGACTCCTGGATCTTGTACCAGGCTCCATAATTTCAAAAGGATGGAAGAACTAAAAGGGAGTCAGAGAAGATACACTAAATAATTCATGGACTTAAGAGAATAAGACCAAGAGGGAAGGGATACCGGTTATTCATCCTGGAAAAAGGCTAAAGGGATACACGATGCTAGTGCAGCAGAAAAAGCATGAGGCCCTGGGAAAGTTAAGTAACCCTGAGCAAGCCATTGGTGCCTCAGCCCCTCATCTGACCCGGGAGAGGGTTGATGTGGATCATCTCCAAGGCCCCTGGGCTATGACGACAAAAAGGACAGTGATCCTTTCCCCACCGTCCCAAACAGGAAATGCGTTTAACCTGTCCCATAGGCCGCTGAGGTTAAACACACTTCCCGGCTCTCTCATCTGAGAAAAGGACAGGGCAGGGAATCCAAGAGCGCGCGACACTCTCGGTAACGGGGTCAGGCAGGGGTGATTCACGACTGGAGGCAGACCCGGGGCCGGTGGGAATAACCACTGAAGAGCAAAGCCTACGAGGTCTGAAAAGTATTACAAACGACAGAAAAGAAACCCGGACAATCTTAGCCAGCTGACTTTTTCAAAGCAGACGCTCATCAGACACATCCCAAAGGGCAAAGGTGAGCCAGGGTGGAGGCTCTCCTTCGGAGGCTAACTGTCGCCTGCAGACTAGAACAGCTGGCCCCCGCCCCTCGGCCCAGAGTTCATAAGATGGGGGGCCTGTACGACCTCACCACGCTAGCAAACAAGTAGGGAAAAGTTTTCTTGACAGCTACTTATCTCCACAGTCAATTCTTCCTAGGGCTGTGGAGAAGGCGCCCCTCGTAACTTTCGGAAAGGCCGCTGGGGAAGGCCGCCTCGCCCCCCTCTCCCCAGCCGCCTCCGGCCACCCCAGCAACCCGGGCCCCGCGGCTGAGCTCTCAACCGCCCCTGCGCGCGGGCCCGCCCGCCCTCCGACAGCTGGAGGCCGGGATCCCGCCCGCGGGACGCGGAGTTGCACTTCCCGGCTCGGGAGGGGCGCGCGGCCGTGACCCGGGACGGCCCGGGCCAGCGGGGTCTCTCGGGCACCGAGGCTGTCGGGGAACACTGACGGATCGGAACGCGGCAGCGTCTCCAGAATGCCGGGACCCGCGTCCCGGGACGCCCTCTCTTCTCCCGCGGGGCCTCCCTCTGTCAGACCTCGATCCCCTTCCGGGAACAAGCCCCAGAAGTGACGGACGCCGGCGTTCCCGGGCCCCACTCACCAGCTCCTTCCAACTTCCCGGCCCCGAACTTGGCCCGCCCCAGGGCGTGGGGAGCGAGCCCGGTGTCCTGGCGCGTCCCAGGCGCTCGCGCAGCTGCCGGCGCCTTCCGCCCGGCGGGCCCTTCCTGCGGCGCTCCGGGGCCGACCGCCGGGCGGGCAACGTGGCCCTTCCCTGGGGAGGGCGTGGCGGGCCGGCCGAGGGGCGGGGCGGGGCCGGCCGGGGGCGGGGCCGCCTGGGCCCCTTCTCCCCAGCTCTCCTCCAATGGCCTCTTCTCTAAGGACACCCCAAGTTTCTCGGGTCCCCAACTTCGGGAGATGTAATGGATATAGCTGTTACTATTGGGCCCTTCGCTGCTCCTAATCGCAACTCCACGGGTCGATACCCATCAAACCAGCTACGCTCAGTCCACTCCAGTCCAAGCTTCTCGGGTCTCCCAACCGGGCTCCAGAGCCTCGAGTTCAGGCGGACAACCCCGTCAGACCGAGCAACCTACCTCCTCCGTAGTGCGTTTACTAAACCCAAAGCCAAGGATCTAGGGGGCCTGCTTCCCCCACCCCTGGCTTCCGGAAGGGAGGAGTCCAGGGCATCACAGGCTGCAGCTTACAGGGAAGTGAAAACAAGAACCAGGGTGCCAAGAGGAAGCCAGGGAGGAAACACGGGCAGCCAAAATCGAGAAAGAGCAACCTGGCTTCCCCCTAAACCCTGTTTTTGGCTTGTTTTATCTTGTGGGGTGGATCATGAAAATCTGCTAGTTCGCAGTGAAAGAGCAGAGACCGACCTTTCCCTAGGGCAGGCCCATCAGACCTAAAGAGGAAAGAAAGGCCTCAATCAGGCTTTGTGGTAGCCCTTTAGAAGGGGGTGGCAGGACCCTGGAAAAGCCTAAGTATTTGTATCTGACTCTAAGTGAAGGTGGGAAGCTAAGAACTACTGGCTACTCACACAGACAACTTCCCTGAGAAGGACTGGGTCCAGGGCCAGCCCTCCCATGTTATCAGGACACACTCTTCTGGCACCGGCACACCCCTGTCCACTACCCTCTCCTGTGTTTCAGAACACAGGGCAGTCTGGAACTTCATAATGTGTGGTTACCGACTGCATTCACTAACTTGTTTCCAAGTGAAACTAGGAATTATTTGGGCTTTTAAAGAAACAAGGCAAGACCTTGGGAGCTTGTTTGGAGGTTCAAACAGGGGAGCGCAGTTACTCGTATACCCTCGACCGAAGACCGGTCCTCCTCTATCGGGGATGGTCGTCCTCTTCGACCAAGCGCACAGCTTCGGGAGGGACACACATGGAGCAGTGAGGGAGGAAGGGGACACCCGCCTAGCCGGCCAGATCAGCCAAATCAACCCTGGCCATCAATGGGGTGACAGATGTCACAACCAGATCGCCCTCACATCATCTGGGATCATACATATCTGTAAACAACAAAACTCTATAAAAGTAAAAAGTAAAATAAAATTAAAAAAAAAAACAAAAGAAACAAGGCAGGGACATGCCTAAAGTTCCTGCATGGGGGTGAGGAGCTAAAACAAAATTGCACAGTGGCCTTCACATGGACCTGCTGTACCCAGACCCACCCCCAGTCTCTCCTTTAACCCTAGCAGCTCTGCAGAATACACACTGTCATCAAATTCTACAGATGAAGAGTCTGAGGCTCAAACTAAGTGCCAACTTGCTGAAGGTCATAAGACTTAATGAGGGTCATGGCTAGGTCTGAGACCCAGGCAGTCCTGCTTCCAAGATGGCATGCACTCCCTCTTCACATGCAGCCTTCAGTGGCTGAGATAGCTATGTGTCTAGTGTGACAAGCACATAGCAAGGAAATCTTGCAATTAGAGCCTGGCCCCAAAGGAGAAGACTGAAAGAAGAGCTGCTACCTCAGAGAGGCTGGACTGTGTGTGTCCAAGGTCTCCAGTTTAGCTGATTGTGTGGACTGTGGCAGGAGATGAGAGCCCAAGCTTATATGCCAGCCAGCAGCAGATGTTTCTGTACCTCTGCCCTCTCTCTCAAGCTTTTCCTCATGAGGGGGGCATGGAAGGCCTACATACTAACACTCCATGTCAAAGCAAGAGGGAAAAGTGATAGTTTCCAAAAGCTATAAAAAGTTGGGAAACACTGTAGATCCGAGATTATCAGACGCTAAGATCATTGTCCTAGGACAAAGGGCAGAGTGGGATGCTCCAAGGTAGGGAAACCAACCAGCCCACAAGACGTCGGATTCCCATCTCTCCCAGTCATCCTCCTCTATCTAAGGCTGTTCAAGGGGGAACAGGAAAGGTAACTGTGTGCCAGAACTCATGCACCATCACTATCACCCTCTGTTTAAACTCCAAGGCTCACAGGAAGATCTATGAGCAGAAATTCCCTGTCTGGCCCAAAACAACGGGCCTGGTTAGAGACTCAGGATGAGCTGGATTCTTGGATGGAAGCAAGAGAAACATTTGCTCTGAGAGGCAAGAAGTCAGGGTGGTGAGTGCCAAACTGACCTGGGAAAGAGGAACCGGGCTCCCGACGGAGGTTTCAGGGAGAAGGGTTATGGGGAAGGAGGAGAGAAACGAGGAGCCAAGTGGCTGAATTCTGGGGATGAAAGTAGGACTGCATTATGTGAAGATGGAAGACTAAGAAGACCTGGTCCTAGCCACTACTCCCAAAAGAGGAGAGAAGAGATAAGAAGGAAGTGAAACCATCCCGGAAAATGCTCCCCCCATATCCAATGCCCAAGATACCCTCAATTTTTGTATAGTGTGGAAAGAATGCATGCTCTGAACTTAAGACAGATCTGAGCATGAAACCATCAGCAGAAGTAAAAGTTTTACATCAATGATGTATCTATTTCCCGCCTCCCTTCCTCCCAATATCCTTACTCCCCACAATGACCCAGAAACGCTCACCAAAATCAAAGAAAAAAGAGTAACAGTAATCACTGAGCAATGTCTATGAAGTGCAACTTTGGGTTAGTCACTTTCAATTCCTTTCGGAAAAAAATAAGGGTATAAATAAATTCAGCTACAGCACACACACAACATGTGGTTTACGTCTGTAACTGGTCCTGGCTAAGTGGGTGAACACCCAGTGAGTGCTGTGCCCTGGTATCACGGTACCCCCGAAGATGGCGGATGGCTGTCTCAAAGAGGACTGTCCTGTGGAAGGGTCAGGCGGAGGCCAGGACTACCGCTTTTGCTGGAAACAACAGCGGAGAGGAATGCTGGCTCAGTCTAAGGAGGAAACATCTTACCAGAGTCGCTGCCTGACAGGGCATTTGCGCTGCCCTCCCTGGAGGCTTGTAGCAGAATCCGGATGGCCCTTGTCAGGTCGGATGCTGCAGAAGCAGCACCGCGCTGGGCAGGCGATCACAGCACCTGCCACTTCACACTTCAGCAAGCCCTTTCTGCTCAGGGCTTCTGCAGCTGGCCCTCATACATCTAACTGGGAAAAATAATCCCTGCTCTATTCTCCTCACAACAATGTGGTGACGAAAACCTGACCCAACCCAACAGCCTGGCCACTTCACATAATGTAAGCACTGTACAGACACAGTGCGACTCTGGTACTTCAAGGGCCTCAAGCACTCCCAGGCCTCGAGGCAGGAGAAGGGTTATGGGGAAGGAGGAGAGAAACGAGGAGCCAAGTGGCTGAATTCTGGGGATGAAAGTAGGACTGCATTATGTGAAGATGGAAGACTAAGAAGACCTGGTCCTAGCCACTACTCCCAAAAGAGGAGAGAAGAGATAAGAAGGAAGTGAAACCATCCCGGAAAATGCTCCCCCCATATCCAATGCCCAAGATACCCTCAATTTTTGTATAGTGTGGAAAGAATGCATGCTCTGAACTTAAGACAGATCTGAGCATGAAACCATCAGCAGAAGTAAAAGTTTTACATCAATGATGTATCTATTTCCCGCCTCCCTTCCTCCCAATATCCTTACTCCCCACAATGACCCAGAAACGCTCACCAAAATCAAAGAAAAAAGAGTAACAGTAATCACTGAGCAATGTCTATGAAGTGCAACTTTGGGTTAGTCACTTTCAATTCCTTTCGGAAAAAAATAAGGGTATAAATAAATTCAGCTACAGCACACACACAACATGTGGTTTACGTCTGTAACTGGTCCTGGCTAAGTGGGTGAACACCCAGTGAGTGCTGTGCCCTGGTATCACGGTACCCCCGAAGATGGCGGATGGCTGTCTCAAAGAGGACTGTCCTGTGGAAGGGTCAGGCGGAGGCCAGGACTACCGCTTTTGCTGGAAACAACAGCGGAGAGGAATGCTGGCTCAGTCTAAGGAGGAAACATCTTACCAGAGTCGCTGCCTGACAGGGCATTTGCGCTGCCCTCCCTGGAGGCTTGTAGCAGAATCCGGATGGCCCTTGTCAGGTCGGATGCTGCAGAAGCAGCACCGCGCTGGGCAGGCGATCACAGCACCTGCCACTTCACACTTCAGCAAGCCCTTTCTGCTCAGGGCTTCTGCAGCTGGCCCTCATACATCTAACTGGGAAAAATAATCCCTGCTCTATTCTCCTCACAACAATGTGGTGACGAAAACCTGACCCAACCCAACAGCCTGGCCACTTCACATAATGTAAGCACTGTACAGACACAGTGCGACTCTGGTACTTCAAGGGCCTCGAAGCACTCCCAGGCCTCGCAGGCAGGAGGAGGGCCTGGGGCCACACATCCCTGAGGGATCCCTGTGATCTCAGTGTCTGAGCAAAGAAGAGCACCAGGAATTTGCTGCAAAAGTAGGGGAGGTGACCAGCCACCCCTGAAATTAAGACCTTCTAGAGTAGAAGCCTGGCCTCAAACAGGCTACCTCAGGCATCAGAATAGTAGAGAAGAGACATCTAGGGCCAGGAACTCCACCCAGGTCTGCCTGCCCAGCCCTCAGGCCTCTTGAGGCCTCACGGACTCCTATGGCGAGGAAGGAAGGGGACAAAGAAAGAAGCCAAGACATAAAGACACAAATGACCTCTGTTATTGTCTCCATCCCCAACTGAATATGAAGCCCAGGTGTCACACAGCTAGTGAGAGCCGGAGAGATGCTGGAAGCTCAGCTTCCTACCCTCGGCCCAGTCCACTCTAGCCCAGTCCACCGACTTTCCCATCACCTCTCCCTTCTGCTCTTGTTGTCTTCACTCAGAAAAGCTCCCTGGTGGTCCAGTGGGTAAGGACACTGCCTTGCAGTGCAAGGGGTACCGGTTCGATCCCTGGCCTGGGAAGATCCCATGTGCCGCGGAGCAGCTGGACGGATGTGTCCAATTACCGAGCCGGAGCTCTGGAGCGCATGCACCCAGAGCCAGTGCTCTGCGACAACAGAGGCCACCATGATGGGGGGCCCACACGGGTCAAAGAGCAAAGATAGATGAAAATGGACAAATGAAAGACCAATAGAGGTGGCCGGCCTGCTCCCCTCCCTCCCCACCCCACCCTCACCAAAAAGTAAATAAATAAATCTTTAAAAAAAAAAAAAAAAGAAAAGCACGCATCTTGACACAGGTAAACTGGAGTTCAAGGAAAGAGTGAGCAGAAGGTAAGAAAGAAATCATGAAGCTTCAAGTGGGAACAGAGCCTGCGAAAATATAGAAGGCTAAAAAATGGCAGTCTGAAAAACATTGCCACCTTAAAAGAGGAGGAGGAACCAGGATACGGCATAGGAAGGAAGGCCCAGTGCTCACGCCAAGAATGGAGCTCCATCTCCTAACCAGACACTTGGTTCTTGAGACGACACTTTTCTGAGTCCCTCCTTGGTCTACTATACCAAAGAGGCATACATGCCAAACAGATCAGAGAGCTCCAGGAGCCGAAAGGTACCCGGCAGAATCCCTCCGAGTTCTCCTTGAACCTGTGCACCTCTGCCACCACTGCACGATCCCAGGTACTATTTCACAGCAACAGGATGAGGCCAGTTCAGGGTAGACTTTAAATCAAGGACCAGTGGGGTTTCTGCCAGAACACTAATTCAGTAAATGAGCAGTTCCTAATTCAGAGTGTTTCTCTACGCAACTATACAACCTGTCAGGGAATAGCAATGCTCCTCTTCTATCGATGCATGCCCCTGGATACCCTCAAAACCTATCATTTCATTTGCTCCTTGCAAACAACCCAGGAGGGACTTGGGAAGTTATCCCCATTTTGCAAGTGAAGAGAACATGGCATAGCTTAATGGGTATATGTAGGGGTATACGCTAAGAAAGGCAGATCTAGAACACAAATCCTGATTCCCAAACCTGTGTTCTGTCCCCCTCCTCTTATGTGAGGTTTCAGGGCCTACACTCCCTTAGAGCGGAAAGAAGAGAGGCAACTTCGGAGGTATTCAGACCATCCACTACCTGCCCCCATCCAAGGCAGCTCTATTCAGCTAGCTCCCCAAAACATAGCCTCAGCCTGGGTAATCCACTCCAGAGTTGTACTGAGCCCAAACTGACTTGGAATCCTATTATCTCAGTGTTGAAAAAGCTCTTAAAAGTAATCTAATACAACCTCCCTTCAGAGGCCTAAATTCTTCTCATGTTCTCCTTGGTCTAACCTCACGATTGCCATTGCTCACAACTCCCGACAAGGAACTCTATAAGGAGCGACTGGGAACAAGCCTGCACCTGGAGAGAGGAGAGGTGAAGTTTCCTGGGTGCCCCTCACGGTAAGGGTTCTCATCAGGGCATTTTCTGAATAGAAGGGAGCCTGGGACTCTTTCCACTCAACACTACCTGCACAGGGGCAGCAAGACACCAGGCGGGAAGTGAGATAGGAACCTTACCTTTCTTCTCTTTGCTCAGCTGCTCCCCTGAAGACCATCAAACCCCCATCCAGCACTCCATTTCCAAAACTGAGAATCCCAACTCAGAAACACCAATGTGCAGCTTCTCTCCTCTGGTCCGGGTCCAAAGTCCATGGCTGAGCGGACTCTGAGTGGGAGGAGTCTGGGGGGGAAGGGGTATGTCCAGGCCCCTCCCCCCCCACTGCAGGCTTCAGTGTCCCTCCCAGAGGTCTATTACATCCCTTCATTCAGCTGGTTTATTAAGCCCAGAGTCTGGTGATAGGCAGATCCCAGGTACTATCCCATCTCCTGTTCAGGGAAGGAAAGCAATCCACTGTGAGGCCTGGAGAGTCCGTCTTCTGCTGAAGCTCATGAGAGGAGACGGGCCTTAGAACCGGCATGGCCCAAGAGGCTGATTTCTGTGTTAACCTGCAGAATATTTAAGCATCATGACACTCTCCAATCTATTATATACCCAAAGGAATTCCTAATAGCTCCTACCTAAATCACATTACTTTAGCATCAAAAACCCTTTCTTAAACACTCCACAAGGTTATTCAAAGTACCTACCTCGCTCACATACGGCACCCCAAAAAGCCACCTCAACAAATGTATACAAATATATGACTTAGGATAAAGGAAAGACAGCACCTCATCCCACCATAGAAAAGTAACCAAAAAACCACTAGTGTGTAGAGTCTGTCTTTTAAGAAATACAGAAAAGAACATTCTGCTCCTGTTGTCGCCTGGTTAGTGCCCACACTAATCGCCCCACATCTCCCAAGCTTCTTAGGGTGTGCAGTGTTTTAATCGGTCAGCTCTCCCTGTCTGAACTAAATCCACACCAGTCCTAGATGCTGGCACCTTCTCCAAGCAATCTTTACCCCTTCCCTTCCCCAGCGCCTCCCCGCCTGCTTCCAAAACTATGCCAGGGATGAAATTCTCAAACTCCTTCCTGGGGCCACTCCCGAGAGCACTCTCCTGAAATGCTAGAGGCCCGAGCCCTACCAGCCAGTAGCCCCAGGGGTGCTCCAATTTTTCAATCCAGTGATCCACCCCTCCCAAATTTATTCCTGAACACACACACACACACAGACACACGCACACACACACACACACAGACACACACACTGTCTCACACGCACGCGCCCTTCCTTCCTGTAGGGGCGTGGCGTCCACAAGAACGCCCCCCAACCCCCCAGCCCAGAATTTAACTCCTCCCACCCTTCTCGGAACCCCCTGCTCTGTATTCACGAGGAAAGTGGGTAACAATGCGACTCTCTCTAGGCTCTGACCCCTATCCCTCTGCAGCCCAGACGACCCTCGCCCTATCTGCGCTGGGTCTTTACCTGGGTCCCGCCCACCCGACCTCGGCAGGGATCCGCGGCCCGCCCCAGGCCGGACTCCAGGCCCCAGGCCAGATCCCCACCACCGGCCCAGGCCCCACCCCCTCGACCCCCGGCGGCCTGGCCCTCCCCTTGCACTCCGGTCTCCCTCCCACCATCTACCGCAGCCACTTCCGCCCGTCTCCGGAAGTGAGTCCGCGGCAACTGTCACCCCCGCACCCCCGTCATCCCGCCTTATCTCCCCCGCCCATCACCACCATCGAGGGAGTACGGAACGTGAGTCTGCAGGACTGGAGGTGGCTCTGCAGTTACTGTTCACAGGACTGGAGACGAGGTGTGGGCAGGATAGGGTGTGAGTGAGAACGGAGTAGAGGACAAGAGTAACGGCTGGGCAAGAAGGGGCGGGGCGGAAAGCGGGAGCTCCGGTCACGTCGAGCCGCGCGGGAAGAAGGGCGCATGCGCACGACGTTTCGGCCGGGTGGTGAAGTTGGGAGCTTGGACTGCTTGGACTGGCTGGACTTGGGCGGGAAAGGGGCGGAGCGAGTATCCCGGAAGTGAGGGTGGAGTCGGCCAGGGGCTGTCTCACCCCGTCCGCTGGGTTTTGCTGTCGCCTAGCAGCCGCCGGCGTCTTCCGGATTCTGAGACAGTCCTAGGCTTCTCGCGCCCTTGGACGCGAGTCCTGGTGAGAAGCAGTTCTGGCAGCACCAAGGGCTGTTCACCCGTTCCTGTGGCGAGCGTTCTGTAGCAGTACTAAGAGAAAAGCTGTTTTGTGCATTGCTTACTTTTCTTGCTGCGTCTCACGGAGGCAGGACCTTCTTTGGGTCTCAAAAGAGAAAAGAGACTACTCATACAGTAAGCTCCCCTCCCCCTCGCGGCCCAGGACGGCTCTCTGTTCTACAAGCACTGGACGAATTGATTTTCAAGATCTGGACCAAAGGTACTGTTCCCTGAGCAGCACAGAGGTCTTGCTTGAGGTTAGATGGCTAGAAAGTGATAGAGACTGAACTGCGAACCTCCCAGTCTGTAACACTAATGTATGTCGCCGCTGTTGTGTGCCCTTAAATCTCTCTACATTTTCAGACACTGGACTATGAAGTTCCAAAATGGCCCTGGTTGTTTGTTTTTTTTTTCTAAATGTATTGGTCATGCTTGCTCCTGATCTCAAGTTGCATGCGAAAGGAGCTGCTGCTAATTTTTGTTCATATGTCATCCATTTAATGAGATGTTCTAGATTTTGCCAGCACTGTGGACCACTTTACAGCCTTTGTTTTTTCAGCACTTATTGAAGACTGGAACTTGGGCTGCAGTCTTCTGGAATACCTTCTTTGATATTGTGATTTATAAGAAGAAATACATGTTTTTGGTTTTTGTCTAGTTTCTGTTACTGAGCTCCTAAAATCCTTGTAATTTTCATACGTGATAAGAGTAATAGGAGGATCTTTTGTTCTAATAGTTGATCTTTGGCCCTAGTTCCTGACACAAGGCCACAAAAACCCTTGGCATTTCCCAGCTGATAGGAGTGTCATGTGTTCTAATGAACAGCTGGGCTCCTAGATGGCTTCTGAATGGAAGCTGGTCATTGGAAAGACCAAGCCATGATTAGAAGATTGGAGGTTTTTTAGCATCTCCCCCCACCACACCCCCAACAGCACTGCCACCATTGTATTGAGATGAGAGAAGGGTTTTGAAAATGAAGCTAGTGATGGATCATGCCTAGGTAATGAAGCATCCTTTAAAATTCCAATAGAATGGGATTCAGAGAACTTCCAGGTTGGTGAACACATCCACGCACTGAAAGGGTGCCACACGCTCAACTAGGAAAACAGAGGCTCGGTGCTTGGGATCTTCCTCCATCCCCTCACCAGGTCTCAACCTCTGTATATCATCTGGCCTTCATCTGTATCCTTTAATGAACTAATAAACATAGGTAAGTGTTTCCCTGAGTTCTCTGAGTTGCTGTAGCAAATTTTTGAGTCCACGGGTAGGAGGTCATGGGAACTGCCAGGTAGAACAGAAGTGGTGAGTACCTTGGGGACTTAACTACTTGCAATTAGCATCTGGACCAAAGGTACTGTTCCCTGAGCAGCACAGAGGTCTTGCTTGAGGTTAGATGGCTAGAAAGTGATAGAGACTGAACTGCGAACCTCCCAGTCTGTAACACTAATGTATGTCGCCGCTGTTGTGTGCCCTTAAATCTCTCTACATTTTCAGACACTGGACTATGAAGTTCCAAAATGGCCCTGGTTGTTTGTTTTTTTTTTCTAAATGTATTGGTCATGCTTGCTCCTGATCTCAAGTTGCATGCGAAAGGAGCTGCTGCTAATTTTTGTTCATATGTCATCCATTTAATGAGATGTTCTAGATTTTGCCAGCACTGTGGACCACTTTACAGCCTTTGTTTTTTCAGCACTTATTGAAGACTGGAACTTGGGCTGCAGTCTTCTGGAATACCTTCTTTGATATTGTGATTTATAAGAAGAAATACATGTTTTTGGTTTTTGTCTAGTTTCTGTTACTGAGCTCCTAAAATCCTTGTAATTTTCATACGTGATAAGAGTAATAGGAGGATCTTTTGTTCTAATAGTTGATCTTTGGCCCTAGTTCCTGACACAAGGCCACAAAAACCCTTGGCATTTCCCAGCTGATAGGAGTGTCATGTGTTCTAATGAACAGCTGGGCTCCTAGATGGCTTCTGAATGGAAGCTGGTCATTGGAAAGACCAAGCCATGATTAGAAGATTGGAGGTTTTTTAGCATCTCCCCCCACCACACCCCCAACAGCACTGCCACCATTGTATTGAGATGAGAGAAGGGTTTTGAAAATGAAGCTAGTGATGGATCATGCCTAGGTAATGAAGCATCCTTTAAAATTCCAATAGAATGGGATTCAGAGAACTTCCAGGTTGGTGAACACATCCACGCACTGAAAGGGTGCCACACGCTCAACTAGGAAAACAGAGGCTCGGTGCTTGGGATCTTCCTCCATCCCCTCACCAGGTCTCAACCTCTGTATATCATCTGGCCTTCATCTGTATCCTTTAATGAACTAATAAACATAGGTAAGTGTTTCCCTGAGTTCTCTGAGTTGCTGTAGCAAATTTTTGAGTCCACGGGGTAGGAGGTCATGGGAACTGCCAGGTAGAACAGAAGTGGTGAGTACCTTGGGGACTTAACTACTTGCAATTAGCATCTGAAGCAGCGTCGGTTTCATGGTGCTGAGTCATCTGTGGTATCTGATGTTATTTCAGATTGTGTAAGAATTGAGTTAAATTTTAGGACAACCAGCTGGTATCACACAGAACTGCTTGATGGAAGGACCCTCCCCCCACACCCGCCCTGCCACATTTGGTGTCAGAAGTAAAATGTTCTATATGAGTAGTAAAGAAGATGCACAGGGAAAAGACTGGGTTTTTCTAGTACATACATTGATCTGATTTGCTCTTAACTTCAGGCTGAATCCAAGAAGAACTACTACTAATTTTAGACATTCATATGTCATCCATTTATTGACATAGTCTAGAATCTTGCCAGGACCGTGGACAGATGTACAGCATCTGTTTCCCAACCCCACCCATCCTTCTGAAAACTGGAACTTAGGTTCCTGTCTTCTGGAATATCTTCTACCCACACGTTTTCTCCAGAATACTAGCAGTGACTGAAAAGTTGCATATGTCAGTACTAGGAATGTAATAGTTGCTAAGTCAGGAGTCTTGAAATGTTTTTTTTTTTTAATTTGAAAGGATGTCATAATATTATAAATAGTCTTAAAACAAAATGTATATTGCTGCTCCCGAGCATGGGGAGTGCCAGGTTTAAGGTTAGTGTCAAGACAAAAGGCACCTCCTACGGAGAGCTCTTTGCTGCCAGAAGCTGTTTATAGCCCCAGAATAAGTCACGTGACTTCTGTGATCAACTCTGTGTCAGAGACACCCAAATAAGCCCCCAGTCCCCTTCTCCTCCATCCTCCAGGCCCATATGGCCAGCTGCATGCTTGGCCATCTTAACTAGGTCCCCTCACAGGGAGCTTTCATGCAAGTGTCCAAAACTGACTCCCCGTATTCCTCCCAGCTCCCCTCCTCAGTGAGTAGCTCCTTCATCCTATTGCCTGTGCCTGTGCCAGGAATCCATGTCCCCCACAAAGTTCCCACATCCAGTCAATCAACATACCCCTCGAAATTCCTCTCCCAGTTCCTTCACTTCTCTGCACTTCTCTCTTGTCTCTTCCCAACCTGTGCCTGTTGCCTGTGCCAGGAATCCAAGTTCCCCACAAAGTTCCCACATCCAGTCAATCAACATACCCCTCGAAATTCCTCTCCCAGTTCCTTCACTTCTCTACACTTCTCTCTTGTCTCTTCCCAACCTGTGCCAGTCATTACAGCCCATACCCAGACCATGGGAATTGGGTCACCCAGGGCTCAAGCTTGGCCAGCCAGTTCCTTCCAGGGATTTGCTGAACTCAGAAGGTTTCTGTCAAGCAGCAAACTCAAGCACAAATGAAAACAGTCTCAGCTTTTCTACTTAAAGGATAAAAATCTCGGAGGACCCTTGCTTAAGATTTGTGGGCCTTGCTCAAACTTCTGGCCTTCTGACATGAGTTGATGCTAAGGAGCAACCTGAAGCTAATTTGATGTTCTTTGGAAGAAAGAAACGGATTTTTTAGTCTTCCTCAGACAAAAAAATCCATTGCTCATGTAGGTTTTCCCTTATCTATGATGTGCAGTAAACTTTACCAGAATGACTTAATTAAGTTTTTCCTGGACACATTACACTCTTTAGATCTGCAAGTACAAGTTTTATTTTATTCCAGTTCAGCCACCTGCTGCAGTATGTCCTTTAGCAAGTTACTGACCCTCTCTGCACCTTAGTTTTCTCATGAATACAGTAGGAATGCTAATACTACCTAACATTCAGTTATCATGAGCATTCAGTGAGATCATGCTTGTCAAATGTTTCAAACTATGCACGATATGTATAGTCAATGTTCAGTGAATGTTACTGTTCTTATAGTTAATTCAGAAATATTTAAGTCCAGTACTTATTTTTTGCTTGTTTCGTTTGTTCTGTTCCCATCTTTGGAATACTGATTTTATATATGTTGGGCCTCATTTGACTGTCTTCCACCTTCCCCATTTTTGGTCTTTGTTTCTTTGCCATTTTTCACGTTTTGTGAATAGTATTTTGTGCATGTGTGTGTGTGCTCAGTCCTGTTCCACTCTTTGCATGTAACCACAAGGCTCCTCTGTCCATGGAATTTTCCAGGCAAGAATACTGCAGTGGGTTGTCATTTCCTCTTTTACAGGATCTTCCCGACCCAAGAATCAAACCTGCGTCTCCTGCATTCGTAGGCGGATTCTTTACCACTGAACCCCCTGGAATTCTAGGTTTTTAGTTATGCTTCTTTGATTTAATTCTTCCAAAATGTATGATTTAGTGGGTTTTAGCATAACTGATATAGTTATACAACCATCACCACTTATCCAGAGCACCTTCATCACCCTTGAAAGAAACCCCATGTGCATTAGTAGTCACTCTCCCATTTCTGCCTCCTCAACCCTGTCAACCGTTGATTTACTTTGATTTAATCCCAAAGATCTTCAAGCACAAATGAAAACAGTCTCAGCTTTTCTACTTAAAGGATAAAAATCTCGGAGGACCCTTGCTTAAGATTTGTGGGCCTTGCTCAAACTTCTGGCCTTCTGACATGAGTTGATGCTAAGGAGCAACCTGAAGCTAATTTGATGTTCTTTGAAGAAGAAACGGATTTTTAGTCTTCCTCAGACAAAAATCCATTGCTCATGTAGGTTTTCCCTTATCTATGATGTGCAGTAAACTTTACCAGAATGACTTAATTAAGTTTTTCCTGGACACATTACACTCTTTAGATCTGCAAGTACAAGTTTTATTTTATTCCAGTTCAGCCACCTGCTGCAGTATGTCCTTTAGCAAGTTACTGACCCTCTCTGCACCTTAGTTTTCTCATGAATACAGTAGGAATGCTAATACTACCTAACATTCAGTTATCATGAGCATTCAGTGAGATCATGCTTGTCAAATGTTTCAAACTATGCACGATATGTATAGTCAATGTTCAGTGAATGTTACTGTTCTTATAGTTAATTCAGAAATATTTAAGTCCAGTACTTATTTTTTGCTTGTTTCGTTTGTTCTGTTCCCATCTTTGGAATACTGATTTTATATATGTTGGGCCTCATTTGACTGTCTTCCACCTTCCCCATTTTTGGTCTTTGTTTCTTTGCCATTTTTCACGTTTTGTGAATAGTATTTTGTGCATGTGTGTGTGCTCAGTCCTGTTCCACTCTTTGCATGTAACCACAAGGCTCCTCTGTCCATGGAATTTTCCAGGCAAGAATACTGCAGTGGGTTGTCATTTCCTCTTTTACAGGATCTTCCCGACCCAAGAATCAAACCTGCGTCTCCTGCATTCGTAGGCGGATTCTTTACCACTGAACCCCCTGGAATTCTAGGTTTTTAGTTATGCTTCTTTGATTTAATTCTTCCAAAATGTATGATTTAGTGGGTTTTAGCATAACTGATATAGTTATACAACCATCACCACTTATCCAGAGCACCTTCATCACCCTTGAAAGAAACCCCATGTGCATTAGTAGTCACTCTCCCATTTCTGCCTCCCTCAACCCTGTCAACCGTTGATTTACTTTATGCCTCTATCAGTTGGCCTGTTATGGACATTTCATATGAATGGCAATCAGATATTACGTGTCTGGCTTCTTTCACTTAGGTTAGTTTTTAAGGTTCATCATGTTATACTGTGTATTAGCACTTCATGTGTTTTTGTGGCTGAATAGCATTCCACCATACATATGTTTATTCATTCACCAGTTGATGGATGTTTATGTTGTTTCCACTGTGTAGTATCTTTTTCTGCCTGTGTGATAGAAGGAATGAATATAAGGAGACTGGACCACAGCCTCCACATAAAAGCCTACAGAATCCCCAGAGGAAGAAAGAAGAATTTGAGAGAAATTTGTGTTTTTTGAGAATAGTGGATATGGGCCACTGCTCTCCTATGTTTTGAGAAATCTCAGTTTTGAATGATGTTATCCTTATCCCTGTTTTTAGTATACATGTAATCATCTTGCCATGTTTCCTCTGTGTCAGGTGGAGACCATGGGCATGTTCTGACTTCTCCTTGTCTCCTCACTCACTCTGTCCTTGGTGTGGTTAGTATTTCTTCCTGAAAGGCCCTCTACCTATAGGTCTCTCTTTATGTGTGATTTCTTAGTCATTATACAGTTTTCTAAAATCGGCTCCCTTCAGCACTTCCAGGAGGTGAGGGTGAACTTTTCTGGAACACTGAAGATGATAACCCCCACTCCCTTTTTTGTATTCCTTATACATGCTATGTGCTAAGTCGCTTCAGTCATGTCTGACTCTTTGCAACACTATGAACTTTGGCCTGCCAGGCCTCCCTGTCCAGGAGATTCTCCAGGCAATAATACTGCAGTGGGTTCCCATGCCCTCCTCCAGGGGATCTTCCCGACCCAGAGATCAAATCTGCATCTCAACATTTCCTGGATTGGCAGGCAGGTTCTTTACCACTAGCATTACCTGGGTTCCTTGTGGTTATAAATAAAAATTGGGTGTGGGGGCCTGGAGTTGCATCACAAATATGGCCCTCAGGAGGATTTACAAGCCCAGACATCTCCATAGCTGGGGTGTAAAGCTGAAGACTGTAGATGCCGTAAGGAATTCAGGTGAAATCCAGAATATTAAGCAGAGACATAGTATGAAGGTGAGGTGGTAGATCAAGGACACTTGGGAATTTCAGTTTGATCATGGAATGAAAGCTATTCAAGTACCCTGAATATCACAGCACTTCCTTGCTTTATTTCACAATGAAGGATGCACTTGCTATCTTGTGTCTGGTCTTTCCTTATTTAATCCTAGTATTATTTTAATCATATTAATTTGGAGCATTTCTCCCCAACCAGCTTATGAGGTTCTTAAAGGAAGAGACGCTTTTTACCTTATAATGCTCATGTATTTCTGAATGTGTTCAGTTTTAAGGAACATTTACCTACCAGCTCGGATTCTGGCTCCTCTGATTTCTGGACTTGAGAGATTCCATTTCCTTTCCCAAGGCTCCAGTAGTGAAATCTGTCCTCGCTCCTGGCAAGCCATTCATGAGGATCAAATGAAACCAAGGGTTGTGGGAACCTTTTTAAAACTGAAAAGAGCTATGTAAGTATCTGCAGTGTTTAGAAGTTTCCAGATAGCAATCAGAAGAGTACCAAGGTGCTAGTCGCTTTGAGCTTTCTCACTCACTCTGTCCTTGGTGTGGTTAGTATTTCTTCCTGAAAGGCCCTCTACCTATAGGTCTCTCTTTATGTGTGATTTCTTAGTCATTATACAGTTTTCTAAAATCGGCTCCCTTCAGCACTTCCAGGAGGTGAGGGTGAACTTTTCTGGAACACTGAAGATGATAACCCCCACTCCCTTTTTTGTATTCCTTATACATGCTATGTGCTAAGTCGCTTCAGTCATGTCTGACTCTTTGCAACACTATGAACTTTGGCCTGCCAGGCCTCCCTGTCCAGGAGATTCTCCAGGCAATAATACTGCAGTGGGTTCCCATGCCCTCCTCCAGGGGATCTTCCCGACCCAGAGATCAAATCTGCATCTCAACATTTCCTGGATTGGCAGGCAGGTTCTTTACCACTAGCATTACCTGGGTTCCTTGTGGTTATAAATAAAAATTGGGTGTGGGGGCCTGGAGTTGCATCACAAATATGGCCCTCAGGAGGATTTACAAGCCCAGACATCTCCATAGCTGGGGTGTAAAGCTGAAGACTGTAGATGCCGTAAGGAATTCAGGTGAAATCCAGAATATTAAGCAGAGACATAGTATGAAGGTGAGGTGGTAGATCAAGGACACTTGGGAATTTCAGTTTGATCATGGAATGAAAGCTATTCAAGTACCCTGAATATCACAGCACTTCCTTGCTTTATTTCACAATGAAGGATGCACTTGCTATCTTGTGTCTGGTCTTTCCTTATTTAATCCTAGTATTATTTTAATCATATTAATTTGGAGCATTTCTCCCCAACCAGCTTATGAGGTTCTTAAAGGAAGAGACGCTTTTTACCTTATAATGCTCATGTATTTCTGAATGTGTTCAGTTCAAGGAACATTTACCTACCAGCTCGGATTCTGGCTCCTCTGATTTCTGCGGACTTGAGAGATTCCATTTCCTTTCCCAAGGCTCCGGTAGTGAAATCTGTCCCTCGCTCCTGGCAAGCCATTCATGAGGATCAAATGAAACCAAGGGTTGTGGGAACCTTTTTAAAACTGAAAAGAGCTATGTAAGTATCTGCAGTGTTTAGAAGTTTCCAGATAGCAATCAGAAGAGTACCAAGGTGCTAGTCGCTTTGAGCTTTCAAGGGAGGACCCCTGAGTGCTCTCCCCATCTGAGAACAGAGAATGCCTTGAGCATCCCCTCCCTTAGGAAGCTACTCCTGTTTCTCACCTGACCTCTCCCTTTTTCAGGGCTCTCAAAGTGTGATCATGTCAGAGAAATTCAGTGTGCTTTTAAACGCCTTTCTCTAACCATATTATAAGTTCTGATTATCACTAGATTGGTTGGTTAGTTTTCAAATCTGTGAATTTGTATTTAAAGCAGAAGCATTCTTCTCAGGCCCGTATTCCTTTAGACCAGCTCTAACCAAACAGGTTGTCCAAACAGGCCTAGTGAATATTTGAAACACTGGATACTGATGCCAAGCAGCTGAGGTTTTCTCTAGGGCCTCCATTGCTGAGAGGAGAGGAGGGAGAGAAGGGCAGTCAAGGGAGAACAGTCTGAGATAGGAGTGTCTTTTGGCTTCAGGATGTATCAAGTCACAAGGAGAGATGAGACTGGTTCTCAAGAAAGAACAAAGAAGCTCGTAAGTAAAACACTAAAGACAGTGCAGAAGCTCTGGCCTAAAGAGTAAAGAAGTGTTTAAAGGTATGTAAAGTTAGTTAGGAATACTTTCTGAAGGTAGGAGACTCACCAGCAAGGTCTTGAAGGGAACCAGGAGAGGGGAATCCCTGATTTAAGGGTCATAAACCCTCTACTTTCAAGTAGAACCAAGCTCAAATAAGAGTATTCCTAATCCTTATCCTCTAACCTGGGCCTGGTACCAGGACCATGGATGCTGATCCTGACTACAGTGACCAGGTTTCTCATGCCCCGATCAAGCCCTGTGGAAGCATCTCTGCCTCTTCCTATAGGAGCAGTTGAGAAGTACTTTGAGGGAAACAATCTACAACTACTACCTCCAAACCGAAATTATAGCCTTATCATAATTCCTTTATCTCATTTGAAAGGAGTTTTAAACTGGGACAACTATTTCATTTTTTTCACACCAAAACGTTTACTCCTGGCAAGCCTTCATGAGGATCAAATGAAACCAAGGGTTGTGGGAACCTTTTTAAAACTGAAAAGAGCTATGTAAGTATCTGCAGTGTTTAGAAGTTTCCAGATAGCAATCAGAAGAGTACCAAGGTGCTAGTCGCTTTGAGCTTTCAAGGGAGGACCCCTGAGTGCTCTCCCCATCTGAGAACAGAGAATGCCTTGAGCATCCCTCCCTTAGGAAGCTACTCCTGTTTCTCACCTGACCTCTCCCTTTTTCAGGGCTCTCAAAGTGTGATCATGTCAGAGAAATTCAGTGTGCTTTTAAACGCCTTTCTCTAACCATATTATAAGTTCTGATTATCACTAGATTGGTTGGTTAGTTTTCAAATCTGTGAATTTGTATTTAAAGCAGAAGCATTCTTCTCAGGCCCGTATTCCTTTAGACCAGCTCTAACCAAACAGGTTGTCCAAACAGGCCTAGTGAATATTTGAAACACTGGATACTGATGCCAAGCAGCTGAGGTTTTGCTCTAGGGCCTCCATTGCTGAGAGGAGAGGAGGGAGAGAAGGGCAGTCAAGGGAGAACAGTCTGAGATAGGAGTGTCTTTTGGCTTCAGGATGTATCAAGTCACAAGGAGAGATGAGACTGGTTCTCAAGAAAGAACAAAGAAGCTCGTAAGTAAAACACTAAAGACAGTGCAGAAGCTCTGGCCTAAAGAGTAAAGAAGTGTTTAAAGGTATGTAAAGTTAGTTAGGAATACTTTCTGAAGGTAGGAGACTCACCAGCAAGGTCTTGAAGGGAACCAGGAGAGGGGAATCCCTGATTTAAGGGTCATAAACCCTCTACTTTCAAGTAGAACCAAGCTCAAATAAGAGTATTCCTAATCCTTATCCTCTAACCTGGGCCTGGTACCAGGACCATGGATGCTGATCCTGACTACAGTGACCAGGTTTCTCATGCCCCGATCAAGCCCTGTGGAAGCATCTCTGCCTCTTCCTATAGGAGCAGTTGAGAAGTACTTTGAGGGAAACAATCTACAACTACTACCTCCAAACCGAAATTATAGCCTTATCATAATTCCTTTATCTCATTTGAAAGGAGTTTTAAACTGGGACAACTATTTCTTTTTTTTCACACCAAAAACGTTTATATTGTGGTAGAGCCAATTAACAATTTTGTGAGAGTTTTGGGTGAACAGTGAAGGGGCTTGGCCATACATATAACATGTATCCATTCTCCCCAATATACCCTCCCATCCAGACTGGTATATAACATTAAGCAGAGTTGCATGTGCTGTATAATAGATTTTTGCTGGTTATCCATTTCAAACATGGCAGTGCAGGACAGCTATTTTTAATTGTTAGAAACATTTTAAATAATTGTCAGTAATAGTCTTGATTAATCATGAAAAGAGAAATACATTGTTCTTTGAAAGTACCATTTCTGATCTTTTGATTGATATGTGAGTTGCTGTTTATTTCCACCTTATTTTGTGACAAAGGTGTGGTACTTGTGTTCCCACCCCCAAACCAATACTAGACTCTTCTAGAATAATGGAAGAATGGAAGTGAAAGGCAATCTAACACCCCCAGCAAACACTCATCAGGTATTACCTGGAAACCATTCAAAGCAAAAAATGAAGATTTTTTTTAAAGGTGCCCTCCAGCTTCTTGGAGTAATAATCCACGTTGCCTGCCACCTCCCAGCTATTTCACTGCTGTATGGTAGTTACCTCTACATAGTGTCATGCACTGATTCATCCCTGGTAACTGTTACAGGGCCAGCCTTTTCAGATGATTAGAGTTTCTCAATAAATCAGATCCATTTGAGGTCACATCTAGGGGAATTTTAAGCTTGCATTCTCACATGACTTCTTGCATGGGGAAAAAACAATCGGAATTTCTGTAGAGAATTGGGTGTGATGTATGAAAGGGATCGCATGACTCAGCTGCAACCCACAGTAATGCAAATATTTCAAGAAAAACATTTGATTTACTTTTTTCTGGGCTTTGTCAATACCTGAGAACCAGAGGCAGGGAAGAAGGGTACTTTGAGGGAAACACAATCTACAACTACTACCTCCAAACCGAAATTATAGCCTTATCATAATTCCTTTATCTCATTTGAAAGGAGTTTTAAACTGGGACAACTATTTCTTTTTTTTCACACCAAAAACGTTTATATTGTGGTAGAGCCAATTAACAATTTTGTGAGAGTTTTGGGTGAACAGTGAAGGGGCTTGGCCATACATATAACATGTATCCATTCTCCCCAATATACCCTCCCATCCAGACTGGTATATAACATTAAGCAGAGTTGCATGTGCTGTATAATAGATTTTTGCTGGTTATCCATTTCAAACATGGCAGTGCAGGACAGCTATTTTTAATTGTTAGAAACATTTTAAATAATTGTCAGTAATAGTCTTGATTAATCATGAAAAGAGAAATACATTGTTCTTTGAAAGTACCATTTCTGATCTTTTGATTGATATGTGAGTTGCTGTTTATTTCCACCTTATTTTGTGACAAAGGTGTGGTACTTGTGTTCCCACCCCCAAACCAATACTAGACTCTTCTAGAATAATGGAAGAATGGAAGTGAAAGGCAATCTAACACCCCCAGCAAACACTCATCAGGTATTACCTGGAAACCATTCAAAGCAAAAAATGAAGATTTTTTTTAAAGGTGCCCTCCAGCTTCTTGGAGTAATAATCCACGTTGCCTGCCACCTCCCAGCTATTTCACTGCTGTATGGTAGTTACCTCTACATAGTGTCATGCACTGATTCATCCCTGGTAACTGTTACAGGGCCAGCCTTTTCAGATGATTAGAGTTTCTCAATAAATCAGATCCATTTGAGGTCACATCTAGGGGAATTTTAAGCTTGCATTCTCACATGACTTCTTGCATGGGGAAAAAACAATCGGAATTTCTGTAGAGAATTGGGTGTGATGTATGAAAGGGATCGCATGACTCAGCTGCAACCCACAGTAATGCAAATATTTCAAGAAAAACATTTGATTTACTTTTTTCTGGGCTTTGTCAATACCTGAGAACCAGAGGCAGGGAAGAGATCACAGATGGTTGGACTGAGGAGCACAGAGACTCCAGATACATCACCCCTTTCTCAGCTTGGGGGGCCATCTCTTCCTTCTCCACCCATCAGAGTCCTCAGAAGTCTTCTGTCCCCAGCTGAAAGGCTTCTCCCTCCTTGAAACCTCAGTTTCTGTCAGCACTGGCTCTTCTTTGCCTTGTACTGGAGTTCATTGTGACATGGCTGTCCCTAGAGTTACTCATTCCCGAGTTCCGCCTCACCCCAACGCAAATATTTCAAGAAAAACATTTGATTTACTTTTTTCTGGGCTTTGTCAATACCTGAGAACCAGAGGCAGGGAAGAGATCACAGATGGTTGGACTGAGGAGCACAGAGACTCCAGATACATCACCCCTTTCTCAGCTTGGGGGGCCATCTCTTCCTTCTCCACCCATCAGAGTCCTCAGAAGTCTTCTGTCCCCAGCTGAAAGGCTTCTCCCTCCTTGAAACCTCAGTTTCTGTCAGCACTGGCTCTTCTTTGCCTTGTACTGGAGTTCATTGTGACATGGCTGTCCCTAGAGTTACTCATTCCCGAGTTCCGCCTCACCCCAACGCAAATATTTCAAGAAAAACATTTGATTTACTTTTTTCTGGGCTTTGTCAATACCTGAGAACCAGAGGCAGGGAAGAGATCACAGATGGTTGGACTGAAGAGCACAGAGACTCCAGATACATCACCCCTTTCTCAGCTTGGGGGGCCATCTCTTCCTTCTCCACCCATCAGAGTCCTCAGAAGTCTTCTGTCCCCGGCTGAAAGGCTTCTCCCTCCTTGAAACCTCAGTTTCTGTCAGCACTGGCTCTTCTTTGCCTTGTACTGGAGTTCATTGTGACATGGCTGTCCCTAGAGTTACTCATTCCCGAGTTCCGCCTCACCCCAACAGTATCTTGAGAGACTCTAGCAGAGTGTGAGCCCCTGCAGGATGAGTAGATGTGAACAGGATATTGAGGTTTCAGTAGAGTCTACATGGAAGCTCCCAGGGAGGCTCTGGAATCGAAATTAAGAAATTCAGATAGGGAAAAAATAAATAAATAAAATGTTGAAGATTTAACCTGATACATTTTGAGAAAAAGAAGAAGGAAACATGATATCGTGGATGAGGCATGACTTTGGGCTCAAATCTGAGTGAACTTTATAGATTTCACTTCAGCCAAATCCCTAGAGAAGAGATATAGCCAAGAAAACGTTAGAAACTTGGTTGCAGATCATACAAGTTTGAACAGAGGGCCCAGTTTGTGGGATAATGGAAAATAAAATAGACACTCCAAGAATAACACATTGTTTTCCCCATTTACAAAGTAAGGAAGCGTAATCTGAAAAGTCCGGGGAAGTGCAAGCATAGGCCTGTGTAGAGAGACGCCTTGGCATATCATTATGTGCACACTCAAAATCCTGGCAGCCTGGGGTTCAGCTGCCAGCTCCTCCACAAAGCTCTGTGCCCGTGAGCAGCTCTTTGTCCCTTTGACCCCAAAGTTTCCCCCACCTGCCAAATGGGAAATGAGTGATGGTCACATCATGGTGTTCTTGTAAAGACTGGAGAAGTTGTCAGCAATGATACCTGGTACATATTACCATATTATTTTATTAGACATTATAAAATTTGAAAGGTCTACTTGGTGACTTATTTGAAACAAATAAAGAAACTTTATGAAATCCTCCACAGATGATGAAACAACGCCATTATGTGACTTTTATAAGCCACTTAAAATGTATTTTATTATCTACTAGTCTCCTTGGGTTTCTAAATGACTCTATGTATTTAAATCTTGTCTTCCAGTATGACTTTTGAATGCAGTTACTTCTGCCTTAACCTTATGCAACATTAACAGTGTGAGACACATATAGCAGATCTTAATAATACCTTTAAAACACAAAACTTCAGGGGCCCTGTGGTCCAGTGGGTAAGAGTCTGCCTTGCACTGCAAGGCACCAGTTCGATCCCTGGCCCAGGAAGAGTTCATTGTGACATGGCTGTCCCTAGAGTTACTCATTCCCGAGTTCCGCCTCACCCCAACAGTATCTTGAGAGACTCTAGCAGAGTGTGAGCCCCTGCAGGATGAGTAGATGTGAACAGGATATTGAGGTTTCAGTAGAGTCTACATGGAAGCTCCCAGGGAGGCTCTGGAATCGAAATTAAGAAATTCAGATAGGGAAAAAATAAATAAATAAAATGTTGAAGATTTAACCTGATACATTTTGAGAAAAAGAAGAAGGAAACATGATATCGTGGATGAGGCATGACTTTGGGCTCAAATCTGAGTGAACTTTATAGATTTCACTTCAGCCAAATCCCTAGAGAAGAGATATAGCCAAGAAAACGTTAGAAACTTGGTTGCAGATCATACAAGTTTGAACAGAGGGCCCAGTTTGTGGGATAATGGAAAATAAAATAGACACTCCAAGAATAACACATTGTTTTCCCCATTTACAAAGTAAGGAAGCGTAATCTGAAAAGTCCGGGGAAGTGCAAGCATAGGCCTGTGTAGAGAGACGCCTTGGCATATCATTATGTGCACACTCAAAATCCTGGCAGCCTGGGGTTCAGCTGCCAGCTCCTCCACAAAGCTCTGTGCCCGTGAGCAGCTCTTTGTCCCTTTGACCCCAAAGTTTCCCCCACCTGCCAAATGGGAAATGAGTGATGGTCACATCATGGTGTTCTTGTAAAGACTGGAGAAGTTGTCAGCAATGATACCTGGTACATATTACCATATTATTTTATTAGACATTATAAAATTTGAAAGGTCTACTTGGTGACTTATTTGAAACAAATAAAGAAACTTTATGAAATCCTCCACAGATGATGAAACAACGCCATTATGTGACTTTTATAAGCCACTTAAAATGTATTTTATTATCTACTAGTCTCCTTGGGTTTCTAAATGACTCTATGTATTTAAATCTTGTCTTCCAGTATGACTTTTGAATGCAGTTACTTCTGCCTTAACCTTATGCAACATTAACAGTGTGAGACACATATAGCAGATCTTAATAATACCTTTAAAACACAAAACTTCAGGGGCCCTGTGGTCCAGTGGGTAAAGAGTCTGCCTTGCACTGCAAGGGGCACCAGTTCGATCCCTGGCCCAGGAAGAGTCCACATTCTGCGAAGCAGCTGGACCAGTGTGTCCAATTACAAGCCAACACTCTAGAGCACATGCACCCAGAGTCGGTGCTCTGCAGCAGCAGGGACCACTGCAATGGGAGGCCCACACATGCCAAACAATAAAGATGGATGAAAATAAATTTAAAAAAAACAATAAAAGAAGCCAAAATTTAAAAAAAAAAAAACTTAAAATGGATCTCAACGACAGTCATTTACACATTTACAATGATTCATTTCCTTTTTTTTTTAGTATTTATTTGGCTGCACCGGGTATTAGTTGTGGCACTCAGGATCTTCAGTCTTCATTGATACATGTGAACTCTTAGCTGTGTACAGCATGTGAGATATAGTTCCCAGACCAGGGATCAAACCGAGGCCCCTTGCATTAGGAGCTTGAAGCCTTAACCAAGCTACTTGACCACCAAAGAAGCCCCATTTTCTTTCTTCTGAGAACTTAGAGTGAACGGTGTAGGATTTGTGATCTCCAAAGGAGAAAATTTCACTTTGGGACCAAAATACGTGGTTTCAATCACTCAGAGCTTCTTGTGGTAAAAGTTTTATTAAAGTAAAAAGGGATTGAGAAAGCTTCCAGCTAAAGGCACTGGAAGGGGGTAGGCGAGTACCCACTTTGCTAGTTTAGGTAGTACTTTTCAGTTGGTTATTAACAGTAGATCAAAAGAATATCTCAAGGTTGTAAAGGCCTCACCAGACCCACTCCCACAACATGCATCTTTAGATTACATACATATAAATTTATTGGTTTTCAAAAAAACTTTATGAAATCTCCACAGATGATGAAACAACGCCATTATGTGACTTTTATAAGCCACTTAAAATGTATTTTATTATCTACTAGTCTCCTTGGGTTTCTAAATGACTCTATGTATTTAAATCTTGTCTTCCAGTATGACTTTTGAATGCAGTTACTTCTGCCTTAACCTTATGCAACATTAACAGTGTGAGACACATATAGCAGATCTTAATAATACCTTTAAAACACAAAACTTCAGGGGCCCTGTGGTCCAGTGGGTAAAGAGTCTGCCTTGCACTGCAAGGGGCACCAGTTCGATCCCTGGCCCAGGAAGAGTCCACATTCTGCGAAGCAGCTGGACCAGTGTGTCCAATTACAAGCCAACACTCTAGAGCACATGCACCCAGAGTCGGTGCTCTGCAGCAGCAGGGACCACTGCAATGGGAGGCCCACACATGCCAAACAATAAAGATGGATGAAAATAAATTTAAAAAAAACAATAAAAGAAGCCAAAATTTAAAAAAAAAAAAAAAAAAAAAAAAAAAAAAAACTTAAAATGGATCTCAACGACAGTCATTTACACATTTACAATGATTCATTTCCTTTTTTTTTTAGTATTTATTTGGCTGCACCGGGTATTAGTTGTGGCACTCAGGATCTTCAGTCTTCATTGATACATGTGAACTCTTAGCTGTGTACAGCATGTGAGATATAGTTCCCAGACCAGGGATCAAACCGAGGCCCCTTGCATTAGGAGCTTGAAGCCTTAACCAAGCTACTTGACCACCAAAGAAGCCCCATTTTCTTTCTTCTGAGAACTTAGAGTGAACGGTGTAGGATTTGTGATCTCCAAAGGAGAAAATTTCACTTTGGGACCAAAATACGTGGTTTCAATCACTCAGAGCTTCTTGTGGTAAAAGTTTTATTAAAGTAAAAAGGGATTGAGAAAGCTTCCAGCTAAAGGCACTGGAAGGGGGTAGGCGAGTACCCACTTTGCTAGTTTAGGTAGTACTTTTTCAGTTGGTTATTAACAGTAGATCAAAAGAATATCTCAAGGTTGTAAAGGCCTCACCAGACCCACTCCCACAACATGCATCTTTAGATTACATACATATAAGGTTAGCCCAAAGGATTCCTGTTAAGAAACATGTCCTCAAGCAAGATAGATAGTTGTTATAATCACTAGCTCTGAGTTTAAAGAAAGTCTTGGGCAAAACAGATTATAGCCTTAGGTGTGGCAACGAAGGTAAAGGCAAGTAAGCTAAAAGTGTTTGTTCCCCCTCTTCCTCCTCCTTCTTGGGGATACACTGGATTTCCTCTTAACCTGCCTAAGAATTAACTTTCTCATTTTATTTTTTTTAAATGCCACTTTGGAAGATCTAGATGTCCCTGGCAGAAGTGTCTGGATAATTAAGTGTTAACAAAAAGAGAAGACCTGGAAGGAATTATGGCTTAGGCAGCAGGTCATGTTGGGTCTTGGTAGTCAGAAACAAGAAAGCGTGTTTATTGAAAAGTTTGATGAAAGCAAACAGAAGGTATACCAAGGACCATGGCCCATATTTTTCAACTGCCCCTCTCTTCCCCTTCATGAAGCAGATTCCTCTTCATGTGCTTTTCCACAAACGTGGGGCCTCTGCCCTCGAGCTGCTCACAGACCACTGAAGAAACAAATCAGCTGCCTCACAATACAACCCAGGCCATAAAGGAAGGCTCTGCAAAGCTCCAGAGCTCAGAACTGGACCTGAAGCTTTGACCAGGAGGTGACATTTGTCCTTCCTATTAACCAAATGTTAAGAAAACTGTTGAAACAGCAAAGACACAAGGAAGATCGAATCAATTCACTAACCATCCATTTGTGAAGCCATTTCAAATTTGTGAGCCATTTCCTGCTGGGACAATGAGAAGAAAATGGGAAAAAGAGAAGAAAAATCAAGTCCTAATTCTGAGGGGATGAACCGACTTGACCTACAAGGGACAGAGTCTGCTTTGATGGAAAGCAGCAGAATGCCTAATTGGCATCAAGGAGCTTCTTTTTTGTTTTAAAAGTTTTATTAAAGTAAAAGGATTGAGAAAGCTTCCAGCTAAAGGCACTGGAAGGGGGTAGGCGAGTACCCACTTTGCTAGTTTAGGTAGTACTTTTTCAGTTGGTTATTAACAGTAGATCAAAAGAATATCTCAAGGTTGTAAAGGCCTCACCAGACCCACTCCCACAACATGCATCTTTAGATTACATACATATAAGGTTAGCCCAAAGGATTCCTGTTAAGAAACATGTCCTCAAGCAAGATAGATAGTTGTTATAATCACTAGCTCTGAGTTTAAAGAAAGTCTTGGGCAAAACAGATTATAGCCTTAGGTGTGGCAACGAAGGTAAAGGCAAGTAAGCTAAAAGTGTTTGTTCCCCCTCTTCCTCCTCCTTCTTGGGGATACACTGGATTTCCTCTTAACCTGCCTAAGAATTAACTTTCTCATTTTATTTTTTTTAAATGCCACTTTGGAAGATCTAGATGTCCCTGGCAGAAGTGTCTGGATAATTAAGTGTTAACAAAAAGAGAAGACCTGGAAGGAATTATGGCTTAGGCAGCAGGTCATGTTGGGTCTTGGTAGTCAGAAACAAGAAAGCGTGTTTATTGAAAAGTTTGATGAAAGCAAACAGAAGGTATACCAAGGACCATGGCCCATATTTTTCAACTGCCCCTCTCTTCCCCTTCATGAAGCAGATTCCTCTTCATGTGCTTTTCCACAAACGTGGGGCCTCTGCCCTCGAGCTGCTCACAGACCACTGAAGAAACAAATCAGCTGCCTCACAATACAACCCAGGCCATAAAGGAAGGCTCTGCAAAGCTCCAGAGCTCAGAACTGGACCTGAAGCTTTGACCAGGAGGTGACATTTGTCCTTCCTATTAACCAAATGTTAAGAAAACTGTTGAAACAGCAAAGACACAAGGAAGATCGAATCAATTCACTAACCATCCATTTGTGAAGCCATTTCAAATTTGTGAGCCATTTCCTGCTGGGACAATGAGAAGAAAATGGGAAAAAGAGAAGAAAAATCAAGTCCTAATTCTGAGGGGATGAACCGACTTGACCTACAAGGGACAGAGTCTGCTTTGATGGAAAGGCAGAACATATCTTTGGAATGCCTGGAATTGGAGGCGAGTTGGAGCAGGAGGGATGTTGGGGGGGAGGGGTTAGGCTTTGGAGGAGGAAAGTAGGAAGTGAGTTTTGTACCCCTATTGGTCTCTCCCTCACTGTGCAGATCACTTGCACAGACTGGCGTGATGACAGGAAGGAGAGAGAGGAGTTCCATTCAACAGCTGGATGGAGCTGATGACTGTCCCTTTGTCACATACCTAGAGGTGGCAGTGGGGCAGCATGCATCCCAGAGGTTCGGCATGCCAAGTTACAGGAGGACCCAAAGGTCAAATGCACAGAGCAGGAACAGGGCTCGTGTCATCTTGCCCATCTACTAAGGGGGTGCTCTCCACATGAGGCCCATCAGGAGTCTGTTGAGTATGTAACCAGCCATGAAAACTGAGTAGAAGGAGCCTGAGCCAGTTATTTCCCCTTCCCTCCCAGCAACAGCACCCACATCCTGTTCAGCCTGCATCCATCTGCCAGACTTAGGGCTCTCAGCATAAAGGGACATGGTGTGTTGATTTGCCAGACAAAAATATAGGACATGCAATTAAATATGAGCTTCAGGCAAACAAGGAATAATTATTACTTACACTAAAAAAAGACTATTCCTCGCTCACCTGAAATTCAAATTTTACTGGGTGTCCTGATTTCTTTTAAAAAAAAAAAAAATTGTTTGCTTTGCTGTCTGGCATTTCTAAGGACAACATGCTAAGTGAACCTTAACATTTTTGAGGATGGTACAGCAGGGTCTTGTCTTGTCTTGGCAAAGGTTGGGAACTTCCACAAATGGTGATTTCTCCAGGCTCTGAGGTGTGGTTACTCCCAGGTGACAGTTCCCTAACCAGGCATTGGGTCCCACTTCCCTCTGGGTGCCAGGAGACAAAAGAGAAAAGAAATATTCTACATAGGCTGATTTGAAGGGACAGCCAAAGCAAGAGGCAGTAGTAGCTCAGTGGTTTGAAACTATGGGTCGGAACTCCTACAGGTTGTGAACCCAGGTCAGGCCAGCATTTTGAGTAGGGTATAGGGTATAGGGGATCAAAAAAATTTTTTGTGTGTATGAGTCATTTTGTGTGTACAGGGCTATTTATTTTTCTTTTTTTGCACTTTTATTTAGCTTTTTTTTTTAATTTTTATTTTACTTTTTACTTTTACAGAGTTTTAATGTTTACAGATATGTATGATCCCAGATTAATCATATGCACATCCCCCCCATTAGGGCTATTTCTTAACTGTAGTCAAGATCCAAAATGTTTGAAAGACACCATGTTAGTGAGGCTTACAGGGTATTATTGTCAAAACTACATTGGATCAAAGCCAGGATGAGTTGATTTCACATTCACAGATTAGAGTAAGCTTTGCCTTGTTCTGGAAAAATCACCCTCTGGAACCATCTTATTTTTTTCATGGAATCTTCAGTCCCTGCATATAGATGACTGTTGCTTCATTGAAATCATTTAAAGTTCCCAGTTTTGTAAATTGTGCTATAATCCCTTACTAAAAGCATACACCAGAATTGAATCTTACCATTAAATATAACTGATAATGTGGAACTGAAGGCATTGTCTAAATGGTCATAGCGGTTTTTAACATTTGTTTTATGTCTCCTCTAAAGGGAAAGGTTTTCACTTAGAAATCCATGAAGATTACTTGGGATAATTCCTGAAAGCTACCGTAAATGGTTTTGAAAGAGTCGTAATTTCTCACAAGCAAAGGATATATGATGCTTTTACTTAGAAAGAGGTAGAAAAATATTTGAAGCTTTACTTTGAATTTTTAAAGAATTCCTATAACAATTAGCTCCTGATTCAGAAATTATAAATAAAACTATTTCATCATCCAATGTTACTGAAACATTTTGTCTTGTGATGTTTTAGTCTTTATTGTTCTAGGGATTTAATTTGTATCTCTTCACTCTTTAGTAGCAAATAGCTTATAAATATTAAGTCTAAATACTTCTTGTTCTATACCGATTTCTCCAACCTCCATGTCTCCCAAGTTTTGCATCTATGTGTGATTGAAATGGATTTGCCATGATTTGAAGGGACAGCCAAAGCAAGAGGCAGTAGTAGCTCAGTGGTTTGAAACTATGGGTCGGAACTCCTACAGGTTGTGAACCCAGGTCAGGCCAGCATTTTGAGTAGGGTATAGGGTATAGGGGATCAAAAAAATTTTTTGTGTGTATGAGTCATTTTGTGTGTACAGGGCTATTTATTTTTCTTTTTTTGCACTTTTATTTAGCTTTTTTTTTTAATTTTTATTTTACTTTTTACTTTTACAGAGTTTTAATGTTTACAGATATGTATGATCCCAGATTAATCATATGCACATCCCCCCCATTAGGGCTATTTCTTAACTGTAGTCAAGATCCAAAATGTTTGAAAGACACCATGTTAGTGAGGCTTACAGGGTATTATTGTCAAAACTACATTGGATCAAAGCCAGGATGAGTTGATTTCACATTCACAGATTAGAGTAAGCTTTGCCTTGTTCTGGAAAAATCACCCTCTGGAACCATCTTATTTTTTTCATGGAATCTTCAGTCCCTGCATATAGATGACTGTTGCTTCATTGAAATCATTTAAAGTTCCCAGTTTTGTAAATTGTGCTATAATCCCTTACTAAAAGCATACACCAGAATTGAATCTTACCATTAAATATAACTGATAATGTGGAACTGAAGGCATTGTCTAAATGGTCATAGCGGTTTTTAACATTTGTTTTATGTCTCCTCTAAAGGGAAAGGTTTTCACTTAGAAATCCATGAAGATTACTTGGGATAATTCCTGAAAGCTACCGTAAATGGTTTTGAAAGAGTCGTTTCCCAAAGGGATATATGATGCTTTTACTTAGAAAGAGGTAGAAAAATATTTGAAGCTTTACTTTGAATTTTTAAAGAATTCCTATAACAATTAGCTCCTGATTCAGAAATTATAAATAAAACTATTTCATCATCCAATGTTACTGAAACATTTTGTCTTGTGATGTTTTAGTCTTTATTGTTCTAGGGATTTAATTTGTATCTCTTCACTCTTTAGTAGCAAATAGCTTATAAATATTAAGTCTAAATACTTCTTGTTCTATACCGATTTCTCCAACCTCCATGTCTCCCAAGTTTTGCATCTATGTGTGATTGAAATGGATTTGCCATGCTTTTTCAGTGGACAATACGGTTGGCTGTGGAATGTGCAGACTTTGGAGGCAAATGCACCAGCATTGAAAACCAGTTCTGACACACAGCAGACTGTGACACACAGCACACTGGTTTTGAAAGGCACGGAAGGCTTTGGAACCTCAAGATTCTTAAAAAGTAAGACGGGAAAAACTGAAAAGTACCTAACTTGAAGAGTTACTGTGTGGTTTATATGAGAGAATATAAAGCCTGGCGTGGTAGAGATAATGGTATGCATTCACCAAATTCCATTTCTTTTTCCTCTTTATGAACTTGACACTACATTTTCAACCTCCCTTGTAGTTAGTTTGGGGCTGTGCGACTGGGCTGTGGTGTGGGCTATTTCTAGGTCTGGTTACCTAGCCTGGCTCACATGTGGGACACACATTTTAGGTCGTGTGTCTACAAGACACAGGAAGATTGCGCTACCCACATAAGACTGTGTAAGCAAGAAATCAACCTTTCTTTAATTGATTCTTCTTTAAAGCCGTTAAGATTTTGGTGTTTGTTACCACAGCATGGACTAGCCTACTCTGACCAGTGGGGCTTCCCAGGTGGAACTAGTGGTAAAGAATCTGCTTGCCAATGCAAAGGACATAAGAGATGCAGGTTCAATCCCTGGGTCAGGAAGATCCCCTGGAGGAGGACATGGCCACCCACTCCAGTACTCTTGCCTGGAGAATGCCATGGGCAGAGGAGCCTGGCGGGCTACAGTCCATAGGACTACGCAGACTTGGATATGACTGAAGCAACCTAGCATGCACATACATAATCTAATCAGTGCACTTGAGATATTAGTGTATTTTTCTTAAATATAGATAGAGATGCTTGGATATAGAAACAGATATAGGTAATAAACAGTAAGCTTTAGCGTTTATCTATGAACCTTAAAGTATGGAATGAGTCCTTTAATATATATTAAGACAAAAAAAAGAAGGCAGAGTATATACTGTGTCACATTTTGTGTAAGAAAGAAGGCAGGGTTATGATGTACATATGTATTTGCCTATTTTTGCAAAGAAATATATAGGAAAGGAGAAACCAGAAACTAATGAAAATGACTACCTGTAAGGGGTAGCTTGAGACAGGGTGGAAATGGCATTTATGAGCATGAGACTTCTCTGACTAAATGTGTTTATACGGTGTTGATTTTTGAACCATGAAGTTTATGTATTCAGAAATAAGAGTAAATCACAAAGGGAAAATGCCCTAAAACTGGACCTTAAAAGAAACACATGGCCCAACTCTAATTTATAATCATTCAGCCAGCAATGAAAAAGAAACTTTTTTGGGGCAACCTGAACACTCAAATTCTGAGTGTACTTGCATATGAGAGAATATAAAGCCTGGCGTGGTAGAGATAATGGTATGCATTCACCAAATTCCATTTCTTTTTCCTCTTTATGAACTTGACACTACATTTTCAACCTCCCTTGTAGTTAGTTTGGGGCTGTGCGACTGGGCTGTGGTGTGGGCTATTTCTAGGTCTGGTTACCTAGCCTGGCTCACATGTGGGACACACATTTTAGGTCGTGTGTCTACAAGACACAGGAAGATTGCGCTACCCACATAAGACTGTGTAAGCAAGAAATCAACCTTTCTTTAATTGATTCTTCTTTAAAGCCGTTAAGATTTTGGTGTTTGTTACCACAGCATGGACTAGCCTACTCTGACCAGTGGGGCTTCCCAGGTGGAACTAGTGGTAAAGAATCTGCTTGCCAATGCAAAGGACATAAGAGATGCAGGTTCAATCCCTGGGTCAGGAAGATCCCCTGGAGGAGGACATGGCCACCCACTCCAGTACTCTTGCCTGGAGAATGCCATGGGCAGAGGAGCCTGGCGGGCTACAGTCCATAGGACTACGCAGACTTGGATATGACTGAAGCAACCTAGCATGCACATACATAATCTAATCAGTGCACTTGAGATATTATGTGTATTTTTCTTAAATATAGATAGAGATGCTTGGATATAGAAACAGATATAGGTAATAAACAGTAAGCTTTAGCGTTTATCTATGAACCTTAAAGTATGGAATGAGTCCTTTAATATATATTAAGACAAAAAAAAGAAGGCAGAGTATATACTGTGTCACATTTTGTGTAAGAAAGAAGGCAGGGTTATGATGTACATATGTATTTGCCTATTTTTGCAAAGAAATATATAGGAAAGGAGAAACCAGAAACTAATGAAAATGACTACCTGTAAGGGGTAGCTTGAGACAGGGTGGAAATGGCATTTATGAGCATGAGACTTCTCTGACTAAATGTGTTTATACGGTGTTGATTTTTGAACCATGAAGTTTATGTATTCAGAAATAAGAGTAAATCACAAAGGGAAAATGCCCTAAAACTGGACCTTAAAAGAAACACATGGCCCAACTCTAATTTATAATCATTCAGCCAGCAATGAAAAAGAAACTTTTTTGGGGCAACCTGAACACTCAAATTCTGAGTGTACTTGCATACTATTGAGAATCAGAATTTCCAATATAAGAAGAAAAAAAAAAGAATTTAAGAGAAACACTGTTAAATGTTAAATGCCAATAACAATATGATCTCATATAACTCATATTCAACCTCCTTGCTCCATATATATATATATATATATATGATCTCCTAGTTGTTTTCCTAAAAGAGCCTAAAGTTATGTTCTAGCAGCAATGAGCCAAACTCCCAATATAATAAGTGACCCAGGCAAGAATGATCAAATGGGTACTACTAAAATCATTACATGAAAGTTATTCCCACAGGGGTGGAGAACCACTCCATAGATCATTACTAGTTTCAAAGGGAAAGTTGTTCCTTTGATGCACTTGGCTTTGACTGTCCCTCAGGATCCACTTGCCCAGACTGCTGGGTAAAGTGGCCCCAGTGACGGTTGTAAAGCTCCAACCTTCACCTTGTCACCTCACCTGCTATGACAGATGTCCCTGCTTTGATAAAGCTGTCATTACACCTACCAGGGCAGAAGCTGCAGCAGCTCCCAGGCCCAGGTCCAAAGCAGTGGGGCCCATGGAGGCCCTGGGTTTTCCAGTAACTGCCCAGGGGTACCTGGTAACACAGTCCAGAAGTATGGATGCATCAGCACCCCACAGGCTTTATCCCAGAGGAGTCCTACAGGATGTGATGGTGTCACACAGCAGCTACAAAGATGTCCCATGTGACAGAGTGACCAGCAGGCCATTTGTGAAGCCATTGCAACTCAGCAATAAATCGCTTTTTGTTTCCTTCCTTTATGGCTCAATTCTTTGTCCTTTTTCTTGCTCCCATGAGATGGTACTCATCATAAAACACTAGCATGTATATTTTGCCTCTGTGTTTGTTCCCAGGCAGGTGCTTCTCCATGGAAGTATGGCAGTCACTGTCTCAACCCACCTTTAGCATCACCAGGAGTGGAAAAACCGAACACCTGAACCTCTTTATGAGATGCTTCTGACGCATTCTTGCCAACAGTGTTTAACCCTAAACTAACCAAGCTTCCAGACCTAATTTCAGGTTTTTTTTAAAAAAACCTTTATTTTGCTTTTAACTTTTACAGTTTTGTTGTTTACAGATATGCATGTTCCCAGATTAGTCATATGTATATCCCGCCCATCCCACCCCTCCTGGCTGTCGCACAGCACCCCTGCAGGATCCCCTTTTCTCACAGAGCAATGACTATAGCTATTTTCTTCATTTATGATAATACAGGCCTTCATGCTACTTCCTTTATGCCTCTCACCCACTGTTCCTTCCCCACAATGTCCATATGTCCACTATCCATGTCTGTCTTTCCGTCGCTTCACTGCGTGTGCCATCATCACCATCCTACTAGATTCCATATATATGTGTTAATATACTGTATTTGTCCTTCTCTTTCTGACTGACTTCACTTTTTATGATACGTTCTGGATCCAGCCACCTCATTAGGGCTAATTCTTCTGCATTTCTCTTTACAGCTGAGTAGTATTCCATTGTATATATGTACCAGGCTTTTGTATCCATTCGTTCGTCAATGGACATCTAGGTTGCTTCCATGTTCTAGCTATTGTATAGAGAGCTGCAGTGAACACTGGGGTACAGGTGCTTCTTTCAGATTTGATTTCATCAGGGTATAAGCCTAAGAGTGGGATTGCTGGGTGGTATGGTGCTTCTATTTTTAGTTTTTTAAGAAATCTCCAGACTGTCTTCCATAGAGGCTGTTAATTTCAATTTTAAGGACAACATAAGCTTAAAAGTTAAAGAACACCATCAGGAAGCAAGCAGACAAATGAAGAATGTACAGTTCTATAAATCCCCTGGCCTGGACTCTTCATAAGTCGATGTCATAAGTCAAAACCAAACAAATTAAAAAGGGACAGATTTCCCAACCAGATAGACTTCACAAACCTTGATTAGATCATGGAGGAAAACTTCATAGAACTTTTTAAGGAACAATTTTAAAAATTTAAATGTGGCTTGGATATTAGTTGTGATTACAGCAGTAGTTTAGTTGCTAAATCCTGTCAGATCCCTGTGACCCCATGGACTATAGCCCGCCAGGCTCCTCTGTCCATGGGATTCTCCAGGCAAGAATACTGGAGTGGGTTGCCATTGCCTTCTCCATGTGATTATATAATGGTTGTTCATTCTCTTAGGTGTGAGAGTGGCATGGTGTTTATATAGGTGATTGTTTTTGTTCTTAGGAGATGCACACTGAAATATTTAAGGATCATGTCATATGGACAATTTCAAATTTTATGTATGGCAGGGCATATTGAGGGGCTGGGGAAGAGAGGGCAAACAAATGTGGTAAAATATTAACCACCAGTAGATTCAGAGGGAAGGCATTTGTGGTTCTTTCTATATAAAGAGTTTTTAAAACATTCACAATAAAATTTAAAATATTTTTGAATTGTCAGAAAAAAAATCTAGGTAAAATTTAGGATGGGTGCACATTTGAAGAAATATTTTAAACTGTTTTTATTTTCCTCAGTTGGTTTCCAATAGGTAGTCAATACTTCACCAGGGATTAATTCACTCACCCCAAAATGTATGGGGACTCCCAAATTGCTATGCTTTCAAAAGTGTTTTACCTCTTGCAGGTCTCTGGCAATTTCCCAAGCAGAAAAAAATTGATGTTGTTACTGCACACGTAAATTCTTGTTGACACAATAACCAGCAAATAGCTTCCTTTGAAAACCTTTCATTTAATATAAGTACTAATGTGGTGAACAGAGGAGCCTGGTGGGCTACAGTCCAAAGGGATGCAGACTCGGATATGACTAAGCGACTAACACTGGGACTTTTCTCAGTGGCTCAGCAGTAAAGAATCTACCTGCGATGCAGGAGACACGTGCTCCATCCCTGGGTAAGGAAGATTCCCTGGAGAAGAGAATGGCAGCCTGCTCCAGTATTTTTGCCTGGAAAATCCCATGGGTAGTGGAGCCTGGTAGGGTTTAGTCCATGGGGTCGCAAAGAGTTGGACACAACCGAAGCGACTGAGCACGGCATTGCCATAGGAAAGATGGTCCAGTATGAACTACACTCTACTTCAATTTGTGTAAAACTAAGCTTTTTAAAGGGATAATGAGGGAGAGGGAGGAGGAAATGAAGGAAGAGTAGGAATAGAATCAGGAAAAATGGAAATAAAAATGTGATTAAGCCCTTGGAACTTGCTTACTGACATTTATGGAAGCGAACCTCCTAACCTCCTTACAGAGACTAGGAGACGGGGACCCTTTCTTCAAATGTTGGCTGGAACAAACAATATTCTTTTGACTTTTTCCAGACAGGAACTTCAGTGGGCTGGAGTAGTCATCCTAAGGGACATGGCTTTGTGCTGTTAAAAACCATGCTTAAAGTGTTTGTTATGTCTCTAAATGCAGGACATGGGTGGAGTCGTTCTGTGCCAAGAGTTGTCTGCAGTCTCAGACGCCACCCCACTCCCATATCTGGGATTTTTGTGAAGCAACCCTAGGATATCTTGGCCCTTAAGGGCCACAGGAGAGCCAGTCCAATCCAGGGTTTCTTGGCTAGCAGCTCTGCACCCTCAGGCCCTTTCCTCTGCAGGAGACAGGGCGACCAGGGGAAAAGCCAGTGCAAAACAAGCCAGGAGAAAAGCAGCTGCAGTTGTCATCCGTCCTTTTGGTTTCTCTCGTGTTTTTACGAGTTAGAATGGGCCTTTCATCAAAATCCGAGTCCCTCTGCTTTCTATAGCCAAGAAGCAGGGTGGGTTACATTTCTGGCAGCCCTGGAAGTGTAGTGCAAGAATTGTAGTCTGAGCGAGGTTCTTGGGGACACCCCCCAACACACACCCATGCCTCACCTTGCTCCCTAACAACTCCTCTCCTTATTTCACCTCCAACTCCTAACCCCCACCTTGCACCCTACTCCAGAGCATTCTCCTCTCTTTCATATGCATCCTTGACCACAGTTATTGACCCTGTGCTTGCTGGTGCCTTCCAAATTCAGTCTTTCTCCAGCTGTGTGTCCATCTACCTGTAAATGTCTTCCTCCTTCTTTGCTTAACTAATGACTAATTAGCCTCAGGCCTCAGCCCTCATCCCTCAGCTGTCATCTTGAACTCTGCCTTTTCATTTTATCTTCCCTTGAGCTTTCAAACCAGGTCAGTCTCCACCCCCTGCTACCTCCAGATTTCCATTATTTCCACCACCACTGATTATCTGTCTCCCTGTCATTGTCATGACCGTCTCACTATTTTATATGTTGAAAGGAAGCAACATAAAGGGAACCCTCTCACTTGTGAAGCCCTTGGAACTTGCTTACTGACTTTAGACCTCCTTACAGAGACTAGGAGCGGACCCTTTCTTCAAATGTTGGCTGGAACAAACAATATTCTTTTGACTTTTTCCAGACAGGAACTTCAGTGGGCTGGAGTAGTCATCCTAAGGGACATGGCTTTGTGCTGTTAAAAACCATGCTTAAAGTGTTTGTTATGTCTCTAAATGCAGGACATGGGTGGAGTCGTTCTGTGCCAAGAGTTGTCTGCAGTCTCAGACGCCACCCCACTCCCATATCTGGGATTTTTGTGAAGCAACCCTAGGATATCTTGGCCCTTAAGGGCCACAGGAGAGCCAGTCCAATCCAGGGTTTCTTGGCTAGCAGCTCTGCACCCTCAGGCCCTTTCCTCTGCAGGAGACAGGGCGACCAGGGGAAAAGCCAGTGCAAAACAAGCCAGGAGAAAAGCAGCTGCAGTTGTCATCCGTCCTTTTGGTTTCTCTCGTGTTTTTACGAGTTAGAATGGGCCTTTCATCAAAATCCGAGTCCCTCTGCTTTCTATAGCCAAGAAGCAGGGTGGGTTACATTTCTGGCAGCCCTGGAAGTGTAGTGCAAGAATTGTAGTCTGAGCGAGGTTCTTGGGGACACCCCCCAACACACACCCATGCCTCACCTTGCTCCCTAACAACTCCTCTCCTTATTTCACCTCCAACTCCTAACCCCCACCTTGCACCCTACTCCAGAGCATTCTCCTCTCTTTCATATGCATCCTTGACCACAGTTATTGACCCTGTGCTTGCTGGTGCCTTCCAAATTCAGTCTTTCTCCAGCTGTGTGTCCATCTACCTGTAAATGTCTTCCTCCTTCTTTGCTTAACTAATGACTAATTAGCCTCAGGCCTCAGCCCTCATCCCTCAGCTGTCATCTTGAACTCTGCCTTTTCATTTTATCTTCCCTTGAGCTTTCAAACCAGGTCAGTCTCCACCCCCTGCTACCTCCAGATTTCCATTATTTCCACCACCACTGATTATCTGTCTCCCTGTCATTGTCATGACCGTCTCACTATTTTATATGTTGAAAGGAAGCAACATAAAGGGAACCCTCTCACTTGTGCCTCATCCCTAGCACCAAGGAGGGACTCAGGAAATTTCAGTTAGGAAGACTGACTGACTGGTGGAAAAGAGCTACAGAGAGGGACAAAAGTGAGGTCCAGCTGTCTTTCTGTCTTCCCTGAAGAACAGTCGTGCAATGCATAATTCCAAGCTGGATCTTTTTGTTCCAAAGGACATTACTGAAACAATTAAAGAAATGTGGATAGAGTCAGAATTTATAATAATGAATCAGTATTAATTTTCTGGTTTTGATACTTGTGTGGTGGTGATGTAGGTGGTCCTTGCTTATAGGAAATATATGCTAAAAGTATTCAGATGTAATGAGGTGCCTTGTTAGGAGCTTAATTCTCAAATGATTCAAGGGGGGAAAGTTTTAAACTATACTTTCCATTTTTCTTTGAGGCTGTTTCAAGATTTTTTAAAAGATAAAAAAAAAAAAAGTCTAAGGAAGGGCTGTGAAGAATTACGTAGAAAGTTATAAAGCTCAGGTTGAGAGCTTGACAGATAGCAGTGTAACAGTTAGGTTCCTACCAGGAACATATAAACCACTCAAGTAATTGGATGGAAATAATCTGATGCAAGGGATTGGTGACTTACTCAGGGGCCAGCATCAGAGAAAGCTGGTACAGATACAGCTTTTAAAATAATAATGTGTATGGAAATAAAAGACAAATTTGAGAATTTGGCATATTGTAAGAAAGAAGGCAGATGGAAAGTCTGTAACTGAAAAGTAGAATATGTACTTAAAAGCAGATTACACAGAAAGGTAAGTTATATCCAGAATGAAGCCAGGATGGGAAGTGAGGGGATAGAGGCATAAGAGAGTGAGAACAGACCTTTAGTTGGAGTACCAGAAGGAAATGAGAAAGAGAACGGTGTAGATCTAATACTTGAGCTCACAATGGCTGAAAATTTATCAAAACTGAAGAAAAATACATTTCTACAAATTTAACAGCCCAAAGAATCCCAAGCAGGATTACTAACTACAAAAAAAAAAAAAAAAAAATCCATACCTAAATATATTGTAGTAAAACTGGAATAAATCAAAGACAGAAAAAATCTTAAAGAAGACATTAACAAAAAACATATTAGACAAATGAACAACTGACTGCTCGCCAGCCAGTCAGAAATTGGTGTCTTGGTGCCCACAATGTGACAAGAGCATATGGTATTCAACCTAAAATTCTATTCCCAGAAAAAAATGTTTCTTAAGAATGAAGGTAGGGCTTCCCTGGTGGTCCAGTGGGTAAGGACACAGCCTTGCGGTGCAAGGGGCGCCGGTTCAATCCCTGGCCTGGGAAGATCCCACGTGCCGAGGAGTGGCTGGACCGATGTATCCAATTACCGAGCCGGAGCTCTGGAGCGCATGTGCCCAGAGCCGGCGCTCTGCGACAACAGAGGCCACCACAATGGGAGGCCCACAGGAGCCAAAGAACAAAGACGAATGAAAATAGATAAATGAAAGACCAATAGAAGTGGCCCGTCCTCCCCCCTCCCTCCCCAACCCGCGCCCCCCCTAAAATAAATAAATAAAATTAAAAAAAAAAAAAACTCATAAGGAGTAGAGAAGAGTTGAATAATGTATTATAAAATTAATCTGATGTCTTTATCTAGATGACAGCACTCAGCATCTGCAGAACACATGATCTTTCCCAGTGCCAGTGGAATCTTCATTACAATCTAACACACACTGGACCATAAATAAATATCTACCAACATAAAAGGATAGCAATCAAATACAGTATGATTTCTAACCCCAATGCAATAACAAAGGTACAACTAGGAATCCCTAGTTTCAAAATCCATAGGCAGATGGAAAGTCTGTAACTGAAAAGTAGAATATGTACTTAAAAGCAGATTACACAGAAAGGTAAGTTATATCCAGAATGAAGCCAGGATGGGAAGTGAGGGGATAGAGGCATAAGAGAGTGAGAACAGACCTTTAGTTGGAGTACCAGAAGGAAATGAGAAAGAGAACGGTGTAGATCTAATACTTGAGCTCACAATGGCTGAAAATTTATCAAAACTGAAGAAAAATACATTTCTACAAATTTAACAGCCCAAAGAATCCCAAGCAGGATTACTAACTACAAAAAAAAAAAAAAAAAAATCCATACCTAAATATATTGTAGTAAAACTGGAATAAATCAAAGACAGAAAAAAAAATCTTAAAGAAGACATTAACAAAAAACATATTAGACAAATGAACAACTGACTGCTCGCCAGCCAGTCAGAAATTGGTGTCTTGGTGCCCACAATGTGACAAGAGCATATGGTATTCAACCTAAAATTCTATTCCCAGAAAAAAATGTTTCTTAAGAATGAAGGTAGGGCTTCCCTGGTGGTCCAGTGGGTAAGGACACAGCCTTGCGGTGCAAGGGGCGCCGGTTCAATCCCTGGCCTGGGAAGATCCCACGTGCCGAGGAGTGGCTGGACCGATGTATCCAATTACCGAGCCGGAGCTCTGGAGCGCATGTGCCCAGAGCCGGCGCTCTGCGACAACAGAGGCCACCACAATGGGAGGCCCACAGGAGCCAAAGAACAAAGACGAATGAAAATAGATAAATGAAAGACCAATAGAAGTGGCCCGTCCTCCCCCCTCCCTCCCCAACCCGCGCCCCCCCTAAAATAAATAAATAAAATTAAAAAAAAAAAAAACTCATAAGGAGTAGAGAAGAGTTGAATAATGTATTATAAAATTAATCTGATGTCTTTATCTAGATGACAGCACTCAGCATCTGCAGAACACATGATCTTTCCCAGTGCCAGTGGAATCTTCATTACAATCTAACACACACTGGACCATAAATAAATATCTACCAACATAAAAGGATAGCAATCAAATACAGTATGATTTCTAACCCCAATGCAATAACAAAGGTACAACTAGGAATCCCCTAGTTTCAAAATCCATGTTTCAGAATTCAAAAATAAACTTTCAAATAAGTTCCAAACTTCCAAATAAGTGGTATCTGTTGTAATTATCTGTGCTTTCTGTTCTTTCTTTTCACTCCAGAAGTGGACCAATTTTAATTCTGTTTTCAAAGTACCAACCTTTAGATCTTCTCTGTTGTGTTACTATTTCATTGATTTTTGCTCTCATCTTCCTTATCTCCTTTAACTTTTAAAAATAAGACATCATTAATCAACTTAACAATAATAGGTTTATGACGTTTTACAAAGCACAAAGTGCTTTCTCATTAATCCTCAAAGCAACCTTGTGAGCTGGATCTTTCCCTCATTTTAACAGATGGGGAAATTAGAGACAGTTAATGTATTCACCAGAATCCTGGCCCTAAGATATACACCCCAGACCAGAGGAACTTCTGCCCATTTCAAGACCTTCTTCTTGTCTTTGAGACCCTAAGGAACACTTACTCATAATAGCTGTGGTTAAGATGGCTAAGGTGTGGCTCTCACCAACCCTTCCATCAGTAATCTCCAGCATATATTTGGTAATATATATATATAAGAAAATGGAAGGATGGGGAGGGAGTGGGGAGCAAAATGTGTACAGCATGAGTGGGCAGGCTGCCTAGCCAGAGAAGCAAGTGTTAAGTGACCCTTGACCCACCCAGTACTCTTGGTCACTGGACTAGAGCTGGAGCCTCCTCTTGTTGACTCCTTTCCCAGAATAAAAAAAAAAAGAAAAAAAAAAAAAATGTTTGCTTTGAAACAGAGGACTGCTTGCTTAGAAGCAAGATACCATTGAGTAAACATAGCCAAAAAAATTTTTTTTCTCAAATCTTGAGTGGGGTGGTCCTTGGGGAATTTTCTTAGTTTGAAGATGGGGGCTGAGTTCCATTGCCTGAGTGTCCAGATGTTTGAATCCTTGGACACGGGCCACCACACTGTCAGACTTACTTCCCACACCCTCCTTCAAATGCTTCTCATTCCAAGCACATTTCTAAGGGCTCTAATAACACTAACTTCCCCAAACCCTCATCACAACCTCTGATGTTGCTACCATTATTATCCCAACAAGAGGTAGACGAGGACACACGAGCAAAAAACAGAAGGTTTAGTTACTTGGTTAGTCATGTGGGAATAAGTGAGAGTCCTTTGAACTCCAGCTTCATGGTAGAGAAACTGCTCTTGGCTACTACAGTAAGTTGCCTCTCTGCATGAGATTCACAAAAACTCCTTCATGAGCATAACTGATACTACACACAGCCTGAGAAGAACTGCCAGGTCTAAATGGAAATGCTCAATGGAGAGGAGAATCAAGTTAAGTTTTCTGATCTCCTGCAGGTTTCCAGCCAAGGCCCTCAGCTGAGGCTGAGCAAGAGGCATGGAGAGACCTCCATAGGTCAGGGAATTCCCTGGGAAACCTTAAGGTCCTGATGCAGACAGACTTCAGATCCCCACTGTCTGTCGTCAGCTAACTGATCCTCAGGTGACCATTTCTCATTTTTTTAAATTCATGAGGGACAAGTTCCCTTGCATTTCATGACTGGTATTCTGTATCATTTCACCCCCGGTGTCTCTATACATAAACCCCGAAGAAATTATTTTTCAGGCTTTCACTTTCAGACAAATTCACTAGAAACAGAGGGCCCTCATATGGAAGGCTTTTCCAAACTCACAGTTTATTAAAATTTTCCCCTCCTGCTTTACTGCTTCTCCCTCTGCTTGCTCCTCCTGGGAGTTCCTCAAGGACTGAACTCACTGTAGTCTTTCCTATACTCACAACTGTGAGACCTTTAGAAAGTTTTGTTTCTAAGCCCCTAGGAATTTTCTCAGTTTACATAAAACTTCTAATTTATTGGCACAAAACTGTGACATATTTTATTGTTTTAATCTCTGTAGCATTTGTAACAGAAAACTTTTAGAAATCTGCTGAGACTTCAAAGGAATTTATTCAGACTGTTGCAACAGGGAAAGATTTAAAGGGAATGTCTCTGCAAACAGGAATGAGAGAGGTTTTACAGGGGAAAGAAACAAAAGCAGCGCTGAACACTAAGTTTTGGTGGGTTTCGGTAAGGTAGGTATTGCAATCTTTTTTCAGTTTTGGTATTGCAGTCTTACAGAAATGAGCGGGTGCTTCTTTCTGATTTGGCTCATTGTGTCTGTTACATTCCTGTTCTCAGAATTGTTGAGTCAGGAATTTAGGAGTGAGCTATTCTCTCAGAATAGCAGAGAGCAAGGAGGTCAGTGTATATTCAGAGAAGAAAAAGTCAGAGTTCTCTGTATTCTCCCTTTGTATTCCTGACTTTAGTTATTCATACTTTCTCTTTTTTTCTTGATCACTCCCACCAGAGGGCTGTCGGTTTTATTAATCTTCCAAAACAAACATACATTGAAAAGTTCTGCTCTTTATTACCTCCTTTTTGTAACTTTCATTAGGATTTATTTTGATTGTTTTTTTTTTTGAGGTGTTGCTTAGGTGATTAATTACCAGGTTTTCTGCTTTCCTGAAATATCTTTTAGGCTATAACTTTCTAGGCACTGCCTAAGCAGTATCCCTCTGGTTTTGACATGTAGTGCTTTCATTATCATTCAGTTGAAAATACCTTCTTTAAACCATGACTTTTAAATGTTTATGCAAACTTCTGACTATAATAGGCATGTGCTAGATTTTTGTATTAATAATTTCTAATTTAACTTCAGTTATTTAAATTTTGTTGGGGTTTACTTTCTGGTCCAGCATATTTGTCAACCCCACCCCACTCCCCATCCCCAGCTTTGCTGAAATCCAATTGATACATAACATTGTGTAGGTCAATTTTTCTTAATGTTTCATGTGGCTTTACAGAATAAATATGCATCCTTGATATACTGATGCAGTGCTTCATACATATGCATTAGGATGCTTGTTAATCTTATTGTTTAAATCTGTATAGTTATCAATTTTTAGTCAGCTTGTCCTATTAATTAAAGACAAGTGAAAAAAATTTCATCATGATTATGAATTTCATATTTTTCTTTTGAGCTCTGAATATTTATTAGGTAGATACTAACTTAAAACTGCTCTATCTTTCCAGTGTTTTTTCTACCCTGAATCTTTTGTCTTAATGTAGTGAAAGTCACTCAGTTGTATCCGACTCATTTCGACCCCGTGGACTGCGGCCTGCCCAGGCTTCTCTGTCCATGGAATTCTCCAGGCAAGAAGACGGGAGTGGGTAGCCATTCCCTTCTCCAAGGAATCTTCCCAACCCAGGGACTGAACCCAGGTCTCCTACATTGCAGGCAGATTTTTTACCAACTGAAACCATGAAGAAAGCCCTGTCTTAATGTAACAACTCCCTTTATCTCTAGGAATGGTTTGGACCTTGAAGTCCCTGTTCTATCTAATATTAGTAGAGTTTCATCCATTTTTATATTGACTTCATGTAACTTCTTTCCATTCTTTTACTTTCAAACTTTGTGTCCTTATATTTGAGTCTGTTGTAAGTAGCAATATAGTGGGTTTTGTACTTTTGCCTTATGTGTTATGGTCTGTATGTTTCTGTTTCTGAATTTGAATGTTGGAATCCTAATGTCCAATGTAATGATGTTAGAAGTGGGGGCCTTTGGGCGGTGATCAGGTCATCAGGGTTGGTCCCTCATGAATGGGATTGGTGCTTTTATAAAATAAACCCCACAAGAATCCCCAACCCCTTCTGCCATCTGAGGGTACAAGAAGTCTGTAAACCCAAAGAAAGCCTTCACCCAACCATGCTTATCTCCAGTCACTCTGGACTTCCAGCCTCCAGAACTGAGAAATATGAATACATTCCTTGTTGTTTATAGGCCACCCACCCTGTGGTACTTCGTTGTAGCAGCCCAAACTAAGCCCTGACAATCTATTTAGTGAAATTAAATTATATGTAGATATTGTGGGGGTTTTTTAGGCTTAAGATATGCCATCTTTTTTTTTTTTTTTGGTCTCACCTCTCTTTACTTAGATTTTTATTAATTTTTTTCTATGGATATTCAAATTATATATTCTATTTTTATGATTCTTCTAGGTTTTATAATATTAATAAGAGTAACCAAAACTTTTACACTAATACTTCAATCCATTTTACTCTCTCTTGGCTTATCATTTTCTGGTATTTTAAGTCTGTCTTAACAACTCTACATTTTTATTGTGTGACATAAAATGTTCAGTTACATTTGTTCACCTATTTTGCTCTTCATTTCTTATCACATCTCAAAACCCCATCTGAGATCACTTTCCTTCTATAATGAAGTACATTCTATAGTTTCCTTTAGTAAGGGCCAGCAGGGGATGAATGAAACAAATTGTCTTAAAATTTGCATACTTTGTCCTCATTCATACGATATCTTCCTTGGGTATAAAATTCTATGTTATTGTCTACCTTTGTACTGACATTTTCATTCCATTTTCATTTGGTTTCTGCTGTTGCTGTTGGAAATTGTCTTAAACATATTGTAAGAAAGGCCCTTTGCAACTCCCTTTATCTCTAGGAATGGTTTGGACCTTGAAGTCCCTGTTCTATCTAATATTAGTAGAGTTTCATCCATTTTTATATTGACTTCATGTAACTTCTTTCCATTCTTTTACTTTCAAACTTTGTGTCCTTATATTTGAGTCTGTTGTAAGTAGCAATATAGTGGGTTTTGTACTTTTGCCTTATGTGTTATGGTCTGTATGTTTCTGTTTCTGAATTTGAATGTTGGAATCCTAATGTCCAATGTAATGATGTTAGAAGTGGGGGCCTTTGGGCGGTGATCAGGTCATCAGGGTTGGTCCCTCATGAATGGGATTGGTGCTTTTATAAAATAAACCCCACAAGAACCCCCAAACCCCCTTCTGCCATCTGAGGGTACAAGAAGTCTGTAAACCCAAAGAAAGCCTTCACCCAACCATGCTTATCTCCAGTCACTCTGGACTTCCAGCCTCCAGAACTGAGAAATATGAATACATTCCTTGTTGTTTATAGGCCACCCACCCTGTGGTACTTCGTTGTAGCAGCCCAAACTAAGCCCTGACAATCTATTTAGTGAAATTAAATTATATGTAGATATTGTGGGGGTTTTTTAGGCTTAAGATATGCCATCTTTTTTTTTTTTTTTGGTCTCACCTCTCTTTACTTAGATTTTTATTAATTTTTTTCTATGGATATTCAAATTATATATTCTATTTTTATGATTCTTCTAGGTTTTATAATATTAATAAGAGTAACCAAAACTTTTACACTAATACTTCAATCCATTTTACTCTCTCTTGGCTTATCATTTTCTGGTATTTTAAGTCTGTCTTAACAACTCTACATTTTTATTGTGTGACATAAAATGTTCAGTTACATTTGTTCACCTATTTTGCTCTTCATTTCTTATCACATCTCAAAACCCCATCTGAGATCACTTTCCTTCTATAATGAAGTACATTCTATAGTTTCCTTTAGTAAGGGCCAGCAGGGGATGAATGAAACAAATTGTCTTAAAATTTGCATACTTTGTCCTCATTCATACGATATCTTCCTTGGGTATAAAATTCTATGTTATTGTCTACCTTTGTACTGACATTTTCATTCCATTTTCATTTGGTTTCTGCTGTTGCTGTTGGAAACTCTGTCCCTTTAAAGGTAATTTTTAAATCTTCATTCATTATTTTCTTGATATCCTGCAGTTGCATTATGATACATGTAGATATGACTTGATACACTTATCCTAACTCTTTGGGGTTTTAAATCTATAGACTTGTTATTTTTCATCAGTTCTGGAATATCCTCAACCCAAGTACCTTTCTTCCATCTTTGCCTTTTAAGACTATGATTGAATATGTTAAACTTCCCAGTGAAACCTTCCCATTTATCTGTATTTTCCCATAGTTCTCTCTCTTCATGGTGCATTCTGGACAACTACTTCAAATGTTATCTTTCAGTTCACCAATTCTTATTCCCCATTTTGCTATCTGTTGTCAAATATACCTTTAAATATTTTAAAGTTATTTTCACAAAAGTACCCAATAATTCTAATGTGCAGTCTACGTGGGTCTGTTCTTTTTCATGACAACTTTTTTCCTTATGTGCCTGATTATTCTGATTATTGTCTCTAAAAAATTATGTTACCTGAGGTCCAGATTGAAGGAGTCCTCTTCCAAGGAAGTTTTGTTTACTTCTGCCAGGCCTCAGGTTGTGTTTATCTTGGTTGTAAAGACTGGTCAGGGACTATAATTTGTCATGGATGTTCTCTTTTTCTTCTATTTCTGTGCTTGGCAACGAAGTACCAGTCTTTGAAGTACCCTAAGGATGGGGAGGGGGATGGATCTAGATTTGGCTTACTGTGTCCAGAGGGTGTAGTACTCTGGGAATCCAGCTTAACTTTGGAAAAGTCACCAATAAGATCCGTCACTTTGGATGAGTCTAGCTCCATCATCCTTCTATTTCTCTCACTCTGGAGCTGCTGAAGTGGTACCTAACTATAGCACTGGCAAAGTCTAGGGTGTCTACTTCTGATGACAAGATCCCATCGTAAAACAACTCTGCCTGTTTAAACTGTCTTTTCAGCCTCCATGCTCTTTTTTAAGAAGGGAGAGCACAGCAATCTGCACTTTAAAAAACACTTTTCTAGGGAGTTGCCTAGTGGTCTAGTGGTTAAGGATCTGCCTTGCAATGAAGGGGACATGGGTTTGATCCCTGGTCAGGGAACTAAGATCCCACATGCAATGAAGCAACTAAGCTTGCATGCTGCAACTACTGAGCCAGTGCACCCTGGGATCCACAATGAAGGCTCCTGCATGATGCATCAAAGATCCCACTTGTCCCTACTAGGACCCAAGGCAGCAAAATAAAAATTTTAAATATATTTAGAAAAAAAACGTTTTCAATGTTTTTGATGGGAAACTGACCCAAATAACCTAGACTACCTTCACCAGAAACAAAGTACTATCTCACTTTTTTCTATATATCATTTTTTCTAGACTTTGAGATTTTCCAGTCCAGATTTTTCAATTTATATACTTTATTTCTAACTTTCTAGTAATTGCCCATGACATATTATCATCTTAAACAGCATCCTGACCCTCCTGCCAAATACAAGCACTTTAACCTGCTTTCCCACAGATGTTCCAGCTTCCATTTTATCTACTATTGTCCAATATTCCAATTCTGTTCATCTTTTTAGCCTTGAGAATTAGACATGGCATTTTAAAATATAGTGTTTCAATTTACCTACACATTGGAAATTTTTTCATCTTGAATGTCAGATGTTCTTTGGGAGGAAGTAGGGGCTCGTGGTCCCTAAACTAGCTCAAGTCCTGATCTGGGCTTGATTAAGTGCAGCTGCACTAGCTTGGCTTGTTGGATCTGTTCTACACAGTCTGCCTGGATGGCTGAGAGCCAGAGACCCAGACCCCTCCTTATCTGGAATCACTCTGAGCAGTACATACGCTCTATAGACTGTGACCCATTTTCCATGCCTGTCTCAATGGAGTTTGTAGCAGGAACATGTCCTGGTGCTCATAGGCTGGGGCACTGAGAATCCCCATTCATGCAGTAGGTGTCTTCTCCCTTGTTATTTAACCCATGTCTCTTTCAAAAGTAGATGATGCATTAGCTCCAGGTAGAACTCATATAGGTGTGTGTGTGAGGGGGTTGGGAACTTCAGGTGACAGATACACCAAGAGCCCTGGCCACATGGAAACCTTAACTAACCTGATCATCTAAAACAGAGCTGGCCCTATATCTAGCAAATGAAAGACTGGTAGATGTTCAGTGACTATTAGGCACAAATACTCCATGGCCTCTTTCCTTTCTGCCCTCTCTGTACACCAGATCTCCAGGGACTGGGGCCCTCTGGACAATGCAGGCATTTTCAATGCTGCCTTTGATCAGGCCACCCTATTTCCCTTTCTTCTCTTAAAAAGACCCAACTCAACATCCTGCTCAGATGTCACTGGTGCCTCGCTTCCCAGTGGGTAGAGGTCACGTTCCTCAGAAAGCCCATGGTTTAGGTTCAGCATCCTTAGGGTGGCTTTGCTATGGCCCCTGTCTTCTAATTACTGCTGCCCAGCACCTAGGACAATGGATGTGCCTAGGAGATCCTTAATAAGTATTTACTGAATAAACTAATCCAAGTATATGAATAAGGTCAGAGTTCTTGGTGTGGCAGGTAGAGAAGGACAAGAAACAAGTGTGGTTGTGACATTCCAAAGTAGAAATGAGTGACAGACAGGCTTTTTCCCCTCTCTTTTTTCCACCACCATCCCTCCCTCCTTCCATCATCAAAACTTACCTTGTTTCTAAGCAAGCAGAAGAAATAATTCTAAAGAGAAGCATGAAGACTGTGTGTATAAAAACAGAAATCCTAGAGAAAACCAAGAAACTATCTGGACAGACATTGTTCTCTCATAAAAAATGGAGTTTGGAGCCAGAGAGACTTGACTTACAATTTGGCCTCTATTGGTAAGCTATACCAGGAAAATTCCTGGACAGGTTACTTAATTCTCAGAAAATTCACTTTTCACTCTTTTGAGTTACCTACTTAATTGTCTTCTATATAGTTAACATTGTTTTGTTAAACATTATGTAGTCTCAAGAGAACAGTTTTCTACTTTCTAAAACAACCTGTCCACTCCTAGGGGGTTTTTATCCAGCCTCAATATGAGAATCAATCCAATCTGCACTTCTGGTGAAGGTACCACCTAATTCCTCATGAAATGTAAGCTACTAGTCCCGTGGGATGTGTCTCCTGCTACCCTCCTTGGTCTGGATCTGGTATAACTTACCCTGCAAAGAAGACACAGAAATGGCTCTGTGTGCTCGTCTACCTAAAGTATGTCACATCCTGTTTATTTTTGAAGAATTCCTTTATTGGAGTTTTACCTTACCCTGCCACAACTATCTGGCTCTTCATGGTTGAGAGTGAGCCCTGAACAAAGTATTCATAACATTTTACAAAAGACAGTACACACATGTAGTGCATGATATCTTTACAATAACACAATCAATCAAACATTTAACAGGATTGTTAAGAAGCTTTAATTTTCTTCCTATCCCTCAAATTACTGGTAGCTACTTAGCTTCTTAACTCCTGCAATAAAATGCCCTTCTTCTCAGCATTCCTATTCATAGGGATCCCTGAATCAATTCTTTCTGCATGTTGAAGATATGTTCCATTAGTGATTAAATGTGCTAAACTTCTGTCCATAGTAGAACTCTTCATTTGTAGTATTACTGCTGCCCAGCACCTAGGACAATGGATGTGCCTAGGAGATCCTTAATAAGTATTTACTGAATAAACTAATCCAAGTATATGAATAAGGTCAGAGTTCTTGGTGTGGCAGGTAGAGAAGGACAAGAAACAAGTGTGGTTGTGACATTCCAAAGTAGAAATGAGTGACAGACAGGCTTTTTCCCCTCTCTTTTTTCCACCACCATCCCTCCCTCCTTCCATCATCAAAACTTACCTTGTTTCTAAGCAAGCAGAAGAAATAATTCTAAAGAGAAGCATGAAGACTGTGTGTATAAAAACAGAAATCCTAGAGAAAACCAAGAAACTATCTGGACAGACATTGTTCTCTCATAAAAAATGGAGTTTGGAGCCAGAGAGACTTGACTTACAATTTGGCCTCTATTGGTAAGCTATACCAGGAAAATTCCTGGACAGGTTACTTAATTCTCAGAAAATTCACTTTTCACTCTTTTGAGTTACCTACTTAATTGTCTTCTATATAGTTAACATTGTTTTGTTAAACATTATGTAGTCTCAAGAGAACAGTTTTCTACTTTCTAAAACAACCTGTCCACTCCTAGGGGTTATTATCCAGCCTCAATATGAGAATCAATCCAATCTGCACTTCTGGTGAAGGTACCACCTAATTCCTCATGAAATGTAAGCTACTAGTCCCGTGGGATGTGTCTCCTGCTACCCTCCTTGGTCTGGATCTGGTATAACTTACCCTGCAAAGAAGACACAGAAATGGCTCTGTGTGCTCGTCTACCTAAAGTATGTCACATCCTGTTTATTTTTGAAGAATTCCTTTATTGGAGTTTTACCTTACCCTGCCACAACTATCTGGCTCTTCATGGTTGAGAGTGAGCCCTGAACAAAGTATTCATAACATTTTACAAAAGACAGTACACACATGTAGTGCATGATATCTTTACAATAACACAATCAATCAAACATTTAACAGGATTGTTAAGAAGCTTTAATTTTCTTCCTATCCCTCAAATTACTGGTAGCTACTTAGCTTCTTAACTCCTGCAATAAAATGCCCTTCTTCTCAGCATTCCTATTCATAGGGATCCCTGAATCAATTCTTTCTGCATGTTGAAGATATGTTCCATTAGTGATTAAATGTGCTAAACTTCTGTCCATAGTAGAACTCTTCATTTGTAGTATAATGTATATTTTCACTTATCACACATTCATCATTCATTGAGTGGGTTCATTTGAAAATTTTTAGTTTCACCCATTCTATAATGTATGTCACATTACAACAGTATAGTCCAATCAACTGGAATTTATTTAAGTGATTCTCTTATTTCCTGTTAGAATTATAAGTCTACACTTTTTACATTTCCTACAATGAAATCCAAATTTTCTTTAGAAGGTGTCATAACTCTCTCAAATCTGTTATATCGAAGTTATTCTTCATGACCACTACTATATTAATTTATATTCCCTGAAGCCTGTTTCCTCTCCCTGAATTTGCCTATTAGAGGTCCTTCTTGGATCTTTTCCACTGGCCAATGGATAACTGGAATTCAAAGCTATACCTGAATTTCTTGCATTTCTACTCACAGAATTTATCAATATGAACCTTCTGTTGGTGGTTATGTGACTTCTAATTGAAGTCATTTTTTCATCTGTTTCTTATGTCCAGAAATGTCTACTTATTTTAAAGGATTTTTTTTTCATACTCCATCACTTTGATAGGTTTTATTCCCAGTATGAACTAAATATTTTATACTCCATAAGGGCTCACCTACTTCAACACTGGAATCTTTGTGGGCTATGACTGAAAATCAGAGAAAAGAAACTACTCATGGTTTCACTTATACTATTTAAATTAAAAGCCACAAACAAGGACCTCAAGTTTTTCTTCCATTTGAATTCTCTGATACTTGGTAAACTCTGCCTCCTACAGAGACATGCTCATCCTGGTCCCATCCAGAACCTTCTCTCCCTCATGAGTTCTCTTCATGGTTGAGAGTGAGCCCTGAACAAAGTATTCATAACATTTTACAAAAGACAGTACACACATGTAGTGCATGATATCTTTACAATAACACAATCAATCAAACATTTAACAGGATTGTTAAGAAGCTTTAATTTTCTTCCTATCCCTCAAATTACTGGTAGCTACTTAGCTTCTTAACTCCTGCAATAAAATGCCCTTCTTCTCAGCATTCCTATTCATAGGGATCCCTGAATCAATTCTTTCTGCATGTTGAAGATATGTTCCATTAGTGATTAAATGTGCTAAACTTCTGTCCATAGTAGAACTCTTCATTTGTAGTATAATGTATATTTTCACTTATCACACATTCATCATTCATTGAGTGGGTTCATTTGAAAATTTTTAGTTTCACCCATTCTATAATGTATGTCACATTACAACAGTATAGTCCAATCAACTGGAATTTATTTAAGTGATTCTCTTATTTCCTGTTAGAATTATAAGTCTACACTTTTTACATTTCCTACAATGAAATCCAAATTTTCTTTAGAAGGTGTCATAACTCTCTCAAATCTGTTATATCGAAGTTATTCTTCATGACCACTACTATATTAATTTATATTCCCTGAAGCCTGTTTCCTCTCCCTGAATTTGCCTATTAGAGGTCCTTCTTGGATCTTTTCCACTGGCCAATGGATAACTGGAATTCAAAGCTATACCTGAATTTCTTGCATTTCTACTCACAGAATTTATCAATATGAACCTTCTGTTGGTGGTTATGTGACTTCTAATTGAAGTCATTTTTTCATCTGTTTCTTATGTCCAGAAATGTCTACTTATTTTAAAGGATTTTTTTTTCATACTCCATCACTTTGATAGGTTTTATTCCCAGTATGAACTAAATATTTTATACTCCATAAGGGCTCACCTACTTCAACACTGGAATCTTTGTGGGCTATGACTGAAAATCAGAGAAAAGAAACTACTCATGGTTTCACTTATACTATTTAAATTAAAAGCCACAAACAAGGACCTCAAGTTTTTCTTCCATTTGAATTCTCTGATACTTGGTAAACTCTGCCTCCTACAGAGACATGCTCATCCTGGTCCCATCCAGAACCTTCTCTCCCTCATGAGTTCTCTTCTGTGATGTGCCACTGTAACTTCCCACGTTTGTCACATTTAAAGAGTCCTCGCCAGGATGGGTTCTTTTATGCTTGGTGAGATTTGATCTGATATTGAAAGCCTTTCCACACTCATTACATTGGTATGGCTTCCTTCCTGTATGGATCCTTTTGTGTTGGTCAAGGACTGATCTATAATTGAAGGACTTCCCACACTCACAATTATAGGGCTGCTGCCCACTGTGGACACTTTTATGGTTGATAAGACTCGAGTGTGAGATGTATGCTTTCCCACACTCATCACATCCGTAGGGTTTCTCGCCTGTGTGGATCCTTTTATGCACTGTGAGACCTGAACTGTTCCTGAATGCCTTCCCACAGCCATCACACACATAGGGTTTTTCCCCTGTATGAATCCTCTTGTGTTGAGAAAGGAGTGAGCTGTAACTGAAAGACTTGCCACATTCAACACATTTGAAAGGTTTCTCCCCAAGATGGACTCGTTTATGGCTTATAAGAGTTCTGCTTGAGAAAAAAGCTTTCCCACATTCATCACATGCGTAGGGGGTCTTGCCAGGATGAGTACTTTTATGGTTAATAAGGCTTGAGTGTGAGATATAGGCTTTTCCACACACATCACATTTATAGGGCTTCTCGCCAGTATGAATTCTTTTATGCACTTTAAGGCTCGAGTTGTTTCTGAAGACCTTCTCACACCTGTCACATTCATAGGGCTTCTCTCTGGTGTGGACCCTTCTGTGTTGAGAAAGCAATGAGGTGTAATTAAAAGATTTCTCACATACATCGCATTTGTAGGGCTTCTCCCCAAGATGAATTTTTTTGTGATTAATAAGGGTTCGGTATGTGATGAAGGCTTTTGCACACTCGTCACATTTATAGGGCTTTTCCCCAGGGTGTACACTTTTATGATTTATAAGGCTTGAGAGTGAGATGTAGGCCTTCCCACATTCTTCACATTTGTAAGGTCTCTCCCCGGTGTGGATTCGTTTATGTACTTTAAGGCCTGAATTATTTCTGAAGGCTTTTCCACACTCATCACACCCAAAGGGTTTCTCCCTTGTATGAATCCTTTTATGTTGTTCAAGGGCAGAGCTGTAATTGAAGGATTTCTCACAATAACTACATTTGTAGGGCTTCTCACCAAGATGGATTCCTTTGTGATTTTTAAGGCTAGAGCGTGAGATATAGGCTTTTCCACACACATCACACTTATATGGTTTTTCCCCAGTATGGAGCCGCCTGTGAACTTTGAGTCCTGAATTGTTCCTGAAAGTTTTTCCACACACATCACATACATAAGGTCTCTCTCCAGTGTGAATCGTTCTGTGTTGAAGAAGAAGTGAGTTATAACTGAATGATTTTCCACACTCCTTACATTCATGGGCTTTCTTCCCAGGGTGAATGCTTTTATGGACTGCAAGGCCTGAGCTATAACTGAATGCTTTGCCACAGACATCACATTTGTAAGGTTTCTCTCCTGTGTGGATCCTTTTATGCACTATAAGCCCTGAACTATTCCTGAAGGCTTTCCCACATTCATCACATTCATAAGGTTTCTCTCCAGTGTGGATGACTTTATGCTGAATGAGGAGAGAGCTATAATTAAATGATTTCTCACACTCATCACATTTATAAGGTTTATCTCCAAAGTGGATGCTTTTGTGATTTAGAAGTGTTCTGCAAGTAATGAAGGCCTTCCCACACTCATCACATTCATAGGGCTTCTCCCCTGTGTGAATCCTTTTGTGGACTCTAAGGCCAGAGCTATTACTGAAGGTTTTTCCACAGATGTCACACTCATAAGGTTTCTCACCTGTGTGGATCCTTTTGTGGACTCTGAGACCAGAGCTGTTCCTGAAGGCCTTCCCACACTCGCCACACTCATAGGGCTTCTCCCCAGTGTGAATCCTCTTATGCTGGTCCAAAACCGAGCTATAATTGAAGGATTTTCCACACTCATCACATTTACAGTTCTTTTCCCCAGAATGGGTGCTTTTGTGGTTTATAAGGCTGGAGTAGGACATATAGGCCTTCCCACATTCTTCACATTTGTACGGTTTCTCCCCAGTATGGATCCTCTTATGGACTCGAAGGCTAGAGCTGCTCCGGAAAGTCCCTCCACAGTCATCGCACTCATAGCGTTTTTCACCAGTGTGCATAATTTTATGTTGAATAAGCCGGGAATTGTATTTGAAAGATTTCCCACAGTCATCACATTTATGTGACTTCTTAACAGCACTGGCTTTCTGCTGTGGACTGAGATGAGAGTTTCCATTAATGCTCTCCACACATTTGACTTGTTCACTGCTTTTCTGTTCTATAGGGACAGTCTGGTGTGTAACATATTTTGAGCTCAGATGTAAGCTTTCCTTAGATACCTCATCTTCCTGTTCTGTCTTTATATTTGCTGTATTCCTGGCTTTGCCAATCTTTTCCCTGATGCCGCTTTTGTCTTCCTTCATTCTTTTTCCCTCAGGCTTTTCCATCTGATTCTCTACCTTGCTATCCCAATCACAAGTTTCACCAACCTTAGACTCCTGCATATGATCCTTGTGAAGACCTTCCACTTTTGGCCACACAGATTCTGCATTTCCAACATGTTCATACTTTTCAGTTGATTTCTCATCCTCAGTGCCCCTCGTCTTCAAATGTGACACTAAACCAAGAAAATGAAAATGATACCTTCACTTTAGAAAAAACTGAAGGAATAACATCCAAATTCACTCATTCACTCAACAAATGTTTACTGACCACATACTGTGTGGTAGGTACCATTTTTAACTGCTAGGGATATAATCATGGACATGCCAAAATTTCTGTACCTGTGGTATGTTAAATGATAAAATACTAGAGCCCTGCCTTGTCTATGGAACAGAGAGTTTTTCTCATCTTGCATAACAACTTAGCATGAAGGAAAGTTGAAATGGGAACCTGGAATGATACACAGAACAAAGGGCAATATTGACCAGCTGTGGAAAAATGCCACCTAGTCTCTGAAAAAAAAAAAAAAGAGAGTAGAAAGAGTCTCTTAAGAATAGGAGAGAGAAAGATTAACAAGACAAAAGCTAATGAATCATAATCAGCAGAGGGTTAGCAAAACTAAAGGAGAAACCAGAAGTACTGGGGAATTAGTTATGAAATCATGAGAATAGTCATGTCAGAGATGAGAAAGGAAACAAGCTGCTGCTGCCTTTTGTTTGTACAGCCTCCTGGATTTCCTCTCCAAGGAAAACATTGACCCTGGAGAGTGGTTTAGTTAAGGAAAGCACTCTACATGGAAGAACAGACTCTGGCTTGCCAGGCAGAGGCTTTCATTCCCACTTTATGAACTGGCTAACTGCAGTCACAGTGTATCAAAGATCAGAAGCTAAAACACAAAGGAAACAAGCAAGCAAAGAAAATACTATTGCCTAGGCATAAATACCTAGTTGTATGACCTCAAGAAAGTTATTTAACCCTTCTCAAATGAACGATGTAAGCTTTCCTTAGATACCTCATCTTCCTGTTCTGTCTTTATTTGCCCCAATCTTTTCCCTGATGCCGCTTTTGTCTTCCTTCATTCTTTTTCCCTCAGGCTTTTCCATCTGATTCTCTACCTTGCTATCCCAATCACAAGTTTCACCAACCTTAGACTCCTGCATATGATCCTTGTGAAGACCTTCCACTTTTGGCCACACAGATTCTGCATTTCCAACATGTTCATACTTTTCAGTTGATTTCTCATCCTCAGTGCCCCTCGTCTTCAAATGTGACACTAAACCAAGAAAATGAAAATGATACCTTCACTTTAGAAAAAACTGAAGGAATAACATCCAAATTCACTCATTCACTCAACAAATGTTTACTGACCACATACTGTGTGGTAGGTACCATTTTTAACTGCTAGGGATATAATCATGGACATGCCAAAATTTCTGTACCTGTGGTATGTTAAATGATAAAATACTAGAGCCCTGCCTTGTCTATGGAACAGAGAGTTTTTCTCATCTTGCATAACAACTTAGCATGAAGGAAAGTTGAAATGGGAACCTGGAATGATACACAGAACAAAGGGCAATATTGACCAGCTGTGGAAAAATGCCACCTAGTCTCTGAAAAAAAAAAAAAAGAGAGTAGAAAGAGTCTCTTAAGAATAGGAGAGAGAAAGATTAACAAGACAAAAGCTAATGAATCATAATCAGCAGAGGGTTAGCAAAACTAAAGGAGAAACCAGAAGTACTGGGGAATTAGTTATGAAATCATGAGAATAGTCATGTCAGAGATGAGAAAGGAAACAAGCTGCTGCTGCCTTTTGTTTGTACAGCCTCCTGGATTTCCTCTCCAAGGAAAACATTGACCCTGGAGAGTGGTTTAGTTAAGGAAAGCACTCTACATGGAAGAACAGACTCTGGCTTGCCAGGCAGAGGCTTTCATTCCCACTTTATGAACTGGCTAACTGCAGTCACAGTGTATCAAAGATCAGAAGCTAAAACACAAAGGAAACAAGCAAGCAAAGAAAATACTATTGCCTAGGCATAAATACCTAGTTGTATGACCTCAAGAAAGTTATTTAACCTCTTTGTGCCAGTTTCCTCATCTGTAAAATGAGGACAATAGAACTGATGTAGTAAATAACATATACAAAGTATGGAGAACACTGCCAGTCACTTGGTTAATTCTATATGTTATAGCACCTATTTCATTATGTAATCAAGGTCAGGTTATTGGATCAGGGTTGGAACCTGGGGATAAACCACAGAACTCAGGAAAGGCAAACTCCTTCTCAAAACAGATTTTAAGGCTCAGGCAGTGATTCTTTATTCCCTTGAAGATACTCTACACAGAGCTGTCACTTTGTCATCATCTATCTGCTAAAAGACTGACTCTTGAGAACAAATAAATTCTAAGCTACTTGTCCCCCAACTTTAGACATTCAGACATTTGTAATTAGACTTAGTTAAAATTTAGACCTCCCTCTTACCCTGCATACCAGACCTCCTTCATCAGTACTCTGTAATTCTACTTAGAAGCTCTATGTGTGAACGTATGATGAGAAAGCAGAGGCAATACAAGAAAAGTAAGATATGCATTCTGGAGTGGACATGTATAAAGAATCACACTCATGATCCACTTTATGTTTATGGGATTGCAATGATGGACTCTTAAAATTTAAAGATCAGGAGGAGCTAGGAACTCAGAATATCATCAGGAAGATAAAATAAAGAATCATTTGGTAGATAGTTTTAAAATGTAAGGACTACTGGGTGGGCAGTGGAAATCCAGACCATCAATAGCAACACACCTTTAACCTGTGCTCTGAATCCCACTCCCATAACGTGAGGGACTCTGCTCCATCCATTCCCTTTCATCTTGGCCCTCCCACCTCTACTCACCCTCAGCTCTGAGAAGAGAAAGATGTTCAAGTTTCTACAACACAAAACAAAATCCCTTGAAATTTCTAAGGAAACCCAAAATTTGTCAGTGGGGGAAAAGAGAAAAGGAGAACTACTCATACTTTAAATTTAAAATATGCCAGGAAGCATAGTTGTCTGACTCTGGCTACAGTCACAGTATCAAAGATCAGAAGCTAAAACACAAAGGAAACAAGCAAGCAAAGAAAATACTATTGCCTAGGCATAAATACCTAGTTGTATGACCTCAAGAAAGTTATTTAACCTCTTTGTGCCAGTTTCCTCATCTGTAAAATGAGGACAATAGAACTGATGTAGTAAATAACATATACAAAGTATGGAGAACACTGCCAGTCACTTGGTTAATTCTATATGTTATAGCACCTATTTCATTATGTAATCAAGGTCAGGTTATTGGATCAGGGTTGGAACCTGGGGATAAACCACAGAACTCAGGAAAGGCAAACTCCTTCTCAAAACAGATTTTAAGGCTCAGGCAGTGATTCTTTATTCCCTTGAAGATACTCTACACAGAGCTGTCACTTTGTCATCATCTATCTGCTAAAAGACTGACTCTTGAGAACAAATAAATTCTAAGCTACTTGTCCCCCAACTTTAGACATTCAGACATTTGTAATTAGACTTAGTTAAAATTTAGACCTCCCTCTTACCCTGCATACCAGACCTCCTTCATCAGTACTCTGTAATTCTACTTAGAAGCTCTATGTGTGAACGTATGATGAGAAAGCAGAGGCAATACAAGAAAAGTAAGATATGCATTCTGGAGTGGACATGTATAAAGAATCACACTCATGATCCACTTTATGTTTATGGGATTGCAATGATGGACTCTTAAAATTTAAAGATCAGGAGGAGCTAGGAACTCAGAATATCATCAGGAAGATAAAATAAAGAATCATTTGGTAGATAGTTTTAAAATGTAAGGACTACTGGGTGGGCAGTGGAAATCCAGACCATCAATAGCAACACACCTTTAACCTGTGCTCTGAATCCCACTCCCATAACGTGAGGGACTCTGCTCCATCCATTCCCTTTCATCTTGGCCCTCCCACCTCTACTCACCCTCAGCTCTGAGAAGAGAAAGATGTTCAAGTTTCTACAACACAAAACAAAATCCCTTGAAATTTCTAAGGAAACCCAAAATTTGTCAGTGGGGGAAAAGAGAAAAGGAGAACTACTCATACTATTTAAATATGCCAAGTGAAAGTCACTCAGTTGTGTCTGACTCTTTGCGACCCCATGGATGAGCCATAGAATTCTCCAAGCAAGAATACTGGAGTAGGTAGCCATTCCCTTCTCTAGGGGCTCTTCCTAGCCCAGGGATTGAACCCAAGTCTCCTGCATTGCAGGTGGATTCTTTACCATCTGAGACACAGGGAAGCCCAAGAATAGTGGGGTGGGTAGCTTATCCCTTCTCCAGGGTATCATCCGGACCCAGAAATCAAATCAGGATCTCCTGCATTGTAGGCAGATTCTTTACCAGTTGAGCTATAACTAAAACTGTGGTGAAAAATGAAAGCGTTAGTCACTCAGTTATGTCCAACTCTTTGCAACCTCATGGACTGTAGCCCACCAGGTTCCTCTATCTGTGGTATTCTCCAGCAAGAATACTGGAGTGGATAGCCATTCCCTTCTCCAGGGGATCTTCTCAACCAAGAGATCAAACATGGGTCTCCTGCATTGCAGGCAGATTCTCTACTGTTTAAGCCATTAGGGAAGCTCAGTGTGGTTATTCATATATAAATAAACAGTATAGAATAAAAACACCAAATAGTCCCAATTACACATAGAAATCAAGCTTATGATAAAGACAGTATTTCAAACAAATGAGGAAAAATGGTCTTTTCAGTATATTTTGAACTAGATCTATTTTTTTTACATCATTCACAGGAATAAACTCCAAATATAGCAGAGCTCTAAATATTAGAAAGTGACACTAGAAGAAAACATGGGTGAATGCCTCTATAACCTGAGTACAGAAGAAGCTTTCTATGACCCAGATGCAATAAAAGATTAATAAGTTTAACTATACAGAAATAAAAATGGCATGGCAAAAATATCATAAGCAAAATCAAAAAATAAATGACAAAGTAGAAGAGAATATCTGTAATATATATAAGGGCTAATATCTCTAATATATGTCTTAAAGAAAACAGACTAAAAATCCTACAGAAAATGGGCAAAGGACATAGACAGTTCATATAAAGAAATATTAACATGGTCCTTAAACATGTTTCTGATTCCACTTATAACAGAAATGCAAATAAGAACCTACTAAAGATTCCCTTTCTCATCTGTTAGATTGGCAAATATTCAAAAGCTTAAAATATACTCTGTGGGTGAGGCTGTGCATTACTGGGAATGCAAATTGGCATAACCCCTGTTAAAGGTAATTTGCCAATATTTACACAACTCTGGATGCATTATACTCTAATCCAGAAATGCCATCTAGGAAATTATACTGAAGATATACTTCCAACAAAACAAAACTGTATGTACACAAAGTCACTCATCATAGCATTATTTTCAATTACAAAATATGGAAAGTCATCTACATATCCAAGCACAGAAGACTGGTGTATATAGCACATACACACAATGGAGTGCTAAAAAGAAGAGAAACATTTCTATAAACTGTCAGAGAGCAATTTCCAGGATATCCTATAAAGTAAAAAAAAGAGTTTATATGCTACATAAAAGAAGGAAAATAAAAAATAGCAAGTGTATAACTTTTAGTTTTTTTCAGTAATGAGAGAATACACAAAACAGTGAAGCTTGTTACCTATAAGGTACAGGGTGGGGAACAGAACAGAAAGGAGAGACACTCTGATTATAATTTTTTTTTATGATTACAGTTTTTTGTATAGCTTTTACTTATGGATGCATGATAATGTTCTGCAGATTCAAAAATATAAAATTAAATCAGTAAGAATGGGAAAGGGGGGAAACCACTAAACCATGAAGTGAATGGAAACTAATACTTATTTGTGTTTCATATGAATATAGTAACCACAAGAGGAAAACAAACTGGAAAAAAAAAAAGAACTAACCCATGTCACTTGGGTACATAATATGTAATTCTGTAATATATACCCTCAGTTTGGGGAAGGAAGGCTGAAGGGAGCAATAGAGAAGAGCTACAAACAACTATCTGGGGCAGGTTTGTTTCCTGTAGTGTTATGGGTTAAGCAAATCAGAAACAATTTTACATCTATTACTAGACTGAGTAAATGTGTTGATTTAGTTGGAAGTCAGAGCTCTCCTGGAGGAAGAAGGAACACAAAAGGTAAGAAAGAGCCCCGTAGGGACAAATCAGAGGTATTAGCATGAACTCATGATTTATAAATTATATACAAAGGTGCACATTATATAAATGTATATTCACATATATGTATATTTGTATGTGGCGGTGATGGTTTAGTTGCTAAGTCACGTATGACTCTTGTGACCCCATGGACTGTAGCCCACCAGGCTCCTCTGTCCATAGGATTTTCCAGGCAAGAATACTGGAGTGGGTTGCCATTCCCTTCTCCAATATTTGTATGTATTTGTGTATAAATGTACATATATTCCCTAGGTCTGTGTGCTGCAAAGTTAAGAATCAAAAATATCCCATTTAACGAGCACAAATCTGGCACCTTGTTCGTGGACTCTACTACCATTATCTACAAAAATGAACCAGGAGGATTCCAGGTTGGGGCCGGGACAGGTACCAGATAAGTGGAGACATCATTATCCTAGCAAATAAGGAGATGCTCAAACAAAGCAACGACAAAAAGGTGATATGAGCACATTAACAAGGTCACAAGAGCTAACTAGCTTCAGCACTGAATTTAGACTTCCCAGCAATTACATGAAGAATTATAAACCACTGAAAATAGGATTTCCCAAGTTCATATAGGTACAAATGGGAGAAGGGAAGCCTCTTGATTACAGCAAAATGCCAGGATTGGTTGGTAAACACGGAGGGAATAGTAGAGTTGGAAGAAAAAAAAAATCATCATTCTCCAACTATCAGAGTAAAGACTGAATCAGAGAAGAATTATCAATGGATTCCAAATCTAGGGGGAATTCTGAAGAGGAGCAGTACATATGGATGGTCTTAATATATTCTTTCACAGACTGCAAGGGAGAAAAACAGTAATTTGCATAGTGGAGAGATTAAACTATGCTTTGGCCAAGGGTCTTAAGCTAATAACCACCAATGGGGGCAGATTAAACATCATGTGCTTCCAGAAGTGACACCCTGAGAAGGACATATAACCTACAAGAATGCATTACCTGAAATGAAAAATACATATCAGGTAGATCAGATAAATCCAAAATAAAGAATATTCTACTAAAAAATATTTATAGTCTTCAAAAGTATCATTTTTTATAAAATACAAAGAAAGGCAAAAGAAATGTTCCATGTGAAAGCAGGCTAGAGATTTGACCACTAAATAACTGATCTCAACTGGATCCGTTCTGGAGGTAAAGGCTGTTATATAAAACATAACTGTGCCAACAGATGGAACTGAACTGTGTGTGATAAGTTAGGCAAAAGTCATAACAACTTTAAGTTTACTGAAGTTGACAACTGCACTGTAGTTATACACGAGAATATCCCTGTAAATACACACTGAAGTGTTAGCAATAATGGGCCTTGATATGTATATGTTACTCTCAAATGGTTTAGATAGATAGCATAGCTATCTTCTTAACCTCCTCTGTTTGGGTGGAAGCAGATTTTCCCATCATCTGATGCAGTCCACCCGATCCTCTTAATGACTGAAATCAAGACAAGACAATATAAATGTGCATCTTCACTGAGAGCAGATGGTCTGTAATGGAATTCATATTAATATGAATTGACTAAAGAAAATTGATGACTATGAGACTTTTCCTAGCAAATAAGGAGATGCTCAAACAAAGAACGACAAAAAGGTGATATGAGCACATTAACAAGGTCACAAGAGCTAACTAGCTTCAGCACTGAATTTAGACTTCCCAGCAATTACATGAAGAATTATAAACCACTGAAAATAGGATTTCCCAAGTTCATATAGGTACAAATGGGAGAAGGGAAGCCTCTTGATTACAGCAAAATGCCAGGATTGGTTGGTAAACACGGAGGGAATAGTAGAGTTGGAAGAAAAAAAAAATCATCATTCTCCAACTATCAGAGTAAAGACTGAATCAGAGAAGAATTATCAATGGATTCCAAATCTAGGGGGAATTCTGAAGAGGAGCAGTACATATGGATGGTCTTAATATATTCTTTCACAGACTGCAAGGGAGAAAAACAGTAATTTGCATAGTGGAGAGATTAAACTATGCTTTGGCCAAGGGTCTTAAGCTAATAACCACCAATGGGGGCAGATTAAACATCATGTGCTTCCAGAAGTGACACCCTGAGAAGGACATATAACCTACAAGAATGCATTACCTGAAATGAAAAATACATATCAGGTAGATCAGATAAATCCAAAATAAAGAATATTCTACTAAAAAATATTTATAGTCTTCAAAAGTATCATTTTTTATAAAATACAAAGAAAGGCAAAAGAAATGTTCCATGTGAAAGCAGGCTAGAGATTTGACCACTAAATAACTGATCTCAACTGGATCCGTTCTGGAGGTAAAGGCTGTTATATAAAACATAACTGTGCCAACAGATGGAACTGAACTGTGTGTGATAAGTTAGGCAAAAGTCATAACAACTTTAAGTTTACTGAAGTTGACAACTGCACTGTAGTTATACACGAGAATATCCCTGTAAATACACACTGAAGTGTTAGCAATAATGGGCCTTGATATGTATATGTTACTCTCAAATGGTTTAGATAGATAGCATAGCTATCTTCTTAACCTCCTCTGTTTGGGTGGAAGCAGATTTTCCCATCATCTGATGCAGTCCACCCGATCCTCTTAATGACTGAAATCAAGACAAGACAATATAAATGTGCATCTTCACTGAGAGCAGATGGTCTGTAATGGAATTCATATTAATATGAATTGACTAAAGAAAATTGATGACTATGAGATCAGTCAAAAACACAAGCAGAAAAGCTTGAAAACATAATGACAGTACTGGAGACTTGCAAACTAGTTGGAGAGTCTGGCAGGAACCAACGTAAAATAATGGCAAACACAAAGCATGGATGAAGGAAGAAGGGGAAGAAGCAGACTCTGCTTCAAAGAACTAAGAAATGCTTTACGAAGAGGGCTAGTTTCAGCAGAGGGAAGAGCAGGAACAAAGGGGCTGGTGTTCACCATGCTCTGGATACTGGAAAAGAAGATGGCAGGAACAACGGGATAGGTGGGCAGAAATAAGGGCTGCAGCAAGGTCTGTCCATCACACTGAGACTAGACTTGATCCCAACAAGTTTTAGGGAAAGAGTGGCACACTCAGATATACATTTTGGAAGATCACTTATTCTATCAAATCAGGAGTTTAAACGGCCAGATGGGAAACATTTTAGGCTTTTAGGGCACATACAATTCTATCACTTGTTCTTCTTTTTGGTTTGCTTTTTAACATCCCTTTTAAAATGTAAAAGTCACTCTCAGCTTGCAGGCCACAAAAAAAGAGATCACAGACCCAGAAGACTGCCAATTCCTGTTAGACAAAAATCAAGGAATCAGAACTAATTTCAGATGGTGTGAGATAATGGCATTTTGGCTATGTTTGAAGTGTCTTTTTAAGCCTTACGTACACTAGGGTGAAATGACATGATGCCTGGCATTTCCTTTAAAATACTTTAAAAGAATATAAAGGGAAAAAAGAAGCAAATACAGCAGAATCCTAATAATCGTTGAATCTGAGTCACTGTACTATTCTACTTTCTATTCTGTTTACATTGTTCATAATATAAAATTAAAAGAAATAAAGATTACTTATTGTAGTTGCAACGGGAGAATTGGCTGAGGAGGGGAGAGAAATGAGTCCTAGAGTCTAGAAGGAGGTTATTACAATTGAATCAAGACTGATGTGGTGGCCAGCTCATGTATCCCCTAAGTAGGACACAAGAAAGGAATCACTGCTAAAGCACAACTCCTGCATAGAAAGAGGACCAGACAAGTTCAATTTCTTAAACGTTTTCAAGGCTAATGAGGAACTCCTCTCTAGTCAGTTCTCAACAAAGATAAAACTGGTTTTATCTGTATAGCCTAGCAGTACCGGTTAAAAATTTCAGCCATAGAAAGCCATCCACTCCTTCCAAATTACACAGGACCCACAACATCTGGACAACTCTGAGCTTCACATTATTCATGTTCTACCATCAGTGCCTAGAAAAGCTCAGGCAGATAGTAAGAATCTGTCCTTAATTCTTACTGTCCCTACCAAGGACAGTCAACAAAGGAGGAGCCACTTCTCAAGAGACTAGACAACTCACAAGAAAGGAATTATGGTTCACTATGGATGAAAATCCCCGCCTTAACAGACTTCAGCAAGTAACAGGTGCTACACGCCTGCAGCTACTGAGGATTTCCTGTGTATCAACCATGTTCCACAAAGCAAACTATCATCTGGATTCTGTGTCTTAAGTTCTTGGATGTTCTACTGGACTTGAAGTTGACCAGAGAGAGAAAAAGAGAAAATAAGAAGGAACATGAGCACAAAATTCTTACCAACTCACCAGAAGTGGGAGAAGAGGACAACTGAAAAATGAGACTAAGAAGTAAGTGGAAAGAGAGGATGGTTTGTGCTTTAATTATTGTATTTAGTTTTGAGTGTCGGAATTGTAAATGGTTGGTTCTACTGCTTTATCTTTACGATTAAGTAACTTTTCCTTAAAGTAAAAAAAGGGAATAGAACATTCTCATAGCTAGTAATAGGGAAGAGAATTCTAAGAGTCATCCTAAGGAATAAGGTAAGCAAAGGAGATTCTGAAAGGGAGACTGAGAGATTCTTCTAAAGCTAAAGGGGCAAGATTGGCTTGAAGAGTGTCATTAATAGACACTTGCTTAGTGGCTGTGTGTTTAGCGGCTCAGTCATGTCCGACTCTGTGACCCCACGGACTGCTGCCCGCCAGACTCCTCTGTCCTGGGGATTCTCCAGGCGAGAATACTGGAGTGGGTTGCCATTTCCTCTTCCAGTGTTGTTTAGGTTACTGTAAGGCTAAGCAACATAAACACAAGTATCAGGAGAGAAAAGGGACTTGCTTTAATTTGTTGTTCAAACATTACATGATTTATGAGTTGACATATTTAACCATCTACCAATAACTGGCAGAGCTAATGTAAAACATTTTTCTTTATGACTGTTAATCCCGTCTTTAAAACTTCTTGCTCAGGTATACCCTAGAACAAAGTCACTAGGTGTGCCATCATGTGAAGCAACAATGAAACTGGAAACAACCCAAATGGGCTGAACACATCTTAAAAATTATGGGACATTCAAACAAGAGCCAATCCAATACCTCAGCTCTATTTAAAAAAGAGATACATTTAAATAAGAGAGAGAAGCTCTTTGCATTCTGATGACTTCTAACATAGATTAAGTAAAAGAAGCAAAGGGCAAAATTCTAAATAGTACCTTACCACCTGTGTGAAAATAAGGAGGAACTAACTTCATTCAAATTTGCTAGTGTTTGCATAAAGAAACTGTATACACTCAAATTATCTAACAAATGTCGTTGGTTATCTAAAGGGATGGGCCTAGAAAGATGGCTGAACAGAGGGGAAACCTTTTCAGTTATCTTTTCGTATTTTTAGTATCTGAACCATATGAATACATTACACAGCCAAAAACTTATTTCAGGAAAAACCCTCATGCCTTCAAAAAAAAAAACCCTCCTGGCGGTCTCCTACTCTAAACATCTTAGAGCCGCGCACCTAGCCCCGGCACCCCATTACTCTTTCATATCCCCACGCCGGGACTCCCTAGGAACTCCTCAGTCGTCTTCTGTCCCTAGTCAATTTATTCTCATCCTGGGAGAGGTGTGGACAGCCAGCCTCTTCCCGGGTTCCCTGTCCGTACAGAAGGTGAGCTCTCTTAGTATGAAGGCCTGGAAGCGCCTCCCAGCGGTTCGATCAACACCTGCGGCAGGAGTCGCGGCCCCATCAAAGAAAACAAAAAAAGGTGTGGGGCGGGGAGGTGGAATAACATCACCCCTCGGGGTCCCTCCAAAACTCGTGTTTACTCTCAAATCCCTAGGTCAAACCTAACTGCTACGGGGCCACTACTGGGGCTTACTTTAAGGCACTCATTTTCAGGGTTCCCCTTCCTCCCGAGACAACAGCCAAAAGCTGAAAAACACGGGTGCGGGACCCCAGCCCCTCTCCACACACCTGGCAGCCCCAAACCGGCCCTGGCCCGCTCGGACAGCCGATGTTGGGGCCCGCAAGGAGCCCGATAGGTTCTAGGAGCGCGCCCGACACCGCTCGGCCTGCCCGAGGGCTTCCCTCCCCTCTGCTGGCCCGGAACGAGCTCCCCGAGGTGTGTGTGGGGTCGGGGCGCGCTTCCTCCCAGATCCCGCCCGAGACCCGAGGGAGGGCCGAGACCCGGCCCTGAAGGGGAGGGCGTGGCAGGCCAGGGCCGAGGGCGGGAGCGCGGGCGGCCTCGGACTCACGTACTGGCTGTGGCGGCGCCGCGGGAGCCCGGCAGCCGGCGGTACAAAAGCGCGGACGGCCCGGCCGGAAAAACCCAGGCGGGCTCTGGGGCACATCCGGGTCCTCTCTGCGAGGCTGGAGGACTGACTCGATGGTAGTTCCCTCTTTGGGCACGTGACCAGTGCGGACGGCTAGGGCCTCCAAGCCTTTACTGTAGTGTTTATACACATGGAGTGCTCATCGCGGCGTTCGCTGGGCTAAGCATCAAGATTCCAGCTTTCGGGGATTTTGCCTTCCGGCGTAGGGCAGCCAATAAAGCAAATCTGTGACTCGGTAGAATAAACACCTAAGGACCTATATATTTGAACCTAACTTGTTACCAAGTGTGGCTGCGGGGGTGCCCCGGGGAGGAAGGAGTCAGGGCAGAGGAGGGCACGGGGTCTAGGGACCCCGACCATGTTCGAGGGACTGGCCGGGTGGCCAGGGCTCATACCCACAGAGAGCTGGTCCAGCACAGAATCATACCTGAGCCCAGCTCTTTAGTGGCACAAGTTGGGCAGGGACCCTTGACCTCGGCTCCTGAAATCTCAGCTTGAAATGACTGAAAAGTAATTCTTTTTTTACAGTAACATTTAAATAGCCTTTATCTTAAAGCAATTGCAAAAGATATTTTTGAGGCCACATCGTGGATACTGACTTTAAAAAAAAAAACTGATTTGCAGGTTGTATTTATTTATGTATTTATTTTTGGCTATCCTGGGTTTTTCACTGCTACCACAGGCTTTTTTCTAGTTGCAGGGAGTGGGGGCTACCCTCTAGTTGAGGTGAGCAGGCTTCTTGTTGGGATGACTTTTCTTGTGGCTCCGAGGCTCTAGAGCACAGGCTCAACAGTTGTGACTCGACGGGGCTTAGTTGCTCAGCAGCATGTGGAATCTTTACCGGATCAAGGATAGAACCCGTGTCCCCTGCTTTGACAGGCGAACTCTTTACCACCGAGCTACTAGGGAAGCCCATACTTTGTAGTTTTAAAGAGGCATCCATAGGACTCTTCTGAATTGTGCTCTTGAGAGTCCCTTGACTGCAAGGCAATCAAACCAATCAATCCTAAAGCAAATCAACCCTGAATATTTATTGGAGGGACTAATATTGTTGCTGAAGCTCGGCGCCGCGGGAGCCCGGCAGCCGGCGGTACAAAAGCGCGGACGGCCCGGCCGGAAAAACCCAGGCGGGCTCTGGGGCACATCCGGGTCCTCTCTGCGAGGCTGGAGGACTGACTCGATGGTAGTTCCCTCTTTGGGCACGTGACCAGTGCGGACGGCTAGGGCCTCCAAGCCTTTACTGTAGTGTTTATACACATGGAGTGCTCATCGCGGCGTTCGCTGGGCTAAGCATCAAGATTCCAGCTTTCGGGGATTTTGCCTTCCGGCGTAGGGCAGCCAATAAAGCAAATCTGTGACTCGGTAGAATAAACACCTAAGGACCTATATATTTGAACCTAACTTGTTACCAAGTGTGGCTGCGGGGGTGCCCCGGGGAGGAAGGAGTCAGGGCAGAGGAGGGCACGGGGTCTAGGGACCCCGACCATGTTCGAGGGACTGGCCGGGTGGCCAGGGCTCATACCCACAGAGAGCTGGTCCAGCACAGAATCATACCTGAGCCCAGCTCTTTAGTGGCACAAGTTGGGCAGGGACCCTTGACCTCGGCTCCTGAAATCTCAGCTTGAAATGACTGAAAAGTAATTCTTTTTTTACAGTAACATTTAAATAGCCTTTATCTTAAAGCAATTGCAAAAGATATTTTTGAGGCCACATCGTGGATACTGACTTTAAAAAAAAAAACTGATTTGCAGGTTGTATTTATTTATGTATTTATTTTTGGCTATCCTGGGTTTTTCACTGCTACCACAGGCTTTTTTCTAGTTGCAGGGAGTGGGGGCTACCCTCTAGTTGAGGTGAGCAGGCTTCTTGTTGGGATGACTTTTCTTGTGGCTCCGAGGCTCTAGAGCACAGGCTCAACAGTTGTGACTCGACGGGGCTTAGTTGCTCAGCAGCATGTGGAATCTTTACCGGATCAAGGATAGAACCCGTGTCCCCTGCTTTGACAGGCGAACTCTTTACCACCGAGCTACTAGGGAAGCCCATACTTTGTAGTTTTAAAGAGGCATCCATAGGACTCTTCTGAATTGTGCTCTTGAGAGTCCCTTGACTGCAAGGCAATCAAACCAATCAATCCTAAAGCAAATCAACCCTGAATATTTATTGGAGGGACTAATATTGTTGCTGAAGCTCGGATACTTTGGCCACCTGATGCAAAGAGCTGACTCATTAGAAAAGACCCTGATGCTGGGAAAGATTGAAGGCAGAAGGAGAAGGAGATGACAGAGGATGAGGTGGTTGGATGGCATCACCGAGTCAATGGACATGAGTTTGCACAAGCTCCCAAAGATGGCAAAGGACAGGGAAGTCTAGCATGCTGCAGTCCATGGAGGTCACAAAGAACTGGACATGACAGAACAATTGAACGACTACTAGAAAATCAGAAATCACATACAGGGCTAGCATTACATTTCTAGATCTACATCTCTTTACCCACTGGATCACCAAGGAAGCTCCTAGACTGTGTTTTTTACAAATGATGTTATACATTATCATTTCCATGATGTTATTCTTGATGATACTCTGAAAATGAAAATATCGATCCCTCAGGCATGTCTACACTCTGCGACTCCATGGACTGTAGCCTACCAGGCTCCACTCTCCATGAAATTCTCCAGGCAAGAATACTGGAGTAGGGTTTCCCTGGTCGTGCAGTGGGTGAAAAGTCCGCCTTGCAGTGCAAGGGGCACCAGTTCAATCCCTGGCCCAGGAAGATCCCATGTGCGGCAGAGTGTCTGGACCCGGTGTGTCCAATTACGAGCCAGCACTCTGGAGTGCATGCACCCAGAGCCAGAGCTCTGCAATGAGAGAGGCCACTGTGATGGGAGGCCCACACAGGCCAAGCAATAAAGATGGATGAAAATAAATGAATAAAAAAAACAATAAAAGAGGCCAAAATTAAAAAAAAAAAAAAAAAACTTGAGTGGGTAGCCATTTCCTTCTCCAGGGGATCTTCCCAACCCAGGAATCAAACTTGAGTCACCTCCATTGCAGGCAGATTCTTTACTATCTGAGCTACCAGGGAAACCCCTTGAACTCCAATATCTCAACTTTTTCGTTGTTAATAGTTTAAGTTCCTAATAAGCCTTCTTTCACAAAATAAGTCAGTGTTATAATACATAGTAGTATGCAAAAGCTTTTTCTATGTTTAACTTGGAATAGTTGGCAAGAAAAGTCAAGAAACTCAGGAAGCAATCAGAGAAGAAAACCAGACAAGGATGTCATCCCTCCTACCATTATTTCCCATTGCAGCTGGATAAGGAAAAGCAAACTATAAACACTGGAAAGCAGGGGTATAATTATTCTATTTGTAGATAAAAAGATTTTACTTTTGAAAATCCCTAGAGATCGAACTAAAACAAAAACAAAAACCTAGAATTAACAGTAAAAGAATTCAGTAAGGCATGTGATCCCAAATTAACATACAGAAACCAATAGTTTATTTATGTACGAACTAGAATTAGAATAATGGAAGGAAGGACTATATATTTATAATAGAAACAAATACTCAAAAGGCCAAATACCCAGAAATTAACAAAATACGTACAAGAACTATGTGAAGAATAGTTATGTTGCTCCAGGGGTCACAAAAGCTTAACTCATTTTATGGAAAGATTCTCCAGTGTACAATTCACTGGTGTGGATTCATCATCAGAACAATGTCATTTCTAGATTTATCTGTAACTAGTAATCCCAATGAAAATAGTAACAGAATTTACTTTAGCAACCCACAATTGATTCTACAGTCATTCATGAAATCTTGCTTGTTTGTTAACTAGAAAATGCCTGCAGGGGACCCCAAGGCACCAGTTCAATCCCTGGCCCAGGAAGATCCCATGTGCGGCAGAGTGTCTGGACCCGGTGTGTCCAATTCGAGCCAGCACTCTGGGTGCATGCACCCAGAGCCAGAGCTCTGCAATGAGAGAGGCCACTGTGATGGGAGGCCCACACAGGCCAAGCAATAAAGATGGATGAAAATAAATGAATAAAAAAAACAATAAAAGAGGCCAAAATTAAAAAAAAAAAAAAAAAACTTGAGTGGGTAGCCATTTCCTTCTCCAGGGGATCTTCCCAACCCAGGAATCAAACTTGAGTCACCTCCATTGCAGGCAGATTCTTTACTATCTGAGCTACCAGGGAAACCCCTTGAACTCCAATATCTCAACTTTTTCGTTGTTAATAGTTTAAGTTCCTAATAAGCCTTCTTTCACAAAATAAGTCAGTGTTATAATACATAGTAGTATGCAAAAGCTTTTTCTATGTTTAACTTGGAATAGTTGGCAAGAAAAGTCAAGAAACTCAGGAAGCAATCAGAGAAGAAAACCAGACAAGGATGTCATCCCTCCTACCATTATTTCCCATTGCAGCTGGATAAGGAAAAGCAAACTATAAACACTGGAAAGCAGGGGTATAATTATTCTATTTGTAGATAAAAAGATTTTACTTTTGAAAATCCCTAGAGATCGAACTAAAACAAAAACAAAAACCTAGAATTAACAGTAAAAGAATTCAGTAAGGCATGTGATCCCAAATTAACATACAGAAACCAATAGTTTATTTATGTACGAACTAGAATTAGAATAATGGAAGGAAGGACTATATATTTATAATAGAAACAAATACTCAAAAGGCCAAATACCCAGAAATTAACAAAATACGTACAAGAACTATGTGAAGAATAGTTATGTTGCTCCAGGGGTCACAAAAGCTTAACTCATTTTATGGAAAGATTCTCCAGTGTACAATTCACTGGTGTGGATTCATCATCAGAACAATGTCATTTCTAGATTTATCTGTAACTAGTAATCCCAATGAAAAATAGTAACAGAATTTACTTTAGCAACCCACAATTGATTCTACAGTTCATGTGAAAACAATGAACAAGCTCTTGCTTGTTTGTTTCTAACTAGAAAATGCCTGAAAAAAAAGTGATGGGAGAACGTTGTTATGGTATATTAATAATTAAGTTGGTGCATTTATGAGACATAAAATCTAAAAATAGACATTAAAAAGTCAGGGTATTTAGTATCTGCCAAAGATTGCACTTCAAATCAGCAGAGAAAAGATGGTGTGGGAGCAACTGTCAAGCATTAGAAAAACCTAAGTTTGGATTCAAGCCTCTGTTTTGTATCAGGATAAATGCCAGATGTGTCAAAGACTTAAATGTAAAACATGCCCACACTAACCATCCCTTCCCTGCCACTGCAGCTACTGCCTCCATAAAAAAAAGAAACACAGGACATGTCTTAGATCATACTGGAATGGAGACGGTTTTCATTTATTTCCTCTGTTGCTGTAACACAAAAGACAGAAACTATAAAACTGAAGAGTAAACAATTCAAATACACAAAATATTTTATTTAGAACCACGATAAGAACAGTGAAAAATCAAATTGCTCACAGAGAACAAGTATTTGCATCTTATATCACAAAGGGTTAATTTCCCTGATACACAAAGAGGTCCTCCAAAACTGGTAAGAAAGATCGACAAACTGAGAGAGAAATGAGTTCACAGGAAAGTATATAGAAATGATTTATAATAATTTTTTTAAAAAAAGCAAACCCAAACTGCATGGAGATATTGTATTTCTCTTAGCAGAATGGCAAAGATCCAAAATTTAAAAAAAAATTTTTAATTCTGCACTTCGATGTTGTAAGAGTTTGTTCTTTATTATTATTATTATTTGGCTGTGCTGAGTCTTCATTGCGGTTGCTTGGGTTTTCTCTAGTTGCAGCGAGTGCGGCTACTCTCTAGTGATGCATGGGCTTCTCGTTGCAGTGACTTCTCTGTTGCAGAGCATGTGCTCTAGGACACAGGCTCAGTAGTTGGGCAGAGGTATACAGGCTTGGTATGTGGAATCTTCCTGGATCAGGGATCAAAACCTTGTCCACTGCATTGGCAGACAGATTGTTAACGACACCAGGGAAGTCCCAAAGATCCAAAAGTTTGATAACAACCTGTGGTGATGGAAACAGGGGAAGCAGCCCTTCTTCTGTCCTGTTGGAGGAAGCCCTGGGAAGGCACTTGGCAGTATGGATCACCACACAAACATCTTTTTGTTCTTTCAGTTGAAGTATAGCTCACGTACAATACTATATGTCACAGGTATACAAGACAGCGATTCACTAGTGGTAAAGAACCCACCTGGAAATGCAGATGAGAGTTCGATCCTTGTGTCAGGAAGATCCCTAGGAGGAGAGCATGGCGGTCTACTCCAGTATTCTTGCCTGGAGAATCCCATGAACAAAAGAGCCTGGTGGGTTATGGCCCATAAGGTCAGAAAGAATTGAATCCGACTAAATCTACAGCATGCATGCAAGCGTACTCCACTTAAAGTCGCAAAATATTGACCATATTCTCTGTGGTGTACAATATATCCTTGTAGCTTATTTTATACGTAAGAGTTTGTACCTCTAATCCTCCACCCCTGTTTTGCCCCTTCCCCTGTTCTCCCACTGGTAACCACCAGTTTGTTCTCTGTATGTGTAAGTCTTGTTTCTTTTTTGTTTCAGTTGTCATGCCTTTTAGATTCCACATGTATGGTGAAGGCACTGTATCTTTCTCCCTATACTCTAGATGAGGAAGCACAGAGAGTAAGCAAATCACCCAAGAATACAAAGCTGGGCAGTTCTGAAGCTAAGATCTTTGACATTCTGTCCTGAAAACATCTTTGACGCCTACTGGTCCAAGCCCAGCTACCTAGTCTCCTCTTGGAGATGCCATTTTTCTCCAATTGTTGCTCACAGACCACAGGACACCAAGATCAAGTGGGAGGCGATTGGGATGCCACCAAGGCCTCTACCAATTTGGCAGGAGGGAGCACGTGTTTTTACTTGTTTTTATGTTTATTTGTTATTAATTTATTTGGCTACATTGGGTCTCGGTTGAGGCACCTGGAATCTTAGATCTTCCTTGCAGCATGCAAACTCTTTGTTGCAGCATGCAGGATCTAATTCCTTGACCAGGGATTGAACCTGTGTAATCCACACCAGCCCCCCCACCCCCACCTCAGTGTTAGCCACTGGACCACCAGAGAAGTCCCAGGAATTTATTTTGGGGGTTCTTTTGGCCTTTTTTTTAATTTTCCTTTTTTGCTTTTACAGAGTTTTGCTGTTTACAGATATGCATAACCCCAGATTAGTCATATGTATATTCCATTCCCCCATCCCACCCCTCTAGGCCATCACATAGCCCCCATATAAGACCCCTTAACCTATAGCACATTGATGATAGTCATCTCTTTTACATATACTAGTATAGGGCTCCATGTTACTCTTTCCATATCTCTCACCCACTCTTCCCTCTCCCCAGTGTCCATAAGTCTGTTCTCTATGACTGTTTTTCCATCGATGCTCTGCGCATGTATTTATCAGTATGAACTTACTAGATTCCATGTATATGTGTTAGTATACTATACTTGCCCTTCTCTTTTTGACTTACTTCACTTTGTATAATAGGTTCTAGATTCATCCATCTCATTAGGACTGAATCTTCTGCATTTCTATTTGTAGCTGAGAAGTACTCCATTGTATATATGTACCAGAGCTTCTTTATCCGTTTGTTCATCAATGAACATCTAGGTTGCTTCCATGTTCTAGCTATTGTGTAGAATGCTGCAGTGAACATTGGGGTACAGCTGTCTCTTTCAATTTTGATTTCAACAGGGTATAAGCTTAATAGTGGGATTTCTAGGTCATATGATGCTTCTATTCTTAGCTTTTTGAGGAATCTCCTTACTGTCTTCCAGAGTGGCTGTATTAATTTACATTCCCACCAACAATGCAAAAGTGTTCCCTTTTCTTCACATCCTCTCCAGCATTTCCAGGAATTGTTTTTAAAAAGATAAGAGAATTGGATTTCTTGTTGTACACATGTATTAACTTATACTAGCATAAGACCTTGGGGAAGTTAAAATCAAGGAACTACGTATTTCCCTAATTTGGAAGACCAGTTCTTAGAAAATGAAACCCTGATCCAAGGTATGGATGTTTCTCTTGCATCAATGTTGGGGTCTGACTTTCTAGGCAATTGTGTAACCCTGGGCTAGTTTTTCATTGCTCTAGGTCTCAGCTTCTTCATTTGGAAAAATATGTAATAACAGGACCTACTTCATAGAGTTGTTGTGAAAAATAAGTAAGTGTATATAAAGCACTTAGAGCAGGGCCTGCCATATAATAAGCACTATGTCGGCACTAACAACTGTTGTTACTGTGGTCACACTCCTACCAGCATTGAGGGAAGGGGCGGTACTCCTTCATCCCTAGAAAAGAGAAATACATTGAGATGGGAACTGAGGTCTTGGAAGTGTGACTTTATGCAGGGTCAGAGACTGATTCCTCCCTGACTCTGGTTCTCTCGAAGCCCAGAAAAGCACTCAGTGGAGCAGGCTTTCAGCAGGCAGGAGGTTATCTGTAAGGGGTGCTCTCACCCACTCTTCCCTCTCCCCAGTGTCCATAAGTCTGTTCTCTATGACTGTTTTTCCATCGATGCTCTGCGCATGTATTTATCAGTATGAACTTACTAGATTCCATGTATATGTGTTAGTATACTATACTTGCCCTTCTCTTTTTGACTTACTTCACTTTGTATAATAGGTTCTAGATTCATCCATCTCATTAGGACTGAATCTTCTGCATTTCTATTTGTAGCTGAGAAGTACTCCATTGTATATATGTACCAGAGCTTCTTTATCCGTTTGTTCATCAATGAACATCTAGGTTGCTTCCATGTTCTAGCTATTGTGTAGAATGCTGCAGTGAACATTGGGGTACAGCTGTCTCTTTCAATTTTGATTTCAACAGGGTATAAGCTTAATAGTGGGATTTCTAGGTCATATGATGCTTCTATTCTTAGCTTTTTGAGGAATCTCCTTACTGTCTTCCAGAGTGGCTGTATTAATTTACATTCCCACCAACAATGCAAAAGTGTTCCCTTTTCTTCACATCCTCTCCAGCATTTCCAGGAATTGTTTTTAAAAAGATAAGAGAATTGGATTTCTTGTTGTACACATGTATTAACTTATACTAGCATAAGACCTTGGGGAAGTTAAAATCAAGGAACTACGTATTTCCCTAATTTGGAAGACCAGTTCTTAGAAAATGAAACCCTGATCCAAGGTATGGATGTTTCTCTTGCATCAATGTTGGGGTCTGACTTTCTAGGCAATTGTGTAACCCTGGGCTAGTTTTTCATTGCTCTAGGTCTCAGCTTCTTCATTTGGAAAAATATGTAATAACAGGACCTACTTCATAGAGTTGTTGTGAAAAATAAGTAAGTGTATATAAAGCACTTAGAGCAGGGCCTGCCATATAATAAGCACTATGTCGGCACTAACAACTGTTGTTACTGTGGTCACACTCCTACCAGCATTGAGGGAAGGGGGCGGTACTCCTTCATCCCCTAGAAAAGAGAAATACATTGAGATGGGAACTGAGGTCTTGGAAGTGTGACTTTATGCAGGGTCAGAGACTGATTCCTCCCTGACTCTGGTTCTCTCGAAGCCCAGAAAAGCACTCAGTGGAGCAGGCTTTCAGCAGGCAGGAGGTTATCTGTAAGGGTGCCATGAGACTGCCCCAGGGTCTGTGGGTGCCAAGTATGGCCAGAGGTAGGTTATTCTCCCAATAGTGACATCTTGTGAAACAGGATAGACTGTCCTTGTTTGGCCTAGGGGAAATTCCAGGAAAGGCTCATGTCTAAGGTGGTCCCCAGGGTTCCTAGAACTGTAAAGATGATCTGTATGTACAAAGCACTCAGACTAAACTGAAGGTGACAACATTGTAGACTCGTATATGACCAGGAATTTCCCTGGAGAATACATGGAATATCCCCAAAGAGCCAGAGAGAGATACTAAACAGGGACAATGGTTTAGTCGGGATCCATGGTTTAGATTAGGGTGCATTAAAAAAGGAACCTTCCATCTCAGTGGCTGAAAGTAAGTGGTATTAGTTGCTCGTGTAAAGTTCAGTGCAGATCAGCCTGCTCTCCTTCACCCTACAGCCATCACATCTGGAACAGGAGGACTACAGGGTTCTCACTATAGAAGAGAAGGTGGAAGAGCCCATAGGGTATTTCAAGGGGCAGGCCTAGAAGTGACTTACATCACTGACAGCCACATCTCTTTGGACAGAACCACGTCATAAAGCTCCATTCTAATTGCAAAGGTGGCAGGGAAGTGGAGGAGCGCATGAATATCTGATGAATACTTTTGGCCATAATCAGAGAACCTCAGAAAGGAAATAAAGAAAGGCCCCATAACCACATTGAACCCTTGCACCATCAGCTGGCATCATCCAATTATGTGGTCAAAATGTGGCCTTACTTTTCAGGCAAGGAGGCAAAACCTATATTCAAGTGACATTAAGTCTTTCCTTAAAGCTTAAGGGGGTCTTTCCCTTCTGAGGTCCTCAATGGCATGACAATAAGTAATCCAAGAGAGAGAGGGCAAAGTAAAAGCTATTATGCTTGTTATGCCCTACTCTCTGAAGTTGTACCCTGCTATTCAGAAGCAGATCATTAAGACCAGACCAAAGAAAAGGGGAACGAAATTCCATCTTTTTTCTTTTTTTCAGTTTTATTAAGATATAATTGAGAACAGCACTGTATAACTTTAAGCTGCACAGCATAATGATCTGACTTACATCATAAAATGGTTATTATAATAAGTTTAGTGAACATTCATCTTACATAGATATGAAATTAAAGAAATCGAAAAAATGTTTTTCTTATGATGAGAACTGTCAGACTTTACTCTCTTAACGACTTTCGTATATACTATAAGCAGTGTTAATTATGTTTATCATGTTTCATGTTATATCCCTAGTACATATGTATCTTATAACTGGAAGTTGTATTTTTTGTGACCTTCATCCAGTTCCTCACCTGCCTCCTCAATCCCAACCTCTGGTAACCACAAATCTGATCTCTTTTTCTATGAGTTTATTTGTTTGTTTGGTTTTGAAGTATAATCGACCTACAAAACTATGTTAGTTCCTGTTATACAACATAGTGATGGTATTTCTATACATTTCAAAATGACCATCATGATTAAGTCTATTTATGGTATGTATCATTACTTTCCAGAGACCATCATTCCATTTAGGGTCCAGAAAATAAGTCCTGAATATTCATTGGAAGGAATGATGCTGAAGCTGAAGCTCCAGTACTTTGGCCACCTGATACGAAGAGATGACTCATTGGAAAAGAGCCTGATGTTGGGAAAACCAGAAGGCAAAAGGAGAAGGGGGTGATAGAGGACAAGATGGTTGGATGGCATCACTGAATCAATGGACGTGAGTTTGAGCAAACTCTGGGAGATGGTGAAGGACAGGGAAGCCTGGCATGCTACGGTCCATGGGGTCACAAAGAGCTGGACACAACTGAGCGACTGAATTGGACTGAACTTGGTGGTATATACTCTGTAGGTTTGGACTGTTTGATAATGTCATCTATCCACAATAACAATGTAATAATCTGTTTCTTGAAAGGACATGTATTAAAGAATTTGTGAACATATTTTAAAACCATAACAGTCTTTGTAGATTATTTCACTATCATTTACTCATTTACCTTCCCTATTGATACACAATACTTTATCATATAAGGTTATTATAAGATATAATTGAGAACAGCACTGTATAACTTTAAGCTGCACAGCATAATGATCTGACTTACATCATAAAATGGTTATTATAATAAGTTTAGTGAACATTCATCTTACATAGATATGAAATTAAAGAAATCGAAAAAATGTTTTTCTTATGATGAGAACTGTCAGACTTTACTCTCTTAACGACTTTCGTATATACTATAAGCAGTGTTAATTATGTTTATCATGTTTCATGTTATATCCCTAGTACATATGTATCTTATAACTGGAAGTTGTATTTTTTGTGACCTTCATCCAGTTCCTCACCTGCCTCCTCAATCCCAACCTCTGGTAACCACAAATCTGATCTCTTTTTCTATGAGTTTATTTGTTTGTTTGGTTTTGAAGTATAATCGACCTACAAAACTATGTTAGTTCCTGTTATACAACATAGTGATGGTATTTCTATACATTTCAAAATGACCATCATGATTAAGTCTATTTATGGTATGTATCATTACTTTCCAGAGACCATCATTCCATTTAGGGTCCAGAAAATAAGTCCTGAATATTCATTGGAAGGAATGATGCTGAAGCTGAAGCTCCAGTACTTTGGCCACCTGATACGAAGAGATGACTCATTGGAAAAGAGCCTGATGTTGGGAAAACCAGAAGGCAAAAGGAGAAGGGGGTGATAGAGGACAAGATGGTTGGATGGCATCACTGAATCAATGGACGTGAGTTTGAGCAAACTCTGGGAGATGGTGAAGGACAGGGAAGCCTGGCATGCTACGGTCCATGGGGTCACAAAGAGCTGGACACAACTGAGCGACTGAATTGGACTGAACTTGGTGGTATATACTCTGTAGGTTTGGACTGTTTGATAATGTCATCTATCCACAATAACAATGTAATAATCTGTTTCTTGAAAGGACATGTATTAAAGAATTTGTGAACATATTTTAAAACCATAACAGTCTTTGTAGATTATTTCACTATCATTTACTCATTTACCTTCCCTATTGATACACAATACTTTATCATATAAGTTTATTACATAGAAAATCTTTTAGTATGGGCCACCGTTTAGTTGCAATGATCCGTTTGCCATTTCTGTGTCCACATAGCATTAATTATTTGCGGCAGTTATAAAACTAGGCCAGACCAGAAATTCCCTAGCAGTCCATACATTAGACATATAAATGATTACAGTGCAGTTTACTAAGTGTAACAATAAAATGGGTGAGGCATGGAAGTAGATAGTAAAGCCTCCTCAACAGAGGACGTTGACACTATCTATCTTGAGGGAGCAGCAACTCAAGTGATAGAGACCCAGCCTGAGAGCAGGCAGTGATCATGCTGAGGGTGTAAACCAAGTAAATCAAGTGTGTGTGTGTGTGTCTGAACTTGTTTGTTTGCTTTTTTTTTTTTTTGAATTTGTTTTTAATATTTATTTCTGTGTTGAGTCTTACTTGTGGCATGCGGAACCTTCAATCTTCGCCGCAGCATGGGTGATCTGGTTCCCTGTCTAGGGATTTAGTTCCTCCTGCATTGGGAGTGTGCAGTCTTAGCCACTGGACCCCTAGGAAAGTCCCTGTGTATGTGTATTTTGAAGAGAGAGTTCAACAACTCGGTACAGATCCGACTGGGAGGAGGTGATGATAAGAATTATAACTGGACCCCACTTTTTTAGAAACCCCAAACTCTCAAGTCCTGGAATCTCATTCTGCAGGTGTGGGGCACCATCTGCTGAAAGATTCGACTCACGAAAGCCAGAGTATCTCACCTGCATCCTGTAGAGAGCTGCAATGCCCCTCCCCTGCCCAATCCAAGATGGGGCCCAATCGACAAGATGGTTGGATGGCATCACTGAATCAATGGACGTGAGTTTGAGCAAACTCTGGGAGATGGTGAAGGACAGGGAAGCCTGGCATGCTACGGTCCATGGGGTCACAAAGAGCTGGACACAACTGAGCGACTGAATTGGACTGAACTTGGTGGTATATACTCTGTAGGTTTGGACTGTTTGATAATGTCATCTATCCACAATAACAATGTAATAATCTGTTTCTTGAAAGGACATGTATTAAAGAATTTGTGAACATATTTTAAAACCATAACAGTCTTTGTAGATTATTTCACTATCATTTACTCATTTACCTTCCCTATTGATACACAATACTTTATCATATAAGTTTATTACATAGAAAATCTTTTAGTATGGGCCACCGTTTAGTTGCAATGATCCGTTTGCCATTTCTGTGTCCACATAGCATTAATTATTTGCGGCAGTTATAAAACTAGGCCAGACCAGAAATTCCCTAGCAGTCCATACATTAGACATATAAATGATTACAGTGCAGTTTACTAAGTGTAACAATAAAATGGGTGAGGCATGGAAGTAGATAGTAAAGCCTCCTCAACAGAGGACGTTGACACTATCTATCTTGAGGGAGCAGCAACTCAAGTGATAGAGACCCAGCCTGAGAGCAGGCAGTGATCATGCTGAGGGTGTAAACCAAGTAAATCAAGTGTGTGTGTGTGTGTCTGAACTTGTTTGTTTGCTTTTTTTTTTTTTTGAATTTGTTTTTAATATTTATTTCTGTGTTGAGTCTTACTTGTGGCATGCGGAACCTTCAATCTTCGCCGCAGCATGGGTGATCTGGTTCCCTGTCTAGGGATTTAGTTCCTCCTGCATTGGGAGTGTGCAGTCTTAGCCACTGGACCCCTAGGAAAGTCCCTGTGTATGTGTATTTTGAAGAGAGAGTTCAACAACTCGGTACAGATCCGACTGGGAGGAGGTGATGATAAGAATTATAACTGGACCCCACTTTTTTAGAAACCCCAAACTCTCAAGTCCTGGAATCTCATTCTGCAGGTGTGGGGCACCATCTGCTGAAAGATTCGACTCACGAAAGCCAGAGTATCTCACCTGCATCCTGTAGAGAGCTGCAATGCCCCTCCCCTGCCCAATCCAAGATGGGGCCCAATCGACAGCATGGAGCACCAGGTCAGATGATGGGCTGTCGAGGAGAGGAAAGTGGCACAGGCATCACCTGTGAGCACACCCAGGACACCTGCCAGAACCAACAGGGGAAGGGGGAGAACGGGAGGCTGCTGATTCCAGATGGGGTTGGGGGTCACTCTGGAGCTGAGCGATTTGCTTCCGGAATCTGATCACTATGTCCACCAAGGGTGTTCATCCATGCCAGGACCTCCATCCTCCACCTTGAGAAGCTTCAATTTGGCCACATATGGGGTCCACAGCAAGGCATCTTCTCCCAAGCCCAGGAGACACAGAAACAGGAAGAAGGCTGCTGTCTAGAAATTAAAATATTAAACTTCAGCCTAATCAAGAGAATTAACTTTCAGAAGATAAGCCAAGAAATTGTCTATACAGATGTGATTGTGCTTATAAACATTTTAAACCCCAAAGAACAGTCTCAGACAGTCTGGGAAGAGGTAGATAAGTGACTAGCAAATATATGAGGGAACCAATGTAAGATAAGGGTTATTCTAGTACTGCTTATTTCTGCAAACTTATGCCCTGGTTTTAGCAGATAAGGGCAGAGAACTCTTTCCTGTATTGGTGATTCTCAACTGACTTCCCCTCAGAATCATCCTTTCCCTTCACCAAAGTGTCGTATCCTGGGGTGGTATATTCTGGTCCCTGCCAGTGGTAGTAAGAGCCACACAAATAAGGGAAAATTCAGTAATCTTTTTTACATTTTGTGTGTGTTAATCACTTCAGTTCTGTCAGCCTCTGTGATGGACTGTCACCCGCCCATCTCCCCTGTCCATGGAATTTTCCAGGCAAAAATATTAGAGTGGGTTGCCATTTTAACATTTTTACATTTTACCCTACGTAAACTCTTTACCTTTACCTCTTTACCTTTCCAGGAACAAAAGAAAAACCCCCAAAACCATACTACGTGGAAATTTCAATTCTCTGGAAAGGAAACCGCACTGCTCCTGCTGATGTGGCTTCCCAGATCACAATCGGGCCTGTCAGAGAGGGTGGTGCAGAGTGAGCCTCTTGGCTAATCTTCCACCACTTCCGTCACTTTACTTCTGGTTAAGCCAGTTTGCCACTAGCAACCAGAAGATGTGGAGGACAAATAGGCACTGGTTCGCCCCCTCCGTCCCTCCGCAGCAACCAGAGGGAAGGGAACATGTTTACTTCCGGCCCTGCCCTGTCCGCACGTACCTGACCTCCCAAAGTCCATGCCCTTTGGTCCCTGCCCTTTTCCCACGACTGCTGCAGCCATGACCCCAGCCTTTGCATAAGCGGAAACAAAGCAGAGGGTCTGCTGGGGCGCAGCTCTCTACAAGCCCTCTGGTGAAGTTTCAGTTCCCCTCTAAGAGGCGCAGAGGACAGAATCTCAGTCATTCTGGCCACCCTGCTGACACACAGAGCTTAGTTTCTCTCTTGGAGCTCCAGTTTATGATGGTTCAAAATTAAACCTAAAACGGGGATGGCTGTATACCTCTAGGAGTGAATCAAAATTCCTCCAATCAGAAAACAAGCATTTTCTGAGTTTCCTCTGTTCTTGGCCAGAACAAAATAGGCTTGAATATTTATAAATCACATTTGCCAAACAGAGGAATGAGGGATCCTTGGAGAAATGGCTGATTTGGAAGAGAGTAAATCTGACATGCCTGGGTCAGGCAAGAGGAATGAGGGGCCAACTGGAAGCTTCTCCCTTTGGGCAAGCTGATTGGCACTTCAGTAAGAATTGTAACTACAGTGGACCAAACACATCTAATGCACCGCGAAACACCCAACACCTTGAAACTGACCTGATCTGTCATCTCCCCTTCACTTGGCCATGTACAGAAGCCCTTTCAGGATACTTGCTTTATTTATAGAAAAGCAGAAGCCTCCCTGGCCTCCTTTCCATACTATTAATGGGGTTCTTAAGGCAAGAATGCTGAAGTGGTTTGCCATTCCCTTCTCCATTGGACCACCTTTCATCAGAACTCTGCACCATGACCCATCTGTCTTGGGTGGCCATGCATGGCATGGCTCATAGTTTCACTGAGTTACACAAGGCTGCATGTAATCCATGTGCTCATTTGGGTTAGTCTGGTTAGTTTTCTGTGATTGTGGTTTTCAATTGTCAGCCCTCTGGTGGATGACGATAAGAGTCCTGTACAAGCTTCCTGATAGGGGGCACTGGCTTTGGGGAAAACTTGGTCTTGCTTCGTGGGCAGACTATGCTCCGTAAATCTTTAGTCCAGTTTTCAGCTGATAAGTGGAGCTGCACTTCTCCCCTGTAGTTTGGCCTGAGGCAGCCCAGTCCTAGAGTCTGCAATCTTTATGGTAGACTATAGGCGCTACGATAAGGGTAATGGTGACCTCCTCCAAGAGGACTCAGGCCATCACACCTCTCCCAGAACTGCTGCTGCCAATGCCCTGACCCCATAACAGGCCACTGTGAACCCACATCTCTTCCAGAGGCTCCTAAATATTCAAGGCAAGTCTGGCTCAGTCCCTGATGGGGTCACTGCTCCTTTCTTTTGGAGCTCCAGTTTATGATGGTTCAAAATTAAACCTAAAACGGGGATGGCTGTATACCTCTAGGAGTGAATCAAAATTCCTCCAATCAGAAAACAAGCATTTTCTGAGTTTCCTCTGTTCTTGGCCAGAACAAAATAGGCTTGAATATTTATAAATCACATTTGCCAAACAGAGGAATGAGGGATCCTTGGAGAAATGGCTGATTTGGAAGAGAGTAAATCTGACATGCCTGGGTCAGGCAAGAGGAATGAGGGGCCAACTGGAAGCTTCTCCCTTTGGGCAAGCTGATTGGCACTTCAGTAAGAATTGTAACTACAGTGGACCAAACACATCTAATGCACCGCGAAACACCCAACACCTTGAAACTGACCTGATCTGTCATCTCCCCTTCACTTGGCCATGTACAGAAGCCCTTTCAGGATACTTGCTTTATTTATAGAAAAGCAGAAGCCTCCCTGGCCTCCTTTCCATACTATTAATGGGGTTCTTAAGGCAAGAATGCTGAAGTGGTTTGCCATTCCCTTCTCCATTGGACCACCTTTCATCAGAACTCTGCACCATGACCCATCTGTCTTGGGTGGCCATGCATGGCATGGCTCATAGTTTCACTGAGTTACACAAGGCTGCATGTAATCCATGTGCTCATTTGGGTTAGTCTGGTTAGTTTTCTGTGATTGTGGTTTTCAATTGTCAGCCCTCTGGTGGATGACGATAAGAGTCCTGTACAAGCTTCCTGATAGGGGGCACTGGCTTTGGGGAAAACTTGGTCTTGCTTCGTGGGCAGACTATGCTCCGTAAATCTTTAGTCCAGTTTTCAGCTGATAAGTGGAGCTGCACTTCTCCCCTGTAGTTTGGCCTGAGGCAGCCCAGTCCTAGAGTCTGCAATCTTTATGGTAGACTATAGGCGCTACGATAAGGGTAATGGTGACCTCCTCCAAGAGGACTCAGGCCATCACACCTCTCCCAGAACTGCTGCTGCCAATGCCCTGACCCCATAACAGGCCACTGTGAACCCACATCTCTTCCAGAGGCTCCTAAATATTCAAGGCAAGTCTGGCTCAGTCCCTGATGGGGTCACTGCTCCTTTCTTTTGGATCCTGGTGTGCACAAGATTTTGTTTGTGCCCTCCAAGAGTCTCTGTTCCCCAGTTCTGTAAAAGTTCTGTAATCAAATGCTGCTGACCTTCAATTCAGATGACAGAACTGGACATGTAACAATGGCTGGGTTCAAAATTGGGAAAGGAGTATGTCAAGACTGTATATTGTCACCCTGCTTATTTCACTTCTATGCAGAGTACATCATGTGAAATGCCCATCTGGATGAAACATAAGCTAGAATCAAGACTGCTGGGGGAAATACCATATCTGACCTCAGATATGCAGGTGACACCGCCCTTACGGCAGAAAGCCAAGAGGAACAAAGAGCCTCCTGATGAAGGTGAAAGAGGAAAGTGAAAAGCTGGCTTAAAGCTCAACATTCAAAAAACTAAGGTCATGGCATCTGGTCTCATCACTTCATGGCAAATAGATGGAGAACAAGCAGAAACAGAGACAGGTTTTATTTTCTTGGGCTCCAACATCATTGTGGATGGTGACTGCAGCCATGAAATTAAAACATGTTTGCTCCTTGGAAGACCAACTATAACAAACCTAGACAGCTCATCAAAAAGCAGAGATATTATTTTGCCAACAAAGTCCGTCTAGTCAAAGCTATGGTTTTTTTCCAATAGTCATGTATGAATGTGAGAGTTGGACCATAAAGAAGACTGAGCACTGAAGAATTGATGCTTTTGAACTGTGGTGCTAAAGAAGACTTTTGAGAGTTCCTTTCACAGCAAGGAGATTAAATCAGTCAATCCTAAAGGAAATTAACCCTGAATATTAAATAGTCATGTATGGCCACCTGATGAGAGCAACTCACTTGGAAAAGAAGTTTCTTTCCCTGTTTAGTTTGGCCTGAGGCAGCCCAGTCCTAGAGTCTGCAATCTTTATGGTAGACTATAGGCGCTACGATAAGGGTAATGGTGACCTCCTCCAAGAGGACTCAGGCCATCACACCTCTCCCAGAACTGCTGCTGCCAATGCCCTGACCCCATAACAGGCCACTGTGAACCCACATCTCTTCCAGAGGCTCCTAAATATTCAAGGCAAGTCTGGCTCAGTCCCTGATGGGGTCACTGCTCCTTTCTTTTGGATCCTGGTGTGCACAAGATTTTGTTTGTGCCCTCCAAGAGTCTCTGTTCCCCAGTTCTGTAAAAGTTCTGTAATCAAATGCTGCTGACCTTCAATTCAGATGACAGAACTGGACATGTAACAATGGCTGGGTTCAAAATTGGGAAAGGAGTATGTCAAGACTGTATATTGTCACCCTGCTTATTTCACTTCTATGCAGAGTACATCATGTGAAATGCCCATCTGGATGAAACATAAGCTAGAATCAAGACTGCTGGGGGAAATACCATATCTGACCTCAGATATGCAGGTGACACCGCCCTTACGGCAGAAAGCCAAGAGGAACAAAGAGCCTCCTGATGAAGGTGAAAGAGGAAAGTGAAAAGCTGGCTTAAAGCTCAACATTCAAAAAACTAAGGTCATGGCATCTGGTCTCATCACTTCATGGCAAATAGATGGAGAACAAGCAGAAACAGAGACAGGTTTTATTTTCTTGGGCTCCAACATCATTGTGGATGGTGACTGCAGCCATGAAATTAAAACATGTTTGCTCCTTGGAAGACCAACTATAACAAACCTAGACAGCTCATCAAAAAGCAGAGATATTATTTTGCCAACAAAGTCCGTCTAGTCAAAGCTATGGTTTTTTTCCAATAGTCATGTATGAATGTGAGAGTTGGACCATAAAGAAGACTGAGCACTGAAGAATTGATGCTTTTGAACTGTGGTGCTAAAGAAGACTTTTGAGAGTTCCTTTCACAGCAAGGAGATTAAATCAGTCAATCCTAAAGGAAATTAACCCTGAATATTCATTGGAAGAACTGACGGTGAAGCTCATGCTCCAGTACTTTGGCCACCTGATGCAAAGAGACAACTCACTTGGAAAAGACACTGATGCTGGGAAAAATAGAAGGTAGAAGGAGAAGTGGACAACAGAGGACAAGGTGGTTGGATGGCATCACTGAGTCAATAGATATGAGTTTGAGCAAGCTCCAGGAATTGGTGAAGGACAGAGAAGCCTGGCATGCTGCAATCCATGGGGTTGCAAAGAATTGGACACTACTGAGCAACTGAATTGTAGTGTGCTGTGCTCTGGCATCTACTGAATTGCAGGCAAATTCTTTACCACTTATCCCCAGGGGAAGCCCTCAAGCAAGAGTGCTGTCTTCAACAGAAAAGAAAGAAAGAAAAGAAACAAATAAATGGAAAAGGCCTATGCCTTGTATTTAGCCCAAGTGTAGGCTTCTGCTGACATTACTTAAATAACTTTGAAATCATACCACTGGAATTAAGATTTCTAGGATGGAGAAGCTTATGGATTCATAAAACTGCTAACCCAAGAGCAGCAAAATGAAAGTTAATTAATTATATGGGAGTGAATGAACAAAATGATGATTACAGGTTATTTGTATTTATTCGGAACACTGTTGGCTCATGCATGTTTTATTTTCTAGATGAAAGGAACTTCTTTCCCTTTTCTCTTAATCTATTTAAAGCTTATAACAATCTAGAAAATTTTACTTTTGTAAACAAAATTAAAAGCTTATTTTTTCCTGTTTAATACCTCCAAAATTTTTTAAAAAGCTCATTGTCTATTTGTATTTTTATTTCAGTATTTCTTTATAGTTTTAATAAGTTTCATAGTTTTAATAAGAATGTTCTCCTTGTAATAGGACATAATTGGAAAAAAATGGTTATAAAGCCAAAGCCCTAGCTGGTATATTTTACTTTAAAGTGGTGTATAGAATCAGATATGAACAGGCAGTTGTCTGGGGTTAATTTTTGACTTTATAGAGATAATACTTATAGAACCCTCTTTGAAAATTGGCCTAGTTCCTGACTCTCAGGGTTCCCAGTCTTACAGGTGAGTGAGAAAAAGGCCTATACTTTTTGACAGGTCTAAGAATCCTAGAATGTTTTGAGGATCTCAAGAAGAGCACAATTACTCAAGTCTATAGGTACTGTAGAGCGTTTCCTCAGTGGCTCAGTGGTAAAGAATCCACCAGCAATGCAGGACATGCAGGAGGCAAGGGTTCAATCCCTGGGTCATAAAGATCCTCTGGAGGAGGGCATGGCAATCCACTCCAGGATTCTAGACTGGAGAATTCTATGGATAGAAGAGATCAGTGGGGTACAGTCCATAGGGTTTTAAAAAGTCGGACATGACTGAAGCATCTCAGCACAGATACATTCTTGCTTTTAACTAATCGAAAGTTTCAGGAAAGTATCAGAGTAAAACTGTAATTATCTGTGATAGCAATAAAATGACTTAAAAAGTCTATGTTTAAAAATCTCATGAAAGTTTATCATAAAGATACAAGTAACAATGAGATTGGGTTGTTCCTGTGGCATACAGAAACAATTTTAAATGGTATACAGAAATTAGTTTAAAATAGTAACTGGAATTATGACAGATAATATTAATTGTTGCTTAGTAGTAGGCAAAGGAGCAGTAGGACATTTCATAGACAGCAAGAGCATTGACAAATTTCTAGGAATTTTATACAGTTCTGAATATTCGTATTAAGAGCATTTTATCCATACAAATATAACCTAGAAAAAGTTTAGCATCTCTTCTTGACAGTGATTCTTATGTAATTTAACATATCAAAATAACCTAACTAGTTTTAATATCTCTCTTTTTAACTGGTGAAAGAATAAACCCTTTGTGATTTTTTTAGGAGCCTCTGGGAAATCTCAAAGTCAGTCATCTGAGATCCGGAACATTTTATTTAGAATTTGACTTTGGGAAAGCAAAGTTGTCAAAAATGTCAGAATGTTTGTTCACTTGGATAAGAATAAGTCACTGTGAAACAACACGAAGCTACTTATTTAAAGGAACTACAAAGCATTTCAAAAGTAAATATAGGAGGCAAGATGATTAAAAAAAAAAAAAACTAATTCTTTCAAAAGTGAGAAAATTTTGGTTATTTCAAGTAATCAAAGACATGATAAAAATCAACACCAGAAATAAATTTGGGGCATGGAATCTTTGTTTCCTAGGCAGATTACTGAAAAGGCAAAGAAAAATTACCATCTCTTAAGAGCTGACCAATAATTAAAGAAAACATTGTCATTTTAATAGAACAAAACCAAACCCTAGCTTTGTATCAGTTATGATATTAAAAATAATTCAAAAATTCATTCAATCTTAGCCAGCTTGGTCCATGAGAAATGACATTCCTTTTTCACAATCCTTCTAAACTTTCCATTATCTTTTCAGATTTTGTCCTATGGTTCTACTTTCTCATTTTGGAACAAACATTTATTTCATTTTAGGACAAAATTGCTTTTTTTCTTAACAAAATATATCCTCCATCCCTTGCATACCTTTCATATAAAATTGTTTCTCTTTACCGTTTTGTTTCTAGTAGTTTTGTTTACATATATTGAATTTATCATAAAGATACAAGTAACAATGAGATTGGGTTGTTCCTGTGGCATACAGAAACAATTTTAAATGGTATACAGAAATTAGTTTAAAATAGTAACTGGAATTATGACAGATAATATTAATTGTTGCTTAGTAGTAGGCAAAGGAGCAGTAGGACATTTCATAGACAGCAAGAGCATTGACAAATTTCTAGGAATTTTATACAGTTCTGAATATTCGTATTAAGAGCATTTTATCCATACAAATATAACCTAGAAAAAGTTTAGCATCTCTTCTTGACAGTGATTCTTATGTAATTTAACATATCAAAATAACCTAACTAGTTTTAATATCTCTCTTTTTAACTGGTGAAAGAATAAACCCTTTGTGATTTTTTTAGGAGCCTCTGGGAAATCTCAAAGTCAGTCATCTGAGATCCGGAACATTTTATTTAGAATTTGACTTTGGGAAAGCAAAGTTGTCAAAAATGTCAGAATGTTTGTTCACTTGGATAAGAATAAGTCACTGTGAAACAACACGAAGCTACTTATTTAAAGGAACTACAAAGCATTTCAAAAGTAAATATAGGAGGCAAGATGATTAAAAAAAAAAAAAACTAATTCTTTCAAAAGTGAGAAAATTTTGGTTATTTCAAGTAATCAAAGACATGATAAAAATCAACACCAGAAATAAATTTGGGGCATGGAATCTTTGTTTCCTAGGCAGATTACTGAAAAGGCAAAGAAAAATTACCATCTCTTAAGAGCTGACCAATAATTAAAGAAAACATTGTCATTTTAATAGAACAAAACCAAACCCTAGCTTTGTATCAGTTATGATATTAAAAATAATTCAAAAATTCATTCAATCTTAGCCAGCTTGGTCCATGAGAAATGACATTCCTTTTTCACAATCCTTCTAAACTTTCCATTATCTTTTCAGATTTTGTCCTATGGTTCTACTTTCTCATTTTGGAACAAACATTTATTTCATTTTAGGACAAAATTGCTTTTTTTCTTAACAAAATATATCCTCCATCCCTTGCATACCTTTCATATAAAATTGTTTCTCTTTACCGTTTTGTTTCTAGTAGTTTTGTTTACATATATTGATTATAATTTTTAATCATTAGTTCTCAGATGGCACAGTAGTAAAGAATCCACCTGCCAATACAAGAGAGGAAAGAAACATGGGTTCAATCCCTGTGTCAGGAAGATCCCCCAGAGTAGGAAATGGCTACCCACTCCAGTACTGCAGCATTTTTGCCTGGAGAATGCCATGGATAGAGGAGCATGGCGGGTCACAGAGCATGGGATCACAAAGAGTTGGACATGACTGAGCAACTGAGAACACACACACACACACACTACAACCATTACAGAGAAAATTAGGAAGTAGACAATTGTAAACTGTCATATACGGCATTCTGCAGCAGAATAGTAAATTTTGTAAACATAACATCACACAAGTTTTATAGGTATATGTTTCCTTATAGAATAATTATATGTTTCTTTATAGAATAATTGTTTTAGTGTGGCAAAAAAACTTATTAACAGACCAGATATCATTAGCCTTTCTGTATCGTATAAAGAAGAAAAAAGAATATCAATTTAAACTCATTTGCTTGATAATGAATATTTCAATATTTTATCATATAAATAATCTATATATTTAATGAATATCTGTTCATTTAATTTGACATAAGTCCAAAGTTGCAAGTTACAAAAGAGATTTTAAGTAAACCAAATGCAATTGTTATTGAAATAAAATTTGTCAGAATAATAACAATTTGATAAAAATCAACACCAGAAATAAATTTGGGGCATGGAATCTTTGTTTCCTAGGCAGATTACTGAAAAGGCAAAGAAAAATTACCATCTCTTAAGAGCTGACCAATAATTAAAGAAAACATTGTCATTTTAATAGAACAAAACCAAACCCTAGCTTTGTATCAGTTATGATATTAAAAATAATTCAAAAATTCATTCAATCTTAGCCAGCTTGGTCCATGAGAAATGACATTCCTTTTTCACAATCCTTCTAAACTTTCCATTATCTTTTCAGATTTTGTCCTATGGTTCTACTTTCTCATTTTGGAACAAACATTTATTTCATTTTAGGACAAAATTGCTTTTTTTCTTAACAAAATATATCCTCCATCCCTTGCATACCTTTCATATAAAATTGTTTCTCTTTACCGTTTTGTTTCTAGTAGTTTTGTTTACATATATTGATTATAATTTTTAATCATTAGTTCTCAGATGGCACAGTAGTAAAGAATCCACCTGCCAATACAAGAGAGGAAAGAAACATGGGTTCAATCCCTGTGTCAGGAAGATCCCCCAGAGTAGGAAATGGCTACCCACTCCAGTACTGCAGCATTTTTGCCTGGAGAATGCCATGGATAGAGGAGCATGGCGGGTCACAGAGCATGGGATCACAAAGAGTTGGACATGACTGAGCAACTGAGAACACACACACACACACACTACAACCATTACAGAGAAAATTAGGAAGTAGACAATTGTAAACTGTCATATACGGCATTCTGCAGCAGAATAGTAAATTTTGTAAACATAACATCACACAAGTTTTATAGGTATATGTTTCCTTATAGAATAATTATATGTTTCTTTATAGAATAATTGTTTTAGTGTGGCAAAAAAACTTATTAACAGACCAGATATCATTAGCCTTTCTGTATCGTATAAAGAAGAAAAAAGAATATCAATTTAAACTCATTTGCTTGATAATGAATATTTCAATATTTTATCATATAAATAATCTATATATTTAATGAATATCTGTTCATTTAATTTGACATAAGTCCAAAGTTGCAAGTTACAAAAGAGATTTTAAGTAAACCAAATGCAATTGTTATTGAAATAAAATTTGTCAGAATAATAACAATTTGATTAAAATAAAATTTATAGTTTATACAATCTTCTACCTCTAGTAAGTAAATAATCTACATCTAACAAGTTTGTCTAATTAGTAAACTCCAGTAGAATAAAAATATATGACTATTATATTTAATTTTAATAATTATGAAGACATACTTAAAAAGTTAAACCTATTGTATAATATAAAATAAGCCTTATTTATCATGGATTTACCCATATCAAGTGAACCTGATAAATATTCCTATCTTTCTGAGAGTTTTAAGAATATTTAATTTTTATAAGCATTTATTTTTATCTAAGCCAATTCGAATAGACTTCCTTTAAAGTAGTTTATATATTGACTTGGTAATACCATCTGCAGGCAGGAAAATATCACATATACATAACATACATGCATAAACATACAGACAAATGCAAATAGAAAACTTACGACTTCCATTCTAAAATTTTAGCTATGAGTCAGGCATGGAAATGACATAAAGCTCAGGAGTTTATGTAAGAGTTGGTGCTGCTCACTTTACATTTTTATAAGAACCTTGCTTCTGGCAGATGGAACAAGTTAAAGTTACCTGCTCAATATGGAAATAAAATGCTTCTCCATATTTCTGGGGGAAGACTTTTAAGATTTTCTCTTGTCTTGATATGTAATCTTGTAGAGGCTGTGGGCTAAATTTGGAGTGAGGGACAGAGGAGAAAGTAAATGGCAATCTGGCTATGTCCAAATCCTGTATGAGTGGATAAAAGATCTGGTTTGTTCCAATCAGTTCTTTTCACTTTTTCAGCCTCAGGTGATTGTTTTTTCCATCCCTGGTCCCTTGAGAAGCTCCAATGTGGGCGGAGGGGCCTAATGTTTGACTCCACCATCAATGTGGCTAATGTACTCATGATTGTTAATTTAAATTTTAGAAAACAGTTCTTAACATAGAAGAAGAAAAAGTTGTATTTAAAAGCATCTGAAATAAAACTTCCAGATTATTTCAATCAACTCTGGGATTTTGGAGGGACATGAGTAAAAAGGAATGAAAGAGGAATAAAAACATGATCAACACTTTGTCTCATTCAGAATGATCAGCACTCTAGCCACACTGAGATAAAAATACAGGTTTATCCATTTTTAAGAGTCATTATAAATAGAAATAGGCTATAAAATTTCTAAAGCCACTAGAGGGGGCACAAAGAAAGACAATTGTGTGACCCAACTGGAAAGAAATAGGCAAGAAGAAAACGTTTTGTAGGAACGTAAGATAAGAGAACAAGGATAAGTCAAACCAAATCAGTAACCACAATAAATGTGACAATTTAAGGTGCCTATTAAAATACGGGCATTTTATCTTGTGGGAGATATTTTATCCTCTGTTTGTGTTCTAGCTTTATTTATAGTATCATTCATCCTGAAAGTGCAAGTGTTAGTCACTCAGCTGTGTCCAACCCTTTGCAACCCCATGGTTTGTCCCATGGGGTTCTCCAGGCAAGAATGCTGGAGTGAGTTGCCATTTCCTTCTCCACAGCATTCATCTTAAAAAGATATAAAATTTTAATGTAGATGAGCATGCTACTGATTTATGTTAGTTTCTGGGGTCTGTTTCATGTTTTGAATATAAATAGGATTTTAAAGGCATAAATATTTAAATAGAAAAATGTATTCCTTGCAGATGAGCAAGTTGTCTACCTGTGAAATCCAAGAGAGCCCACTGAAAAATTATTTCTGGGGGAAGACTTTTAAGATTTTCTCTTGTCTTGATATGTAATCTTGTAGAGGCTGTGGGCTAAATTTGGAGTGAGGGACAGAGGAGAAAGTAAATGGCAATCTGGCTATGTCCAAATCCTGTATGAGTGGATAAAAGATCTGGTTTGTTCCAATCAGTTCTTTTCACTTTTTCAGCCTCAGGTGATTGTTTTTTCCATCCCTGGTCCCTTGAGAAGCTCCAATGTGGGCGGAGGGGCCTAATGTTTGACTCCACCATCAATGTGGCTAATGTACTCATGATTGTTAATTTAAATTTTAGAAAACAGTTCTTAACATAGAAGAAGAAAAAGTTGTATTTAAAAGCATCTGAAATAAAACTTCCAGATTATTTCAATCAACTCTGGGATTTTGGAGGGACATGAGTAAAAAGGAATGAAAGAGGAATAAAAACATGATCAACACTTTGTCTCATTCAGAATGATCAGCACTCTAGCCACACTGAGATAAAAATACAGGTTTATCCATTTTTAAGAGTCATTATAAATAGAAATAGGCTATAAAATTTCTAAAGCCACTAGAGGGGGCACAAAGAAAGACAATTGTGTGACCCAACTGGAAAGAAATAGGCAAGAAGAAAACGTTTTGTAGGAACGTAAGATAAGAGAACAAGGATAAGTCAAACCAAATCAGTAACCACAATAAATGTGACAATTTAAGGTGCCTATTAAAATACGGGCATTTTATCTTGTGGGAGATATTTTATCCTCTGTTTGTGTTCTAGCTTTATTTATAGTATCATTCATCCTGAAAGTGCAAGTGTTAGTCACTCAGCTGTGTCCAACCCTTTGCAACCCCATGGTTTGTCCCATGGGGTTCTCCAGGCAAGAATGCTGGAGTGAGTTGCCATTTCCTTCTCCACAGCATTCATCTTAAAAAGATATAAAATTTTAATGTAGATGAGCATGCTACTGATTTATGTTAGTTTCTGGGGTCTGTTTCATGTTTTGAATATAAATAGGATTTTAAAGGCATAAATATTTAAATAGAAAAATGTATTCCTTGCAGATGAGCAAGTTGTCTACCTGTGAAATCCAAGAGAGCCCACTGAAAAATTATTTGAACTGATAAGAGGGGTTGGAAGGGGTGACCAGGTGTAAGATATACCTAAGAAGATGATTTTTCCTCAGGTACCAGCAATAAGGAATAACACTTTAAAAAAATATCTTTCTCGAGTAACATGGAAGCCTACATTACCATATGTAAAAGAGACAACCAATGTGAATATGCTGTAAGACTAAGGGAACTTACACAGGGGCTTTGCAACCAGCTAGAGGGGTGAAGGGGAGGGAGGTAGGAGGGGAGATTCAGGTAGAAGGGGTCAAGGGTATACCTATGACAGATTCGGGTTTATCTATAGCAGTAAACAACAAAACTCTGTAAAAGTAAAATAAAAATAAATTGATAATAAAAATAGCCACATAATCCATGAAATAAAACCTAGGAGAAAAAAATCTTAACAACGTGTCTGAAGAAGAAAACTTAAAAGAAGATATGTAAGAACAAAAAGTGGTCAGTATTCTGGGATGGAGAAGTAACATATTATAAAGAGGTCAGTTATGCCAATCCAAATCTCAAGATGTTTATTTTGAAAAATAGGGAAGATGATTCTAAAGTTCATATGGAGGAGCAAATATATAAATATATCTCAGATGCTTTAGAAAAGGAAGCGTAATCAGAAGTGAGATGCCCTTCAGATATCAAAATGTTACTAAAACAGTGTGTTTTTTATGCAAAAAGAGATATGTAGGTCAATAGGACCGAACAGAGGCTCTAGCAACACACCCAATATTGCATGGAAATGTAGTATTTAATAAAGATGCCACTATTTTTTTCTAAGTGATATGCCATTGGCTTCCCCTTGAAAATTTTATATTCCCCCAGCGCACACATGCACACACACTTGTGATTAATATAAATGAAACAAAACCTATAGAATTATTAGAAGATACTAGAAATATATGCATCATGTGTTTATCATTTACAATTAGATTTATATTCAAAACATGAAACAGATTACAGAAGCTATAAAATATTTGTATATGTATCTACACTAACTTTCACAGCCATTAAAAGGAACAAGACTAGATCATTTGTAGAGATGTGGATAAACAGAGAAACTGTAACACACAGTGGAGCAAGTCAAAGAGAAAAACAAATATCATATATTAATTCATATATGTGGAATCTAGAAAAAGGATGCAGATGAACCTATCTGCAAAGCAGAAATGGAGACCCAGACATAGAGAACAAGCATATGGGTACCAAGGGGGTAAATAGGGAGTGGAATAAATTGGGAGCGTGGGATTGACATGGATATATTGCTAAGCATGGAATATATATAGCAATTGAGAGCCTATTCCCACAGGCTGCTGTACTCATTGCTCTGCGGTGACCTAGATGGGAGGGAAACCAGAAGGGAGAGAGTCTGTGTATACATCCAGCTGATTCACTTTGCTATAGAGCAGAAACTAGCACAATGTTGTGAAGCAACTATACCTCAATAAATAAAAAAAAATTCAAAAAGGCCAAGCCAGATGGGATTTTTTTTTTTTCTTTTACATCTCTAAGATAGGCTCACTTCCAGCTGAGAATGTGCATTCTTACCAGGTCCCAGACACAATGATGTAAATGTGCAGGTGAGTGATGTGAATAGTCTCTCACAAAGGTCTTCATAATAACACTATTGATCTTACTTAGATTTCTAGAAACTAATCCTGAAAGGATGAAGAGGAACACAGAAGTGTCTCTGACAAAGACCTAGAGTATTTAAGAGAAATTTCCAGATTATTCTATTTTTTTAACACCCAAAACATTTTTTATTGGGGTATAGCCAGTTAACACTGTTATGATAGTTTCAGGTGAACACCTAAAGAGACTCAGCCATACATATGCATGTATCCATTCTCCCCAAAACCTCCCTCCAGGCTGGCACATAACATTGAGCAGAGTTCCAAGTGCTTATACAATAGATTTTTTTCTTGGTTATCCATTTTTTAAAAAATAAAAATACACATTTATTCAGCATCGTGAACAGACTATTATATTTAGCAATCAACAGCATGGGTGCAAAAAAAAAACCATTAAAACCCTTTGTTGGAATGCTTTGCACTTTCCACAGAACAGAATCTAAAATAACCTGTTATACAATTAGCCACAAGTATAGTCCTTGAGTTTTTTGCCCATACACCTGAGTATTGTCTAAAACATGTCTTCTTTGTAGCAGCTAGGCCTGCTACCACTGTGCCTGGCTGAGTTCACAAATCTGTTGTAATTTGTAGCTTCCCTGTCACTTCTCAGGCTCTCCTAAGCTTTGTTTCCTGGCAGTAATTGAAACCTCCTGCCACTGCCATAGCTACTGCAGCTGCTGCTGGAACGTGGCCACCATAGCCACCTTGGTTTCGTGGTTTAGCAAAGTATTGGCCTCCACCACCATAGGGGCCAGAATTTCTGCCTCCAAGATTTCCTCCTTTCGTGGGTCCAAAATTTGAAGACTGATTGTTGTAATTGCCAAAATCATTGCAGCTTCCGCCACCTTCAAAATTGCTTCCATCATTATCAAATCCATTTTAGCCACCCCCACTGCTGCCATATCCTCCACCACCATGGCTGCCACCAATGCCACCTCGCCCACTGAAGTTTCCTCCACCACCAAAGTTGTCATTCCCACCAAAACCACCTCCATAACCACCACCACAATTTCCAGAACCACTTCGACCTCTTTGGCTGGATGAAACACGAGCCATCTCTTGCTTTGAGAGGACTTTTCTTACTTCACAGTCATGGCTGTTCACAGGTTGGTATTTCTGAATCTTGTCTACAGAGTCATGGTCATCAAAGGTTACAAAAGCAAAGCCTCTCTTTTTGCCACTGCCTCAGTCAATCATGATTTCTATTTTTTTAACATTCAAAAAATTTTTTATGGGGGTAGAGCCAGTTAACACTGTTATGATAGTTTCAGGTGAACACCTAAAGAGACTCAGCCATACATATGCATGTATCCATTCTCCCCAAAACCTCCCTCCAGGCTGGCACATAACATTGAGCAGAGTTCCAAGTGCTTATACAATAGATTTTTTTCTTGGTTATCCATTTTTTAAAAAATAAAAATACACATTTATTCAGCATCGTGAACAGACTATTATATTTAGCAATCAACAGCATGGGTGCAAAAAACCATTAAAACCCTTTGTTGGAATGCTTTGCACTTTCCACAGAACAGAATCTAAAATAACCTGTTATACAATTAGCCACAAGTATAGTCCTTGAGTTTTTTGCCCATACACCTGAGTATTGTCTAAAACATGTCTTCTTTGTAGCAGCTAGGCCTGCTACCACTGTGCCTGGCTGAGTTCACAAATCTGTTGTAATTTGTAGCTTCCCTGTCACTTCTCAGGCTCTCCTAAGCTTTGTTTCCTGGCAGTAATTGAAACCTCCTGCCACTGCCATAGCTACTGCAGCTGCTGCTGGAACGTGGCCACCATAGCCACCTTGGTTTCGTGGTTTAGCAAAGTATTGGCCTCCACCACCATAGGGGCCAGAATTTCTGCCTCCAAGATTTCCTCCTTTCGTGGGTCCAAAATTTGAAGACTGATTGTTGTAATTGCCAAAATCATTGCAGCTTCCGCCACCTTCAAAATTGCTTCCATCATTATCAAATCCATTTTAGCCACCCCCACTGCTGCCATATCCTCCACCACCATGGCTGCCACCAATGCCACCTCGCCCACTGAAGTTTCCTCCACCACCAAAGTTGTCATTCCCACCAAAACCACCTCCATAACCACCACCACAATTTCCAGAACCACTTCGACCTCTTTGGCTGGATGAAACACGAGCCATCTCTTGCTTTGAGAGGACTTTTCTTACTTCACAGTCATGGCTGTTCACAGGTTGGTATTTCTGAATCTTGTCTACAGAGTCATGGTCATCAAAGGTTACAAAAGCAAAGCCTCTCTTTTTGCCACTGCCTCAGTCAGTCATGATTTCAATCACTTCAATTTTCCCATACTGTTCAAAATAATCTCTCAGGTGATGTTCTTCAGTGTCTTCTTTAATGACACCAACAAAAATCGTTTTCACAATTAAGTGGGCACCAGGTCTTTGAGAATCTTCTCTCGACACGGCCCTCTTTGGTTCCACAATCTGCCATCCACCTGGTATGGCCTTGCATTCATGGCAGCACCCACTTCCTCCATGGTGGTGTATGTGACAAACCCGAAGACCCTGGAGCATTTGGTGTTTGGATCCCTCATGACCACACAGTCTGTGAGCGTCCCCCATTGCTCAGAATGGCTCCTCAGACTCTCATTGGTTGTTTCAAAGCTGAGTCCTCTGATGAAGAACTTCTGCAGCTGTTCAGGCTCTTTGGGAAGAGACGCTGACTTAGATATGATGGTGGTGGAGGTGGGGAGACTTCAACGATGCTTCCTCGCCACCATCCATGGGAAGAAGGCTATCCATTTTAAATATACCAGTGTGTACATGACTTTCCAAAAGTCTTTAACTATCCCTTCCTCCCTGCAACCATGAGTTCATTTTCTAAGTCTGTGAGTTTCTTCCTGTTTTGTAAATAAGTTCATCTATATCATTTCTTTTTAGAGTCCACATATAAAGGATGTCACATATTTCTTTTTTTTTCTGTATGACTTACAGATGACCCTATTTTATCTTGCCTCCACTGGGGACGGACTGAGGCTCATCAAGGCAGTGGTGAGCACATGGTGCTGATAAGACCAGGCCAATGGGTCCCTGCTCATTGAGGGCCAGGGTCAAGGCACTTACAGGGAAAGCTGTTTCTAAACTAATAACTTCTCAAGATATACATTTTTTAAATTAAAACATGAATCATTCAATATAAAATGAACATGGGTTGGGGATTTTATTCAACTTAAAACTGATCGATAATATAGTAAAGGCTGATTTTTAAGACCATTTGAGGAGTTGGTTATTTTGAGCCAGCTTAATATAGGAATACTGGGGGCTTCCCGGGGGCTTCCCTGGGGTTTCCCTGGGGCTTCCCTGGTGGTCCAGGGGGTAAGGACACTGCCTTGCAGTGTAAGGGGCGCCAGCTTAATCCCTGGCCTGGGAAGATCCCACGTGTCGCGGAGCGACTGGACCGATGTCTCCAACTACCAACTACCGAGCCGGAGCTCTGGGCGCATGCACCTGGAGCCGGTGCTCTTCCGAGAGAGGCCACTGGGAGGCCCACACTGGCCAAAGTACAAAGATGGATGGAAATAAATAAAAAATGAAAGATCAATAGAAGTGGCCTAAAATATTATCTATCTATCTATATAGATATATCTATATATATAGATATAGGAATATTGGGGTAAGTTGTTTGGTTTTTTTTTTTTGTTTTTTTTGCCATGCTGTGTGGTATGCAGCATCCTAGTTACCTGACCAGGGACTGAACCTGTGCCCCTTGCATTGGAACTATGGTTTTAACCACTGCACCACCGGGAAAGTCAATAGAATAAGATTACTGACTTACATGCAAAAGTGGTTAATGTCCCAACAGGGCAATAACCCATTTGTTTGGGACTATTTTTTTTCTTCTTCTTAACACAAATCCTGTGCTACAGACAATTCTACTAGACAAAAATCTGCAAGTTAAATATGCAAGTTCCCTGAATCTGCAATAGTAAACAGTAGTCAAACCATATGCTGCAACCAAGAAAGACTCCTTGGTTGTGCCAGTGCTTCCATATGACACTAAAAGACATGTCACCACCTTTTGCCTTATTTATAAATTTTAAATACTTTTCTTGTATGACTTACAGTTGACCCTATTTTATCTTGCCTCCACTGGGGACGGACTGAGGCTCATCAAGGCAGTGGTGAGCACATGGTGCTGATAAGACCAGGCCAATGGGTCCCTGCTCATTGAGGGCCAGGGTCAAGGCACTTACAGGGAAAGCTGTTTCTAAACTAATAACTTCTCAAGATATACATTTTTTAAATTAAAACATGAATCATTCAATATAAAATGAACATGGGTTGGGGATTTTATTCAACTTAAAACTGATCGATAATATAGTAAAGGCTGATTTTTAAGACCATTTGAGGAGTTGGTTATTTTGAGCCAGCTTAATATAGGAATACTGGGGGCTTCCCGGGGGCTTCCCTGGGGTTTCCCTGGGGCTTCCCTGGTGGTCCAGGGGGTAAGGACACTGCCTTGCAGTGTAAGGGGCGCCAGCTTAATCCCTGGCCTGGGAAGATCCCACGTGTCGCGGAGCGACTGGACCGATGTCTCCAACTACCAACTACCGAGCCGGAGCTCTGGAGCGCATGCACCTGGAGCCGGTGCTCTTCCGCGAGAGAGGCCACTGGGAGGCCCACACTGGCCAAAGTACAAAGATGGATGGAAATAAATAAAAAATGAAAGATCAATAGAAGTGGCCTAAAATATTATCTATCTATCTATATAGATATATCTATATATATAGATATAGGAATATTGGGGTAAGTTGTTTGGTTTTTTTTTTTTGTTTTTTTTGCCATGCTGTGTGGTATGCAGCATCCTAGTTACCTGACCAGGGACTGAACCTGTGCCCCTTGCATTGGAACTATGGTTTTAACCACTGCACCACCGGGAAAGTCAATAGAATAAGATTACTGACTTACATGCAAAAGTGGTTAATGTCCCAACAGGGCAATAACCCATTTGTTTGGGACTATTTTTTTTCTTCTTCTTAACACAAATCCTGTGCTACAGACAATTCTACTAGACAAAAATCTGCAAGTTAAATATGCAAGTTCCCTGAATCTGCAATAGTAAACAGTAGTCAAACCATATGCTGCAACCAAGAAAGACTCCTTGGTTGTGCCAGTGCTTCCATATGACACTAAAAGGACATGTCACCACCTTTTTTGCCTTATTTATAAATTTTAAATACTTTTTCTTAAAATGCTTTCCCCCTCACAGAGCACACAGGTACTACCTTGTGTGCTGAAGGAGCCAGGAGACCGTGTGGATGACATAGTGGTGTCCACCCCATGCTGGGGAAGGGAGCACAGGTTTGATCCCCCGAAAGTAGAGGATCATTAAGAAACAGCTCAGGGCTTCCCCTGGTGGTCCAGTGGGTAAGGACACCACCTTGCAGTGCAAGGGGCGCCGGTTCGAGCCCTGGCCTGGGAAGATCCCACGTGCTGCGGAGCGGCTGGACTGATGTGTCCAATTACCGAGCCAGAGCTCTGGAGCGCATGCGCCCAGAGCCGGCGCTCTGCAGCGACAGATGCCACTGCGATGGGAGGCCCACAGGAGCCAAAGAACAAAGACGGATGAACATGGAGAAACAGAAGACCAATAGAAGTGGCCCGCCTGCTCCCCTCCCTCCCCAATCCGACCCCCGCCCAAAATAGATAAATAAATAAATCTTAAAAGAAAAGAAAAGAAACAGCTCAAACAACAAAACTCTGTAAAAGCAAAATTTTAAAAAAGGCCAAAAAAAAAGAGAGAGAGAGAGAAACAACTCAATCATTTTTTCCCCATTAAAATCTCTTCATGTAACTCTCTCTCTGTCAAATCCTGTTCAGGCTGACTTGCTTCAGTTCAGTTCAGTTGCTCAGTGGTGCCCATCTCTTTGCAACGCTATGCACTGCAGCACGCCAGGCTTCCCTGTCTTCACCATTTCCCAGAACTTGCTCAAACTCATGTCTATTGACTCAGTGATGTCATCCAACCATCTCATCCTCTGTCATCCCCTTCTCGTTTTGCCTTCTATAGCATCATCAAGGTGCACTGGTCAGAGCCTGCCCACTTTCCCCTTTATGTGAACACTAATCTCATTTGTTTGGGACTATTTTTTTTCTTCTTCTTAACACAAATCCTGTGCTACAGACAATTCTACTAGACAAAAATCTGCAAGTTAAATATGCAAGTTCCCTGAATCTGCAATAGTAAACAGTAGTCAAACCATATGCTGCAACCAAGAAAGACTCCTTGGTTGTGCCAGTGCTTCCATATGACACTAAAAGGACATGTCACCACCTTTTTTGCCTTATTTATAAATTTTAAATACTTTTTCTTAAAATGCTTTCCCTCACAGAGCACACAGGTACTACCTTGTGTGCTGAAGGAGCCAGGAGACCGTGTGGATGACATAGTGGTGTCCACCCCATGCTGGGGAAGGGAGCACAGGTTTGATCCCCCGAAAGTAGAGGATCATTAAGAAACAGCTCAGGGCTTCCCCTGGTGGTCCAGTGGGTAAGGACACCACCTTGCAGTGCAAGGGGCGCCGGTTCGAGCCCTGGCCTGGGAAGATCCCACGTGCTGCGGAGCGGCTGGACTGATGTGTCCAATTACCGAGCCAGAGCTCTGGAGCGCATGCGCCCAGAGCCGGCGCTCTGCAGCGACAGATGCCACTGCGATGGGAGGCCCACAGGAGCCAAAGAACAAAGACGGATGAACATGGAGAAACAGAAGACCAATAGAAGTGGCCCGCCTGCTCCCCTCCCTCCCCAATCCGACCCCCGCCCAAAATAGATAAATAAATAAATCTTAAAAGAAAAGAAAAGAAACAGCTCAAACAACAAAACTCTGTAAAAGCAAAATTTTAAAAATGGCCAAAAAAAAAAAAAAAAAGAGAGAGAGAGAGAGAAACAACTCAATCATTTTTTCCCCATTAAAATCTCTTCATGTAACTCTCTCTCTGTCAAATCCTGTTCAGGCTGACTTGCTTCAGTTCAGTTCAGTTGCTCAGTGGTGCCCATCTCTTTGCAACGCTATGCACTGCAGCACGCCAGGCTTCCCTGTCTTCACCATTTCCCAGAACTTGCTCAAACTCATGTCTATTGACTCAGTGATGTCATCCAACCATCTCATCCTCTGTCATCCCCTTCTCGTTTTGCCTTCTATAGCATCATCAAGGTGCACTGGTCAGAGCCTGCCCACTTTCCCCTTTATGTGAACACTAATCTCAGGGTTCGCATTCAGACCTAGTGAATCTAGTGGCATCTTTACAACCAATTCTTGCTCTACATGGTTCTGCACATTATAAGAGGGTGTTGGTTAATTCTTTACTAGAAAGGAATTCATCTGAGGCTAGAGTGCTTGTTGACCTTGGACATTTGAAGGTGTTTGGGCAGTGGAAAGATGTGTGAGTTACTTCCAGGACTGAGCTTAAGATGAGTGCCTGAGCTGGTAGTGTGCTTCTGCCTCTCTCTCAGTGCATGTGTGTATTCCACCATTTATGTGACAAAAACACCATGGTTGGGGGCCCTGCCAGCTGACAAGCACAGGACTTTCAGTCTAAGTTTCTTGGAAAACAACAAAAAAAGCTATGTAATGAGGAAAGCTCAGGGGCCCATGCTGTGGGCTGGGGGAAGGGTGCTGAGAAATTAGCAAATCTTTCTGCCTCTGAGCAGTGCAGAGCCAAATCCATCCTCCTTGAATGACTGTCTTTTCTTTTGTGCATCAGCTCATGCAACTGGCCAGCATCCTTTGAGAGGATGAATCTCTGCTAGTACCCAAGGGTCAAGGAGACTTGGCTGCTGAACAGCAGGAGCCAGCATTGCAGAGGAAAAGAAACTATAGCTACATAAAGACATTTGTAAATGTGCCCCCATGAGAGATTTATACAAGTTCAAACTATATGGGGCAAGTTGAAGAGTGACAACGAAGTGTTTACGCAGGGGGAGGTGGAGGAATTCAACCAGGAAGGCATTGGAAGAAGAAGTTTTGCGCAGGAACTTGGGCAAAGAAATGGGCAGAAGAGGTGAGTGGAGTACTGAGTGAAAATGTGTGGGGTGTAGGTCACCACCGTGGGTGCTTGGCTGGTAGAGATAAGGGCAAGGATAAGCAGAAAGAAGGTTGAAAAAGCTAGAATGGTTCTGAGAGATAGTGAGAGAGGTGATACAAATTCCTGCATGGACTCTGAAGAGAAGGGGAAACTTTATGTGTTTTCAAACTCGAGAGAGAAGGTAGTCATTCCCTCCTCTCCCCCAACGATCACGAGTTTATCTTCAGCGATTCTTATCACCATTTCTTTTTCTGTCTTTCCCTCCCTCCCCCTCTTTTTTTGGCAGAAGAAAAGAATTAATCCACCATTTTTCTTCCCTAGCCTGAATCACTTCAGGTCCTTTGAACTTCCAAACAGCTCTTGTTTGCCCTGTAAGATGTTTCACTTCCCAAAGGCCCTTTGCAGTTGCCCTTGTCAGTTTAATCCCATCAATCTGTCTCCAGCCTTCCCTTCCACTGGTGAGTTTCATGAACTCTCATGGCAAGCCCATAATCTATTCCTGCCGCATACATGCTAATGGCCTCCCTCCACTCTGTGTCTTTTCCCTTTCCTTCGTCCCCATTATTTCCCTGATCCTATTGTTTATTCAGTGTCAGTCTTATGTTTAATCTGTCCCTGAGCCCTCCTCTGTCTCCTCAGCCCCAGAGACCTGAAAACGCTATCATTGCTGTGGGCTGGGGGAAGGGTGCTGAGAAATTAGCAAATCTTTCTGCCTCTGAGCAGTGCAGAGCCAAATCCATCCTCCTTGAATGACTGTCTTTTCTTTTGTGCATCAGCTCATGCAACTGGCCAGCATCCTTTGAGAGGATGAATCTCTGCTAGTACCCAAGGGTCAAGGAGACTTGGCTGCTGAACAGCAGGAGCCAGCATTGCAGAGGAAAAGAAACTATAGCTACATAAAGACATTTGTAAATGTGCCCCCATGAGAGATTTATACAAGTTCAAACTATATGGGGCAAGTTGAAGAGTGACAACGAAGTGTTTACGCAGGGGGAGGTGGAGGAATTCAACCAGGAAGGCATTGGAAGAAGAAGTTTTGCGAGGAACTTGGGCAAAGAAATGGGCAGAAGAGGTGAGTGGAGTACTGAGTGAAAATGTGTGGGGTGTAGGTCACCACCGTGGGTGCTTGGCTGGTAGAGATAAGGGCAAGGATAAGCAGAAAGAAGGTTGAAAAAGCTAGAATGGTTCTGAGAGATAGTGAGAGAGGTGATACAAATTCCTGCATGGACTCTGAAGAGAAGGGGAAACTTTATGTGTTTTCAAACTCGAGAGAGAAGGTAGTCATTCCCTCCTCTCCCCCAACGATCACGAGTTTATCTTCAGCGATTCTTATCACCATTTCTTTTTCTGTCTTTCCCTCCCTCCCCCTCTTTTTTTGGCAGAAGAAAAGAATTAATCCACCATTTTTCTTCCCTAGCCTGAATCACTTCAGGTCCTTTGAACTTCCAAACAGCTCTTGTTTGCCCTGTAAGATGTTTCACTTCCCAAAAGGCCCTTTGCAGTTGCCCTTGTCAGTTTAATCCCATCAATCTGTCTCCAGCCTTCCCTTCCACTGGTGAGTTTCATGAACTCTCATGGCAAGCCCATAATCTATTCCTGCCGCATACATGCTAATGGCCTCCCTCCACTCTGTGTCTTTTCCCTTTCCTTCGTCCCCATTATTTCCCTGATCCTATTGTTTATTCAGTGTCAGTCTTATGTTTAATCTGTCCCTGAGCCCTCCTCTGTCTCCTCAGCCCCAGAGACCTGAAGCTATCATTTGAATTTCCCACATAGACCCCTTTGCTGTCCTGGAACATCTCTATACATGCCTCAGCCTGGAACGTAAGCATCTGCCTTCCCGAATGTGGAGCATCATCTTCAGGTTGGGACCCCAAAGCTCACTGCTTTCACCTCCATCCACTAACCCAGATTTCTAGAATCTGCACGGGCCCCTTCCTAAACATCAGGACTTTCTTCAGTCTTCTATGTGCTTGAGTGACTGCACTGCAGCTCTGAATTGTCCCCTACAAAGGATGTCAGTGTGGGGGTACAGCCAGGTAGGCTGACACCTTGACCCACTGTGCTTCTCATACCCACTAATATCAAAGTTGCACAGTGGCAGATGGCAAAATTGGATAGGGTGGGATAGCCATTGCTTCTTTTTAGTGCTCCACTCCATTCACGAGAACCCAGTATAGCACTCTACTGCATTTCCAAGTTAATGTGAATAGTTCTTGCAGGTTTTACTCAAGGCAAAGTTCTCAGATTATTTTCCTTACTGTCCTTACCCTGCAGAGAAGGGTAGAGCTGCTTAAGAGTTGAGCACCAGACCTTTCCTAATCCTTAGTGAATACTCCTATCCAGTCTCTATATCTTTTGCTATGATGGTGAAGAGAAAGGAGCAGGCCTGGCCATCCTGCCTCTCCTGAGCCCCTGAGATCCTGGGCAACCAGCTGGAGCATCTTCTCCCTGCTCTGAGTCTCTGCAGCTTGCAGTCTCTACAAAACTCCCAGATTAATCCACCATTTTTCTTCCCTAGCCTGAATCACTTCAGGTCCTTTGAACTTCCAAACAGCTCTTGTTTGCCCTGTAAGATGTTTCACTTCCCAAAAGGCCCTTTGCAGTTGCCCTTGTCAGTTTAATCCCATCAATCTGTCTCCAGCCTTCCCTTCCACTGGTGAGTTTCATGAACTCTCATGGCAAGCCCATAATCTATTCCTGCCGCATACATGCTAATGGCCTCCCTCCACTCTGTGTCTTTTCCCTTTCCTTCGTCCCCATTATTTCCCTGATCCTATTGTTTATTCAGTGTCAGTCTTATGTTTAATCTGTCCCTGAGCCCTCCTCTGTCTCCTCAGCCCCAGAGACCTGAAGCTATCATTTGAATTTCCCACATAGACCCCTTTGCTGTCCTGGAACATCTCTATACATGCCTCAGCCTGGAACGTAAGCATCTGCCTTCCCGAATGTGGAGCATCATCTTCAGGTTGGGACCCCAAAGCTCACTGCTTTCACCTCCATCCACTAACCCAGATTTCTAGAATCTGCACGGGCCCCTTCCTAAACATCAGGACTTTCTTCAGTCTTCTATGTGCTTGAGTGACTGCACTGCAGCTCTGAATTGTCCCCTACAAAGGATGTCAGTGTGGGGGTACAGCCAGGTAGGCTGACACCTTGACCCACTGTGCTTCTCATACCCACTAATATCAAAGTTGCACAGTGGCAGATGGCAAAATTGGATAGGGTGGGATAGCCATTGCTTCTTTTTAGTGCTCCACTCCATTCACGAGAACCCAGTATAGCACTCTACTGCATTTCCAAGTTAATGTGAATAGTTCTTGCAGGTTTTACTCAAGGCAAAGTTCTCAGATTATTTTCCTTACTGTCCTTACCCTGCAGAGAAGGGTAGAGCTGCTTAAGAGTTGAGCACCAGACCTTTCCTAATCCTTAGTGAATACTCCTATCCAGTCTCTATATCTTTTGCTATGATGGTGAAGAGAAAGGAGCAGGCCTGGCCATCCTGCCTCTCCTGAGCCCCTGAGATCCTGGGCAACCAGCTGGAGCATCTTCTCCCTGCTCTGAGTCTCTGCAGCTTGCAGTCTCTACAAAACTCCCAGATACCTTTCCCCTACTTCTGAGATCCCAAAGGGACATTTTCCAGGGAAATTCAATTCTGGCAGGATGTGACAGAGACTTCCTTGTTTTGTTCTACCTATCTTTTTTTTCATATGTAACAAGAGGCAGAACAAGCAGCATTTATCTTAATGTGGAAGGTGGGTGGCTAATTCTGTCACAAATGAGCTGATCCCCTTCTACTGAGCTGCCAGCCCGTGTCCAGGGGACCTTAGCATCTGGAACCAGGATACTTCTCAATTGTCTCCCTTGCAAGGACCTTGAGATCACCAGCATTCACCTGCCATTTTGGACCCTTTGCTGTTACCTGCCAGGTATGTGACTCCTTCTCAATATCTGTTTAAACCTCTACCTTTCAGAAATGAGATGTATAAAATGAGGGCTTAGGAGAGAGCACAGGATGGGCTGGCAACATCTTATCAGCTGAATCTGGCTGCAGGATAAGGATATCAGTGTGACCAAGAAGAGATGTAAGTTCACTGTCTGCAATAGTAAACGGCAGCTCCACCTGAAAAGGAAAGACTCTGATGCACCCCATTTCCCCCTCAAGCCATACAAAGTCTCATTGAGGATCTCTCCTTGGGGCATCTCCCTTAGAGACTAGGGGTATAAATCATCTTGTGGCCCTGTTGAAACAAAACCAAAGCAACCCAGTGGGCATTAACTGACAGTTTGTGGAGGGCAAACATTGCAGTGAGGAGAGTGTGAGAGAGCAAAAACCCTGCCCCTCGGGGCTTAAAGCTCAGGACACAAGGAATGAGAGAAGGGTAGAGCACACATAACCCAAGCTTACAAATGCAGCAAAAGCAAAATAAAATAATCTTTAAAGAGAAATTCAAGAGCGGAAGGGCTGGAAAACAAGAAAACATAAACGTTGTTTAGGAGGTGGAGATGCAGGAGGAGCCTGGAATGAGGTTGGAGCAAGTCCAGGGGCAAAATGAGAAGGAACAAAGAAGGAAGAGGAAAGATAAGCTTGAGTAGAGGGTAGTAACATTTCAGCAGCATTTCTTTGAGGTTGATGTGCACAGCCCTTTTGTCTCCTTGTGCCTCCAGAGGCTCCCTGGAGGGCAGGGAGCATGTGCCCTACCAGCAAAGTTTAGCTCTAGCTCAAGAACTATTTTCTAAGCATCCTTTCGCCTTGCTAGGTCAAGCATGCAATGTGTCCAGTCTCTCACTCCCCCCCAGCCAACTTCCCCATCAGAAAAAGAAGCTGAAATCCATTTTCACTGTGATATGAAGAGCTGAGATCAGAAGGAGTTTCCCCTCAGAGCAGTAAGGATCAGAGCATTTCAACTGCAGAGGGAGGCTGGAAAAAGCAAACTTCAGGCAGCAAATGGGGAGGAGAATGGACTTTAGAGCAAGAAGGGGTATGGAGCCTCCCTGAAACCCCTTCAAGAATTTGCCAGACCATCTCTCTCCAATTAAAGGTTTTAAAATCTGGTCCTTGAGGGTTGAAAGCAAAAGTACCACTGAGCATTACCTCTTGCTGGAGAAGATACTGTTGACAAGGTCTGAGGCAAACTCTGGTTTTAAGTTATTTTAATCAGAAGTGGATTTAATTTGTTCATCTGTTGGTTGGTCTTGTCACTGACATCTGGGTGATGCACCCATTACCCATTTCCCCTCAAGCCATACAAAGTCTCATTGAGGATCTCTCCTTGGGGCATCTCCCTTAGAGACTAGGGGTATAAATCATCTTGTGGCCCTGTTGAAACAAAACCAAAGCAACCCAGTGGGCATTAACTGACAGTTTGTGGAGGGCAAACATTGCAGTGAGGAGAGAGTGTGAGAGAGCAAAAACCCTGCCCCTCGGGGCTTAAAGCTCAGGACACAAGGAATGAGAGAAGGGTAGAGCACACATAACCCAAGCTTACAAATGCAGCAAAAGCAAAATAAAATAATCTTTAAAGAGAAATTCAAGAGCGGAAGGGCTGGAAAACAAGAAAACATAAACGTTGTTTAGGAGGTGGAGATGCAGGAGGAGCCTGGAATGAGGTTGGAGCAAGTCCAGGGGCAAAATGAGAAGGAACAAAGAAGGAAGAGGAAAGATAAGCTTGAGTAGAGGGTAGTAACATTTCAGCAGCATTTCTTTGAGGTTGATGTGCACAGCCCTTTTGTCTCCTTGTGCCTCCAGAGGCTCCCTGGAGGGCAGGGAGCATGTGCCCTACCAGCAAAGTTTAGCTCTAGCTCAAGAACTATTTTCTAAGCATCCTTTCGCCTTGCTAGGTCAAGCATGCAATGTGTCCAGTCTCTCATCTCTCCCCAGCAAACTTCCCCATCAGAAAAAGAAGCTGAAATCCATTTTCACTGTGATATGAAGAGCTGAGATCAGAAGGAGTTTCCCCTCAGAGCAGTAAGGATCAGAGCATTTCAACTGCAGAGGGAGGCTGGAAAAAGCAAACTTCAGGCAGCAAATGGGGAGGAGAATGGACTTTAGAGCAAGAAGGGGTATGGAGCCTCCCTGAAACCCCTTCAAGAATTTGCCAGACCATCTCTCTCCAATTAAAGGTTTTAAAATCTGGTCCTTGAGGGTTGAAAGCAAAAGTACCACTGAGCATTACCTCTTGCTGGAGAAGATACTGTTGACAAGGTCTGAGGCAAACTCTGGTTTTAAGTTATTTTAATCAGAAGTGGATTTAATTTGTTCATCTGTTGGTTGGTCTTGTCACTGACATCTGGGTACTCAGGTCACCTCATCAGTGGGCGTGAGATGCTGTCGGGTGAGGGCAACGGTCTGTGACCAGGCAGTCCCTAATAGGGGTCATGATTTGGGGGACAGCAGAACTGAGGTGCACCCAGCCTTGACATGACACGGCTGGTGTGGAATCTGGATCCAGAGAAGTACAAAGTTTGGGAGGAGCCCCATGCCACCACCTCCTATTTGTGTATGCAGGGCAAGTCACTTCACCTCCCTGTGACTCAGTTTCCTTGTCTGTAATTTGGTTCTATAATAATAGCAATAATACTCCTGATAATAGGAAATTCTTGGTAGTGAGCACTCAATTCATATTAGTTTTTTTAATTACTCTGGACATGTGTGTGTGTATGTGTGTTTATGAACTCTTTCATCGACAGTCTCAGTGACTGAAATCACATGAGTGTATCACAACAGGGAACTGCAGTCCTGACAATAATTCCAGTGTCTGGGACACACTGACTGGTAGGTGGCAGCTTCCCCCTGCCCACGGAATATTGGAGCTTGAATATTATTCCTGTCATGAGGTGCCCCTCTCCCCAGCTGTGGGCCTGTCTAGTGCCCCATAGCTGCCTTGGGAGGACTCAAGGGCCCACCCAGCACAAGTCTTAACTAATCCCGCAGAGTCTGGACGGTCCAAATGGATCCATAAGCACCTTCTGAGTCCCTCTTGTTTTGGTGCATTAGCTGGTGCTGATGTACCCTCATGACTTCAGTCCCCATGGGGCTGTATGTTCTGAGCCTGTCACAGAGACAATCTTGCCATCAGCCAAAAGGGCGAGAGGCTAGACTGCCCAGCCTGAGCTTAGACCCTGGCCCAAGGCTTCTGTTCTGCTGGTTATTGTGTGAATAGATGCCAATAGCTGCTGACTATCAAAAGTCAGGCTCCCTTGAGAGGGGACTCCAATCTCCTCCCCCAGGGAGCCCTTATGCAACATGAATGGAGCCAGCTCAACTTACCCCTCTGTCTTCTGTCAGGAAGGGCAGGGCCTGCAGTCCCTGACCCACTTGACTCACAGAGGAAGATTGCCACTTCCTCTGGTCGTGGTCATATCAGCCAAAGTCCTTCTAGCACCGAGGTCACTCAGGGTGCCTCCCCTCCATTAACTAACCTGCACACCTCCTCAAGGGCTTCCTCGGTGGCGCTAGTGGTAAAGAATGCACCTGTCAATGAGGGAGGCATGGGTTTCATGGCTGGATCAGGAAGACCCCCTGGAGTAGGAAATGGCAACTCGCTCTAGTATTCTTGCCCAGAAAATTCCATGAACAGAGGAGCCCGGTGGGCTCTAGTCTGTGGGGCCACAGAGAGTCAGGCACGACTGAGTGACAAAGCACACACACACACCTCCTCAAACCGTCTTTTGCTACATGACCAGCAGCTTTTAAAGTCTTTCATCTACTATAAGCTTTTATTTTTGTATTGTTAACAACTTTAAGAATGTTGACAGTTTAGGTAAATTAAATAAATTGATTAAAAAACAGATTAAAGGAAATAAAGAAGGAAAACATATCTGACCACCTAAAAGTTGAAAAATAATTTACTAAAAATGAATACTTTTTCCTCTCAGCTTTATGAAGTATAACTGACAAATAAAATTTGTATATATTTATTTATTTATTTGGCTGTGCCAGGTCTTAGTGGCAGCAAGCAGATCTTTAGTTGCAGCATGTGGGATCTAGTTCCCTGGGGTCGAATCTGGGCCCCCTGCATTGGGAGTGGAGTGTCTTAGCCACAGGACCACTAGGGACGTTCCTAAAATTTTATGTATTTATGCAGTGTGACATTTTGACACATGCATTCATTGTGAAATAATCATCACAATCGAGCTAGCTAACATATCCATCGTCTCGCATAGTTACTTTTTATGTGTGTGGTAAGAACACTAAAAATTTACTCTTAGTAAAATTTAAGTGTACAAAGCAGTATTATTAATTATGATCATCATGTTATACATTAGATTTTCAGAACTTACTCATCTTATGAAAGTGTGTAATATTTGACCAATATTTACTCCATTCTCCATACCCTTCTCCTGATAACCATCATTCTACTCTGAGTTCAACTATTTTTTTTTTTCACTGTTAGCTTTCATATATAGAATCACTAAACAAGGTCCCACTGCACAGCACAGAGAACTAGATTCAATATTCTATAATAAACCATAATTGAAATAAATATTTTTTTTAAAAATAAAGTGGATCAAACTCAGGTCTCCTGCATTGAAGGCAGATTCTTTACTGTCTGAGCAACCAGGGAGGTCTCCATAACACAGACCATGTGGGTGTTAGCCACTCAGTTGTGTCTGATTTTTTGTGACCCCATGGACTCTAGCCCGCCAGGCTCCTCTGTCCATGGAATTCTCCAGGCTAGAACATTGGAGTGGGTAGCCATTCCCTTCTCCAGGGGATCTTCCCCACCCAGGGATCGAACCTGGGTCTCCCACCTTGCAAGCAGATTCTTTACCATCTGAGCTACCAGGGAAGCCCAGAGCAAACCATCATGGAAACACGTATTAAAAAAAAAAATGTATATATATATATATGTACAATTGAGTCACTTTGCTGTACAACAGTAATTAATGCAACATTGTAAATCAAGTACACTTCAATAAAAAATGAAGCCCTTCATCTACACCCTGTTGGTGAGATTGATGCTGATGGTGTGGCTGGAGCTCTGTAGCCACAGAGCCCTAGGAACAGGTAGGTACCACCTCCCAGTCTGTGGGGAAAGGAAAACCAGTGAAGTGGGGTGGCAGAAAGGAGAAGGGAGCCTGGGGGAGCTGTAGAGTAGAAACTGCCAGGGGCCTTTCTGCTCTGGGGAGATGTGATAAAGTGAAAGGAGAGGGATACAGCCTCTGGAAGACGATGGAGAGCATAAGGAAGAGCTGACTTGTCTGACCCATCCCACCTTGGAGGCTTAACAACCCTTTGAGTTGGGTTGGTTTCTTCCGTTGTTCAAGCAAAGAAATTAAGGTTCAGCAAGTTACACAATCTGTCTAAAGTCCCACAGCCACACAGAGGAGAAAGGGGAAGAGGCTTGGATATCTCCCAGAAAGAATCGGCTGCCGAGATTCGTGGTTCTCATGCTGTGAGGCATTACCACAAAAACATCTAGATTTTCAGAACTTACTCATCTTATGAAAGTGTGTAATATTTGACCAATATTTACTCCATTCTCCATACCCTTCTCCTGATAACCATCATTCTACTCTGAGTTCAACTATTTTTTTTTTTCACTGTTAGCTTTCATATATAGAATCACTAAACAAGGTCCCACTGCACAGCACAGAGAACTAGATTCAATATTCTATAATAAACCATAATTGAAATAAATATTTTTTTTAAAAATAAAGTGGATCAAACTCAGGTCTCCTGCATTGAAGGCAGATTCTTTACTGTCTGAGCAACCAGGGAGGTCTCCATAACACAGACCATGTGGGTGTTAGCCACTCAGTTGTGTCTGATTTTTTGTGACCCCATGGACTCTAGCCCGCCAGGCTCCTCTGTCCATGGAATTCTCCAGGCTAGAACATTGGAGTGGGTAGCCATTCCCTTCTCCAGGGGATCTTCCCCACCCAGGGATCGAACCTGGGTCTCCCACCTTGCAAGCAGATTCTTTACCATCTGAGCTACCAGGGAAGCCCAGAGCAAACCATCATGGAAACACGTATTAAAAAAAAAAATGTATATATATATATATGTACAATTGAGTCACTTTGCTGTACAACAGTAATTAATGCAACATTGTAAATCAAGTACACTTCAATAAAAAATGAAGCCCTTCATCTACACCCTGTTGGTGAGATTGATGCTGATGGTGTGGCTGGAGCTCTGTAGCCACAGAGCCCTAGGAACAGGTAGGTACCACCTCCCAGTCTGTGGGGAAAGGAAAACCAGTGAAGTGGGGTGGCAGAAAGGAGAAGGGAGCCTGGGGGAGCTGTAGAGTAGAAACTGCCAGGGGCCTTTCTGCTCTGGGGAGATGTGATAAAGTGAAAGGAGAGGGATACAGCCTCTGGAAGACGATGGAGAGCATAAGGAAGAGCTGACTTGTCTGACCCATCCCACCTTGGAGGCTTAACAACCCTTTGAGTTGGGTTGGTTTCTTCCGTTGTTCAAGCAAAGAAATTAAGGTTCAGCAAGTTACACAATCTGTCTAAAGTCCCACAGCCACACAGAGGAGAAAGGGGAAGAGGCTTGGATATCTCCCAGAAAGAATCGGCTGCCGAGATTCGTGGTTCTCATGCTGTGAGGCATTACCACAAAGGGGAAGTCAGGAGTGAAGAGGGAATAGCCCTTCCTTACTTGCCCTGGGTTTCTGGGGCCACACATGAGACAAGGCAAGGTCTCGGTGAGGCAGTCCCATCCCTGTGGTCTTAAAGAGGCTCTTCACCCAGTGACCGTCACCAGCTGACCTTCTGGGAACTCTGTCTGAGGTCTCAGGGTTGGAAAGGGGTGTCCTAGATGTGGTTGGCGTTAAAAGGCAGCCAGGCAGGCATCCCGCTTTGGAAAGATTAGAACTCTGTGTTTGTTCCTCTGTTTTGTGGACTTCATGTTCCAGGTGAAAGGGAATCTGGAGCAAGTTTGGGCAGAGAAAAGGAAAATGCACCTGGAAGTCCTTAAAGATGTCCCTTTGTTTGAATGGAATCAGTACATTCATTCTAGTTCAACCCCCACACAATGCATGGCTCTATTCCTGGCTCTAAACAATGCAAAGTTCAAAAGCGGCTTCCTCTGGAACCCTTTGGCTTTGTCCTCTCTACCACCATAAGCAATGCTGCCTGTTAAAATTAGAAGCAACTCTCACATCTGGCTATGGTTGAAGAGAAGTCAGGCACTGGAGCTTGTAAATACGAAAGAAAAATAGACGACGCCATAACAGACGTCAGACCTGATAGGTAGCGTTCGAACCCTCCTGTGTCACTCCAGGATTTTTTTTTCCCTCTCCAGGTGGCTCCCGCTGCTGAGGAAAAGTGATGGATTTTCCAGTCTCCCTGAACTCCTACCAGCGAGCTTGCCTGCCTAGCAGTCTCTTTTTCCTCATTCACCTCCTCCTTCAGTCCAGGGAGATACACTCAGGTAACATATCTAATCGGCAGTCCAGACAGCCCAGACTTCAGTGAGCGCGTCAGCTTCCGTCCATCCCTCCTGCAGGTTATTCAAGGGTTGAAATCTTGTAACCTTTTACCAGCTGTGCCAGGGGCTAAAATGTAAGATCTCCAACCTAGTCATTAAAAAGCCACTGTCCCTGAGCACCATCCAGCCGCACAGTGCTCCCCAATCAGGCTTTCAGCCCCACCCCTCCACAACAAGCCCGCAACTCACAAACATGGCAGAAGGCTTAGCAGGAGGGCACCAGGGAAGTCTTAAAGGTCTACGCTTAGGCTGAGCCAGAAGGAAAATATTTTTTTAACTCCCCTCCTGCATATAAGTCATAGCTTTTGACGGGCAGGAAAGATCCTAGTCTTACCATCTCTCATGAAAGAAGCAACTAACAGAAAGTGTAAACTAATTACGCAAATAGAATCTCCTCATTCTTTGAGCTGAAAACCAGGAATACCAAGGTGACAGACAGGCACTGCTCGGATCCTCCATCAGTTCAAGGGAGTGAGTCAGACATGACAGACATGGTGGTCCAGCTGTGCGACCAGAGCTGCAAGAGAAATGTACCCCCAAGATTTGGGAGCACAGCTAAGAGAGCAATTTGGTGTTTTCCAGAAAGCCAAGGACCGCAGAGAGGAGGTACTCTTTGAGTAGAAACTTGCAGTATGCACATTCCGCAGGAAGATGACAGAGAGTAAACTGAGGCAAGGTGTGCCACGCATCAGGCACAGAGGCTGCAACAGCTGGAGAGGGAAGCTAGTAGGAACAGTGTCGGGGCTACACCCAGTGGGCAACAAAGAGTCTCAGATGGAGAGAAGAAAGGTGCTCCCATGCTACAGGGGCGAAGTGAAGGATGGGAGGGATTCATACAGGAAGAATTTAGGGTGTGATTATGCTGAGCTGTCAAAAAAGGAAAGGAGGTGCACAGAAGCCAGAAAAAAAAGAATGAAATCATGCTGGGTAGAAAGGCGCTGCAGCAAGAACAGCAACTCTCATGGAAATTGCAAAGAACAGGGAATAAAGCAGCCATATGGAGCCATCACTGCAGAGGACAATCAAAGATCCAGATGAATAAAAACCTTGAGAGCAGGATTTGGTCTTAGATACAAAGATGCATGAAGCAAGGAGCCCCCCTAGATTATTTTAATAGTTTTTGTTATTACAGAAGTTGTGCATGCTCATTATAAAAAAAATCAGACAGGATGGGATACACATATGACTAATCTGGGATTATAGATTATACATATCTGTAAACAACAAAAGTCTGCACAAGCAAAAAAGCAAAGTAGAAACAATGGCAGACAAAAAATCAGACAAAAAAAATAAGAAAACATCTATCCACACCATGCAGAAATGATCACCATCAATAATTTGGTCTTTCCCCTTTCAGATCTTTTATTCTGCACATTTATGCAAATATGTCCTTTTTAATCAAATAAGAGGATAGTGTACATATTTTTCTTGCCATAGAGTCCTTTAATTTAATTCCCTGGCCGTACTGACACAACTGTCCCCAGAATAATATCGGCAGTTGGCTGATTCAAACCAGCTACCAGTACAGCATCACACATTTGTATTTGGTTGTAGTGTGCCTTGTGTATTTTTCAAATGTGGCACATACTATTTCATGACAGTTATTTGTTCAAGAAACCAGACCGGTTGTCCTGCAAATGTTTCGCCTTTGTCATTTGAATAGTTTATAGTGGACTGAAAAGAGTGAAAATGTTGCTCAGCTGTGTCGGACTTTTTGCGATCCCATGGGCCTGCCAGGATCCTCTTCATGGAATTTCCAAGGGAAGAATACTGGAGTGGGTTGTCATTCCCTTCTCCAGGGGATCTTCCTTACCCAGGGTATCGAATTGGGTCTCCAGCATTGGCTGTAGATTCTTTACCATCTGAACCACCAGGGAAGCACTTACTGCGGATAACTGAGCTGCAAAAAACCATATCTGAGCTAAACTGATCTGGGCCATTGTCTGCGTTCTTGTCCTAGAGATCAAGGTGGTAGGCCCTGTGGAACCCATGCTGGCACACGTTGGGCATGAGGTGGAATTCTTGTGCCAACTGTCGCCATACCAGAACGCCAAGCACATGGAGATCCTCTGGTTCCGGAGCCAGCCCTCGGATGTGGTTCACCTGTACCGGGACGGGCAGGAGTTCTACAGCCTGCAGATGGCGCAGTTCCAGAATAGGACCCATCTCATCAAGGACGATATTGCAGATGGCATCGTGACCCTGCAGCTCCACCACGTGGTCCCTGCCGACGAGGGTCCATATGGGTGCAGCTTCTTCTCCAGCAACTTCAGTGGGGAAGCAACTTGGGAGCTGGAGGTAGCAGGTGCGTGACCTGGTCAAATGCCCCACAGAGGGGAAAAGAATCCATTTGGAAAGAGTTCAAGAGTAGCTAGATCGAAAAGCACAGGGAAAGGGAAAATAACTCTAATGGGTTTTTTTGTTTGTTTGTTTTGTTTTTTTAAAAAAAGAACATTAAAAAGATTCATTAGAAAATGAACAAAAGAAATGCACACAAAAAAAGTACACAAATGAGCCTTAACCATAAGAAAAGATAATTATTTTACTTGTAGTGAGAAAAAGACGAATTAAAGATACAGACTTGTAACTTTTCCCTATCAGTTTGGTAAACATTCAATGGTTGGACCACACACTCTGGATGCAGAAAACAGGCCCCTTCCTACTGTGTTGATGGAGTTCAGAGTCCTGCAGCTCCAGGGCAGAGGCATTTGGCAATAGCTGACAGGACTGCCTGTGCATCTGCCTTTGAACAGTAATTTCATCTCTAGGAGTTGACCCTGAAGATATACTGCCCACCCCTCTAATATGAAAAAAAAAAAGTCATTTGTATAAATTTATATTATCCAGCAGTGCTGTTCAGTCACTTGGTCACGTTCGACTCTTTGCAACTCCATAGCCTGCAGCCAGGCTTCCCTGTCATCCACTATGTGCCCGAGTTTGCTCAGATTCGTGTTGATTGAGTCACTGATGCTATCTAATCGTCTCATCCTGTGCCGTCCTCTTTTTCTTTTGCCTTCAGTCTTTCCCAGCATCAGAGTCTTTTCCAGGGAGTCGGCTCTTTAGATCAGGTGGCCAAAGTATGGGAGCTTCCGCTTCAACATCAGTCCTTCCAATGAATAGTTAAAGCTGATAGAAACTCCCTAAATCAAACTCTATCAAACTATGCAGCTTTAAAAAAATGAGAAAGAACTCTAAGATGACATGGAGTGACTTTTAGGATACTTTTAAGAGAGAGAGAAAAGAAGCAAAATATAAAAAAGGCTCAACAGCAAGTCAACTTTTCTATAAGAAAGGAGGAGAGACATGGCACAAAAGAAACACAGGAAGAATAAACTAGAAGCTGATTAAACTGGTCACTTAAAGGAGGAGCAGGAGCAATGGGATGGAAAGGAAGGAGAAAGGCCTGGGGCTTTTTGATCTACTCATTTTTATAGCCTTGATGTTTTCTTGGTTGGAGAGATAAAAAAGTATACATAACAAAGGCACTTTAGTTCCAGTGAGATTCAAGGGATAGACCAAACAATCTACTGAAAGTTGGACTCGAATTACTCTTCATCCTAGGGGGACTATCCCATGCAATATATGACTAAGTACCAGCGGCCTTCTCCTATTTTAAAATGCCCTTTGTAGGTGCCCTACATGCCACCTATAATTTAGCCTGCTATTTATAGTCCATTGTGGAGGTCTGCAAGCCCACATGTGTTATAAGAGCAGTCACAGTCATGATGCCCTGGGGTGACTGCCAATGGCAAATGGTGGCAGGAGCTCCATATACAACATCTGGGAAGGAGCCTGATCTTTCCTACTCTTTCTGCCTCTCCCAGGACTGGGCTCAGACCCTCACATCTCCCTTGAGGACTTCAAGGAGGAAGGCATTCAGCTAAGGTGCCACTCCAGTGGCTGGTACCCCAAACCACAGGCTCAGTGGAGAGACTATCAGGGACGATGTCTGCCCCCGGAAACTGAAAACATCACTGAAGATGTCCAAGGTCTGTTCAGTCTGGAAACATCTGTGGTCGTCCAAGTGGGGGCCCACAGCAACGTGTCCTGCTCCATCCAGAACCACTTCCTGGGCCAAAAGAAAGAGTTTGTGATCCACATAGCAGGTCAGTGGATGCCAGCTCACCTTCATTTGCTTAGTCTTCAAGTTCTCCATGTCCACTATCCCTCGGTGGTGTGTGCTAAGTCACTTGTGTCCAACTCTTTGCAACCCTATGGACTGAAATCCGCCAGGCTCCTCTCTCTATGGGATTCTCCAAGGAAGAATACTGGAGTAGCTAGCCATTTCTTCCTCCAGGGATTGAATCCCTGTCTCTTGCATCTCTTGCATTGGCAGGAGTTCTTTACCATCTGCACTGAATGGGTTCTTTACCACTAGCACCACCTGGGAAGCACTTGAAGGGATACAGAAAAAATTTATAACTTTTCTAAAGGAAATTTGCTAAGAGAAGAAAAAAGGGAATTTCTCTCCCTTTTTTGCACAGTTAGTATTTGATAGGTACAGACTCTCAGTTTGGGAAGATGAAAAATCTGATGGTGATGACTGTATAACCATGTTGGTATGTTTCTTTTTTTTTTTTTTAATTTTATTTCTTTGGCCATGCCACTCAACTTGTGAGATCTTAGTTGCCCAACCAGGAATTGAACCAAGTGGACTGTCAGGGAATTCCCAATGTTAATGTCCTTAAAGCCACTGAACTGTAAACTTAAAGTAGTTAAGATAGTAAAGTTTCTGTTATGTCTATTTGACTACAATAGAAAAGAAAAAAATTAAAGACCATTGAGATACAAGCACCAATTTCTTCAATTATTTTCAACAGACATAAAACTATTCTATCAAATGGCCACAAGAGTTTCTCTAGGGTTGCTTTGTTTTGCATGTATTTCTTTACTGCCTGGCTGCTGTCCTTGCAAGTCTTGCATCACATTCTGCCTCTGGGAAGATCTTCCCTAGGAAGCCTGGAGAGGAAAGAGGAGAACTATCAGTCAGTGCTACATGGCTTTGCTAACAGTTCTTGCAAAGGTGTGATGAGAAGTAGAAGGTGTGTGCAAGAAGGGGACGATGATGCATGGATTTGTCAGAGCGATGAATAGCAATCATTCACTGGATTTCAGATACCAACACGTTTTAATTCTCATGGCCTTAGATGTAAAGCAAGAGTGGGAAGAAGTAGCGGGAGGTCAGGGCCATGGTCACACAACCTAAGCTGAAGGACTGGGTGGAGCCCATCAGCTCCTTCCTCTCGCATTCTCCAGTTTGCAGGTATTTTCCCCTTTGTGCTGAGCAAGTTCAAGTTCCCAATATTCTTTGGATGCTGCCTCTTTTGAGCATCACACAATGGCTCTTAAGCCCATTTTACAGATGGCTATGGTAGGTCCTTGGTTTCCAAAATGGCTACGTGGATAAAGAATCTGCATGCAGTGCAGGAGATGTGGGACACATGCGTTCAATCCCTGGGTCAGGAAGATCCTCTGGAGGAGGGCAAGGCGACTCACTCCAGTATTCTTGCCTGGGTCAGGAAGGGAAATCCTCTGGACGGAAAGGGCAAGGCAACTCAACTCCAGTATTTCCTTTTGAGGAAGTACAGACTGGGAAAAAAATCTGATGGTGATGACTGTATAACCATGTTGGTTTGTTTCTTTTTTTTTTTTTAATTTTATTTCTTTGGCCATGCCACTCAACTTGTGAGATCTTAGTTGCCCAACCAGGAATTGAACCAAGTGGACTGTCAGAATTCCCAATGTTAATGTCCTTAAAGCCACTGAACTGTAAACTTAAAGTAGTTAAGATAGTAAAGTTTCTGTTATGTCTATTTGACTACAATAGAAAAGAAAAAAATTAAAGACCATTGAGATACAAGCACCAATTTCTTCAATTATTTTCAACAGACATAAAACTATTCTATCAAATGGCCACAAGAGTTTCTCTAGGGTTGCTTTGTTTTGCATGTATTTCTTTACTGCCTGGCTGCTGTCCTTGCAAGTCTTGCATCACATTCTGCCTCTGGGAAGATCTTCCCTAGGAAGCCTGGAGAGGAAAGAGGAGAACTATCAGTCAGTGCTACATGGCTTTGCTAACAGTTCTTGCAAAGGTGTGATGAGAAGTAGAAGGTGTGTGCAAGAAGGGGACGATGATGCATGGATTTGTCAGAGCGATGAATAGCAATCATTCACTGGATTTCAGATACCAACACGTTTTAATTCTCATGGCCTTAGATGTAAAGCAAGAGTGGGAAGAAGTAGCGGGAGGTCAGGGCCATGGTCACACAACCTAAGCTGAAGGACTGGGTGGAGCCCATCAGCTCCTTCCTCTCGCATTCTCCAGTTTGCAGGTATTTTCCCCTTTGTGCTGAGCAAGTTCAAGTTCCCAATATTCTTTGGATGCTGCCTCTTTTGAGCATCACACAATGGCTCTTAAGCCCATTTTACAGATGGCTATGGTAGGTCCTTGGTTTCCAAAATGGCTACGTGGATAAAGAATCTGCATGCAGTGCAGGAGATGTGGGACACATGCGTTCAATCCCTGGGTCAGGAAGATCCTCTGGAGGAGGGCAAGGCAACTCACTCCAGTATTCTTGCCTGGAGAATCCCATGGACAGAGAAACCTGGTGGGCTACAATCCATAGGTTGCAAAGAGTCAGATGGAACTGAAGTGCACGCACGTTACCCACACACAGTGGGGTCGAAGGAGGGCCAACCAGTCACTAGAAAGTTTTTCTGGTACACAGTGTCAGGACTAGTCTTCTCACTTAGTGTTTAGTGATGAATGGGCTGTTTTCCAGATGTGTTTTTACCCAGAACCTCCCCCTGGAAGAGAGCATCCCTCGGGACACTGGTGGGCCTGCCACTTCTCCTGGTTCTCCTCATGATGCTGGTGCTGTACTTCTTTTGGAAACAACAGAGGTCCCAAGGTACCAGGCTGGTGGGGGGCTGTCCTCCTGGAGCTGGCTCTGCCCAAGAGGGAAGTGGTGGAGGTAGCCATAGAAAGGGTGCTGCCGAGGCACCATTCTGCCTAAAAGCAGGGCTGGAATAAGGCGTGGAAAACAGGCACTCACTCACTTCCACTGCCCTTTTTCCTTCCTTTCAGAAAAGCTGAAGAAGCAGGCAGAGAAAGACGCAGGTAAGCAGGAGGAAACACATGCTTTTTGTCCTCCACCCTGACTAGCGGAAGTGGGGGCACTGGATCAAGAAGACACCTAGGTCACACATGGTTGGGGGAGTTTAGGAGAGGGCAGAGAAGGGCTGAGGCAGAGGTTTTCTTCCACTTCTCCTGCCTTGGAGCATGGTCCTCCCTCGTGTTCACCTCAAACTGGGTCTCTAGAGCACATGGGCTCCAAATCTGTGCACTTTGGAGAAGCAAGGGCTCAAGATCAATGGAGATTTTCTTTGTTTCTTTCTCTAGGGAGACTCACAGCGGAGCTGGGTAAGTTCTGGATGCCACTTCCACAGTGCTGGCTGTGGGCTGGGGCAGGGGCAGTAATCCAATGTGTGGTGGAAGCAGGAGTTCCGTAATTTTATGTCTCCTTTGGAGAGCAGTGGATCACAGTGATCTAATTCCAAATCCAACCCTCTGCACCTCCTGCCTTTCTCCTCCCAAATGGACTTGTGCACACCTGCCAAGGAAGTCTGACCTAAGATTTCCCAGATAGACTTTGCCAGGTCCGTTCCTGCAAATTACATGATTCAGTTATAATTCCATGATTCAGTTATAATTCCACTATTAAAGGTCTGTTCCTTCTGGTTCATCTTTCTTGGACATCCTTCTCCTCTCAGTGCAAGTATCATTGAGAAGGAAGGCATCTTTAATTGACCCCAAAATGAAAATAATTTATCAAATCCACTTTTATCCCCAGGAGGACTCAGCACCTTGAAACCATGTAGAGGGAGGAGGAAAGAGTGAATCCAAAGGAAGAGGGGGATGGAGGAGAAGGCCACCATGGGTGGGGAAAGACCTTGAGAACCACCTTGCCTAAAAAGCCAGTCAAAATAGTGAAGTTAAAGCTTGTCTTGCACTCAACCTAGTCACGGGGGTTGGGGAGGGGGAGGCAATCAACCAAACAGCAACAGAAACAGCTACAATAAGTCATTAACACCATAGTCTGAATTGGTATATATTATCACCTTTCCCAGTCTTAACTTTTAAAAAATAACAGATAGAGAACTCAAAGGAATCCATTTCTAGTGGCAAAATATCAGAGTCTCAGTATTTGGCCAGAGGAAATAATTGAGTGTGGTGTCTTCCCAGTTCTTTAAATAATATACCCAATAAATGATATGAAAGTTGGACCATAAAGAAGTCTGAGTCCCCCAAAACTGCTGCTTTTGAACTTTGGTGCTGGAGAAGACTCTTGAGAGTCCCTTGCCCAGCAAGGAGATCAAATCAGTCAATCCTACAGGAAATCAACCCTGAATATTCATTGAAAAGACTGATGTTGAAGCTCCAATACTTTGGCCACCTGATGGGAAGAGACAACTCACTGGAAAAGACTCTGATGTTGGGAAAGATTGAAGACAGGAAGAGAAGGGGACAACAGAGAAGCAGATGGTTGAATGGCATCACAGCCTCAATGGACATGAGTCTGAGCAACTCCAGGAGATGGTGAAGGATAGGGAAGCCTGGTGTGCTGCAGTCCGTGCGGTTGCCAAGAGTCAGGCATGACTGAGAGACTAAACAGGAAAAGTGACTCTGAGGTTCATGCAGGGATGTGCTCAGTGCCTGGACTTCCACAAGACGTCCTCCCCAGGAAAAGCTTGTGGCTTCAGGGCAAACGTTTTCCCTTCCCAGCCTTGTGCAGATTTCTGCCTTAGAGCAAAGAATAGGATGAGAAGTAAGAATCCTGCAAATGGGTGATGCAGCATCTAGATAAGATTAGAATGAGCAGGTGTTTAAGACTAAGAAGCCTTTTCTCAGTAGACTAACTGCCCTGGGAAGGTGGTTCCACTCATCTCAAGACTGATATTTCCTCTGTTCTGCTTACAGGAAAGCTTCGAGTGGAACTGGGTAAGTGACTTTCCCCTTCCCAGAACTATTTTTTCTTGTCTACCTTGTGGCATCTGGTTAGCTGTGTCTGTTCTTCTCATCTCCCAAGCAGGTATGATGGCCAGGTTGAAACCCAGCTGGCAGTGTGGGTGGCAGAAAGAAAGGGGAGAGGAGCAGGGGTGGCTGCCAAATTTGATGTTTGAACAAGGACACTGCAGGGACGTTGTTCTAATTCTGTTTTTCCTTGGCTGCTGCAGACTGGAGAAGGGCTGAAGGCCAGGCTGGTGAGTGAAGCTCATTCTTCTCCCACTGTCCACTTTACATCTCAGCATCCCAGTCACCTGCTCTAACCAACTGTGCTTCATTCTAGTTGATTCCATTGCTACGCTCATGTAGTAACCTATGTCACTTGATATAGGTTATATTTGACTTTTAATATATGTGTTTATTTTTGTATTGTCCTGAGGTGTGTAAGCATACAGTAAATCATTGGTGCCAATTCTGGTTGCCCATCAGACTCACCTAGATTCCTGGTGTCCACCTGCAAAGACTCTCACCTGTGATGCTGGAAAGGGCATGTTGCCTTACATGTAAATATGGGTGACTATACCTTCTTCCATTTCCCCGATAAAGCAACCAGTCATGTGTATCTTTATTCTATATGTATTCTGACAAGAGGTAAAGTTCTGCTTTGTGTACATGCACTTCAGTTTCTTTTCTTTTTTTTTTAATTTTTATTTTTTAAAAAACTTTTATTTTACTTTTAACTTTCACAGAGCTTTGTTGTTTACAGATATGTATGTTCTCAGATTAGTCATATGTATATCCCCCACCATCCCACCCCTCCAGACCATCATACAGCACCCATGAGCACTTTCTATAAAGACATTTCTAGTCTTGGGCTGTTCCTTGCTTCTCTCACTCACCCCTGTGTTTTCATAGCCATCCCTGCTGCCATATGCAAATCTAGTTTGTATCTCCTTGTTGCAGAGCACTCCATTTGAGCCAACCACTTTCTTCTAACTTCACACTGCTACAAACATACTGAATAAATAGCCAAAAATGGGTTGCCTTCTGGCGCTGTATGAAGATTTCTATGAGACGTATACCTAAGAGGAGAATTGCTGACTCATTAGGGATGTCTCACTAAGTGGGCTAGAGGATCCTCTGAAAGTGGCACCCGTCATCCTGTGCCAGCATGTCAGGGTGGCTCCATACACCCACATCCCATGTGAGCCAGCTTTCTAAGTTTGCCAGTCAGTGGCGATGAGTAATTGTTCTTTGGGTTTGCAGTCCTCTGAGCACTAAGAAGTTTGAGCATCTCTTTATATGTCCCTTGATTTTTGGACTTTCTCTGCTGAAAACTGTCAGTTCATGTCCTTTGCCCATTTTCCATATGTTTTCACTATCTTTTTCTTTTTTATTTATTTATTTATTTATTTATTTTTGTACATGTATGTTCCCAGATCAATCAGATGCATATCCCTTGGCCCTCCCCCCACCCAGGTTCCTCCCCCCCATCCCTCCAGACCATTGCTCCAAGTGGTTGTAGGTACTCCTATTCCCCTAGCACAATGACAATAGCTATCTTTTCTACACATGACAGTATAGGTTCCCATGTTACTCCCTCCCATTGTTCGGTCTCCACAATGTCTTTCTGTCTATTCTCTGTTTTTTCATGAGTTCACTGTGTGTGTTATCATGACCATCTTACTAGATCCCATATATATGAGTTAGTATACTATACTTGTCTTTCTCTTTTTGACTTACTTCACTTTTTATGATAGGTTCTAAAGCCAGCCACCTCATTAGGACTGAGTCTTCTGCATTTCTTTTAACAGCTGAGTAGTATTCCATTGTATATATGTACCAGAGCTTCTGGATCCATTCATTTGTCGATGGACATCTAGGTTGCTTCCATGTTCTGGCTATTGTATAGAGAGCTGCAATGAACATTGGGGTACAGGTGCCTCTTTCAGTTTTGATTTCATCAGGATATAGGCCTAATAGTGGGATTGCTGGGTCATAGGGTGCTTCTATTTTTAGTTTTTTAAGGAATCTCCATATTGTCTTCCATAGAGGTTGTATTAATTTACATTCCCACCAGCAATGCAAGAGGGTTCCCTTTTCTCCACACCCTCTCCAGCATTTGTTGTCTGTCGATTTGTTGATGATGGCCATTCTGACGGGTGTGAGGTGGTATCTCATTGTGGTTTTAATTTGCATTTCTCTAATAATAAGCGAGGTTGAGCATCGTTTCATGTGCTTTTGGACCATTTGTATGTCCTCTTTGGAGAGGCGTCTCTTTAGATCTTTTTCCCATTTTTTGATTGGGCTGCTCATTTTCCCTGTGCTGAGTTGTCTGAGTTGCTTGTAGATTTTGGAGATTAATTCTTTGTCTGTTGTTTCATTTGCTATGATTTTCTCCCACTCTGTGGGGTGTCTGTTGAACTTTTTTGTAATTTCTTTTGCTGTACAAAAGCTTTTAAGTTTCATGAGGTCCCATATGTTCATTTTTCTTTTCAGTTCTGCTATTTTAGTTGGTGGGTCAGAGAAGATCTTGCTTTGATTGATGTCCTTGAGGGTTTTGCCTATATTCTCCTCTAAGAGTTTGATGGTTTCTGGTCTTACATTGAGGTCTTTAATCCATTTTGAGTTGATCTTAGTGTATGGCGTCAGGGAATGTTCCAATTTCATTTTTTTGCATGTAGCTGTCCAATTCTCCCAGCACCACTTGTTAAAGAGGCTGTCTTTGTCCCATTTATAGTTTCTCCTCCTTTATCAAAAATAAGGTACCCATAGGTGCGTGGGTTGATCTCTGGGTTCTCAATCTTGTTCCATTGATCTATAGTTCTGTTTTTGTGCCAGTACCATACTGTCTTGATAACTGTTGCTTTGTAGTAGAGTCTGAAGTTAGGGAGGCTGATCCCTCCAACTCCATTTTTCTTCCTCAGGATTGCTTTGGCTATTCGAGGTCTTCTGTGTTTCCATATGAACTGTGTTATTATTTGGTCTAGTTCTGTGAAAAATGTCAGTGGTAGTTGAATAGGTATTCCATTGAATCTGTAGATGATATTTGGAAGTATGGTCATTTTCACAATATTGATTCTTCCAATCCAGGAACATGGAATATCTCTCCATCTGTTTAAGTCTTCTTTAATGTCTCTCATGAGTGTCTTGTAATTTTCTGTGTACAATTCTTTTGTTTCTTTGGGTAGGTTTATTCCTAGATATTTGATTCTTTTGGTTGCAATGGTGAAGGGGATTGCCTCTTTGATTTCATTTTCTGATTTTTCATTGTTTGTGTATAGGAATGCCAGTGACTTCTGTGTGTTGACTTTATATCCTGCAACTTTGCTGAATTCATTGATTAGTTCTAGTAGCTTTGTAACCGTGTCTTTGGGATTTTCTATGTATAATATCATGTCGTCTGCAAGAAGAGAGAGCTTGACTTCTTCCTTTCCAATCTGGATTCCTTTGATTTCTTTCTCTTGTCTTATTGCTGTTGCTAGGACTTCCAGGACTATGTTGAATAGCAGTGGTGAAAGTGGGCACCCCTGTCTTGTTCCTGATCTTAGAGGGAATGCTTTCAGTTTTTCACCATTAACAATAATGTTCGCTGTAGGTTTCTCATAGATGGCTTTTATTATGTTGAGATAGGTTCCTTCTATGCCCATTTTCTGAAGAGTTTTGATCATAAATGGATGTTGTACTTTGTCGAAGGCTTTTTCTGCATCTATTGAGATGATCATGTGATTTTTGTCTTTCAACTTGTTGATATGGTGTATCACGTTGATTGATTTGCGGATGTTGAAGAAGCCTTGCATGCCTGGGATGAACCCAACTTGATCGTGATGTATGAGTTTTTTGACATGTCGTTGAATTCTGTTTGCTAGGATTTTGTTGAGGATCTTGGCATCTAAGTTCATCAGTGAAATTGGCCTATAGTTTTCCTTTTTTGTGTTGTCTTTGCCTGGTTTGGGTATCAGGGTGATGGTGGCCTCGTAGAATGTGTTTGGGAGTTTTCCTTCCTGTGCAATTTTTTGAAAGAGTTTTAGAAGGACAGGCATTAGCTCTTCTTTAAATGTTTGGTAGAATTCGGCTGTGAAGCCATCTGGTCCTGGGCTTTTATTTTTGGGTAGATTTTTAATCACAAAGTTGATTTCTGAGCTTGTGATTGGGTTGTTCAAAGTTTCTGTTTCTTCCTGGCTCAGTCTTGGAAGATTAATCCTGTCCAAGAAACTGTCCATTTCTTCCAAGTTGTCCAGTTTGTTGCCATAGAGTTGCTCATAATAGTCTCTTAGAATCCTTTGGATTTCTGCATTATCCGTTGTGAGCTCTCCTTTTTCATTTTTGATTTTGTTGATCTGGTTCTTCTCTCTCTTTTTCTTAATGAGTCTGGCCAGTGGCTTGTCAATTTTGTTTACCTTTTCAAAGAACCAGCTTTTTGTTTTATTTATCTTTACTATTGTTTCTTTTGTTTCTTTCTCATTTATTTCTGCTCTGATCTTTATGATTTCTCTTCTTCTGCTGGCTCTGGGATGTTTTTGTTCTTCTTTCTCCAACTGTTTTAAGCGGAGGGTTAGGTCATCTGCTTCATATTTTCCTAGTTTCTTGAGGTGGGATTGTATTGCTATAAATTTCCCTCTTAGAACTGCTTTTGCTGTATCCCATAGGTTTTGCACTGTCGTGTGTTCGTTGTCATTTTCTTCTAGGAATTGTTTAATTTCTCCTTTGATTTCCTCAACGATCAGTTGGTTTTTTAGGTATGTATTGTTTAATCTCCATGTGTTTCTGTTTTTAGGGTTTTTTTTCTGGTAGTTGATCTCCAGTCTCATTGCATTGTGGTCCGAGAAGATGGTTGATATAATTTCGGTTTTCTTGAACTGACTGAGGTTAGATTTGTGGCCCAAGATGTGGTCTATCCTGGAGAATGTTCCGTGAGCGCTTGAGAAGAAAGTGTATTCTTCTGCTTTTGGATGGAACGTCCTAAAGATATCGATGAGGTCCATCTTTTCCAGTGTAGCATTTAAGGCTTGTGTTTCTTTATTAATTTTCTGTTTCGTTGATCTGTCCATTGGTGTGAGAGGAGTGTTAAAGTCTCCTACTATTATTGTGTTATTGTTGATTTCTTCTTTTATGTCTGAAAGTACCTGTCTTATGTATTGAGGTGCCCCTGTGTTGGGTGCGTAGATATTCATGACTGTTATGTCTTCCTCTTGGATAGATCCCTTAATCATGATGTAGTGACCTGCCTTGTCTCTTAGAATCTTCTTTACTTTAAAGTCTATTTTGTCTGATATAAGGATTGCTACTCCAGCTTTCTTTTGATTTCCATTTGCATGAAATATCTTTTTCCAGCCTTTCACTTTCAGTCTATGAGTGTCTCTAGGTCTGAAGTGGGTCTCTTGTAAACAGCATATATATGGGTCTTGCTTCTGGATCCATTCAGCCAGCCTGTGTCGTTTGGTTGGAGCATTTAGTCCATTTACGTTCAAAGTAATTATTGATACGAATGTTCCTATTGTCATCTTCTTAGAAATTTGGGGTTTGATTTGTAAGGCTTCTCCTACTCTTGTATTTATTGGCTATATCAGGTCCTTTAACACTTGTTGTAGGGCTGGTTTTGTGGTACAGAATTCTTTTAGTTTTTGCTTGTCTGTGAAGCTTTTGACTTCACCATCGATTTTGAATGAGATTCTTGCTGGGTAGAGAATTCGTGGTTGCAGGTTATTCTCTTTTAGCCGTTTAAATGTATCTTGCCATTCTCTTCTGGCCTGTAGGGTTTCTGTTGAGAGATCCGCAGTTAAACGTATGGGGTTTCCTTTATATGTTATTTGCTGTTTGCTCCTAGCTGCTTTTAGTAATCTGTCTTTATATTTAGTCTGCGTTAGTTTGATTAGTATGTGCCTTGGTGTGTTTCTTCTGGGGTTTCTCCTGTATGGAACTCTTTGTGCTTCCTGGACTTGGCTGACTATCTCCTTTCCCATGCTGGGGAAGTTTTCAACTATAACCTCTTCAAGAATTTTTTCATAGTCTTTCTTCTCTTCTTCTTCTTCTGGAACTCCTATGATTCTAATGTTGGTGCGTTTAATATTGTCCCATAGGTCTCTGAGGCTATCCTCAGTTCTTTTAATTCTTTGGGCTTTGTTCTGTTCTTCAGCACTTATTTCCACCATTCTGTCTTCCAGCTCACTTATCCGTTCTTCAGCCTCTGATACTCTACTGTTGAGACCTTCTATAGTATTTTTGAGTTCAGCAATTGAGTTGGTGGTCTCTATTTGCTTATTTTTCATTTCCTGCATGTCTTTTCTCAATGCACTAATTTCCTCTAATATTCTGTTTTCGGTGTTTTGCATCCTCATTAGTATAGTTTTTCTGAATTCTCTTTCAGATAGCTTGTCTATCTCCTCCTCTGTCATTTGAAGTGGTGTTTCTCTAGCTTGGTCCTTCATTTGTACAGTGTTTCTCTGACGTTTCATTATTAGGTTAATTTTTGTTTCTTTGTGTGTGTCTGTGTGTATGGAGTTCTTATTCCCACCAGGCTTCTTGGTTGAATTCTCCCTTCCTGTGGGTTTTTGTCCTTGTAGAAGGGTTCAGTGGCTTGTGTCTTGGGTGGTGATAGACCTTGTTTACAGGTGAATAATCTGTAGTGTTGTATGTTCTTTGATAATCAGTGTGGGGTCTTGGAATCCGGGCTTCCGCTTCGAGGATCCTTGGTTTGATGATTGGTCAGGGAGTGTAGGCTCTAGCTTTTGACTTCACCATCGATTTTGAATGAGATTCTTGCTGGGTAGAGAATTCGTGGTTGCAGGTTATTCTCTTTTAGCCGTTTAAATGTATCTTGCCATTCTCTTCTGGCCTGTAGGGTTTCTGTTGAGAGATCCGCAGTTAAACGTATGGGGTTTCCTTTATATGTTATTTGCTGTTTGCTCCTAGCTGCTTTTAGTAATCTGTCTTTATATTTAGTCTGCGTTAGTTTGATTAGTATGTGCCTTGGTGTGTTTCTTCTGGGGTTTCTCCTGTATGGAACTCTTTGTGCTTCCTGGACTTGGCTGACTATCTCCTTTCCCATGCTGGGGAAGTTTTCAACTATAACCTCTTCAAGAATTTTTTCATAGTCTTTCTTCTCTTCTTCTTCTTCTGGAACTCCTATGATTCTAATGTTGGTGCGTTTAATATTGTCCCATAGGTCTCTGAGGCTATCCTCAGTTCTTTTAATTCTTTGGGCTTTGTTCTGTTCTTCAGCACTTATTTCCACCATTCTGTCTTCCAGCTCACTTATCCGTTCTTCAGCCTCTGATACTCTACTGTTGAGACCTTCTATAGTATTTTTGAGTTCAGCAATTGAGTTGGTGGTCTCTATTTGCTTATTTTTCATTTCCTGCATGTCTTTTCTCAATGCACTAATTTCCTCTAATATTCTGTTTTCGGTGTTTTGCATCCTCATTAGTATAGTTTTTCTGAATTCTCTTTCAGATAGCTTGTCTATCTCCTCCTCTGTCATTTGAAGTGGTGTTTCTCTAGCTTGGTCCTTCATTTGTACAGTGTTTCTCTGACGTTTCATTATTAGGTTAATTTTTGTTTCTTTGTGTGTGTCTGTGTGTATGGAGTTCTTATTCCCACCAGGCTTCTTGGTTGAATTCTCCCTTCCTGTGGGTTTTTGTCCTTGTAGAAGGGTTCAGTGGCTTGTGTCTTGGGTGGTGATAGACCTTGTTTACAGGTGAATAATCTGTAGTGTTGTATGTTCTTTGATAATCAGTGTGGGGTCTTGGAATCCGGGCTTCCGCTTCGAGGATCCTTGGTTTGATGATTGGTCAGGGAGTGTAGGCTCTATGTCTGGTTTGCTATGGTGTTCTGTGATACTAGTTCACACACTAGCATCTGAGGAACAAGAGGTGCATCCCTGATGGGTGACAGTCATAAAAGCATGCAGATGTTTTCTAACATAATCATAAGATACACATACATATACAGCAATCCCCACAACTGACCAGTTTTACAGAGATAAGGCGCAGGAAATCTTTCTAGCAACTCATGCAATCACAGATGATACTTGCCCGTTAAGCTTTGAATTAATTAAAATAGTGCCTGAATAATAGATCTAGCACAAGGTCCTGGCTTGGATAATTACAATGAAAGCAATTTTAAATTAGGACATGTGCTCGGGGTGACAAGGAGGAGAGTCTATAAGTAATAAAAGGAAAAGATTTGTCTTGGAAGTATTTTATAGGATTAGGTAGCAAAGATTAGTGTGTGTACTGTTTAGTGCATTTGGAAGTGAATAGTGCAGACAGAAAGATAGGAAATAATTTGTCTAGAGGATATTGATAGCTAGGAAGATGTTTTACATTTAGAACATAGAGAAAGAAAGCAGTGGGAAAGAGGAAAGAGAAAAGAGAATTAGAGGTTTTCAAGAATTAAAATTAAAGTTAAAAAAATATAATAAAAGTCAAAAGAAGGTTAAAAATTAAAAAGAGCAAAAAAAAAAAATTAATGAGACCGAAAAACAAAGAAAAAACACATAGAATAAATCAAACAAATGAAAACTACAAAAAAAAAAAAAACAAACAAACATAAAAAACCCCCAATAAACAAAGAAACTAATAAACCCCAAACCAATCAATTGAATAAGCAAAATAGTCCACCACAAACAAGCAGAAAAAAATGAAAAAAGAAAAAAAAAAAAAAGTTAAATACTGTCCTTGGTTTTTATCTTCATATCTGCCTGTTGGAAACCAATCTGCTCTTGATGGTGGTGTCTTGATGGCGTGGTCTTTCCCTTACAGTGCCGGTTGCTGTGGTTTCTGTTTTTGTGTTCAGCAAAATGAGGGCTTTGCTGCCATACTGGGTGCTGGCCGGGACGGTGGGCTGATCCCAGTCAGTCGGGCGGAGGCCGCGGCGCGCGCAGTCCCGTGTTGGAGGGGGGCGCCCCGGCTCGACCGCGCGCCCGCCTGTCGTCTCCAATCCCTGCTCTTTCCCCGGCTTCCTCCGCTGCTACTGCTGCTCTAGGGGAGCGCGGGCTCCTCCGACACTGCCGGTTATGTGTCTAAGTACCAAAGGCGGACGCGAGCTTTCCCGTCCAACTCGTGCCCAGTCCCTGATCAGCAACCCGTGGACGACTTCCTCTCTCCGTTCAGCAAGCCCTCCAGTTGGAGTGGCTGAACTTACCCGCCCCTCGCGGCGTCCGCGGCTCCTCGCGGCGTCCGCGGCGGCTCCTCGCGGCGGGCGGGTTCCGGCGGCTCCTCGCGGCGGGCGGGTTCCGGCGGCTCCTCCACTATCTTTTTCTTGTTGGTTCATAAGATAGGGCTGGTGTCAGTGCTAGAGAATGGAGCCTTTTGGTTTGCAGGCATTCTTCATACAATAATTATTATTATTATTATATCTAAATGATATTGATTCCTCATTGTTATATTTCCTTGTCTGACAGAAAGATAGGAAATAATTTGTCTAGAGGATATTGATAGCTAGGAAGATGTTTTACATTTAGAACATAGAGAAAGAAAGCAGTGGGAAAGAGGAAAGAGAAAAGAGAATTAGAGGTTTTCAAGAATTAAAATTAAAGTTAAAAAAATATAATAAAAGTCAAAAGAAGGTTAAAAATTAAAAAGAGCAAAAAAAAAAAATTAATGAGACCGAAAAACAAAGAAAAAACACATAGAATAAATCAAACAAATGAAAACTACAAAAAAAAAAAAAAACAAACAAACATAAAAAACCCCCAATAAACAAAGAAACTAATAAACCCCAAACCAATCAATTGAATAAGCAAAATAGTCCACCACAAACAAGCAGAAAAAAATGAAAAAAGAAAAAAAAAAAAAAGTTAAATACTGTCCTTGGTTTTTATCTTCATATCTGCCTGTTGGAAACCAATCTGCTCTTGATGGTGGTGTCTTGATGGCGTGGTCTTTCCCTTACAGTGCCGGTTGCTGTGGTTTCTGTTTTTGTGTTCAGCAAAATGAGGGCTTTGCTGCCATACTGGGTGCTGGCCGGGACGGTGGGCTGATCCCAGTCAGTCGGGCGGAGGCCGCGGCGCGCGCAGTCCCGTGTTGGAGGGGGGCGCCCCGGCTCGACCGCGCGCCCGCCTGTCGTCTCCAATCCCTGCTCTTTCCCCGGCTTCCTCCGCTGCTACTGCTGCTCTAGGGGAGTGCGGGCTCCTCCGACACTGCCGGTTATGTGTCTAAGTACCAAAGGCGGACGCGAGCTTTCCCGTCCAACTCGTGCCCAGTCCCTGATCAGCAACCCGTGGACGACTTCCTCTCTCCGTTCAGCAAGCCCTCCAGTTGGAGTGGCTGAACTTACCCGCCCCTCGCGGCGTCCGCGGCTCCTCGCGGCGGGCGGGTTCCGGCGGCTCCTCGCGGCGGGCGGGTTCCGGCGGCTCCTCCACTATCTTTTTCTTGTTGGTTCATAAGATAGGGCTGGTGTCAGTGCTAGAGAATGGAGCCTTTTGGTTTGCAGGCATTCTTCATACAATAATTATTATTATTATTATATCTAAATGATATTGATTCCTCATTGTTATTATACATTGTGAATTCCTTCTTCTCTTCTGTCACCTGCTATTAGTTTTTTCCAATAGTGGTCCTTATTGAAAAGAATGAATGCATTTTGACAATATCTAATTCATCACACTTTTACCTTATGGCTTGTGTTTTTGAAGTTTTGTTGAGGAGCTTCCTCACCTTTAGGTCACAAATAATCTCTTACATTTTGTCCTATTCACTTTGTATGTTATGTGCAGTTTTTAATCTATCTGACATTCGCCATTTTATGTATTGTTAGATAAGAATCCAATCATTTTTCTGCACATAAAGAGTCAGCTTTCCCAATGCCGATCTACTACACCATCCATGACTTCCCCATTCATGTGGGCATCCCCTTTTGTTGCTTATTCAGTTCCCATATCTTGATGGGTCTGCCTTTTGGTCACCTCTTTGCCTTTTAAATTACTTGAAAGTACAAGTTCTCCTTCCTTTCCCCTTCCTTTTTAAAGTTAATGGACTTTTTTAAAATGTAAATTTTAGGATAAATTTATGAAGTTTCTAAAAAATGCAAAAGTAGTTTTACCTGGGATGGATAGATCGAATTTACAGATAAATTTAGGAAGGATTGATATCTGTATAGATTGAGTTATTCTATGCATGAGCTCTATATTTTAACCAGTTCTACTGGTTATTCTGATGTAAAATGAGGGTTGAAAGGCCCTGCTATAAATGTATGGAGCTCTGAAAATGTCTCCTACTGCTTTTGCATTTTTTGACTTTGGTGCTCTCTGCTCTAAGATAAAATAAAACAAAGCAGAAATCCACAGAACAGCTCTCAGAAAGAGAGCAAGTCAGAGTGTCTAGAGGATGTCTTAGGACAGGAACCAAGCTCAGCTGGACCTCCTGGGAACTAAGCCAGTCAGAAATCGAGGCTTTGTTTCTATCCTTCAAAGCATCCCAGTTGCTTGTATTGCTTCTCTTTGCCCGCATACTCTGTCATTCCACATTCCCAGCACAACCTCAGCCTGCACACAGCACTGACACCAGCCTTGCTGGTGTCTCCCAATCCCATATTTCCAGGAAGATGGACCCAGGCTAGTCTGGATTCAAACAATCATCATGGGGCAAATGAGATTATTCAGTTTGTAGGTATCCTTCACGCATCTTAAAGTTCACTCAAGGTTCCAGAGTTATGGACTCAGATCGTAACTGAGCCTCTTTTTCTTCTCTGGTTTCAGAATGGAGGGCAGCTCAACGACATGCAGGTAACTGAAGTCAAGGAACTATGTGTTGTGAATTAGGGTGACTGGATCTTCATCAGAAGTGAGGCATCCAGAACTGAGATTAAAGGAAGGATCTATCCAGGAGCCATGTATGGAGCCTTCATACAGACCCACAAGCTCACGTGCACACACACAATAAGACACATATGCCTGCACACATACATGCTCACATGCACAAATGTGTTTGTGCTCACACAGGCACGTGTTAGTGGGCACTCATGCTCCCACACACACATATCACTTTCTGGGGTTTACTAGACTTGTTTTCATCTGACAGAACTTCCCACGTCATCTGATAGAGGGATCCTTGGGGTTCCTGTCCATCAAATGAGTGTGATTTGAGGGGTGGGGGGTGGTTGGAGTGTAGGGTACTGAACTAAATGATCTCAACAGTCCCCTTCAGTTTTAAAATCCTAAAATTGCTGTAAAACAGTGGCCCAGAGCTCACTAGGGATCTCAAGGTCACACAGGGTGGTGAGAGCAGCCAGCACAGAACCAGTCCTAAGCTCTTTCCTGTTGACTGCCTGTGTGCTAAGTCGCTTCAGTGTGTCCAACTCTTTGCCACCCAATGGGCAGGAGCCTGCCAGGTTCCTCTGTCCATAGGATTCTCCAGGCAAGAATACTGGAGTGGGTTGCCATGCCCTCCTCCAGGGGATCTTCCCCACCTAGGGATCGAACCTGTGCCTCCACGTCTCCTGTACTGGTATACGGGTTCTTTACCACTAGTACCACCGGGGAAGACCAGGTCTTGGGGAAAGTGAGCCTGCCTACATCTCCACAAACCTACTTCATTTGCTATCTCTGCTCTGCCTGGTACGGTGGAATTCAGGATCCTTCCGGTTCAGGAAGGAAATGAATTCTTCTTATCACTTTAAAAAACCTAAGGAGTGACTTCCTTGTCTCTTCAGTCCCAGGGTGATGGGAGGAAGGGCTTCAGGAGCCGGAGTGACTATTCCACAGACAACTCCCTCAGAAATAGAGGTTTGCCTGTCCTGGGAGGGAATACGGATGGAGGTGGGCGCAGAGCAATCCCTCACCGGGCGATCACCCTGTGCCTTTGTGTAGTGAATGTGACCCTGGATCCTGGCTCCGCCCACCCTACCTTGGAGGTCTCCGAGGACAGCAAGAGCGTGTCCTCGCGCAGGAAGGCACCAGGCTCGGCGGTGGCCGACCCTCAGCGGTTCTCCGAGCAGACGTGCGTCCTGAGCCGGGAGCGCTTCTCCACCGGCCGCCACTACTGGGAGGTGCACGTGGGCCGCCGCAGCCGCTGGTTCCTGGGCGTCTGTCTGGCCACCGTGCCGCGTGCAGGGGATCCGCGCCTGAGCCCAGCAAGTGGCTACTGGGTGATGGGGCTGTGGAACAGCTGTGAGTACTTCGTGCTGGACCAGCACCGTGTCTCGCTCAATGTGCGCGTGCCCCCTCGGTGCGTGGGCCTCTTTCTGGACGTAGAGGCTGGAAAGCTGTCTTTCTTCAACGTAACCGACGGCACGCACATTTTCACCTTCACTGACTCCTTCTCGGGGACACTCTGTGCCTATTTCAGGCCGAGAGCCCATGACGGCAGCAAGCACCCAGATCCACTCACCATCTGCCCATTACCAGTTAGAGAAAGGAGTCCCGAAGAGGAGGATAGTGATGCCTGGTTACAACCCTATGAGCCCGGACCTCGTCCTGGGCTTGTCCTGAGGTGCCTTCGTGGCCACTGGACTGGGACCTGGGCCTCTGCCTGGATACCCAGCTGGCCCAAAATTCTCCAGGCAAGAATACTGGAGTGGGTTGCCATGCCCTCCTCCAGGGATCTTCCCACCTAGGGATCGAACCTGTGCCTCCACGTCTCCTGGTATACGGGTTCTTTACCACTAGTACCACCGGGGAAGACCAGGTCTTGGGGAAAGTGAGCCTGCCTACATCTCCACAAACCTACTTCATTTGCTATCTCTGCTCTGCCTGGTACGGTGGAATTCAGGATCCTTCCGGTTCAGGAAGGAAATGAATTCTTCTTATCACTTTAAAAAACCTAAGGAGTGACTTCCTTGTCTCTTCAGTCCCAGGGTGATGGGAGGAAGGGCTTCAGGAGCCGGAGTGACTATTCCACAGACAACTCCCTCAGAAATAGAGGTTTGCCTGTCCTGGGAGGGAATACGGATGGAGGTGGGCGCAGAGCAATCCCTCACCGGGCGATCACCCTGTGCCTTTGTGTAGTGAATGTGACCCTGGATCCTGGCTCCGCCCACCCTACCTTGGAGGTCTCCGAGGACAGCAAGAGCGTGTCCTCGCGCAGGAAGGCACCAGGCTCGGCGGTGGCCGACCCTCAGCGGTTCTCCGAGCAGACGTGCGTCCTGAGCCGGGAGCGCTTCTCCACCGGCCGCCACTACTGGGAGGTGCACGTGGGCCGCCGCAGCCGCTGGTTCCTGGGCGTCTGTCTGGCCACCGTGCCGCGTGCAGGGGATCCGCGCCTGAGCCCAGCAAGTGGCTACTGGGTGATGGGGCTGTGGAACAGCTGTGAGTACTTCGTGCTGGACCAGCACCGTGTCTCGCTCAATGTGCGCGTGCCCCCTCGGTGCGTGGGCCTCTTTCTGGACGTAGAGGCTGGAAAGCTGTCTTTCTTCAACGTAACCGACGGCACGCACATTTTCACCTTCACTGACTCCTTCTCGGGGACACTCTGTGCCTATTTCAGGCCGAGAGCCCATGACGGCAGCAAGCACCCAGATCCACTCACCATCTGCCCATTACCAGTTAGAGAGAAAGGAGTCCCCGAAGAGGAGGATAGTGATGCCTGGTTACAACCCTATGAGCCCGCGGACCTCGTCCTGGGCTTGTCCTGAGGTGCCTTCGTGGCCACTGGACTGGGACCTGGGCCTCTGCCTGGATACCCAGCTGGCACTTTGCTCTCCAGTTTCCTCTAGAGCCAACAGATACGCCAACCCCACGGTCTGCCCTCCCTCCCCCCCACCACCCCAAATGTCAGCAAAAGCTAAAAGGTTCAGTGTAGCAGAAAACCAGCAAAGAGACACCTCTGAATATGTAGATGTGTATGTGTATGAATAAGATTTTCTTTAAATAAAGAGAGAAGGCAATTCCAAAGCTTATTGGTGTGTGTTGTAGGACTGAGCAGATGAGTAAACATATTTTCATGTGGCTGTGAGTCAGTATGTTCACTGTGGAAGATGTGAAAGAGACTGGAATGGGCGGGGAGGAAAATTTACCAGATGAGAGGTATCCGTTAATTTCTGTATTTTCATATTTTTGTATGTATTTTCTAGCTATAGAAAGGTCTAGAAACAATGACGCGTTGTAAGCAATGAGGTCACCTAGGGCTCGGGTCCTAGTTCTCACTGTCCATTACCACTAAAATGGAGAGCTGGTGGGTTCCAGGATTGGAGCAGAGAATGTACAGGGAATCCTGGAACATCTTTTGAGGTTATATAGAAATATGCTCATAAACTGATAGGGTCATAGCAAAAAGGCATAAGAGCTAGGTGAAAGGGGCCCCACGGACCAATTATGGGAACATTAAAATGAACGATGACTTGAATTGTTCAACAAGGGTTGAGCAAAGAAAATTTGCTAAGTGTTCTGGGAGGTTTCTTCAGCCAGGGCAAGACACTTATGACCTAAGGTGGAGAACCTGGCAGATACCAACCTGGCCATGTGACAAGGTAACATCACCTTAGATAGGACATATATTTACACGATGTGCCTCCTGATACAATACAGTGAGAAGAAAGCAACAGCATCACTTCTGAGACACTCCTGCCTCCCAAAGTAAAAAATCAGGAGGAAACACTGGACAAACTGCCTGATACTCTTTAAAAATGTGAAGCTCATAAAAAAGATAAGGCAAAACTCAGCAGCTGTTTCAGATTGAAGGAAACTTAAAGAGAGGCTTGACAACTAAATGCAATAGGTGACTCTGGGTGGGATCCAAAACCTATACAAGATGTTATTTGGAGAAAAAGAGACATTTTGAGAAATGCTTATGGATCAGTTAGTAATGTTGGGTAAGTATATATCCACTATACTTGCTGGGAGGAAAGTATATTCCTCCCATGGACAGGGGAGTCTGGCAGGCTAAAGTCTGAAGTGACTGAGCACTCATGCATGCATGGGACATAATTAGTCTCAAATGGGACTTCCCTGGTGGTCCAGTGGGTAAGGACACTGCCTTGCAGTGCAAGGGGCACGGGTTCAATCCCTGGCCTGGGAAGATCCCACGTGCCGCGGAGCGGCTGGACGGATGTGTCCAGCTACTGAGCTGGAGCTCTGGAACTCATGCACCCAGAGCTGGTACTCTTCAGCAAGAGAGGCCACTGCGATGGGAGGCCCACGTAGGCCAAAGAACAAAGATGGATGAAAATAAATAAATGAAAGACCAATAGAAGTGGCCAAAAAAAAAAAAAAAAAGGCAAACTGCATACTGGCTCTCCTACTTTCTAAAATAAATTGACTCAAGATTAGTCTCAAATGGTTTATATTTAAAATAAAAATACACTGTGCAGTTATTTTTCAAACCTGGGAAAGAGTGAACACAACACTTATGTATGCATCCCAATCCAGTTTATAAAACATACCTGTGAGGTGAGGTTTTCCGTACCTGAGGCAGCCTTGTGATGGTCAACTCACAAAGACTGGCAGAGCTGAGCAAGCACCTAGACTTGGACACAGCAGGCAAATCAAGTCATCGTTCTCTCCACAAGAATCTCACAAGAAAAGACAAAGATTCCCATGGATTGGGCACATTTCTGGTGGGTTTATAAATTGGCACAGGGATTTTGAGGTCAGCTTTAGTAACATCTACCAGCATGGAGGATACCACGCCCCTGTCCTCCACACCTTACTTGCTTTTCCTGCCTACCTACTCAAATCTCCCTGAGTCAGGCCACAGTGGTACAAGGAAGAACCAGGAACCCGGGTTTGGGCAACAAATCTGTCTGGAGACAATCATTGAAGGAAACTTAAAGAGAGGCTTGACAACTAAATGCAATAGGTGACTCTGGGTGGGATCCAAAACCTATACAAGATGTTATTTGGAGAAAAAGAGACATTTTGAGAAATGCTTATGGATCAGTTAGTAATGTTGGGTAAGTATATATCCACTATACTTGCTGGGAGGAAAGTATATTCCTCCCATGGACAGGGGAGTCTGGCAGGCTAAAGTCTGAAGTGACTGAGCACTCATGCATGCATGGGACATAATTAGTCTCAAATGGGACTTCCCTGGTGGTCCAGTGGGTAAGGACACTGCCTTGCAGTGCAAGGGGCACGGGTTCAATCCCTGGCCTGGGAAGATCCCACGTGCCGCGGAGCGGCTGGACGGATGTGTCCAGCTACTGAGCTGGAGCTCTGGAACTCATGCACCCAGAGCTGGTACTCTTCAGCAAGAGAGGCCACTGCGATGGGAGGCCCACGTAGGCCAAAGAACAAAGATGGATGAAAATAAATAAATGAAAGACCAATAGAAGTGGCCAAAAAAAAAAAAAAAAAAGGCAAACTGCATACTGGCTCTCCTACTTTCTAAAATAAATTGACTCAAGATTAGTCTCAAATGGTTTATATTTAAAATAAAAATACACTGTGCAGTTATTTTTCAAACCTGGGAAAGAGTGAACACAACACTTATGTATGCATCCCAATCCAGTTTATAAAACATACCTGTGAGGTGAGGTTTTCCGTACCTGAGGCAGCCTTGTGATGGTCAACTCACAAAGACTGGCAGAGCTGAGCAAGCACCTAGACTTGGACACAGCAGGCAAATCAAGTCATCGTTCTCTCCACAAGAATCTCACAAGAAAAGACAAAGATTCCCATGGATTGGGCACATTTCTGGTGGGTTTATAAATTGGCACAGGGATTTTGAGGTCAGCTTTAGTAACATCTACCAGCATGGAGGATACCACGCCCCTGTCCTCCACACCTTACTTGCTTTTCCTGCCTACCTACTCAAATCTCCCCTGAGTCAGGCCACAGTGGTACAAAAGGAAGAACCAGGAACCCTTTGTGGCTTTGGGCAAGCAACAAATCTGTCTGGGACTCAGTTTCCACAATTGCGAAATGGGGCCAGTCATTGTGCCCTGCTGAGAGGTTTGGGGGAAGCCAGTGGGAATCCCTATAGATGGGAGCAGTTCTGGGAGGTGGTATCACAGTTTACTCCCCTACAAGTCACTGCAGGGGGCTTCCCTAGTGGCTCAGTGGTAAAGAATCTACCTGCCAATGCCAGAGACACGGGTCAGATTCCTCGTCTGGGAAGATCCCATATGCCGTGGAGCAACTAAGCCCATGCGCCACGACTACAGAGCCTGTGCTCTAGAGCCCAGGAGCCGCAACTACTGAGCCCACGTGCTACAACTTCTGAAGCCCATGTGCCCTAGAGACTGTACTCCCCTACAAGAGAAGCCACTGCAATGGGAAGCCCACACATCACAACTAGAGTAGCCCCCGCTCACCCCAACTAAAGAAAAAGCCAACACAGCAATGAAGACCCAGCATAACCAAACATAAATGAAAAGCTTTACAATTTTTGCTTTAAAAAAAAAAAAGACACTGCAGCCCTTGCCTTTGCTGTCCCCTTCCTTGAGTCACCCTCTCCTGTTTGATGAACATGGTATCATTACATTAAAAAGAACAGTTTGAAACGTGAGCGTCCTCTGACCAAGAGTTCCACATCCAGGAATCTGTTCTACAGAAATATTTGTACCAAAACCTAATGATACAAGAGGATGCTCACTGCAGCAATATGAAAGCAGAGGTTTTGAACCACCTACTTGCTACTAGGAGAACAGATAAGCATGGTTTATGGGGTACTATGGTACTATAAATTTTTATGGTGCACATATATTTTTACATATACTTACAGGAGCATATAATGCTTCTGCAATTTAAAAAGGTAATGATTCTTTTCCTCTGCCTCATCTCAATTAGCAAAAAATCACAAGAAAATATTTTTTAAATGTATAATTGAATCTATCTGGTTGAACAGGCTTAACACCACGGGGTAGTAACTTGACATCCTATCACTCCCTTTGATTTCTTCTATGAAGTCCTTCCTTAGTGTCCCTCAGCAGCATCTTGAATAGCACACGTCATGCTCCTACAACTTTGACTATAGTGTTCAGGTTGCAGATTCTGACCTTGTATCCACTTCTGATCCCAGCAGTTTGGGGGCCTGCTATGGGGAGAGGGCCATTCTGCCTTTGGAAACTTCCTATTGGTCCTCTCTCACAGGCTTTTGTGCTGAAGCAAGAAGGGGTGACAAGGGCTTCCCTGGTGGTCCAGTGGATAAGGACACCACCTTGCAGTGCAAGGGGCGTCAGTTCGATCCCTGGCCTGGGAAGATCCCACGTGCGGCGGAGTAGTTGGACCCATGTGTCCAATTACCAAGCCGGGGCTCTGGAGTGCATGTGCCCAGAGCCAGTGCTCTGCGACCACAGAGGCTACTGCGATGGGAGGCCTACGCAGGCCAAAGAACAAAGATAGATGAAAATAGATACATGAAAGACCAATAGAAGTGGCCTGCCCGCCCCCTTCCCTGCCCAACCCACCCCCCAAAATTAAGTTTAAAAAAATAAAAGAACGGGAGATGAGAGACATGGTGCAGACGCAACCTTTCTGGATCCTTATTCCTCAGTTCCCCCAGCTTTGGCTGAAATCCTAGTCTCTGCTCCATCCTGTTTATGTCAGGACAGTACAATACTCCTTTGATTCTGGACCTCCTCACCTGGGAGAGAGCGTGCTTAGGAAGGATGCAGCAAAGTGAGCCAGTTAGGCTAGAGTCCCAGATGCTCTACTGACCCATGGTAAACCCACATGTATGTGCATATCGAGTGCTGGCTAGGCATGCTCTCTTCAGGGACCACATCTCTCAGGGTCCTCTTCCTCTGGGTGGATCAAACAAGATGCTATCCTCTCAAATAAGATGCTAAGCTCTTCTTTCAGGTATCACCAAAAATTACATGATTCTTTTAGGGTTAGGGTTAGGGGACTGGCAGGTACTTCCATCCCTAGAGAGAATAAAAATTTGGTAATGATTCTTTTCCTCTGCCTCATCTCAATTAGCAAAAAATCACAAGAAAATATTTTTTAAATGTATAATTGAATCTATCTGGTTGAACAGGCTTAACACCACGGGGTAGTAACTTGACATCCTATCACTCCCTTTGATTTCTTCTATGAAGTCCTTCCTTAGTGTCCCTCAGCAGCATCTTGAATAGCACACGTCATGCTCCTACAACTTTGACTATAGTGTTCAGGTTGCAGATTCTGACCTTGTATCCACTTCTGATCCCAGCAGTTTGGGGGCCTGCTATGGGGAGAGGGCCATTCTGCCTTTGGAAACTTCCTATTGGTCCTCTCTCACAGGCTTTTGTGCTGAAGCAAGAAGGGGTGACAAGGGCTTCCCTGGTGGTCCAGTGGATAAGGACACCACCTTGCAGTGCAAGGGGCGTCAGTTCGATCCTGGCCTGGGAAGATCCCACGTGCGGCGGAGTAGTTGGACCCATGTGTCCAATTACCAAGCCGGGGCTCTGGAGTGCATGTGCCCAGAGCCAGTGCTCTGCGACCACAGAGGCTACTGCGATGGGAGGCCTACGCAGGCCAAAGAACAAAGATAGATGAAAATAGATACATGAAAGACCAATAGAAGTGGCCTGCCCGCCCCCTTCCCTGCCCAACCCACCCCCCAAAAAAAAGTTTAAAAAAAAAAAAGAACGGGAGATGAGAGACATGGTGCAGACGCAACCTTTCTGGATCCTTATTCCTCAGTTCCCCCAGCTTTGGCTGAAATCCTAGTCTCTGCTCCATCCTGTTTATGTCAGGACAGTACAATACTCCTTTGATTCTGGACCTCCTCACCTGGGAGAGAGCGTGCTTAGGAAGGATGCAGCAAAGTGAGCCAGTTAGGCTAGAGTCCCAGATGCTCTACTGACCCATGGTAAACCCACATGTATGTGCATATCGAGTGCTGGCTAGGCATGCTCTCTTCAGGGACCACATCTCTCAGGGTCCTCTTCCTCTGGGTGGATCAAACAAGATGCTATCCTCTCAAATAAGATGCTAAGCTCTTCTTTCAGGTATCACCAAAAATTACATGATTCTTTTAGGGTTGGATTAGGGGACTGGCAAGTACTTCCATCCCTAGAGAGAATAATTGACTCACGTATGCATCCAAATGCCCAAGACCTTAGTGACTCCCTTTCCAGTTTCCTTCCCACTCTCTGTCCCCGAAAGGAAATGATATATTTTTAACCATTTATTTCACACATTTATTTTTTATTTACAGTTTATTGTCAACACACATTAGTTCTATAAAAAAAGAAGTTAAAAAAAAACTTGTGATTGTGGAAAAAATAGATATTGGATGAATAAAAAAGAGAAATTATGAATTATCAAAGGATAATCATGAAAATTCAAAACAGATATTCAACATAAAAAATACAACTATAAAAGCAGGTTCACTCAGGCATAACAGCATTGACACAGCAGGTATCTCAAACGACAGCAAATGCTTGCTTTTTCATTTGAAGATGGTGGCCATATCATGCACTAGGATGCCTTAGTTTATCAGTGCATGAGAGCTAAAATTCATTTGTAAAAATGTTTTTCACATTGACACTGTTGTAAAAGATATACTTTTCCGGAATTAAGCCTCCTCTCAGGCTTCTTGCCAGTTTCTTTTTTTTTTTTTTTTTTTAACTTTTATTTATTTATTTTTGGCTGTGCTGGGTCTTTGTTGCTGTGTGGGTTTAGCTGCTCTGCGGTATGTGGGATCTTCCCAGATCAGGGATCAAACCTGTATCTCCTGGGTGGCAGATAGGTTCTTATCTACTGAACCACAAGGGAAGCCCAATTCTTGCCAGTTTCTAAACCCTAAAAACAGATACAGAAAGTATTCTAAACATAAGAACTTGGATTCTTAAAGGTTACAAAATAATTTTGAAATTAATCTGAAAATAAAAGAATTGTTGCCAACAATAATCCTGGTGCTCTTCTAGACTTAACTCCAGCACGGGCCTCTCTGGTTCTGCATCTGCAGCCGTTGACCAGGTCTCCCCACACTCCCACCACTCTGGTTGCTTCCTTGCCTGGTTCTGCTACCGGTGGCTCCATCCTGGCCCCAGGCAGGTGTTTGTCTGAAAACAGTGCCTGCTTCCAAAGTCTCGGTCTGAAATTCAGTCCCACAGGGGCCAAGGTCCAGGACCCTCCCAACAATAATAAGACTTGGGAGGCTCCTCCTCCAGCCAGGAGACCCCTCTGTACTGGCTGCCACAGTTCACATCAGGCTGAGGACCTCTCACTGTCCCTTTCTTTCGCACAAACAACTTGGAAAAGATTTTGTAGAGGAAACTCCAAAACGACATCCCTGCCGGCACTGCTGTGTATGCCACTGCTGCTGTGTCCCTGGATGTTCTCTAGGCTTTTCCTGGAAAGGGACTTTGGAGAAAAGCAGTCAGTGAGAGATCTGGCAGAACTCAAGGATTGAGAAAGAGACGCAGCAGGTGAGTTGGGCAGCACGCGGGCACAGGTTAGAATCCTTGTTGGGCCTGAGTGTGGATTTGAAATGCAAATACACACAAGCTGGGGCTGCCTGTCATGTGTCTTCTGAAAATCTGGAAGTTTACAACCTTATTGGAGGGCCAGGTACTGACCATCTTCCCTAGTGGCACAGATGGTAAAGAATCTACCTGTAATGTAGGAGACCCAGGTTCGGTCCCTGGGTCTGGGAGATCCCCGGGAGAAAGAAATAGCCACCCATTCCAGTATTCTTGCTTGGAGAATTCCATGAACAGAGGAACCTAGCAGTCGGTGGGCTCACAAAAGTCAGACATGACTGAGCGACTAACACTTTCACTTTCAGGCACTGACCACGGTTTTAACTGTCACCTTCATGCTGCTATCAGTATGTCAGTGTAGCATGAAAAGAAAACAAAGCCATTGAAAGGAAATGGGTCATCAGGTTCCTCTGTTGGCAGCCAGGGCTGGGACTCTCAGACCCAGTAACCTAGACTTCAGATTTCTGTTCTGCAATACAAAAAGCTGAGAAGCACAACTCTCATTGTTACAATAAGAAAATAACTGAAAAACTGGAAAAACAATCTCTAGATCTGCCAAAAAACTGAAGTCACAGGCAATTTTACCGAAACTCCCCAGCACGGGCCTCTCTGGTTCTGCATCTGCAGCCGTTGACCAGGTCTCCCCACACTCCCACCACTCTGGTTGCTTCCTTGCCTGGTTCTGCTACCGGTGGCTCCATCCTGGCCCCAGGCAGGTGTTTGTCTGAAAACAGTGCCTGCTTCCAAAGTCTCGGTCTGAAATTCAGTCCCACAGGGGCCAAGGTCCAGGACCCTCCCAACAATAATAAGACTTGGGAGGCTCCTCCTCCAGCCAGGAGACCCCTCTGTACTGGCTGCCACAGTTCACATCAGGCTGAGGACCTCTCACTGTCCCTTTCTTTCGCACAAACAACTTGGAAAAGATTTTGTAGAGGAAACTCCAAAACGACATCCCTGCCGGCACTGCTGTGTATGCCACTGCTGCTGTGTCCCTGGATGTTCTCTAGGCTTTTCCTGGAAAGGGACTTTGGAGAAAAGCAGTCAGTGAGAGATCTGGCAGAACTCAAGGATTGAGAAAGAGACGCAGCAGGTGAGTTGGGCAGCACGCGGGCACAGGTTAGAATCCTTGTTGGGCCTGAGTGTGGATTTGAAATGCAAATACACACAAGCTGGGGCTGCCTGTCATGTGTCTTCTGAAAATCTGGAAGTTTACAACCTTATTGGAGGGCCAGGTACTGACCATCTTCCCTAGTGGCACAGATGGTAAAGAATCTACCTGTAATGTAGGAGACCCAGGTTCGGTCCCTGGGTCTGGGAGATCCCCGGGAGAAAGAAATAGCCACCCATTCCAGTATTCTTGCTTGGAGAATTCCATGAACAGAGGAACCTAGCAGTCGGTGGGCTCACAAAAGTCAGACATGACTGAGCGACTAACACTTTCACTTTCAGGCACTGACCACGGTTTTAACTGTCACCTTCATGCTGCTATCAGTATGTCAGTGTAGCATGAAAAGAAAACAAAGCCATTGAAAGGAAATGGGTCATCAGGTTCCTCTGTTGGCAGCCAGGGCTGGGACTCTCAGACCCAGTAACCTAGACTTCAGATTTCTGTTCTGCAATACAAAAAGCTGAGAAGCACAACTCTCATTGTTACAATAAGAAAATAACTGAAAAACTGGAAAAACAATCTCTAGATCTGCCAAAAAACTGAAGTCACAAGGCAAATTTTTACCCTGAAAACTAGAGAAAGGGGCAGATAGAGAAAATCACAATTTATAAGTAAAACTGCACAGATCAGATGAGATTCAAACCTAGCCAAAAGTCTGATTGGGACCTGAACTCACAGTCTTGTAGGTAAAATCGCTCACCTGGTATCAGGACTTGCTGAAACTCTGGTTCTTTACATCTCAGTGTAGATGTTATTCAGTGAGAGACAAAATAATAGGTAAGAAGTGGATTTATGGGCTTCCCTGGTAGCTCAGGTGGAGTTCATCTGCCAATGCAGGAGACATAGGTTCAATCCCTGATCTGGGAAGATCCCACATGCTGCAGGGCAACTAAGCCCGTGAGCCACAACTATGGAGCCTGTGTTCTAGAGCCTCAGAGCCACAACTATTCAGCCCATGTGCCCCAACTACTGAAGCCCGTGTACCCTAGAGCCTGAGATCCACAACAAGAGAAGTCACTGCAACAAGAAGCCTCCTCATCTCAACTAGAGAGTAGCCCCCACTCCCTGCAACAAGCGAAGAGCCTGCAACAGCAGTGAAAACCCAGAATAAAATTAAATAAATAAATAATTTTTTAAAAAAAAGAAATGGATTTATTTAGAGAGGTACACATTACATAGACAGAATGCAATCCATCTCAAAAAAAGGTGAGAGGGGCTTCCCCTGGTGGTCCAGTGGGTAAGGACACCGCCTTGCACTGCAAGGGGTGCCGGTTCGATCCCTGGCCTGGGAAGATCCCACGTGCCGTGGAGCGGCTGGACTGATGTGTCCAGTCACCGAGCCGGAGCTCTGGAGTGCATGCGCCCAGAGCCAGCGCTCTGGGAGGCCCACACGGGCCAAAGAACAAAGACGGATGAAAACAGAGAAATGAAAGACCAATGGAAGTGGCCCACCCACTCCCCTCCCTCCCCAACCCGACCCCCGCCCAAAATAAATAAATAAATAAATCTTTAGGGAAAAAAAAAAAAAGGTGAGAGCGGTTCTGAAGAGGTGGTTGGTTTTTATGAACTGGGTAATTTCACAGGCTAATAAATAGAATTATTTCAACAGTCTTGGAGAAGAGGCAGAGATTTCCAGAAACTGGGCCTTTAAATTGTCCTCTTATGGTCTGCCTCAGAATTATCATGACTCCTGTAGGTGTGTCATTTAGCATATACTAATGTACAACAATGAGTATGTATAATGAGGTTCAAGGTCTACTGGAAGTCTAAGCTTCCACCATCTAAACATTTCGTGTTGTATCCTCAACAACACTGTCATTCATTCTTTAGGGGTTCTTTAATGTCAATGTCATTCTTTAAGGCTTGTACGCTGCCCCCTTCCCTCTTGTTTCACAGGGAGTCCAAGAGGAGAAGCCTGCTGGTGGAGACAATACCAATAGAAACACAAAACATAGCCAACTTCTTCCCTCTTCACTGCTGTATTATTTACAAAGGCCAAAATGTGAAGACCATCTAAGAGTCTATTGATAAATGAATGAATAAAGAAAATGTCATGTATCTACACAATAGAATATTCAGCCATAAAAAAACATGGAAATCCTGCCATTTGTAACAACATGTATGAACGTTGAGTGCGTATGCTAAGTAAACTAAGTCAGAAAGGTAATTACTGTATAATCTCACTTGTATGTGAAATACATTTTTAAAAAAGATAAAAGGAAAAAGGCCACATAGATTTGGAGAAAGTAGGTTCCCAGAAAGGAGGGCAAGGGCCTGTGGCCCCACACTCATAAATGGTGAGTAGTTCCAAAACTATGGAGGGACAGAATCACAGCAGAATTCCTAGAGAAATATGACAGTGATCCTAATTGACAAGAGAAGGAATGAGGAACAAAAAAAAACCCATGTGGCAGTGCAAAGACCTCTGTAAAATCAGGCAGGATACATAGGTATGGAACGTCACTGGCCCTGAACAAGGCCTCAGAGAAAGGCACAGATGGACCAAGATTCAGCCACTGTGGTCCTACTTGCAGAAAACAGGAAGTTTCACCTGCAGCAGGTGCTTGGTAAATCTGTCCACCGGTCGATGTGGCTAATGTTCTCAAAGCTCAAAGGGTGTTAGGCCTTATGCTGAGGGGCTGAGCATCCGATGCGGGTCTTATGACCTAGCAGCAAGTGAAGACATTGACCACTTATATGTGACAGCAGCATGAGGTCTAGGAACAGGGAACGGGGAAAACTGAGGAGCCAGGTGAGTGTATGGTAGATTCCTATCTGGGCAGGTGGAAGGAATGGGGACAAGGAAGCAGACCTGAAAGGTGTCTCATCAAGGCCTAGGTGAAAAGGCTGGAGTGAATTGTTTCTCCAGGGGATCCTCCTGACCCAGGAATCAAACCTGCATCTCTTGAGTCTCCAGCAGGGCTGGAGTAAGATGAGTGACTGGAGGAGATTTAGGGGCCAGATGGATAGGCCTTGGGGACCCAAGAAGAGCACTAGGTGTTCCCCAAGGGGTAACAGAAGACAGTGGCAGACGGGTCACACCCACAATTAAAATCAGACTTTTAAGTATTCTTTCAGGGTTCAGAAGTTAGAAAATGAAAAGTGAGAGTAGGTCAGAAATATAATCAAACTTATGACTATCAAAGGGGTAAGGGGGGAGAAATAAATTAGGAATCTGGTATTATCATATACATACTACTATATATAAAATAGATAACTAACAAGAGCCTACTATATAGCATAGGCAACTATGTTCAATATTTTATAATAATCTATAAGGGAAAAGAATCTGAAAAGCAATATTGATACACATATCACTGTGTTGTATACCTGAAAATAACACATTGTAAATCAACTATACTTCAATTTAAAAAAGAATTTTTTTAAGTGAGTGTAGGGAGAACAAAGAAGGAGATTAGTTCTTAGGTGTAAGCAAAAGGGAAGGGTGGCTTGGGTGGGTGGTGAGAGTCACCAGGACATCTAAGAGGTACTGCAAACATAACCTGAGGACAAGTAGGCCTCTGGTGTCCCATCCTCTCCCCAGTCAGCTTGGTTCTTGCTTTTGCATACTTATGCTTGCTCACTCATTCAGTTATGTCTGATTCTTTGCAATCCCATGGACTGTGACCCACCAGGTTCCTCTGTCCATGGAATTTTCCAGGCAAGAATGCTGGAGTGGGCTGCCATTTTCTACTCCTGAGAATCTTCCCTACCCAAGGATCGAACCTGAGTCTCTTACATCTCCTGCACTGGCAGGTGCATTCTTTACAACTGTGTCACCTGGGAAGCCCTCCTGGCCCTTGCAGGTAATGCTAACTCACTTTATTCTTCCTGTTGCTCAAGACCTTGGTGCCACCTTTAAGTCCTTTATCCCATTTTACCCTAACCTGTCTGCAAATCCTATCAATTTTACATCCCCAGTAACCCCCAAAGTGCACCACTTCTTATCATGTGGTATTGTACCTGGAATGTAGCAGTAGCTACCTGTAGCCTCCTAGTCTGCCTTAGGACTTATCTGTTTTGACAAGCTATTCCCCCTTAAGATGCTGAAATACAGTGGTGAGCCCACTGCTTGCCCCTTCCCTGCAGCCTCTAGAATAAAGTTTCATTCTGAAACCATCCAGCATGTGCTCTGGCTAACGCAGCTAGATTTACATTTGGGAGCTTTGTGTTTTGGGGGAGACAGTGAAGCCTGTCAGCTAGCTCAAGTAGAGTTTGTATATCAAAGCCTACTGTGGCCACTGTTTCACCGCCTTCCCTCCACCCTGGAGATGTTCAGGCAGTCTGGGCCGTGTGGACCCTCAGGCTGAATCCTATCGCATCCTCTCTTCAACTCGAACAGTTTTCACAAGGAATTCTACTTCTGCTCGTCCCTGTGGATAACATATACTTTTTTTGGAAAAGAATCTGAAAAGCAATATTGATACACATATCACTGTGTTGTATACCTGAAAATAACACATTGTAAATCAACTATACTTCAATTTAAAAAAGAATTTTTTTAAGTGAGTGTAGGGAGAACAAAGAAGGAGATTAGTTCTTAGGTGTAAGCAAAAGGGAAGGGTGGCTTGGGTGGGTGGTGAGAGTCACCAGGACATCTAAGAGGTACTGCAAACATAACCTGAGGACAAGTAGGCCTCTGGTGTCCCATCCTCTCCCCAGTCAGCTTGGTTCTTGCTTTTGCATACTTATGCTTGCTCACTCATTCAGTTATGTCTGATTCTTTGCAATCCCATGGACTGTGACCCACCAGGTTCCTCTGTCCATGGAATTTTCCAGGCAAGAATGCTGGAGTGGGCTGCCATTTTCTACTCCTGAGAATCTTCCCTACCCAAGGATCGAACCTGAGTCTCTTACATCTCCTGCACTGGCAGGTGCATTCTTTACAACTGTGTCACCTGGGAAGCCCTCCTGGCCCTTGCAGGTAATGCTAACTCACTTTATTCTTCCTGTTGCTCAAGACCTTGGTGCCACCTTTAAGTCCTTTATCCCATTTTACCCTAACCTGTCTGCAAATCCTATCAATTTTACATCCCCAGTAACCCCCAAAGTGCACCACTTCTTATCATGTGGTATTGTACCTGGAATGTAGCAGTAGCTACCTGTAGCCTCCTAGTCTGCCTTAGGACTTATCTGTTTTGACAAGCTATTCCCCCTTAAGATGCTGAAATACAGTGGTGAGCCCACTGCTTGCCCCTTCCCTGCAGCCTCTAGAATAAAGTTTCATTCTGAAACCATCCAGCATGTGCTCTGGCTAACGCAGCTAGATTTACATTTGGGAGCTTTGTGTTTTGGGGGAGACAGTGAAGCCTGTCAGCTAGCTCAAGTAGAGTTTGTATATCAAAGCCTACTGTGGCCACTGTTTCACCGCCTTCCCTCCACCCTGGAGATGTTCAGGCAGTCTGGGCCGTGTGGACCCTCAGGCTGAATCCTATCGCATCCTCTCTTCAACTCGAACAGTTTTCACAAGGAATTCTACTTCTGCTCTTGAGAGGGTCCCTGCCCCATCCCAGTTGTGGTCACTCACGTTTTACTTGCAGGCTCAGTAGCTCCTCCAGACTGTGGCAGTTGATGCGGCTGTGGGTGATTCCATTCCAGAGGGACCCTAAGCCATGGTGTAGATAAATCAGTTACACACAGCCACCTGTGTTTTTCCTGCAGCCCTCTCTTGCTACAGCCTCTACCAGACTTCACGAGAGACTTTATCAGTCGTCTCTGTCGGTGTGGGCAGAAAGAGGAGCACAAATCAGAGCTCACTAAGGGCCAGGCACTGCAGACCAAAGATGAACGTTGCTTTCCAGGAGGTCAAGCTACCAAGAGACAGCTGGAAACAGTCGCAAATTGGTAGGCAAGGCCCCAAGACAGGTGAAGTGAGGAAAGAGTCAGGTGGTCAGAGATTCAGAAGCCCCCACAGCAGGCAGTACTGGAGATAGCCTTTATCCTTTAGGATGCCTCAGAACTGCCCCGGGCCTTGTCATAAATGCAATCCTTGAGCCCCACCTCAATACACCCTGATTCAGGAGGTCAGGAGAGGAGCCCTGGAACCCACAAATTAAGTGGGTTCAGGGTGATTCTGACTCACGTGGATCTATTTCAGAAGGCTAGAGACTGAGACTGCTGTGGGAGGGGAGGAATGGGTTAATGGTCATTACCATTGCCAGGGAAGGTTTGGAGCCTCAGTATATTTCCTAGCAGTACTGGCAGGGCTGGATATACAGTGCCCAAGGAGGATAGATGGGGACGGAAAAATGAGGCTAAAAGGCAGCTGTGCTCAACAGAGGTCCCAAGATGCACGTGAAAGGAGAACACTGTCCCAAATGTTCTCTAGGAAGGAAGGTCCCGGTACCTTCCAGAGGAGACTCAGTGAGTGACAACGGATCCTTCAATCACTTCTCTAGAACAGATCAAGTCTTCCTTTATCCTCCTCCTTCTTGGGATCTAACAGTCCATTGCTCAGCTCACCATGGGCTCCAGCTTCTCAACTGCAGCACAAACATGGGGCTCACTGACTTCCAAATTTAATCCTGCCTCACCATAAGAACCACCAGCTGCTGTTCCTTGAGCTACAAGAAAGACTCACACAGGGTATGAACCTTGGGGATTTTAATTTTTTAAATCTGCACGAAGAGTTACAGCACCAGGAATAGAAAGCCTCAAAGGCACCACTTCCCTTAGGCCAGGTGAGGTCAAAACCTGCTGGTGCTTAAGACCCCACATTTCCATTGTGGTGGCCATAGGTTAGATGCCTTGTCTGGGAACAAAGATCCTGCATGCCTCACAGTGCAGCCAAAACAAAACAAAAACTTGCCGGATGTCAAACTTCAAGGATGGTACCTTACTTCTCCCCTCCCCACCTCCACTGCTTTATTAGTGATTTTTTTCCAGATGGGGAAAAAGTGGAGAAGGTGTCAGATTTTACTTTCTTGGGCTCCCAAATCACTGCAGACTGTGACTACAGCCATGAAATTAAAAGAAGCTTGCTCCTTGGAACGAAAGTTACAACAAACATAGTGTATTAAAAAGCAGAGACATTACTTGCCAACAAAGTTCTGTATAGTCAAAGCTATGGTTTTCTAGTCATCGTCCACAAATGTGAGCGTTGGACCATAGAGAATATTGAGTGTCAGCGAGTACCTGGAACCCACAAATTAAGTGGTTTCGGGTATTCTGACTCACGTGGATCTATTTCAGAAGGCTAGAGACTGAGACTGCTGTGGGAGGGGAGGAATGGGTTAATGGTCATTACCATTGCCAGGGAAGGTTTGGAGCCTCAGTATATTTCCTAGCAGTACTGGCAGGGCTGGATATACAGTGCCCAAGGAGGATAGATGGGGACGGAAAAATGAGGCTAAAAGGCAGCTGTGCTCAACAGAGGTCCCAAGATGCACGTGAAAGGAGAACACTGTCCCAAATGTTCTCTAGGAAGGAAGGTCCCGGTACCTTCCAGAGGAGACTCAGTGAGTGACAACGGATCCTTCAATCACTTCTCTAGAACAGATCAAGTCTTCCTTTATCCTCCTCCTTCTTGGGATCTAACAGTCCATTGCTCAGCTCACCATGGGCTCCAGCTTCTCAACTGCAGCACAAACATGGGGCTCACTGACTTCCAAATTTAATCCTGCCTCACCATAAGAACCACCAGCTGCTGTTCCTTGAGCTACAAGAAAGACTCACACAGGGTATGAACCTTGGGGATTTTAATTTTTTAAATCTGCACGAAGAGTTACAGCACCAGGAATAGAAAGCCTCAAAGGCACCACTTCCCTTAGGCCAGGTGAGGTCAAAACCTGCTGGTGCTTAAGACCCCACATTTCCATTGTGGTGGCCATAGGTTAGATGCCTTGTCTGGGAACAAAGATCCTGCATGCCTCACAGTGCAGCCAAAACAAAACAAAAACTTGCCGGATGTCAAACTTCAAGGATGGTACCTTACTTCTCCCCTCCCCACCTCCACTGCTTTATTAGTGATTTTTTTCCAGATGGGGAAAAAGTGGAGAAGGTGTCAGATTTTACTTTCTTGGGCTCCCAAATCACTGCAGACTGTGACTACAGCCATGAAATTAAAAGAAGCTTGCTCCTTGGAACGAAAGTTACAACAAACATAGTGTATTAAAAAGCAGAGACATTACTTGCCAACAAAGTTCTGTATAGTCAAAGCTATGGTTTTTCTAGTCATCGTCCACAAATGTGAGCGTTGGACCATAGAGAATATTGAGTGCCACAGAATTGAAACTTTCAAATTTTTGTAGTGCTGGAGAAGACTCTTGAGAATCCCTTGGACAGCAAGGAGATCAAGCCAGTCAATCCTAAAGGAAATCAAGCCTAAATATTCATTGGAAGGAATGAGGCTGAAGCTAAAGCTCCAATACTTTGGCCACCTGATGGGAAGACCTGGCTCACTGGAAAAGACCTTGATGCTGGGAAAGATTCAGGGCAAGAGTAAAAGTGGGTGACAGAAGATGAGATGGTTGGATGGCATCACTCAGTCAATGGACATACGTTTGAACAAACTCAGATAGTGAAAGACAAGAAAGCCTGGCATGCTGCAGTTCATGGGGTCACAGTCAGACACTACTGAGCGCCTAAACAGCACCTGCACTACCACCCCCCTGCAGGTTTGATACTACACTTCATGTACTAAATCAGAAACTCTGAAGGTAAACCAGCAAGTCTGCTCCATCAGCAACCAATCTGGGTGAATTTTATACAGTCAATTTGAAAAGACCCATTGATCAAGACTTCTCTGGTGGTCCAGTGGTTAAGAATCTGTGCTTCCACTGCAGAGAACATAGGATCCATCCCTAGTAGAGGAACTAAGATCTGACATGCTGGACAGTGTGGCCAAAAAAAAAAAAAAAAAATCAATGATAAACTTTCTCCAGTCTGTTTACAGTGAGTGCTGGGAAAAGAGGCCTCTACTGTACTCTGCCACTTTCTTAGTTGAGTTTGTGAGTCATTTCAATTTGTTCACCCTGCTTTAGGATTTAAAGAGGGTAGGGAAGAGGTCATTGCAAGCAATGGTTCCAAACTTTAGCTGTGTGTCAGAATCACATGGATATCTTTTATTTATTTTGTATTTTGCTAAAGTTGATTTACAATATTGTCTCAGTTTGAAGTGTTGCAACTTCAGAATCTTCTCCATTATGTTATTATAAGTTATTAGATATAGTTCCATGTGCTATACCGTAAATCCTTATTGTTTCTTTTACATATAATGGTGTGTATCTGTTAATCCCATAATTCTGGTTTATCCTTTCCCCTTTCCCCCTTTTGGGAGCTACGAGTGTGTTTTCTGGGTCTGTGAGTCTATTTCTATCTTGTAAATAAGTTGATCTGTATGTTTTCTAACTTCCATATATAACATACATTTGTCTTTCTCTGCCCGACTTACTTCACTTAGTATGATAATCTAAGGTCCACCCATGTTGCAGAAAACAGCAATATTTCATTCAGTTTTATGGTTGAGTAATATTTCATTGTATGTGTATATTACTACTTCTTCTTTATCCATCACATGAATCACATAAGTATCTTTTAAAAGGTGCTTTGGCTCTAACCCAGATCAAGTAAATCAAAATCTCCCATTTGGGAACCAGATGAAAGCATTTAAGGCTTTTGAGTGGCTATAGTGGGCCACCAAGGAGAACTTCTGCACCCTACTGAGCGCCTAAACAGCACCTGCACTACCACCCCTGCAGGTTTGATACTACACTTCATGTACTAAATCAGAAACTCTGAAGGTAAACCAGCAAGTCTGCTCCATCAGCAACCAATCTGGGTGAATTTTATACAGTCAATTTGAAAAGACCCATTGATCAAGACTTCTCTGGTGGTCCAGTGGTTAAGAATCTGTGCTTCCACTGCAGAGAACATAGGATCCATCCCTAGTAGAGGAACTAAGATCTGACATGCTGGACAGTGTGGCCAAAAAAAAAAAAAAAAAATCAATGATAAACTTTCTCCAGTCTGTTTACAGTGAGTGCTGGGAAAAGAGGCCTCTACTGTACTCTGCCACTTTCTTAGTTGAGTTTGTGAGTCATTTCAATTTGTTCACCCTGCTTTAGGATTTAAAGAGGGTAGGGAAGAGGTCATTGCAAGCAATGGTTCCAAACTTTAGCTGTGTGTCAGAATCACATGGATATCTTTTATTTATTTTGTATTTTGCTAAAGTTGATTTACAATATTGTCTCAGTTTGAAGTGTTGCAACTTCAGAATCTTCTCCATTATGTTATTATAAGTTATTAGATATAGTTCCATGTGCTATACCGTAAATCCTTATTGTTTCTTTTACATATAATGGTGTGTATCTGTTAATCCCATAATTCTGGTTTATCCTTTCCCTTCCCCCTTTGGTAGCTACGAGTTTGTTTTCTGGGTCTGTGAGTCTATTTCTATCTTGTAAATAAGTTGATCTGTATGTTTTCTAACTTCCATATATAACATACATTTGTCTTTCTCTGCCCGACTTACTTCACTTAGTATGATAATCTAAGGTCCACCCATGTTGCAGAAAACAGCAATATTTCATTCAGTTTTATGGTTGAGTAATATTTCATTGTATGTGTATATTACTACTTCTTCTTTATCCATCACATGAATCACATAAGTATCTTTTAAAAGGTGCTTTGGCTCTAACCCAGATCAAGTAAATCAAAATCTCCCATTTGGGAACCAGATGAAAGCATTTAAGGCTTTTGAGTGGCTATAGTGGGCCACCAAGGAGAACTTCTGCACCAAAAGAAGAGACCTTTTTGTACTATGTACCTTCTCAGAATGTTTGATATACATTTAAAATACATAGTAGGGCTTCCCCTGGTGGTCCAGTGGGTAAGGACACCGCCTTGCAATGCAAGGGGCGCCGGTTCGAGCCCTGGCCTGGGAAGATCCCACGTGCCGCGGAGCGGCTGGACTGATGTGTCCAATTACCGAGCCAGAGCTCTGGAGCGCATGCGCCCAGAGCCGGTGCTCTGCAGCGACAGACGCCACCGCGATGGGAGGCCCACAGGAGCCAAAGAACAAAGACGGATGAACAGAGAAAAACGAAAGACCAAGCTCCCCTCCCTCCCCAACCCGACCCCCGCCCAAAAATAAATAAAAATAAATCTTTAAAAAAAAAAATAAAATAAAATAAAATACATAGTATTGGTCCAGTGATTAAGACGCTGCACTCCCAATGCAAGGAACATGGGATCAATCCCTGGTTGGGGAACTAAGATCCTATATGTCACATGGTGCACCCCGCCCCCCACCCAAATGCAAAGGAAAGCTATTGCATTAATGCATGGTTATTAAAAAATTAAAATGAATTTTATTGAGATGGGCCATTTTTGTATGTCAAAATGGCCTAACAACCATTCATAGTTCCATGTGGTTTAGCCAAATAGTAGTATATACTTGTTAGTTAGTCACTAAGTTGTGTCTGATTCTTTTGCAACCCCATGGACTGTAGCCCTCTAGACCCTTCCCCTTGGTCCATGGGATTTCCCCTTGAAATATTTGAAATGTTTCTGTATTTTCTAACTTCCATATATAACATACATTTGTCTTTCTCTGCCCGACTTACTTCACTTAGTATGATAATCTAAGGTCCACCCATGTTGCAGAAAACAGCAATATTTCATTCAGTTTTATGGTTGAGTAATATTTCATTGTATGTGTATATTACTACTTCTTCTTTATCCATCACATGAATCACATAAGTATCTTTTAAAAGGTGCTTTGGCTCTAACCCAGATCAAGTAAATCAAAATCTCCCATTTGGGAACCAGATGAAAGCATTTAAGGCTTTTGAGTGGCTATAGTGGGCCACCAAGGAGAACTTCTGCACCAAAAGAAGAGACCTTTTTGTACTATGTACCTTCTCAGAATGTTTGATATACATTTAAAATACATAGTAGGGCTTCCCCTGGTGGTCCAGTGGGTAAGGACACCGCCTTGCAATGCAAGGGGCGCCGGTTCGAGCCCTGGCCTGGGAAGATCCCACGTGCCGCGGAGCGGCTGGACTGATGTGTCCAATTACCGAGCCAGAGCTCTGGAGCGCATGCGCCCAGAGCCGGTGCTCTGCAGCGACAGACGCCACCGCGATGGGAGGCCCACAGGAGCCAAAGAACAAAGACGGATGAACAGAGAAAAACGAAAGACCAAGCTCCCCTCCCTCCCCAACCCGACCCCCGCCCAAAAATAAATAAAAATAAATCTTTAAAAAAAAAAATAAAATAAAATAAAATACATAGTATTGGTCCAGTGATTAAGACGCTGCACTCCCAATGCAAGGAACATGGGATCAATCCCTGGTTGGGGAACTAAGATCCTATATGTCACATGGTGCACCCCGCCCCCCACCCAAATGCAAAGGAAAGCTATTGCATTAATGCATGGTTATTAAAAAATTAAAATGAATTTTATTGAGATGGGCCATTTTTGTATGTCAAAATGGCCTAACAACCATTCATAGTTCCATGTGGTTTAGCCAAATAGTAGTATATACTTGTTAGTTAGTCACTAAGTTGTGTCTGATTCTTTTGCAACCCCATGGACTGTAGCCCTCTAGACTCCTTGGTCCATGGGATTTCCCAGGCAGGCAATAATACTGGAGTGGTTGTCATTTCCTTCTCCTGATCTTCCCAACCCAGGGATTAAGCCCTCATCTCCTGTATTGGCAGGCAAATTCGTTATTACTGAGCCACCTGTGAAACCCAATATGTACTTTAAAAAGTGAATGTGAAGTCATTCAATCATGTCTGACTCTTTGCCACTCATAGACAAGCCATGGAATTCTTCAGGGAAACATCCTGGGGGTAGGTAGCCTTTCCTTTCTCCAAGGGATTTTTCCAACCCAGAGAATGAACCCAGGCCTCCCACATTGCAGGCAGATTCTTTACCATCTGAGCCACAACGGAAGCCCAAGAATATTGGAGCCTATCCCTTCTCCAGGGGATCTTCCCGACTCAGGAATCAGACCGGAGTCTCCTGCATTTCAGGAAGATTCTTTACCAGTTGAGTTACAAGGGAATCCCAAATATGTACTTATGATATAGTAAATAACAAGATAGAGCAATAGGCCTAACAAATGACATAATTTCAAAGAAGTGACAAACAATATTTCAAGGTGCAACGATTGCTGTGTAATCTGTAAATAGCTATGATTTCTGTTGGTGAGACGCACACTACTCTGGTTTATAATTTCCAGAGGACAGAGGCATCTGCTGGGAGCTTGTCATGAATGCAAACCCCGGGTGGGTTATATCTCTGGGGTCTCCCAGAACAGCAGCCAACTCCATCCCCTCTCCATCTCCAGGCAAAAGAATTTGTTCTTCAATCAGAAATAATTTATAAATGGAAAAATATCCCAAATTAAGAAAGAATCAATAAACATTCTTGTGTTTCATCTTTTGGGGTGATTTCTATTTCTTCCATGAATTTCTGTCCATGTTTCTGTCAAGCATTATATTTCTTTAATAGCTCTCTTTGTATATTGGGCATGTTAGCTGATCTCTTATTTGGTCAAAAGTTAACCAAATTTACCAGTTTGCCGTTTATCTGTTTGCTTTACACATGGTTGTCTTTGATAAACAGATACATTCAAAGATCAACCTTGGCAATGTCTTTCCCTTGTCAGTTGAAGGTGAACATATACTTTGGTTTACATGCATATTTTCAACTCCTTACTTTTTATTTTGGAATGTAAGTAAAGAGGCTTTTTTACTTTCTAAATAGTAAACAAATTATTTTAACATTCATTATGGAGGGAAATATCAGAAAAGATAAAATCAGCCTCTGAAAACTTGAAACTGACCTGACATGATCAGCCAGCTTACAACTAGACTTCGGAGTTCTGTTGGACATAATTATATAGCACATCAACATCAGACAAGACCATTCATTCTGATACTGAAATAAAGGAAGAAGAAAGCAAGATACTTACATCCACCTCCTAGGACGCCTATCCCTCCAACCCCCACCTCCACCCAAAGACACTCACACATCAGCACTTGTACTGACAAAGCCTTTTACAGCCCAAGCCTGGAGGAAGGCAAGGCCCACCTGGTGCTCTGACTGTCCCAGGACCTTCCTCAACTTACCCTCAGGCCCTCCTGAAGTTCAGTCTTTGGTGCTGATGCCTTACCTTGATCAGAGAAAATGGGGCCAGATTTCACGTTTCCAATTCGGCATGTAAGAGTCAGAAGTCATCACTCCATCCCAACAAATAAAAAAAAGCCGAACAAACTGAAAAATCAACAACTCTGTCAGAGAAGTAAGGGTGTTCCTGAAATGTAGTCTGGTGCTGAAGCAAATCCCAGAGACAGTGTTTTAGGTGAAGCAGCAAATGATATACAGAGACCTTCTGCCTTGAGAAATGACATGTCTCAACTCCAGAGAATTTGATGAGGGTTTTTGTAACAGGAGGTCAAAGGTGGGGTCTCTGATGAGATTAGGGTGTGAGCAGGGCTTTCACTCCCAGTCTCATCTCCTAATCTTGATGAGTTTCTCCATCCCCTTTAATCTCTGTAATTTTTTGACTGCCCATAACCTGATTAGCAACAGTTTGGGAAGATTAAAATGGGTGGAGTCTTGCCTTCAAGAAATGGAGGACATAAAAGCCTCTGCGTCTGGGAGCCCCACAGGCCCCTGACTCAGCTTCAAGGGCAAACTACTCCCCCCCGAATTAGAGAGACAGGCAGATTCAGAGAATCTCAACTTAAACCAAAATCCTCCTCACAAATGGAAACCTCCTTGGGCACTAGTGCTGGGGTAAAGTAAACCCCAGCTGTAATTGACAAATTGCTGGGGACTCAGCACTTTCCTTGTGGCTCAGACAGTATAGAATCTGCCTACTGTGTTGGAGACCCAGGTTTGATCCCTGGGTCAGGAAGATCCCCTGGAGAAGGAAATGGAAACCCACTCCAGTACACGTGCCTGGAGAATTCCATGGACAGAGGAGCCTGTCAGGCTGCAGCCCACAGGGTTGCAAAAGGATCAGACATGACTTAGCAACTAACACACGTTCCGTGTGGTCAAGTATGGAAGTTAAAAATTCCAGGGGTTCCAGTCATAAGGCCCCCCACTTTTGTGAGTTTTATCTCCAAGAGCTCTACCAGAGTCTTACAGTGAAAATTCAAGAAAAAAGTAGCCACTTTGAAATGCACTCCAGCAGTCTGTTGTTCACAAGAGAAATTTTACCAGAACCTCACCAACCTGAGAGAAGAGAACTACCCAAATCCATCCCTCTAGCCATGTAGACTCACCTAAGGGTGGAAAAACTTTGAGAAGCAATGGGGCCAGATTTCACGTTTCCAATTCGGCATGTAAGAGACAGAAGTCATCACTCCATCCCAACAAATAAAAAAAAGCCGAACAAACTGAAAAATCAACAACTCTGTCAGAGAAGTAAGGGTGTTCCTGAAATGTAGTCTGGTGCTGAAGCAAATCCCAGAGACAGTGTTTTAGGTGAAGCAGCAAATGATATACAGAGACCTTCTGCCTTGAGAAATGACATGTCTCAACTCCAGAGAATTTGATGAGGGTTTTTGTAACAGGAGGTCAAAGGTGGGGTCTCTGATGAGATTAGGGTGTGAGCAGGGCTTTCACTCCCAGTCTCATCTCCTAATCTTGATGAGTTTCTCCATCCCCTTTAATCTCTGTAATTTTTTGACTGCCCATAACCTGATTAGCAACAGTTTGGGAAGATTAAAATGGGTGGAGTCTTGCCTTCAAGAAATGGAGGACATAAAAGCCTCTGCGTCTGGGAGCCCCACAGGCCCCTGACTCAGCTTCAAGGGCAAACTACTCCCCCCCGAATTAGAGAGACAGGCAGATTCAGAGAATCTCAACTTAAACCAAAATCCTCCTCACAAATGGAAACCTCCTTGGGCACTAGTGCTGGGGTAAAGTAAACCCCAGCTGTAATTGACAAATTGCTGGGGACTCAGCACTTTCCTTGTGGCTCAGACAGTATAGAATCTGCCTACTGTGTTGGAGACCCAGGTTTGATCCCTGGGTCAGGAAGATCCCCTGGAGAAGGAAATGGAAACCCACTCCAGTACACGTGCCTGGAGAATTCCATGGACAGAGGAGCCTGTCAGGCTGCAGCCCACAGGGTTGCAAAAGGATCAGACATGACTTAGCAACTAACACACGTTCCGTGTGGTCAAGTATGGAAGTTAAAAATTCCAGGGGTTCCAGTCATAAGGCCCCCCACTTTTGTGAGTTTTATCTCCAAGAGCTCTACCAGAGTCTTACAGTGAAAATTCAAGAAAAAAGTAGCCACTTTGAAATGCACTCCAGCAGTCTGTTGTTCACAAGAGAAATTTTACCAGAACCTCACCAACCTGAGAGAAGAGAACTACCCAAATCCATCCCTCTAGCCATGTAGACTCACCTAAGGGTGGAAAAACTTTGAGAAGCAATGGTGGAGTACATAGCCCAGGGGCACAGGCTCTCCAAAAACTTGGGACTTAACCATAGGACTATAAAATGCTTCTCCTCCCCCACTCTGTAACATGACCTCATTAAATCTCTATTTACAGCAGTTCCTTGTACCCAGTACATATTGTGTGGCTTTCAACAGCAACAACAAAAAATTGCAAGGTGTACCAACAGGTGAAAAAGACAATTTGAAGAGAGAACAAGGATCAGAAGCAGACTCAGATATGGCAAGGACATTGGAATTTTCAGAGCAGGAATCTGAAGCAATTATGATTAAGGTGTTGTGACTTTCCTGGTGGTCCAGTGGCTAAGATTCCAGGCTCCCAGTGCAGGGGGCCTGCGTTCAATCCCTGGTCAGGGAACTAGATCCCACATGCTGCAACTAAGACCTGGAGCAGCTAAAAAAAAAAGATGTGAAAGGAATCTGATGCAAAAAGTAGACAACACGTGAGAGCAAACAGATCAGTAATGTGGTGTAAGCAGAGACATGGAAATTCTTAGAATTGAAAGCAAATACCAGCATTCAAAAATACCAGCAGAAAGGAAGAATGCCTTTGATTTGCAGTCTCCAACTTTTTTGGTACCAGGGACTGATTTCATGGAAGACAGTTTTTCTGCAGACAATGGGAGGAGGATGGTTTGGGGATGATTCTTATAAAGAGCATGCAGCTTAGATCTCTTGCATGCACATTTCACAGTAGAGTTCAGACTCCTATGAGAATCTAACACCATCACTGATCTGACAGGAGGTAGAGCTCAGGTGGTAATGTGAGAAATGGGGAATGACTATAAATACAGATGAAGCTTTGCTTTCTTACCTACTGCTTATCTCCTGCTGTGCAACCCAGCTCCTAACAGGCCGCTGGTCCTGATCCATGGCCTGGGGCTTGGGGACCTCTGACTATGACAGTCTCATTAGCAAACAAGAGTCAACTGAGGAAAGAATCTCTGCCCCTGAGGATAAGACCATGTTACTGAGTCCAGGCTCACTCTGCTTGCCACACAACAGGTTAATAGTTTGGAGATGAGGTGTTGAGGCAAGGAATATCACTTTATTTGGAAATGCAGCAAGAAGATGGCAGACTAATGTCTCAAAATGACCAGTCAGAATTGGCTCTTCTCTGCAAAAACAATACAAACTTGAACAACTGAAAAGTAAACAAACAAACAAAAAGACAAGAAACAGACTATCAAAGAACTGTGAGATAATCACAAAACTTGTAACACACTCATAATGGAAATAGCAGGAGAAGAAACACAAGAAACAATTGAAACAATAATGACCAAGAATTTCCCCAAATTAAAAGGTCTCTATAGTCAAAGCTATGGTTTTTCCAGTAGCCATGTATGGATGTGAGAGTTGGACCATAAAGACGGCTGAGTGCTGAAGAATTGATGCTTTTGAATTGTGGTGCTGGAGAAGTCTTGAGAGACTTTCCTGGTGGTCCAGTGGCTAAGATTCCACCCGTAGGGGATCCCTGGTCAGGAACTAGATCCCACATGCTGCAACTAAAACCTGGAGAAGCTAAAAAAAAAAAGATGTGAAAGGAATCTGATGCAAAAAGTAGACAACACGTGAGAGCAAACAGATCAGTAATGTGGTGTAAGCAGAGACATGGAAATTCTTAGAATTGAAAGCAAATACCAGCATTCAAAAATACCAGCAGAAAGGAAGAATGCCTTTGATTTGCAGTCTCCAACTTTTTTGGTACCAGGGACTGATTTCATGGAAGACAGTTTTTCTGCAGACAATGGGAGGAGGATGGTTTGGGGATGATTCTTATAAAGAGCATGCAGCTTAGATCTCTTGCATGCACATTTCACAGTAGAGTTCAGACTCCTATGAGAATCTAACACCATCACTGATCTGACAGGAGGTAGAGCTCAGGTGGTAATGTGAGAAATGGGGAATGACTATAAATACAGATGAAGCTTTGCTTTCTTACCTACTGCTTATCTCCTGCTGTGCAACCCAGCTCCTAACAGGCCGCTGGTCCTGATCCATGGCCTGGGGCTTGGGGACCTCTGACTATGACAGTCTCATTAGCAAACAAGAGTCAACTGAGGAAAGAATCTCTGCCCCTGAGGATAAGACCATGTTACTGAGTCCAGGCTCACTCTGCTTGCCACACAACAGGTTAATAGTTTGGAGATGAGGTGTTGAGGCAAGGAATATCACTTTATTTGGAAATGCAGCAAGAAGATGGCAGACTAATGTCTCAAAATGACCAGTCAGAATTGGCTCTTCTCTGCAAAAACAATACAAACTTGAACAACTGAAAAGTAAACAAACAAACAAAAAGACAAGAAACAGACTATCAAAGAACTGTGAGATAATCACAAAACTTGTAACACACTCATAATGGAAATAGCAGGAGAAGAAACACAAGAAACAATTGAAACAATAATGACCAAGAATTTCCCCAAATTAAAAGGTCTCTATAGTCAAAGCTATGGTTTTTCCAGTAGCCATGTATGGATGTGAGAGTTGGACCATAAAGACGGCTGAGTGCTGAAGAATTGATGCTTTTGAATTGTGGTGCTGGAGAAGTCTTGAGAGACCCATGAACTGCAAGGAGATCAAACTAGTCAATCCTAAAAGAAATCAACCCCGAATATTCATTGGAAGGCCTGTTGCTGAAGCTCCAATACATTGGTCACCTGATGGGAAAAGCCAACTCATTGAAAAAGATCCTGATGTTGGAAAAAAAAAACTGAAGGCAAAAGGAGAAGGGGCCAGCAAAAGATGAGATACTTAGATAGCAACACCAACACCATGGGCATGGCTTTGACCAAAATCCTCTGGGAGACAGTGAAGGGCAGGGAGGCCTGGGATGCTGCAGTCCATGAGGTCACAAAGAGTTGGACAGGATTTAGCAACTGAACCAGAATAACAAGGGATCAGAAGTCACTGTCTCTAGAACCCCAGAGGGCACAGGAAGAGACCTAGAATATGGATGGCCTGTTTCCTCGAGGCTACAAACAATGCAAGGTGCGTCTGTTCAAGGCTTTACTACCTTGGGACCTGAGGAGAGAGATGTGTGGGACTTTGGGCTCCTGGGAGATGGGAACAAGTGTGGGAGGCCTCATTGGATCTGGAAGGCAATCTGCCTAGACATGATCCCAGGAATTTTCCAAAATGAATGTTGGGCAACACACATATTAATATATCATGCATCCACCCCAAAACTCATTGACATTACAGTGAATCACCTGAAAACTTGCTTCATTGATGGCATACAATTATCTAGGATGTTTTAATAAAAGCACTGATTACTCAATATATATGTATTTTAGTAGAGAGCTAACAAGGAGCTCAGAGTGCAGAGCTGGTTAGATGCAGTTTCTCATTTTATCCCTCCTAAAACCATATGTGCTAAGAGTATAAGCTCCAATGAAAGGTAGATGAAATCTAAATCCTGTTGTCTTGACCTTCAAATTATATCTAGAACCTACCCACTTCAGCTGCCACCTGCCTTACCACACTGGTCCATATATCATTATTTCTCACCTGAGTCACCACAGAAGCCAAAGGGTGGACCCTATAGGGATGCCAGCATAGCTCTGTGAATGAAAAATGCCACCTGCCATATCAGTAAATGAAGGATATCACAGTCATGAAGTCATCACATTAAACCACTCTAGTGATGAGCCCTGGGGGAACTTAGGATAGAGGCAGGTTTGTACACATCCAGCAGTTGCTGCAGCCATCTCTGGTGGTGCATCCTGAGAAGACACAGGTAGCTGAGGTGCATATCAAAGGAGTAATTTCAGTGACTCCAGACTTTGCATAATCCCTTACATAGAAAAGTGCTATGATCCTTAACTTGAGATATCTGGTTTTCTTTAATCAATAGTAATATCTTGATATTCTAACTGCCTGGTCTTTGTTGCTAAAACTCCTATATATCCAATTCCAAGAAGACACAAAACTCTTTACTTTGCTTAATAATATAACATAGACTGAAATGGAGTTTGTATTATAGATGCTTGCTCCTTGTAAGAAAAGTTATGACAAACCTAGACAGCATGTTCAAAAGCAGAGACATCACTTTGATGACCAAAGTCCATTTAGTCAAAGCTATGGTTTTCCCAGCAGTCATGTACAGACATGAGAGTTGGACTATAAAGAAGGCTGAGCACTGAAGAACTGATGCCTTTGAACTGTGGTGTTGGAGAAGGCTCTTGAGAGTCTCTTGGACAGTAAGGAGATCAAATCAGTCAATTCTAAAGGAAATCAATTCTGACTATTCGATGGAAGGAATGATGCTGAAGCTGAAGCTCCAATACTTTGGCCACCTGATGTGAAGAGTCGACTCACAGGAAAAGACCCTGATGTTGGGAAAGATTGAGGGCAGGAGGAGAAGGAAGCAACAGAGGATGAGATGGTTGGATGGCATCACTCAATCAATGGACATGAGTTTGAGGCAAGCTCAGGGAGATGGTGAAGGACAGGGAAGCCTGGCATTGTGCAGTCCATGGGATCACAAACAGTCAACATGACTGAGCAACTGAACTGAACTGATGATGGTACAGGTGACAAAGTGGAATTCAGAGAAAGAAATAATATGGTCCAGGTTGCACAGCTCCTACCTGTCAGACTCCACTTCTGACCTTTGAACCACACATTTCAGTAGGCAGTGAGTTCTGAATCGATTCTCACCCCTTGCTTACTTTTAAGATGCAGTTCAGAAGACTGTCCCTAGCAATTCTTGGCAGAAGATAAATAATACATTTATGGGCCTTCATTGCATGGAAATAGGAGTGTTCATGGAAGAAAGACTCAATGTGAAATTGATAACTACTATCTGTTTCCTTAACATCTTCCATCCAAATGCTTTCAGACTACTCAGCTCATAGTCTCACTCCAACCATCCAGAAGGGACTGATGAGCCCAGAGGAGAAAGATGAGCCACAAGAGAATCTGAACTTGCAGAAGGAGCAGAACGCGAGAGGTGGGCCTCAGAAGGTGGGCATGTCTACACTCTCCATGTACCTAGGACCTTCTTCAAAGCCCTCATTACCTCCCTGTTCCTTAAGCTGTAAATGAGAGGGTTGAGATCCTGTTTCTTAATCAATAGTAATATCTTGATATTCTAACTGCCTGGTCTTTGTTGCTAAAACTCCTATATATCCAATTCCAAGAAGACACAAAACTCTTTACTTTGCTTAATAATATAACATAGACTGAAATGGAGTTTGTATTATAGATGCTTGCTCCTTGTAAGAAAAGTTATGACAAACCTAGACAGCATGTTCAAAAGCAGAGACATCACTTTGATGACCAAAGTCCATTTAGTCAAAGCTATGGTTTTCCCAGCAGTCATGTACAGACATGAGAGTTGGACTATAAAGAAGGCTGAGCACTGAAGAACTGATGCCTTTGAACTGTGGTGTTGGAGAAGGCTCTTGAGAGTCTCTTGGACAGTAAGGAGATCAAATCAGTCAATTCTAAAGGAAATCAATTCTGACTATTCGATGGAAGGAATGATGCTGAAGCTGAAGCTCCAATACTTTGGCCACCTGATGTGAAGAGTCGACTCACAGGAAAAGACCCTGATGTTGGGAAAGATTGAGGGCAGGAGGAGAAGGAAGCAACAGAGGATGAGATGGTTGGATGGCATCACTCAATCAATGGACATGAGTTTGAGGCAAGCTCAGGGAGATGGTGAAGGACAGGGAAGCCTGGCATTGTGCAGTCCATGGGATCACAAACAGTCAACATGACTGAGCAACTGAACTGAACTGATGATGGTACAGGTGACAAAGTGGAATTCAGAGAAAGAAATAATATGGTCCAGGTTGCACAGCTCCTACCTGTCAGACTCCACTTCTGACCTTTGAACCACACATTTCAGTAGGCAGTGAGTTCTGAATCGATTCTCACCCCTTGCTTACTTTTAAGATGCAGTTCAGAAGACTGTCCCTAGCAATTCTTGGCAGAAGATAAATAATACATTTATGGGCCTTCATTGCATGGAAATAGGAGTGTTCATGGAAGAAAGACTCAATGTGAAATTGATAACTACTATCTGTTTCCTTAACATCTTCCATCCAAATGCTTTCAGACTACTCAGCTCATAGTCTCACTCCAACCATCCAGAAGGGACTGATGAGCCCAGAGGAGAAAGATGAGCCACAAGAGAATCTGAACTTGCAGAAGGAGCAGAACGCGAGAGGTGGGCCTCAGAAGGTGGGCATGTCTACACTCTCCATGTACCTAGGACCTTCTTCAAAGCCCTCATTACCTCCCTGTTCCTTAAGCTGTAAATGAGAGGGTTGAGCATTGGGGCAATGATGGTGTAGAAGGTGGAGATGGCTCTGTCTTCCACTGCAGTTCTAGCAGAAGCCTTCTGCATGTAGTTAAATAGGCCACCCCCATAGTAAAGGCCAACCACAATCAGGTGGGAGGAGCAAGTAGTCAGAGCCTTCTGTTTCCCCTCAGTGGAGGGCATGCTCATCACAGCCATGAGGATCCGGGTATAGGAAGCCACAATGACCCCTAAGGGCAGCAGCATCATGACTATACAGCAAGCATAGATGAGATCTTGAAAAAGCGAGGTGTCTGCACAGGAGAGCCGCAGTAGAGCAGGGACCTCACAGAAGAAGTGGTCCACCTGCAGAGAGCCACAGTAGGGGAAACTGAAGACCACACCCACATAAATTACACTATCGGTCACTCCAACCATCCAGGATGCCAAGGTCATCAGCCAGCAGGCCTTCCAGTTCATGAGCACAGGGTACCGCAGTGGGTGACACACGGCCACATACCTGTCATAGGCCATGACTGCCAGGAGGAAGCACTCAGCTCCTCCTACCATGACCACTAAGAAGACCTGACTGGCACAGCCACCTCGAGAGATGAATTTACTGCCCGAGAGGAAGTTGGCTGCCATTTTGGGCACCACTGTGCCCATCATGGTCAGATCCATGATGGAGACCTGACTGAGAAAAAAGTACATTGGCGTGTGCAGGCGCCTATCAGCTTGTATGAGTAGAAGGAAGAGGATGTTGCCAGCTAGGGAGGCAGTAGAGGCCAGAAGGACAAGGGAAAAAAGGAAGAAGTCATGTGGTGAGTAGCTGAACAGACCCAAAAGGATGAAATCCGAATGGGAGGTATGGTTCCATACATCCATGGCCTTGAGCCTGAGAAAAAAATTAATGAGCAAACATAAGAACTTGACTTACATGGTATTTCCATCATACAAGTAAAATAACCGTCTCTTTTTTCTTCTAAAGGACAATGACCATCCCTCAGCCCCATCCTTTCCTCCTGCAGTGAAAATCCATTTCCTCTCCATGGTCCTCAAGATTTGAACTTATTTCTCTTGAAAGACTAGAGAGCAGGCCCCCAGAGTGGGACTGTCAGACAATGCAAGGGACAGAGAGAAGGACATTTAATTAACAAGTGAATACTTGCAGGTTCAGGGAAAGAGAATATAGATTTCAGGAGATATAAGGGAACAAAATTTGTCACCCCAAAATGTCACTTTGGCATTTGAGTTATTTCAAACTGAAAGCAATAGAAACTTTAACCTTCACCCTAAGTGTCTAAAAGAATTTCAATAAGAGATCCTTCCCAGAATAAATTTACCACCAGAGAGATCTGCAAAGAACATGGACTTAGTGTGTGTGTCTGGGGGAAACTGTGGACACCTAGTCTCGCAATCAAGAGTCCACTCTGTTTCTCATTGTCCCAGTATGACCCAGCAAACATTTATTTATCAAACTTTGGTTTTTCATCCCCATATCCATTGCCTTCCTCCCCTTTGAAGTCCCAAACCACTACCTTCAACACCCTCTTTTGTCTTGAAAGCTGAAGATGGTACTCAAGGTAAGGGTTTTAGCCCTTTTGGTGAGTTACTCAGTTTTCCTGAATCTCTCCCAGGTATGCATGTTCTTAAGTCTTTACTTGATTTTCTCCTGTGGATCTGGTGGGTTAGTCGCTAAGTTGTGTCCGATTCTTGCAACCCCATGGATTGTAGCTTGCCAGGCTCCTCTATCCATGGGACTCTCCAGGCAAGAATACTGGAGTCAGTTGCTATTTCTGTCTCAAGGGATCGTGGACCTTTCTCACGTCAATTTAGTTCCTAGACCAGCCAGAAATGACAGATGGAAGAAATAGTCTTCTTTGATAGAAGCTGTGGAGCAACTAAGCCCATACACCACACAACTGTTGAGACTGTGCTCTAGAGCCCGGGAGCCACAGTTCCTGAATCCTGTGTGCCCTTGGGGCCATGCCTGCAACAAAAGAAGCCACTGCAATGAGAAGTCTGAGCACTGCAACTAGACAGTAGCTCCCACTCTCCCCAACTAGAGTAAAGCCCATGCAGCAACAAAAACCCAGCAGAGCTAAAAATAAAATAAATAACTTAAAAACCTGTTTCCTTTCTCATACTTCTGTGGATAGATTTTAAGAGCAGGGAAGAGGCTTGATTTTTAATTACATTTTCCAGCACAGCAGGCACAGCAGCAGAGCTAAGTGTTGTGTCAGATTCATCATGAGAAATTCAGAACATCAGTAATGCCTCTCTGGACATACGCCAACCCTTCACCCTACTTACTACTTGAACTGTGGGGTACCTGAGGGCAAGGACTTGGATATGACTATCTCTCAGTTGTCTATCAACTTAGTGCCTTGCTTAGTGCCTAAACTCAGTTGGCTCTAAATTTGCAGAGAAAAAAATCTTTAACCTTCACCCTAAGTGTCTAAAAGAACATGGACCTTCCCAGAAGAAATTTACCACCAGAGAGATCTGCAAAGAACATGGACTTAGTGTGTGTGTCTGGGGGAAACTGTGGACACCTAGTCTCGCAATCAAGAGTCCACTCTGTTTCTCATTGTCCCAGTATGACCCAGCAAACATTTATTTATCAAACTTTGGTTTTTCATCCCCATATCCATTGCCTTCCTCCCCTTTGAAGTCCCAAACCACTACCTTCAACACCCTCTTTTGTCTTGAAAGCTGAAGATGGTACTCAAGGTAAGGGTTTTAGCCCTTTTGGTGAGTTACTCAGTTTTCCTGAATCTCTCCCAGGTATGCATGTTCTTAAGTCTTTACTTGATTTTCTCCTGTGGATCTGGTGGGTTAGTCGCTAAGTTGTGTCCGATTCTTGCAACCCCATGGATTGTAGCTTGCCAGGCTCCTCTATCCATGGGACTCTCCAGGCAAGAATACTGGAGTCAGTTGCTATTTCTGTCTCAAGGGATCGTGGACCTTTCTCACGTCAATTTAGTTCCTAGACCAGCCAGAAATGACAGATGGAAGAAATAGTCTTCTTTGATAGAAGCTGTGGAGCAACTAAGCCCATACACCACACAACTGTTGAGACTGTGCTCTAGAGCCCGGGAGCCACAGTTCCTGAATCCTGTGTGCCCTTGGGGCCATGCCTGCAACAAAAGAAGCCACTGCAATGAGAAGTCTGAGCACTGCAACTAGACAGTAGCTCCCACTCTCCCCAACTAGAGTAAAGCCCATGCAGCAACAAAAACCCAGCAGAGCTAAAAATAAAATAAATAACTTAAAAACCTGTTTCCTTTCTCATACTTCTGTGGATAGATTTTAAGAGCAGGGAAGAGGCTTGATTTTTAATTACATTTTTCCAGCACAGCAGGCACAGCAGCAGAGCTAAGTGTTGTGTCAGATTCATCATGAGAAATTCAGAACATCAGTAATGCCTCTCTGGACATACGCCAACCCTTCACCCTACTTAACTACTTGAACTGTGGGGTACCTGAGGGCAAGGACTTGGATATGACTATCTCTCAGTTGTCTATCAACTTAGTGCCTTGCTTAGTGCCTAAACTCAGTTGGCTCTAAACTGGTTAGGACCCATAACTGTTCTAAGAGTCAGTGATACTCACTGAATTTACTAAGGAAGGAACAGCCAGGTATCTGACACTTTATAGGCAGAAGCCTGAAGTCAGATCCACTTCTTAACCTTCCTGATAACCTTTAGTCCCTCATCCGTCTGGTCTTTCTTCACCCCGTTTAGCACTTACCAAACGCATTCAACTTCCCACAGCTCACCTTCTACTCCACCCAGTGGAGTGCAGCAGGGATGGATCAGACCTAAGAAACAGGCAAAAATCTAGTCCTCAGAGCAATGCGTGAGTAGGTGCTGGCCTGAGAAAGAGTCTTCAACAGACTTCCCTCCAACTCCTATGGCTCAAATTATATTTAACCATCCAAGATGCTCTGCTTCTTACAAAATTGATGAGCTCATGTACCAGGTTTATACCTTTAATTGGTGACGAGATATCTTGGGAGACTCAACCCAGCTCATAATGATCCCAGGGGATGGACAGAAATTTTGCCTCAAGGAAAAAGCCAAAAATTAATAAAATGGCTATAGGACAAGGTTTATCCCCATAACCCTGGATCTGAAAAATACACCAGAGTCCCACTTAAATGAACAAAGGAGGCACGCAAGGCATCCCTTGACGCATCCACCTGTGGTTCTCTCAAGGTTCTTCACCCTCATATAGCCCATGAGGGCTGGGAGAGAATGTGATCACCAATGAGTGTCAGAGCAAATATCTAGCTGTACTCTGAGAATTTAACCATGAATGACAAGAAGTAGAACTTAGTCAGTTCTGCAAACTTTGTTTTCAACTGATGTCCTATAATTTTTCCACTCAATTATTGGTTGTGTATTGTTCATTTAACCAATTATTGAGCACTGTGGATTTAAATGAGGACCAACCTAATGAGAAAAGTAAAAACTACTTATTCCGAGCTTGGTACAGCAAGGGAATCTGTCATGATCACTTGCATTTTGGCAGAGACTCTGTGGAAGGCACTCTACCCTTCTGAGTTCTTGGCTGATTTCTGTAATAAAAGAGCAATTAACAAGAGGAAAACAAACAGAAATTTATTACCACGTATAATTCATGTATGCAGGGCTTCCCAGATGTCACAGGAGTAAAGAATCTGCCTACCAGTGCAGGAGATCCAGGAGACATGGGTATGATCCCAGGCTTGGGAAGATTCCCTGGAGTAGGAAATGGCATCCCATTTCATTATTCTTGCCTGTGAAATTCCATGGACAGGGCTTCCCTGGTGGTCCAGTGGGTAAAGAGTCCACCTTGCAGTGCCAGGGGCGCCGGTTCGATCCCTGGCCTGGGAAGATCTCACGTGCCGCAGAGCGGCTGGACCCATATGTCCAACTACGGAGCCAGAGCTCTGGAGCGCATGCGCCCAGAGCGGGTGCTCTGCGACAGCAGAGGCCACTGTGATGGGAGGCCCATGCGGGCCAAAGAACAAAGATGGATGAAAATGGATGAATGAAAGACCAATAGAAGTGGCCTGCCCGCCCCCCTCCCTCCCCAACCCACCCCCCTGCAGAAATAAAAAAAAATAAAATAAAAGCCTGTTTTAAAAAAACAAAAACAAAAAACAGCCACTAAAAAACAAAAATGAAAGAAAGTGTTATACCTGAAAGGTAGTTGAGGGGAAAAATATGCATTGCCAATTCTGATGAATCCGAAAGAATGTCAGTAGGAGAAATCATTTTCTTAAATGAATAACAAATGATACAAGTGGAAAAGAGGGAGAAGCATGTTATATTTCAATTCAACTAGAGCAATAACTACAATAAAGATAAGTAAACACTTCAGCGGGAAAGAATATTTAGCCAGAGGTTTAAAAAATAAAAACAGCGTATGATATAATATTTTTTATAAGCAACTCACTTTAAAACTAAAGAATAAGTAAGAAAATGAGAGAATAGAGAAAGATATACATTGAAGACAATAACCATGAGAAATCTGGCGAAACTATACTAATGTCATAAAGGCAAGAGAAAAGGAAGTTAGCAGTAACAAAGATATTCATTTCATAATTACACACAATTATATCATAATTACAGGTGTCAATCAAAAAGGTCTACATAAGCTACTCCCACAACAACCCTGGGATGCCAACAGAGGCTGAATGAAGAAACTGCTCTTCCATACCCACTTGGCACTTCAGATCAGTTCCGTTGCTCAGTTGTGTCTGACTCTTTGCAACCCTATGGACTACAGCATGTCAGGCTTCCCTGCTCTTTAATGTCTCTCGGAACCTGCTCAAATTCATGTCCATTGACTCAGTGATGCCATCCAATCATCTCACCCTCTGTCATCTTCTCCTCTGTCTTCTATTTTTCCCAGCATAAGGGTCTTTTCAATGAGCCAGTCAAGTGATGGCACTGGATATCATGATCTTCATTTTTTGAATGTTGAGTTTTAGATCAGCATTTTCACTCTCCTCTTTCACCTTCATCAAGAGGCTCTTTAGCATTAATGAGGTAGTAACCTCCCTTTTATCCATAGGAATAGTCTTAGAGGAGGCCTACAAAATTGAAGACCGATACCCACACCTATAATACCTTGTGTTCAAGCTATGATCAAATATCACTCACGATAACAAAATTCTGGAAAAAACTCAAACTAAATAAAAAGACAATAGATGTCAAAATTGACACAATGGACATATCAAAATATATGAAAAATCTTAAAGCAGCTATTACAAAAATCCCTCCACAGGCAATTATAAATACACTCAAGACAAGTGAAAAACTGAAAATCTCAGCAAAGAATAGGAGATATAAAGAAAAACAAATGCAAAATCTTAGAACTCAAAATAAAATACCTGAAACTTTAAACCCCAAACTAGAGAACAAAATGCAAGAAAAGAATCAAATGAACTTGAAGACAGAACAAGAGGAATTACCTAACATTCATGCTATTAAACCATCATTTGATTTTCTCCTGTAAATCTGTATATCAGGTGACTTTCAGGTAAAAGAAAATTTCTTCCTCTCCAACAGGTGAGAGTGAGTATTGGATGTGGAGAAAGAGACAGAGAGAGAGAAAAAAAGAAAAGTAGGAAAAGGAGGAATAGATGTAAGGACAAACTAACTTGAAAATAAATGAAGCGACTCCTACCCCACTCTTTCCTTAGCAATTACTTAGAAAAGGTATAATTGTAAGTTCCTTATCCTTCTGATAAGGTTTGTGCTTGTGTACAAAGTTGCTTCAGTAATATTTGACTCTTTGTGACCCTATGGTCATTCATCTTGCAAGTATCTCCTAGAATGGCAAGCCTCAAAGGCCCCGGGATGTGTAATGAAACTGCTCTTCCATTGACTCAGTGGATGGCCCAACCCTATGGACTACAGCATGTCAGGCTTCCCTGCTCTTTAATGTCTCTCGGAACCTGCTCAAATTCATGTCCATTGACTCAGTGATGCCATCCAATCATCTCACCCTCTGTCATCTTCTCCTCTGTCTTCTATTTTTCCCAGCATAAGGGTCTTTTCAATGAGCCAGTCAAGTGATGGCACTGGATATCATGATCTTCATTTTTTGAATGTTGAGTTTTAGATCAGCATTTTCACTCTCCTCTTTCACCTTCATCAAGAGGCTCTTTAGCATTAATGAGGTAGTAACCTCCCTTTTATCCATAGGAATAGTCTTAGAGGAGGCCTACAAAATTGAAGACCGATACCCACACCTATAATACCTTGTGTTCAAGCTATGATCAAATATCACTCACGATAACAAAATTCTGGAAAAAACTCAAACTAAATAAAAAGACAATAGATGTCAAAATTGACACAATGGACATATCAAAATATATGAAAAATCTTAAAGCAGCTATTACAAAAATCCCTCCACAGGCAATTATAAATACACTCAAGACAAGTGAAAAACTGAAAATCTCAGCAAAGAATAGGAGATATAAAGAAAAACAAATGCAAAATCTTAGAACTCAAAATAAAATACCTGAAACTTTAAACCCCAAACTAGAGAACAAAATGCAAGAAAAGAATCAAATGAACTTGAAGACAGAACAAGAGGAATTACCTAACATTCATGCTATTAAACCATCATTTGATTTTCTCCTGTAAATCTGTATATCAGGTGACTTTCAGGTAAAAGAAAATTTCTTCCTCTCCAACAGGTGAGAGTGAGTATTGGATGTGGAGAAAGAGACAGAGAGAGAGAAAAAAAGAAAAGTAGGAAAAGGAGGAATAGATGTAAGGACAAACTAACTTGAAAATAAATGAAGCGACTCCTACCCCACTCTTTCCTTAGCAATTACTTAGAAAAGGTATAATTGTAAGTTCCTTATCCTTCTGATAAGGTTTGTGCTTGTGTACAAAGTTGCTTCAGTAATATTTGACTCTTTGTGACCCTATGGTCATTCATCTTGCAAGTATCTCCTAGAATGGCAAGCCTCAGGCAGGGGATGTGTTAATTTCTCCCTTCCTATCCTCCACAGCTGGACAGGCTTCTGAACAAAGGCACCTTTCCAATCTGGCAGAAGGACAGGGCCCTTCAGGCACACCATTAACTATGATTATGAAACAAAAGCAGGGGTTCCCTGGTAGCTCAGTGGTAAAGAGTTCGCCTGCCAATGCAGGAGACATGAGTTCAATCCCTGATCCGGGAGGATCCCACATGCTGCGGAGCAACTAAACCTGTAAGCCACAGCTATTGAGCCTTGTGCTCTAGAGCCTTGGAGCCACAACTATTCAGCCCATGTGTGGCAACGACTGAAGCCCGTGTGCCCTAGAGACCGAGTTCCACAGGAGAAGTTGCCACAACAAGAAGTTTGCTCACCTCAACTAGAGAGTAGCCCTCACTCCCCTGCAACTAGAGAAGAGCCTGTGGCAGCAGTGAAAACCCAAAATAGCTCCCCCACCACCCCTCAAAAGCAACAAAAAGCAAGTCAAAGAAACAGTTTGCAACATGGAGTCAGAATTGGTTTACTCCCTGCAACTCCTTCACTGCAAAAAAATGATTAACCACCTCTTTACTGTGCTCCTCCTCAATAGGGAAAATGCTCACATTTCTCTCCAGGTGTGTGTTTCTGCCTTGCCTCTGCCTTAAATAAGTCAACTGCTTCTCTGTGTGCTCTCCTACATGTCGTGCTGTGCTAATATTAATAAACTTTGTAATTGTTTTTACAGTTTTTGCCTCCTTGAAATATTCTTGCTTTCAAATGGAGCAAGATTCAGAGCAACTTTGACAGAACAAGAGGAATTACCTAACATTCATGCTATTAAACCATCATTTGATTTTCTCCTGTAAATCTGTATATCAGGTGACTTTCAGGTAAAAGAAAATTTCTTCCTCTCCAACAGGTGAGAGTGAGTATTGGATGTGGAGAAAGAGACAGAGAGAGAGAAAAAAAGAAAAGTAGGAAAAGGAGGAATAGATGTAAGGACAAACTAACTTGAAAATAAATGAAGCGACTCCTACCCCACTCTTTCCTTAGCAATTACTTAGAAAAGGTATAATTGTAAGTTCCTTATCCTTCTGATAAGGTTTGTGCTTGTGTACAAAGTTGCTTCAGTAATATTTGACTCTTTGTGACCCTATGGTCATTCATCTTGCAAGTATCTCCTAGAATGGCAAGCCTCAGGCAGGGGATGTGTTAATTTCTCCCTTCCTATCCTCCACAGCTGGACAGGCTTCTGAACAAAGGCACCTTTCCAATCTGGCAGAAGGACAGGGCCCTTCAGGCACACCATTAACTATGATTATGAAACAAAAGCAGGGGTTCCCTGGTAGCTCAGTGGTAAAGAGTTCGCCTGCCAATGCAGGAGACATGAGTTCAATCCCTGATCCGGGAGGATCCCACATGCTGGAGCAACTAAACCTGTAAGCCACAGCTATTGAGCCTTGTGCTCTAGAGCCTTGGAGCCACAACTATTCAGCCCATGTGTGGCAACGACTGAAGCCCGTGTGCCCTAGAGACCGAGTTCCACAGGAGAAGTTGCCACAACAAGAAGTTTGCTCACCTCAACTAGAGAGTAGCCCTCACTCCCCTGCAACTAGAGAAGAGCCTGTGGCAGCAGTGAAAACCCAAAATAGCTCCCCCACCACCCCTCAAAAGCAACAAAAAGCAAGTCAAAGAAACAGTTTGCAACATGGAGTCAGAATTGGTTTACTCCCTGCAACTCCTTCACTGCAAAAAAATGATTAACCACCTCTTTACTGTGCTCCTCCTCAATAGGGAAAATGCTCACATTTCTCTCCAGGTGTGTGTTTCTGCCTTGCCTCTGCCTTAAATAAGTCAACTGCTTCTCTGTGTGCTCTCCTACATGTCGTGCTGTGCTAATATTAATAAACTTTGTAATTGTTTTTACAGTTTTTGCCTCCTTGAAATATTCTTGCTTTCAAATGGAGCAAGATTCAGAGCAACTTTGCTTCTAGCCTCTCTGCCCTGGTGGACTATCAGCTAGGATTTCTGCTTTTCATCCAGGTCACTTTGATTCAATTCCTGGACGGGTAACTAAGATCCTGCTTCAGAATTACTCAGTACTGTCTCTCTGAGATCACGACCTTGGTGTTGATGATGAAGAATCAATCTGCCCCCCAAATCATTCTTGCATAGAATGACACATTTGTAATCTCTTTACCTTCCATGGTGTTATTCTCAGAGGAAGACTATAAAGAAGTCCTAGTTGTTTATCTTCGACATGTTACACATTGATATTTGTATTCAATGTACAATTTCAAGAAAGCATAAGTCTCTTTCCACTGCTTAATAACAAAAGAAGCATGTTGGACTTGCTTTGATGATACGATGACAATGGGAAACCCAGAGAATGAAGCAATCTTTTCCAAGCTCATACAGCTGATACATGTCAGACTCCACCTCTGACATTTGCATGACATTTTAGTGAGCCATGAGATTCGAATTGGTTCTTTCCTTCCTCACTTTTTTCATATGTAGTTCAGAAGAAAGACTGTTCCTAGCAACTCTGGGGGAAAGGTAAGTGATGTCTCTATAGGTCTTCATTAGATGAAAATAGAGGTACTCCTGGAGGACAGATTCATTATGAAACCAGTCACTACTATCTCTTTCCTTGGCATCTTCCATGCAGTGCTTTTGGATTGTTCAGCTCATAGCCTCACCTCAGCCAGGCAGAGGGTTCAATTGATCTGAGCCCTGTGGCAGCAGTGAAAACCCAAAATAGCTCCCCCACCACCCCTCAAAAGCAACAAAAAGCAAGTCAAAGAAACAGTTTGCAACATGGAGTCAGAATTGGTTTACTCCCTGCAACTCCTTCACTGCAAAAAAATGATTAACCACCTCTTTACTGTGCTCCTCCTCAATAGGGAAAATGCTCACATTTCTCTCCAGGTGTGTGTTTCTGCCTTGCCTCTGCCTTAAATAAGTCAACTGCTTCTCTGTGTGCTCTCCTACATGTCGTGCTGTGCTAATATTAATAAACTTTGTAATTGTTTTTACAGTTTTTGCCTCCTTGAAATATTCTTGCTTTCAAATGGAGCAAGATTCAGAGCAACTTTGCTTCTAGCCTCTCTGCCCTGGTGGACTATCAGCTAGGATTTCTGCTTTTCATCCAGGTCACTTTGATTCAATTCCTGGACGGGTAACTAAGATCCTGCTTCAGAATTACTCAGTACTGTCTCTCTGAGATCACGACCTTGGTGTTGATGATGAAGAATCAATCTGCCCCCCAAATCATTCTTGCATAGAATGACACATTTGTAATCTCTTTACCTTCCATGGTGTTATTCTCAGAGGAAGACTATAAAGAAGTCCTAGTTGTTTATCTTCGACATGTTACACATTGATATTTGTATTCAATGTACAATTTCAAGAAAGCATAAGTCTCTTTCCACTGCTTAATAACAAAAGAAGCATGTTGGACTTGCTTTGATGATACGATGACAATGGGAAACCCAGAGAATGAAGCAATCTTTTCCAAGCTCATACAGCTGATACATGTCAGACTCCACCTCTGACATTTGCATGACATTTTAGTGAGCCATGAGATTCGAATTGGTTCTTTCCTTCCTCACTTTTTTCATATGTAGTTCAGAAGAAAGACTGTTCCTAGCAACTCTGGGGGAAAGGTAAGTGATGTCTCTATAGGTCTTCATTAGATGAAAATAGAGGTACTCCTGGAGGACAGATTCATTATGAAACCAGTCACTACTATCTCTTTCCTTGGCATCTTCCATGCAGTGCTTTTGGATTGTTCAGCTCATAGCCTCACCTCAGCCAGGCAGAGGGTTCAATTGATCGAGAGGAGGAAGATGAGCCACAAGAGAGGCTTGCAGAGGAATGAGCAGAACAAGACTGTAAGCCTCGGAAAGGTGGGCATGTCTACACTCTCCATCTCCCCCATACCTTCTTCAAGGCTCTCATTACCTCCCTGTTCCTCAGGCTGTAAATGAGAGGGTTGAGCATTGGAGTGAGGATGGTGTAGAAGAGTGAGGTGGCTCGGTCTCTCACTGGTGTTCTAGAAGATGCTCTTTGCATGTAGCTAAATGAGGCTCCCCCATAGTAAAGACCCACCACAATCAGGTGGGAGGAGCAAGTAGTCAGAGCCTTCTGTTTCCCCTCAGTGGAGGGCATGCTCATCACAACCATGAGGATCCGGGTATAGGAAGCCACAATGACCCCCAGGGGGAGCAGCAACATGACCACACAGCAAACATAGATGAGGTCTTCAAAGAGCGAGGTGTCTGCACAGGAGAGCCGCAGTAGAGCAGGGACCTCACAGAAGAAGTGGTCCACCTGCAGAGAGCCACAGTAGGGGAAACTAAAGACCACGCCCACATCAATCACACTGTCAGCCACTCCACCCATCCAGGATGCCAAGGTCATCAGCCAGCAGGCCTTCCAGTTCATGAGCACAGGGTACCGCAGCGGGTGACAAACGGCCACATACCTGTCATAGGCCATGACTGCCAGGAGGAAGCACTCAGCTCCTCCTACCATGACCACTAAGAAGACCTGACTGGCACAGCCACCTCGAGAGATGAATTTACTGCCCAAGAGGAAGTTGGCTGCCATCTTGGGCACCACTGTGCCCATCATGGTCAGATCCATGATGGAGACCTGACTGAGCAAAAAGTACATGGGGGTGTGCAGGTGCTTGTCAGCCTGAATGAGCAGGAGGAAGAGGATATTGCCAGTCAGGGCTATAGCAGAGGCCAGAAGGACAAGGGAAAAAAGGAAGAAGTCATGTGGTGAGTAGCTGAACAGACCCAAAAGGATAAAGTCAGATAAGGAGGTGTGGTTCCAAATGTCCATGGTCTTGACCCTGAGAAAAAAAATAAATGAGTAAACATCAAAACAAAAAAAACTTACCTGGCATCTCCATCATACATGTAAACTGTCTCCTATTTCTTCTAAAGGATGGTGCCCAGCCCTCTTTCTTAGCCCCATCTTTTTCCTTTCACTTGTCCTCTGTGACTACGAAACAAGATTTGATCCTTATTTCTCTTGAAAATATAGTTAATAGGCCCCTAGAGAACAGTGCTTAAATAATGCAAAGGCAGAAAGAGAAGGGGTTTTAGGATGAATAACTATAGGTTAGGAAAAGTAGACATAGATTTAAGACTATGTGAGTATTAGAGTTTTTGATAGAGAGTGGGAGGAGAGAGAGGGTGTAACAGGTATACGAAAAACTACTATTCAAAATATAAAGGTTCATTTCTCCTTCCCCCCATTTTCTTAGAGCATTTACTTTAGAAAAATTATGTTATCTGTCTCTGAAATGTACACAAACATTTTAAATGTGAAATAAGTTTCTTACCAGTTCAGACCCAGGAATGTCTTTCTCAAGAACCTGAACTTTATCTCTTAACTGTAATCATCGAAGAAGATAAAGCCCTTACTTCCCAATACTGTAGGAGAGCCGGACTCTAACTTCAGCAGGCACCTCGCCCCAAGTTGCAGAGCTCTCTCTTGTCATAGAATGAGAGAAGCTGGTTCTCCTTTGGATAAGGCCATTTAACTAACAGAGTAACTCCAATTACCAGGCGCATCTAGGATAAATCCTGTGTGATTACATTCTCTTTGCAGAGTATCTGTAATGCACATCACATTCTAATTCAATGTTTTTTTCAAAAATAAAGCTGTTTTCTTTCTTTTCTACCTTTGTGGAGAGGTTCTCAGGATAGAGAAATTTTTTGTTATATTTCTACAGTCAGAAAATTATGGCAGTGAGGAGGGAAATCCCAGGATGTAGCAAATTACAGAAACATGCCAGTCAAGGGAGCCATTGTACAGCTGAGGTAGTAGATCCCATGATGGGCAGAGGCAGAAACACCGCAGTGACACAGACCCAAATAGGACAAAGTCACCACAGGTCTATCTGCCCAGTTCGCCTCAGTTCAGAGCTGAAGAACAGAGGACCAATGGTAATTTTTTTCCCAAAAAACACTAGGATCATCATCTTTTGATCTTGGTAAACTTTGTGTCCAGTCTGACACTATAATCTGAAGTCTGAAACGAAACTAACATCACCACTTCTCAGTCACTTTCTATCCCTTATCTGTCAGGTGTTCCCTCACCCACATCAGCACCAACCATCCCCATTTCTTTCCCCATAGTCTACCTTTCACTCTGACCTGCATATCTCAACAGAAATGGGTTAAACCCAAGCAATATGCAAAGATTTAGTTCTCAGAGCAAATGCATGAGCAAATGGTGACTTGAGAAATGCCCTTACGCACAGACTTTCCTCCAACTCCCCGGCTCCAAATAAAAAAATTATAGAAATAACCATCCAAGATGTTCTTCTGCTTCTTACAAAATTGATGAACTCATCTCTCAGGTTTATATCTCTAGTTGCGGAACAGATATCTTGGGAGACCCAACTCAATTCATAATGACCCCAGGGAATAGACAGAAAATTCGCCCCAAGGAAGAAGCCAAAACTAATGGAAAGGTTTCAGGACAAGGTTCATTCCCATAGCACTGGTTATGAAAAATACCTCAGACTCCCTTCTAAACAAAGGAATCATCCCTTGACACACCCACCTACACTTTCCTCAGGGACCTTAACCCTCACTTCACCCATGGGAGCACATGGTAACCACTAAGAATCAGAGTGAATATCTAGCTGTATTGTTTTGTCATGGATGACAAAGTGGACCCTGATCAGCTAATCTGTGAAACTTGTATTCAAGTGATGTTCAATACTTTTATGGGCTCAATTATTGTTTGTTTTCCCTTCAAGAAGCAATTATTGAGCACAGTGTAATGAAACAAACACCAGCCACATGAGAAAAGCAAGGGTATTTATTCAGAACTTGCTATAGCAAAGGAGTCAGCCACTGGTACTTGCATTTTGGTAGAGACTCAGAGGCAAGCAGAGGAATGGAGTAGGAAAGCTTTAGAAAAAGGAAAGCTCCACATGTGCCCTGATTGGAGAATCCTGGTTTGGTGAATCTGTTGGCAGACTAATCAAGAGCAGGATTATCAGTAGGGTGTCTTTTGGCTTTCTTTGGTTGGTCTTAAATTAGAATTGGGCCAAAAACTAGGGAAGTTGTCAGTTATTAATCAAGTTTTTGGGACAGAAGTGGTTGTTTAGCTTCCTGGAGGTTTTCTAATTGATCTTGGTAAACTTTGTGTCCAGTCTGACACTATAATCTGAAGTCTGAAACGAAACTAACATTCTCAGTCACTTTCTATCCCTTATCTGTCAGGTGTTCCCTCACCCACATCAGCACCAACCATCCCCATTTCTTTCCCCATAGTCTACCTTTCACTCTGACCTGCATATCTCAACAGAAATGGGTTAAACCCAAGCAATATGCAAAGATTTAGTTCTCAGAGCAAATGCATGAGCAAATGGTGACTTGAGAAATGCCCTTACGCACAGACTTTCCTCCAACTCCCCGGCTCCAAATAAAAAAATTATAGAAATAACCATCCAAGATGTTCTTCTGCTTCTTACAAAATTGATGAACTCATCTCTCAGGTTTATATCTCTAGTTGCGGAACAGATATCTTGGGAGACCCAACTCAATTCATAATGACCCCAGGGAATAGACAGAAAATTCGCCCCAAGGAAGAAGCCAAAACTAATGGAAAGGTTTCAGGACAAGGTTCATTCCCATAGCACTGGTTATGAAAAATACCTCAGACTCCCTTCTAAACAAAGGAATCATCCCTTGACACACCCACCTACACTTTCCTCAGGGACCTTAACCCTCACTTCACCCATGGGAGCACATGGTAACCACTAAGAATCAGAGTGAATATCTAGCTGTATTGTTTTGTCATGGATGACAAAGTGGACCCTGATCAGCTAATCTGTGAAACTTGTATTCAAGTGATGTTCAATACTTTTATGGGCTCAATTATTGTTTGTTTTCCCTTCAAGAAGCAATTATTGAGCACAGTGTAATGAAACAAACACCAGCCACATGAGAAAAGCAAGGGTATTTATTCAGAACTTGCTATAGCAAAGGAGTCAGCCACTGGTACTTGCATTTTGGTAGAGACTCAGAGGCAAGCAGAGGAATGGAGTAGGAAAGCTTTAGAAAAAGGAAAGCTCCACATGTGCCCTGATTGGAGAATCCTGGTTTGGTGAATCTGTTGGCAGACTAATCAAGAGCAGGATTATCAGTAGGGTGTCTTTTGGCTTTCTTTGGTTGGTCTTAAATTAGAATTGGGCCAAAAACTAGGGAAGTTGTCAGTTATTAATCAAGTTTTGGACATTTGAGGCCTATTGTTACAGAAGTGGTTGTTTAGCTTCCTGGATTGATATCAAAGCTAACACTCTATCTTCCTACAAGTCTGCCTTATAAAGGGCTGCCTTCCTGGACTGTTTATTATTGATAAGAGGGTTGATTTCCCTGGCAAGTTTCTGCAGGTTGTGGGTCAGTGTTCTTTGTGTATATATGGTCCATTGTCTGCATATCCAGTCTCTCAGCACCTATAAATGTGAATATCACACTGCTGCATGTTATATATGAAAACTGTTGAAAGAGAGTAAGTTCCTGAGTCTCTCATCACAAGGATATTTATATTAGATGATAACTAAAATTAACTAAATTTTATGATAATGATTTCATAATATATTTAAGTCAAACCATTTTGTTTGGCTTTAAACTTATACAGTACTTTATGTCAGTTATATCTCACTAAAACTGAGAAAAAAGAAAACTCTTAATAAAGAAGAGTCTGACAATGCTTAAAAAAGAAAAAAAGAAGAAGTTTGAATATATACTATGGAATACAATTCATCCATTAAAAAATAAGGAAATCTTGCCATTTGCAACAAGACAGATAAATCTTGAGAGCATTCTGCTAAGTAAAATAAATCAGACAGAGAAAGATAAATACTCTATGATCTCACTTCTGTAGAATCTAAAAACAAAAACAAAACTCTCATAGATAAAAGGTTTCTGCTGGTTGTCAGAAGTTGGGAGAGAGAGAGTAGGGGACATGATCAAAACAGAGAAAGATAAATACTCTATGACTATCTAGTTTTCCTTCAAGAAGCAATTATTGAGCACAGTGTAATGAAACAAACACCAGCCACATGAGAAAAGCAAGGGTATTTATTCAGAACTTGCTATAGCAAAGGAGTCAGCCACTGGTACTTGCATTTTGGTAGAGACTCAGAGGCAAGCAGAGGAATGGAGTAGGAAAGCTTTAGAAAAAGGAAAGCTCCACATGTGCCCTGATTGGAGAATCCTGGTTTGGTGAATCTGTTGGCAGACTAATCAAGAGCAGGATTATCAGTAGGGTGTCTTTTGGCTTTCTTTGGTTGGTCTTAAATTAGAATTGGGCCAAAAACTAGGGAAGTTGTCAGTTATTAATCAAGTTTTGGACATTTGAGGCCTATTGTTACAGAAGTGGTTGTTTAGCTTCCTGGATTGATATCAAAGCTAACACTCTATCTTCCTACAAGTCTGCCTTATAAAGGGCTGCCTTCCTGGACTGTTTATTATTGATAAGAGGGTTGATTTCCCTGGCAAGTTTCTGCAGGTTGTGGGTCAGTGTTCTTTGTGTATATATGGTCCATTGTCTGCATATCCAGTCTCTCAGCACCTATAAATGTGAATATCACACTGCTGCATGTTATATATGAAAACTGTTGAAAGAGAGTAAGTTCCTGAGTCTCTCATCACAAGGATATTTATATTAGATGATAACTAAAATTAACTAAATTTTATGATAATGATTTCATAATATATTTAAGTCAAACCATTTTGTTTGGCTTTAAACTTATACAGTACTTTATGTCAGTTATATCTCACTAAAACTGAGAAAAAAGAAAACTCTTAATAAAGAAGAGTCTGACAATGCTTAAAAAAGAAAAAAAGAAGAAGTTTGAATATATACTATGGAATACAATTCATCCATTAAAAAATAAGGAAATCTTGCCATTTGCAACAAGACAGATAAATCTTGAGAGCATTCTGCTAAGTAAAATAAATCAGACAGAGAAAGATAAATACTCTATGATCTCACTTCTGTAGAATCTAAAAACAAAAACAAAACTCTCATAGATAAAAGGTTTCTGCTGGTTGTCAGAAGTTGGGAGGAGAGAGAGTAGGGGACATGATAGAAGGACTGGGTGAAGGAGACCAAAAGGAGCAAATTTTCAGTTATGAGAAAAATAACTTGCTGAGACGTAAGGTACAGCATGGTAACCATAAGTAACAATACTGTACTGTATATTTGAAAGTTAAGGGGTTATATCTTATCATTCTCAACACAAAGAAAAAACTTTGTAACTGTGTGAAGTGATAGATGTTCACTAAACTTATTGTGATAATCATTTCAAAAATATATATACATATAAAATCATTACAGTATACGCTTGAACTTGTACGATGCTATATGTCAAGTATATCTCAATGCAACTGAAAAGAAAAGAAAAAATAAGGAAACTGGAATGTCAAAAAAGTGTGACTACCAATGACTGGCTTTATTTTTCTTTTAATTTTATTTATTTATTTTCGGCGGGGGGGCGGGTTGGGGAAGGAGAGGAGCGAGTGGGCCACCACTGTTGGTCTTTCATTTATCTATTTTCATTCATCTTTGTTCTTTGGCCAGTGTGGACTATGTGGGCCATCGTGGTGGCCTTCAGAGTCTCAAAGCACCGGCCCTGGGCGCATGCGCTCCAGGGCTCCGGCTCGGTAATTGGACACATCGGTCCAGCCGCTCCGCGGCACGTGGGATCTTCCCAGGCCAGGGATCTAAACGGCACCCCTTGCACTGCAAGGCAATGTCCTTACCCACTGGACCACCAGGGAAGCCCAGTGATTGACTTTTGAGTAGTAAAATACTCAAACATTCCTGGAATAAACCTAAATGTTTGTTATAGATAGTCCTTCTTCTATATTTTTGGATCAATTTGCTAACTTTTTTTTTAGATTTCTGCTTCTGTTTATACAGGAGCTTGGCCTGTACTTTTTCTTTCTAGTAATATCCTTGTCATGCTTTGATATCCACGTGAAGCTTTCTAATAAAATGAGTTGAAAATATTTCTTTTTCTATTGTCTAAAAGATTGGAAGACTGGAAGAACTGTCAGTAAAACCTCTGTACCTTTCTAATACATTCTTTTAAAGCTATAAAATTTTTTTCCAAGCGCAGCAATTTTTTGTCATTCAATTAAAAATATGCTATAACCTCCATTGAAGTTCATTTTTTGACCATCGATTATTAAAAACTTTACTTCTGGACTTCCCTGGTGGTCAAGGTTAAGAATCTTTCCCAGAATCAATGTCTTTTCCAGTGAGTTGGCTCTTCGCATCAGGTGGCAAAAATTTCGGAGTTTCTACTTCAGCATCAGTCCTTCCAATGAACATTCAGGGCTGACTTCCTTTAGGATTGACTGGTTTGATCTCCTTGCAGTCCTGGGGACTCTCAAGAGTATTGCCCAACACCACAGTTTGAAAACATCAATGCTATATGTCAAGTATATCTCAATGCAACTGAAAAGAAAAAATAAGGAAACTGGAATGTCAAAAAAGTGTGACTACCAATGACTGGCTTTATTTTTCTTTTAATTTTATTTATTTATTTTCGGCGGGGGGGCGGGTTGGGGAAGGAGAGGAGCGAGTGGGCCACCACTGTTGGTCTTTCATTTATCTATTTTCATTCATCTTTGTTCTTTGGCCAGTGTGGACTATGTGGGCCATCGTGGTGGCCTTCAGAGTCTCAAAGCACCGGCCCTGGGCGCATGCGCTCCAGGGCTCCGGCTCGGTAATTGGATACATCAGTCCAGCCGCTCTGCGGCAGGTGGGATCATCCCAGGCCAGGGATCTAAACGGCACCCCTTGCACTGCAAGGCAATGTCCTTACCCACTGGACCACCAGGGAAGCCCAGTGATTGACTTTTGAGTAGTAAAATACTCAAACATTCCTGGAATAAACCTAAATGTTTGTTATAGATAGTCCTTCTTCTATATTTTTGGATCAATTTGCTAACTTTTTTTTTAGATTTCTGCTTCTGTTTATACAGGAGCTTGGCCTGTACTTTTTCTTTCTAGTAATATCCTTGTCATGCTTTGATATCCACGTGAAGCTTTCTAATAAAATGAGTTGAAAATATTTCTTTTTCTATTGTCTAAAAGATTGGAAGACTGGAAGAACTGTCAGTAAAACCTCTGTACCTTTCTAATACATTCTTTTAAAGCTATAAAATTTTTTTCCAAGCGCAGCAATTTTTTGTCATTCAATTAAAAATATGCTATAACCTCCATTGAAGTTCATTTTTTGACCATCGATTATTAAAAACTTTACTTCTGGACTTCCCTGGTGGTCAAGGTTAAGAATCTTTCCCAGAATCAATGTCTTTTCCAGTGAGTTGGCTCTTCGCATCAGGTGGCAAAAATTTCGGAGTTTCTACTTCAGCATCAGTCCTTCCAATGAACATTCAGGGCTGACTTCCTTTAGGATTGACTGGTTTGATCTCCTTGCAGTCCTGGGGACTCTCAAGAGTATTGCCCAACACCACAGTTTGAAAACATCAATTCTTCAGTATTCAGCTTTCCTTATGGTCCAGCTCTCACATCCATACATGACTATTGGAAAAGCCATAGTTTTGACTATATGGATATGCTGTCTGGGTTTGTCATAGCCTTTCTTCAAAGAAACAAATGACGTATTTAGCAAACAAAAATTTACTATTATTGCTGAGTTTAAATATGTCACTGATTAGGTTTCCCAGAAGCAAAGTGAGACAGACTTTGCATGCAGCAAGTGTATTGGAGAGTCTTCTCAGTATGAAGACCTCTAAAAGAGTAAGGTAGCTAAAGAAACAAAATTGGATGGAGCAAGGAGTTAGTCATTTTACTCCTGTGTAGTGCTCTGGAATTCCAAAGCTCTGGAGCTGGGAGGTCCCTTCAGAGTCAAACTGAGACAAGGTGGCCAAGTCTTTGTACCCTCCACTGACAACTGCATGAGACTCAGGCATCCTTTACTCAGCCAAGGTGAAGCATGGCCTAGGGCAAGTTGTCACTCCTCAGCTATGGGCAATTCCCTGAGAGGAACACAGCTGAGAGCTGCCATCTGCCAACTTTCACAGCAACTGTGGAATGAAGGATATGTGTCTTCCTCTCTTGTAACCCTGTCCACCCAACTTTCTGCCCAGATTACCGTGAACACAATAGATTGAAATAATGTGAAAATCTGATTAACCCTAGTCAGACAATGACTTTTATTTTTAGTAAGGTACATACATTCATATCTCTTCCAATGAAACTACAGTTGGCAAGGCCAGTTTGCCTAGCCCCAGAGTACATCTGCAGGCCCCAGAAACAATCTAGTTCTGTCCAACACCACAAAAACACTTCCCCAGGAATTTTCTGAGAGCACCAGTCACTTCCTTGTTTCTCAGGCTGTAGATGAGGGGGTTGAGCATAGGGGTAATCATGGTATAGAAGGCAGAGACCACCTTGTCCTGCTTGGAGGAATGGTAAGCCTGAGGGCGCATGTAGGTAATCATGGCAGCCCCATAGAAGAGAGACACCACTGCCATGTGGGAGGAGCAGGTAGCAAAGGCCTTTTTGCGACCTTCAGCAGAACGCATGTGGAGCACGGTCACCAGGATTCTCAGGTAAGAAGCAGAGATGACCGAGAATGGCAGTAGCAGCATGAGGACACAGCACACATAGATCATAGTCTCATAGAGAGAGGTGTCAGCACAGGCCAGCTTGAGCACTGCAGGGACTTCACAGAAGAAGTGGTCAATCTCCTGGGAGCCACAGTAAGGGAATCGCAGTGTAAACACAGCCTGGATAAGCCCATCCACCAAGCCAAAGACCCAAGATACTGCCACCATGAGCCAGCAGACACGGCGGCTCATGACCACTGAGTACCTCAGTGGGTTGCTGATGGCCACAAAGCGATCATAGGCCATGAAGGCCAACAGGAAGCACTCGTCCCCCAGGAGGGTGAGGAAGAAGAGAATCTGGAGGCCACAGCCTGTGAAGGAGATGGAGCCGTGGCCCAGGAGGTAGTCGACGGCCATCCGTGGCACAATGGTACAGATGAGCATGAGGTCCATGAGTGACAGCCAGCTGAGGAAGAAGTACATGGGGCTGTGCAGGCGGGAGTCGAGGTTGATGAGGAGGATCATGAGCCCGTTGCCAGAGAGGGCCACCAGAAACATGAGCATGATGATGGAGAAGAGGAGGAGGTGCAGTGGTGTGTGGTTGAAGAGGCCCAGGAGGATGAAGCGGGAGATGAGAGTCTGGTTCCCCACCAAGGCCATTGTTCTTACAGAAGGATGTGACAGAGAGACCAATGGGATCTGGATTGTGTTTAGCATCATAATACTAAGCCCATTACAATTTTTCAAATGTGTTGCCCTCTTTAAATGCTATTTGTTTTAAATAAAAGGTATGACTTCCTTAAGAAAAAATATCCTAACAAAAATGCAGGCTTGGGATACACTGGTGTTCCAGTGGGTAAACAGTCTACCTTGTAGTGCAAGGGACACTGGTTCGATCCCTGGCCTAGGAAGATTCCACGTGCCGCAGAGTGACTGGACCAGTCTGTGCAATTACGAGCCAGCACTCTGGAGCGCATGTGCCCAGAGCCGGTGCTCTGCAACAAGAGACCACTGCAACGGGAGGCCCACACAGGCTGAAGAATAAAGATGGGTGAAAATAAATATATTCAAAAAACAATAAGAAAGAGGACAATTTTTTTTTTAAATGCAGACTATTGTTGTTGTTTTTACTTTTAGGTCTTTCTGCACATGACTGAGAAGCACATCTTAAGCTATTATTGTTAAAGTAAGCACTGCTTCTACTTCTACTAGGACTGGTCTGCACTCCAGCCCACAGAGATGCTTATCCTGCAGAACTCTGGGCCAGCCTCCCTAAAGGATTTCCTCTTCCCAGGAAAAAGTACTGAAGCAACAAAGACATTACCAACTGTGTGAACTGAGTACATATATGACCTTTCTGAATCTGTTTTTTTATCTTAAATTGGGATGAGAACTATTTACAAAGTGATAGTAGAGTTTGAAATGACAACATAAGCAGTGCCTTGTGGTATAGAACTGATGATAGCTGACATTACTTGATCATTTCTCATGTACCAGATACCGTAATGAGCACTCTGTCATCATATTTAATCCTCATAGCTACCTTGAAAAATTATCATTATCCCCATTTCATGGAAAAAGTGATCAAGTAGGGATTAAAAATTCTCAGAATTAATATTAGATTAGATATAGGAATATAAACATGAAAGAAGAATTTATAGAAAAAGAACTATTCAAAAGCTAGAATTAAAAAAAATACTTACAAAAAACTTCAGACTATGATGTTCTACTTATAGGAATTCATCTTACAAATACACATATATATGCACATACATGAAATGATGTATAGACAAGAGAGCTTGGGATAGATTTGTTTATAATAGAAAAAAGAAGGCAAAAAAATCTAAGTATAGCCTTTTGGGCTACAGTCCATGGGGTCACAAAGAGTGGGATACAACTGAGCAACTAAGCACAGCACACCTATCAATAGAGGAAAACTGAATAAACAATAGAACAATAATGTGTAAATAAGCAAAATGAGGTTGCTTTTTATGTGTTTATATAGAATTCTCCCCAGATAATACTGTTCCGTGAAAAAAGCACATGACAGAGCAATATATGAGCCATATTACATATTATATAATTACATGCCATAATTATATGCTTATATATATTTTACATATATATTAAAGATGGGTGAAAATAAATATATTCAAAAACAATAAGAAAGAGGACAATTTTTTTTTTAAATGCAGACTATTGTTGTTGTTTTTACTTTTAGGTCTTTCTGCACATGACTGAGAAGCACATCTTAAGCTATTATTGTTAAAGTAAGCACTGCTTCTACTTCTACTAGGACTGGTCTGCACTCCAGCCCACAGAGATGCTTATCCTGCAGAACTCTGGGCCAGCCTCCCTAAAGGATTTCCTCTTCCCAGGAAAAAGTACTGAAGCAACAAAGACATTACCAACTGTGTGAACTGAGTACATATATGACCTTTCTGAATCTGTTTTTTTATCTTAAATTGGGATGAGAACTATTTACAAAGTGATAGTAGAGTTTGAAATGACAACATAAGCAGTGCCTTGTGGTATAGAACTGATGATAGCTGACATTACTTGATCATTTCTCATGTACCAGATACCGTAATGAGCACTCTGTCATCATATTTAATCCTCATAGCTACCTTGAAAAATTATCATTATCCCCATTTCATGGAAAAAGTGATCAAGTAGGGATTAAAAATTCTCAGAATTAATATTAGATTAGATATAGGAATATAAACATGAAAGAAGAATTTATAGAAAAAGAACTATTCAAAAGCTAGAATTAAAAAAAATACTTACAAAAAACTTCAGACTATGATGTTCTACTTATAGGAATTCATCTTACAAATACACATATATATGCACATACATGAAATGATGTATAGACAAGAGAGCTTGGGATAGATTTGTTTATAATAGAAAAAAGAAGGCAAAAAAATCTAAGTATAGCCTTTTGGGCTACAGTCCATGGGGTCACAAAGAGTGGGATACAACTGAGCAACTAAGCACAGCACACCTATCAATAGAGGAAAACTGAATAAACAATAGAACAATAATGTGTAAATAAGCAAAATGAGGTTGCTTTTTATGTGTTTATATAGAATTCTCCCCAGATAATACTGTTCCGTGAAAAAAGCACATGACAGAGCAATATATGAGCCATATTACATATTATATAATTACATGCCATAATTATATGTTATATATACTTACATAAATTATGTCATATAAACATATAGTTGTTATATGTTACACATCATATATATAGAATACTATATAATATTACATTTTACCTATATATGTATAACAAAAGAAATGGCTATGTATCTGAATATATTTATATCCATGAATATAGCATAAAATCTCTGGAATGAAACATAAGAAACTAGTAACGCTGTCTGCCTCAGAGGAAAGAATCAGAAGATCATGATTCCTGAGACCTAAGTTAGGAAAAGAATCCTTATGGTATATGATTTTTGCCTCTTGAATCTTACTCTCTATGAGACAACATGTGCTTTAAAAAATACATAAATATAATGCTGAAATGATAAGCAATAGCATTTCTCATGGGAATTGATAAAGTGATAACCAACATTCATGCACAGCATGTTGTAAATGCTTAATAAGATCGGAATGTCTTACTGGATGAAGAGCCAAAAAATTTTCAAGAATAAAGCAATGTTTAACAAATAAGAATAAAAAGTGAAACTGTTTCATTATATTGGCAAAGGAACAGAAAAATTGACCAAAGAAACAAACAAAAAAATCCAGGATCAGGCATATGTGGGAAAATTTTAAATTGGATTTAAATACTATAATTTAAAGTCTGTGAGCAAAAAATATTCAATAAATGATTTAGGACAATTTCTCACCTGATATGAAAAAACTTTAAAAATTAGATCCATAATTGTACCTCTCACAAAAACAAATTCCTGGAAGCTTAAAGATTTAAAGTGAGAAATTTATAATCTTAGAGGAATTACAGGAGAATGTGTCTATGTCCTTCTGGTAGGAAAGGTCTTATTAATTACAGTAAAAAGAATGAGCAAATCCATAAGCTGTTACATAATTATAAATATCTACAACATATTATCAAATACATATCCTTTCCATATTCAAACCATATAAAAATGCCCACAAATTTACCTATAAACAGGAAAACTCTATAAAAATGTATAACAATAACTTCAATGTACATCTGAAGCTAATGCAACATTGTAAAACAAATATGACCCAATAAAAAAAAAGAAAAAAATTAAATTTCAAAAAAACAAACCAAAAAACCCACAAATCAATTAAAAAAACAATGAACATGATGAGCAGTAATGCTCAGAAAATAGATTGCAAAGACATAAATAAAAATAGCTTTATTTCACTAGTAACTGGATAAATTCAAATTAAGACAGGGATACACTTTTTATATATCAAGTTGGTATAAAACTTGGTAATACTAAGTGTGAGAAGATAAGAAAATGAGAAATAAGTACGTGTAAGGGGCTGAAGAACACAGAATATAACAGTGGTTACCTCTGGAAAGAGTGTTAAGATAGGGTAAGGATAGTGGTCTTACCCAATAGCAGTCTTAAGTGGTATTAGAAGACTCTAGTATGAACCATAAAGCTTGAATTCTTAACAATAAGAACGAGTTCTTATGTTATACCCAAAAAATTGCAGAGGAAGGAACACTTTTGAATTCATTCTATGAGGCTACCATCAGCCTGATCCCAAACCCAGACGTACACACAAAAAATTACAGACCAATATCTCTGATGAATAAAGATGCAAAAAATCCTCACTAAATGCAACAGTATACTAAAAGGTTTATACATCACGACCAAGTGGGTTTTATCCCAGGAATGCAAGGATTTTTCAATATTTGCAAATCAATCAGTGTAACATTAACAAATTGAAGAATAAAAATCACATGATCATCTCAATAGATACAGAAAAACCTTAGTTAAAATTCAACATCCATTTATGATAAAAAAAAGAAAACCTCTTTAGAAAGTGGGCATAGACTGAATGTATTTCAACATAATAAAGACCATTTATGACAAGCACAACTAACATCATAATCAATGGTGAAAAGCTGAAAGCATTTCCTCTAAGATCAGAAACAATACAAGAATGTCCACTCCAACCAGTTTTATTTAACATAGTTTTGGATGTCCTAGCTATATCAATGAGAGGAAAAAAGTAAATAAAAGGAATCCAAATTGGAAAAGAGGTAAAACTGTTACTGATTTAGAGATGGCATGATGCCATACATAGAAAATTCTAAAGAAACTACCAGAAAACTACTAGAGCTCATGAATGAATTCAGTCAAGTTGCAAGATACAAAATTAATATACAGAAATCTATTACATTTCTCTATACTAACAGTGAACTGTCAGCAAGAGAAATTAAGGAAACAATCTCATTGTCCATCACATGAAAAAAAAAAGAAATATCTAGGAGTAAACTTACATAAGGAAGCAAAAGACTTATACTGTAAAAACGATAAGACACTGATGAAAGAAATTGAAGACAACACAAACAGATGTAAAAATCCACCATGTTCTTTCATTGGAAGCTTCAGTATGATGAAAATGACTATACTATCCGAGGCAATCTATAGATTCAATGCAGTATCTGTGAAATTACAATGCCATTTTTCACAGAACTAAAACAAAAACTTTTTCATTTGTATGAAAACACAAAGACTCCCAAACCATCTTAAGAAAGAATGAAGTTGAAGTAATCATGCTTCCTGACTTCAGATTATATTACAAAGCTACAGTAATCAAAGCATTATGGTACTGGCACAAAAGCGGAAATATAGATCAATGGAACAGGATAAAAGCCCAGAAATAAGTCTATGCACTTACAGTGAATTAATCAATGACAAAGGAAACAAGAGTCTACAATGAAGAAAAGATAATCTCTTCAATAAATGGTGCAGTGAAAACTGGAAGCCACATATAAAATAAGGAAATCAGAATACTCTTTAACACTATACACAAATATAAGCTTAAGAGGGATTAAGATGCAAATTTGAGACCAGACACTATAAAACTCTCAGAGGAAAATATAGGCAAATCGCTCTTTGACATAAATCACAGAAATATTTTTGGATATATCCCCTAGAGTAACGGAAATAAAAATAAACAAATGAGACCTAATTAAACTTAAAAACTTCTTCATACCAAAGGAAATCATAAATAAAACAAAAGGACATTCTGAGAGCTTCAGAATGGAAGAAAATATTTGCAAATGATGTAACCAATAAGGGATTAATTTCTAAAGTCAAGAAACAGTTCAAGCCTCTTCAACAAGTGGTGCTGGGAGAATTGGACAGCTACATGCAAAAAAATGAAATTGGAACATTCCCTGACGCCATACACTAAGATCAACTCAAAATGGATTAAAGACCTCAATGTAAGACCAGAAACCATCAAACTCTTAGAGGAGAATATAGGCAAAACCCTCAAGGACATCAATCAAAGTAAGATCTTCTCTGATCCACCAACTAAAATAGAACTGAAAAGAAAAATGAACATGTGGGAGCTCATGAAACTTAAAAGCTTTTGTACAGTAAAAGAAATTACAAAAAAGCTGAACAGACACCCCACAGAGTGGGAGAAAATCATAGCAAATGAAACAACAGACAAAGAATTAATCTCCAAAATCTACAAGCAACTCAGACAACTCAGCACAGGGAAAACGAACAATCCAATCAAACAATGGGAAAAAGATCTAAAGAAACGCCTCTCCAAAGAGGACATACAGATGGAAGCACATGAAACGATGCTCAACTTCACTTATAATTACAGAAATGCAAATCAAAACTACAATGAGATACCACCTCACACCCGTCAGAATGGCCATCATCAAAAAATCTGCAGACAGGGGTTTCCCCTGGTGGTCCAGTGGATAAGGACACCACCTTGCAGTGCAAGGGGCGCCAGTTCGATCCCTGGCCTGGGAAGATCCCACGTGCCACGGAGCGGCTAGACTGATGTGTCCAGTCGCGGAGCCAGAGCTCTGGAGCGCATGCGCCCAGAGCTCGCTGTCTGCCACAACAGACGCCACCGCGATGGACGTTCCACGGGAGCCAAAAAAGAACAAAGACGGATGAAAAATAGAGAAATGGAAGACCAATAGAAGTGGCCCGCCCGCTCTCCTCCCTCCCCAACCTGACCCCCGCCCAAAATAAATAAATAAATAAATCTTTAAAAAAAAAAAATTCTGTAGACAATAAATGCTGGAGAGGGTGCAGAGAAAAGGGAACCCTCTTGCATTGCTGGTGGGAATGTAAATTGATACAGCCTCTATGGAAGACAGTATGGAGATTTCTTAAAAAACTAAAAATAGAAGCACCCTATGGACTGGGAGAAAATATTTGCAAATGATGTAACCAATAAGGGATTAATTTCTAAAGTCAAGAAACAGTTCAAGCCTCTTCAACAAGTGGTGCTGGGAGAATTGGACAGCTACATGCAAAAAAATGAAATTGGAACATTCCCTGACGCCATACACTAAGATCAACTCAAAATGGATTAAAGACCTCAATGTAAGACCAGAAACCATCAAACTCTTAGAGGAGAATATAGGCAAAACCCTCAAGGACATCAATCAAAGTAAGATCTTCTCTGATCCACCAACTAAAATAGAACTGAAAAGAAAAATGAACATGTGGGAGCTCATGAAACTTAAAAGCTTTTGTACAGTAAAAGAAATTACAAAAAAGCTGAACAGACACCCCACAGAGTGGGAGAAAATCATAGCAAATGAAACAACAGACAAAGAATTAATCTCCAAAATCTACAAGCAACTCAGACAACTCAGCACAGGGAAAACGAACAATCCAATCAAACAATGGGAAAAAGATCTAAAGAAACGCCTCTCCAAAGAGGACATACAGATGGAAGCACATGAAACGATGCTCAACTTCACTTATAATTACAGAAATGCAAATCAAAACTACAATGAGATACCACCTCACACCCGTCAGAATGGCCATCATCAAAAAATCTGCAGACAGGGGTTTCCCCTGGTGGTCCAGTGGATAAGGACACCACCTTGCAGTGCAAGGGGCGCCAGTTCGATCCCTGGCCTGGGAAGATCCCACGTGCCACGGAGCGGCTAGACTGATGTGTCCAGTCGCGAGCCAGAGCTCTGGGCGCATGCGCCCAGAGCTCGCTGTCTCCACAACAGACGCCACCGCGATGGACGTTCCACGGGAGCCAAAAAAGAACAAAGACGGATGAAAAATAGAGAAATGGAAGACCAATAGAAGTGGCCCGCCCGCTCTCCTCCCTCCCCAACCTGACCCCCGCCCAAAATAAATAAATAAATAAATCTTTAAAAAAAAAAAATTCTGTAGACAATAAATGCTGGAGAGGGTGCAGAGAAAAGGGAACCCTCTTGCATTGCTGGTGGGAATGTAAATTGATACAGCCTCTATGGAAGACAGTATGGAGATTTCTTAAAAAACTAAAAATAGAAGCACCCTATTACCCAGCAATCCCACTCTTAGGCCTATATCCTGATGAAATCAAAACTGAAAGAAGCACCTGTACCCCAATGTTCATTGCAGCTCTCTATGCAATAGCCAGAACATGGAAGCAACCTAGGTGTCCATCAACGAATGAATGGATTCAGAAGCTCTGGTACATATATACAATGGAATACTACTCAGCTGTTAAAAGAAATGCAGAAGACTCAGTCCTAATGAAGTGGCTGGCTCTAGAACCTATCATAAAGAGTGAAGTAAGTCAAAAAGAGAAAGACAAATACAGTATACTAACACACATATATGGAATCTAGTAGGACGGTCTTGATAACACACACAGGGAACACATGGAAAAACAGACAGAGCATAGACATAGGGACATTGTAGGGAAGAAATAGGGAGGGGGAAGCATGGAGGGAGTAACATGGAAACCTATACTGTTATGTGTGGAAAAGATAGCTAGTGTCATAGTGCTAAGGGAATAGGAATGCTTACAATGGCTTGGGGCGAAGGTCTGGAGGGGTGGGATGGGGGAAACTGGGGAGGGGTGGGGACCGTGGATATGCATATGACTGATCTGGGAACATACACGTCTGTGAACAAGGGAATAGGAGTGCTTACAATGGCTTGGGGCGAAGGTCTGGAGGGGTGGGATGGGGGGAACTGGAGGGGGTGGGGACCATGGATATGCATATGACTGATCTGGGAACATACATGTCTGTGAACAACAAAACTCTGTAAAACTTTTAAAATAAAGAATAAAAAAAAAAACAAAAAACAGTTCAGGGCTTCCCCTGGTGGTCCAGTGGGTAAAGACACCGCCTTGCACTGCAAGGGGCGCCAGTTTGATCCCTGGCCTCGGAAGATCCCACGTGCCGCAGGGCAGCTGGACCGGTGTGTCCAATCACTGAGCCGGAGCTCTGGAGCGCATGCGCCCAGAGCCAGAGCTCTGCAGCGACAGACGCCACCGCAATGGGAGGCCCACACGAGCCAAAGAACAAAGACGGATGAAAACAGAGAAATGAAAGACCAATAGAAGTGGCCCGCCCGCTCCCCTCCCTCCCCAACCCGACCCCTGCCCAAAATGAATAAATCTTTAAAGAAAAAAAAAATGAAACAGTTCATACAGCTCATTATAAAAAAAAATTAAAAATGGGCAGAAGATCTAAATAGACATATCTCTAAAGAAGACAGATGGACAATAAATACCTAAAAAGATGCTGAATATTGCTAATTATCAGAGAAATGCAAATCAAAACTACAGTGAGGGATCACCTCAAAGCAGTCAGAATGAATGGCCATCAACTAAAAGCCTACAAGTAATAAGCACCAGAGAAAATGAACCCTCCTACACTGTTGGTGGGAATGTGAATTGCTGCAGCCACTGTGGACAATGATATGGAGGGTTAATTAAAAATAGAGTTACCATATGATCCAGCAATCCCATTCCTGAGCATGTATCTGTAGAAAACCATAGTTCATTAAAATGCATGCACCCTGATATTCATTGCAGCACTATTTGCAATTGCCAAGACATGGAAGCAGTCTAAATGTCCATTGACAGAAGAATCGATCAAGAAGATGTGGTACTATATATGGAATCTAGTAAGTTTGTACTGATAAATATACATGCAGAGCATCGATAGAAAAACAGTCATAGAGAACAGACTCATGGACATTGGGGAGAGGGAAAAGTGGGTAAGAGACATGGAAAGAGCAACATGGAGCCCTATACTATCTTATGTAAAAACAGATGACTATTGTCAATGCTCTGTGGGACTAAGGGATTGTACATGGGGGCCATGTGATGGCCTAGAGAGGTTGGGGGGGGATGGGATACACATAAGACTAATCTGGAATTATACATATATGTAAACAACAAAACTTTAAAATCAAAAAAGCAAAATAAAAATTGTGAAAAAAAAAAGATGTGATACATATATGCAATGAAGTACTACTCAGCACAAAAACAAATGAAATAACGCCATTTGCAACAACATGGATGAACCTAAAGCTTATCTACTAAGTGAAGTAAGAAAGATAGACAAGCATCGTATGATATCACTTAAATGTGGAATCTAAAAACACTTATTTCCAAAACAGAAATAGACTCACAAACACAGAAAACAAACTTATGTTTACCAGAGGGGATAGTGATGGGGTGTACATGTGAATGTGTGTGTCTGTGTGTGTGTGATATATTAGAGATTAACAATACAGGCTATTATGTATAAAAGAGATAACAACAAAGGCCTAATGTACAGCACATCTTATAAAAGCCTATGATGGAAAGGAATCTGGGAAAGAATAAATACATATACATATAAGCTAATCACTTTACTGTATATGTGAAGCTAACATGACGTTGTAAATTAACCGTACTTCGTGTTTAAATGGTAAGAAAAAGAGAAAGAAATGCAAAAAATACAATAAGATGTCTTTAGATGAATGTCTGAAACAGAACCCTTGTGACATGTAATTAAGTAATGAAGCTCAGATATTTAGAATTGTATATTAAACTTCTAGTTTAATAAGCAAAATAACTTCACCAGACCTGCACAAATAAAAGCGACAAGGAGAAAATCCTGTAGATAGAATCACCAGTGAACTTGCTTTTGTTTTAAATTATAACATTATGCTTTGGGAAGAGATTTTTTTTTCAAGGCTTGTAGTTAATTTTTTTTTAATGTTGCTTATTCTAAGACCTATAGCAATTCTCAGATTTTAGTGTTCATAAGATTTACTTCTGATGCTGATTTAAATGGCACGTTCTTTGCCCCATTTAAGAGCTATTAATTGAGGAATCTGAATTTTATGCAACAATGAAGTACAGGTTGGCATAAAGTATCCTCCTCACCCCACACTTTCTCCATTTTTTTCTTATTATTGAATTTTCCTCCACTGAATCTCTAACTGGAGTCAAATCACCTCTCATTCCTTTTTTATCCCTCAAGTTTTATTGAGACAAAATTGACAAATTTATATATATTTAAAATGTGAAAAAAATAATAAGAATGTGTTCATGTATTCCTTGAATGTAAGTGAAGACTGTTATAAATAAGTAATTGAGGCTTCTGAAAATATCTTCTTTCTTTTGCTTTAGAACGTAGCAACAACATGGATGAACCTAAAGCTTATCTACTAAGGGAAGTAAAAAAGATAAACAAGCATCGTATGATATCACTTAAATGTGGAAAAACACTTATTTCCAAAACAGAAATAGACTCACAAACACAGAAAACAAACTTATGTTTACCAGAGGGGATAGTGATGGGGTGTACATGTGAATGTGTGTGTCTGTGTGTGTGTGATATATTAGAGATTAACAATACAGGCTATTATGTATAAAAGAGATAACAACAAAGGCCTAATGTACAGCACATCTTATAAAAGCCTATGATGGAAAGGAATCTGGGAAAGAATAAATACATATACATATAAGCTAATCACTTTACTGTATATGTGAAGCTAACATGACGTTGTAAATTAACCGTACTTCGTGTTTAAATGGTAAGAAAAAGAGAAAGAAATGCAAAAAATACAATAAGATGTCTTTAGATGAATGTCTGAAACAGAACCCTTGTGACATGTAATTAAGTAATGAAGCTCAGATATTTAGAATTGTATATTAAACTTCTAGTTTAATAAGCAAAATAACTTCACCAGACCTGCACAAATAAAAGCGACAAGGAGAAAATCCTGTAGATAGAATCACCAGTGAACTTGCTTTTGTTTTAAATTATAACATTATGCTTTGGGAAGAGATTTTTTTTTCAAGGCTTGTAGTTAATTTTTTTTTAATGTTGCTTATTCTAAGACCTATAGCAATTCTCAGATTTTAGTGTTCATAAGATTTACTTCTGATGCTGATTTAAATGGCACGTTCTTTGCCCCATTTAAGAGCTATTAATTGAGGAATCTGAATTTTATGCAACAATGAAGTACAGGTTGGCATAAAGTATCCTCCTCACCCCACACTTTCTCCATTTTTTTCTTATTATTGAATTTTCCTCCACTGAATCTCTAACTGGAGTCAAATCACCTCTCATTCCTTTTTTATCCCTCAAGTTTTATTGAGACAAAATTGACAAATTTATATATATTTAAAATGTGAAAAAAATAATAAGAATGTGTTCATGTATTCCTTGAATGTAAGTGAAGACTGTCATAAACAAGTAATTGATGCATCTGAAAATATCTTCTTTCTTTTTTGCTTTAGAACGTAGCATTTTAAAACACAAACAAGAAATCAAAAATTAGGAAATTTTAAAGCAATAAATTCATATTGCAACAAATTTTTATAGAAAAAGTAGCCAATCAGATACTATTCTCAGTGTGACCTGCCTCTGGAGTATTGTGGGGGATCTCGTTGTTGTCAAAGCTGTCTGGCCGTACACATCAGTCACAGCACACAAGACCAAACTGACACTCCCATCACAGGAAATGACTGCAATCCTCACAGAATGTAGTGTGCAATGGTACGGCTGCAAGCAAAGGGTGAAAGAAAGAAGGTGAGGGATTAGAAAGGAGAAGGATGAGAAGTAACATTAACAATAGATCAAGAAATGAAGGAAGAAGGTCAAGGAAAGAGGAAAGGGAAAAAGTCAAGGAAAAAGAGACAAGATAAACAGATATGATGAAATAGAGAAAAATAAAGAGGGAAGATGTTGCAATATGAAAAATGCTGCTTCCATGGAAGAGACGGAGAAGGCAGAGAACACAGACAGGGTGGGAAAAGGGAACACGGATGCTGAGAGAGAAGGATGGCGGAAAGACAACGGCACAGACGAGAGAAATGACAGGAAGAGGAGGAGTCCTTGAGTGCAGAGGGCAGCCAAGCAGAGGCACAGAGCACTCCAGTAGCCAATGTAGTAGCAAGTTCTCTGAATTCTGGAAATCTGGGGCCTGTGAGAGTCCAGTGTCTCTGATTCCGCCCACCCTGCTGGGAAGAGCTATGGAGCTCTGGGATTGTCTACAACCTGTTCTGTTTTCTGTGGTCAACTCTGCCTTCTCTGGGGTCTTCTCATACTTGGTGTCCATCCCCGCTCCCACCAAGCACTAGAGGCAGCAGTTTTCAATCTGGACACAAATCATGTGATGACCTGATCTCTCCCAGCTTTCTCTCCCTTCACTGGAACATCCTGTGTTCCTGTTTAAGAGCCTGGCTTCTCCCATGTAAGCCTCCACAGAGCCTGTAAGGCCAAACTCAGCAGACCTGCTCCCCGAGTCCCCAGACTTCATCTCCATTTTTATATGCCCAAGTCAATTCCTACTCTTGCCAGAAAGAGTCTGTGCTTGTATTCAGGCCATCCTGCCTGCCTGGAATGCCTTCCCTGATCTTTCATTCATCCAGTAGATAATTAATGAGCATTTATTATGTTCCAGATAAAATGCTAGGTGCTGAAAATAATGAGAATAAGCAAATACCTCTCCTTCTGGGAGATGACACTCCCACTGGCCTCTCCTCCCACCCCTGAAACCCTGACTCTTGCATCAAGCTTCTCCTCAGTAATTTTTCCTCTTTCTTATATCATTTGGTGTGTGGAATCAGTAAGATACTGATTAATCAAGTAATGCCCTCATGACAAACAGAACATCCAAGTTTTGTAATATAGGTATTTATGAGCCCCCAAACTGCATGCACAGTCTTGATGTTTATGTGTGTAGTCATGGACAGAAAATCCAGTTTTCTTATATTCCTTTAAAGCCAAAAGACTCTGCTTTTATTTCTGAATTGAAGTTATTTATCTGATGGTCATATTTACATTTTCAAAAATGGGTTTCCCCAGCCTTTTATTATGTTTACTGAGCACAAAGCCCATAAGTATGGTCCTTGTGTGTACTTTTTGTATCACCTATTCACATCTGAGAACACGTAGCACTCAGGAGAGGTGGCAACCAGACAACTACCATGAGTGCAACTCTACTGTCCCTAGGGGCCAGAGAAAAAATTCTCTACTTTGGGACAAATCAAGAGCAGTTTCCTTCTCTTAAAGCAAGAAACCCAGGAGGTGATTTTTGATCCTGAAGAATACCTAAAGCTGAACAGCAGCCAAATATTTCAGGCAGAAGGAGGAGACAGAGCTTGAGACTGAAAAGAGAAAGCAAGATATTGATGGGGGAGGCAAGTTGAGTCCATTGGCTGAGCAGGGAGTCTACACAGGTAGGCAGTGGAGGGAGCCCGATCGTGAATGCCATACTCAGGAGTTGGGACCTTATATTCACGTATCACTGAATCATAGCTAAGAGATAGGATTTGGCCAATAATTAGTTTTGGGCAAGTGTTCACTGGACCTTTCATCTCATCTGAAAAATAAGAGCAAAAATAGGGCTTCCTTGGTGATCCAGTGGGTAAAGAGTCCGCCTTATAGTGCAAGAGGAACCGGTTCAATCCCTGGCCCAGGAAGACCCCACGTGCTGCAGAGCAGCTGAACCGGTGTGACCAACTACGAGCCCAGGCTCTGAAGCGCATGTGCCCAGAGCGGTGCTCTGCAATGAAAGAGGCCACTGTAGTGGGAGGCCCACATAGGCTGAAGAATAAAGATGGATGAAAATAACAAAATAAATAATCAATAAAAGAGGCCGAAATTTTAAAAAAAAGAACATAACTTTTAAAAAATGAGAACAAAAATGATCACCTTAACAAGATAGTTCATCTCTTCAAAAGCACCATACACTTGCCTTCTTTCACACAGAAAACATTCAACAAATGGGGAGCGTTGTTGATTGTTGAGTAAAGGAGCAAACTTATGCCTGTTCACTGGATGATAGAGAGACAGGGAGACAGTACAAGGGAAGAAGCTACTAGTTATCAGCTGTGATGGTCCAAGCTGTAGATGGCTCTGGGCTGTGCTACCTGGGGCAGGATCTGTAACCATGCTCCTGTCCAGTTTTATCATCCATTCTGTCAGTGAAAATAAAATAGGATAATGTATATTAAGCCTCTATTCTAGTGCCTGGAACACTGCAAGTATCCAGTACACAGAGACAGCTATAACTATGTCTCTAATCTCACCACTTATCATTCCCTGGACAAATATGAAGTGACCGGTAGCATCAGGATTGTGGGGAGGCAAATCAAGAGCAGTTTCCTTCTCTTAAAGCAAGAAACCCAGGAGGTGATTTTTGATCCTGAAGAATACCTAAAGCTGAACAGCAGCCAAATATTTCAGGCAGAAGGAGGAGACAGAGCTTGAGACTGAAAAGAGAAAGCAAGATATTGATGGGGGAGGCAAGTTGAGTCCATTGGCTGAGCAGGGAGTCTACACAGGTAGGCAGTGGAGGGAGCCCGATCGTGAATGCCATACTCAGGAGTTGGGACCTTATATTCACGTATCACTGAATCATAGCTAAGAGATAGGATTTGGCCAATAATTAGTTTTGGGCAAGTGTTCACTGGACCTTTCATCTCATCTGAAAAATAAGAGCAAAAATAGGGCTTCCTTGGTGATCCAGTGGGTAAAGAGTCCGCCTTATAGTGCAAGAGGAACCGGTTCAATCCCTGGCCCAGGAAGACCCCACGTGCTGCAGAGCAGCTGAACCGGTGTGACCAACTACGAGCCCAGGCTCTGAAGCGCATGTGCCCAGAGCGGTGCTCTGCAATGAAAGAGGCCACTGTAGTGGGAGGCCCACATAGGCTGAAGAATAAAGATGGATGAAAATAACAAAATAAATAATCAATAAAAGAGGCCGAAATTTTAAAAAAAAGAACATAACTTTTAAAAAATGAGAACAAAAATGATCACCTTAACAAGATAGTTCATCTCTTCAAAAGCACCATACACTTGCCTTCTTTCACACAGAAAACATTCAACAAATGGGGAGCGTTGTTGATTGTTGAGTAAAGGAGCAAACTTATGCCTGTTCACTGGATGATAGAGAGACAGGGAGACAGTACAAGGGAAGAAGCTACTAGTTATCAGCTGTGATGGTCCAAGCTGTAGATGGCTCTGGGCTGTGCTACCTGGGGCAGGATCTGTAACCATGCTCCTGTCCAGTTTTATCATCCATTCTGTCAGTGAAAATAAAATAGGATAATGTATATTAAGCCTCTATTCTAGTGCCTGGAACACTGCAAGTATCCAGTACACAGAGACAGCTATAACTATGTCTCTAATCTCACCACTTATCATTCCCTGGACAAATATGAAGTGTAAAGAAGGAAAGCCTTTTTATTTTTAATGCATGGCATTAGGGATAGAATTCATCAGTTGAAGGGAAACTTGGACACTGTTTGCTCTGACTCATCAAATGCATCATTTAATTTTCAATAAATGCTTTTAAATTAATTTATCTGAAAAACTAACCTTTTATTAAAGGTGGCCCCACTCCAATGTAATCATCTTTTTCTGCCAATTGAAATGAAAATTTCTTCTGCCAAAGCCTTCCCAAGTCTCTAAAATACATCACAGTTTCAGTTGGGAAAAGCAGAAGATCTTTTAGAATAGAAAGGCCATCTGTACCTCTCAGATAAGACTCATGCGGAGGTACACCTTGGAATTTTGTCAGAGAGCCTTGAAGTAGAAAGGAGAGAAGTCAAACCCATGGGAGAGCTTTCTCAAAGAGAAGGAGACTATAGGTAAGAAAATAAGAAAGCAAAACACCAATATATTTCTCCAAAAAAGAGCAGAGACCTAACTGTCCTTCAAGTAGAAAGGTATAGAAGAGAACTTCCAAAAGATAACAAAATTATGTCGTGTTGGAAAAAGACAATCAAAAGCTTGTTTTCAAGAATTAGAAACATAAGCGCAAATGGTAAATGACCACTAGAGGACTTAACCATAATCTTTCAAAACCTAACAACCACTATTGGAGGCACTGTCTCAGTATCTTCAAAGGGTCAGTTTCAGGTGGTCTAGCCATTGTTGCACCTCTTTAGACTTGAAAAGACAAATAATGCATATTCTTTCTATCAAAACCCTATGGAAGCCATTTTCTTTTTCTGTGTCTCAGTCTCACACCTGTAAAATGACAGGGAGACAGTACAAGGGAAGAAGCTACTAGTTATCAGCTGTGATGGTCCAAGCTGTAGATGGCTCTGGGCTGTGCTACCTGGGGCAGGATCTGTAACCATGCTCCTGTCCAGTTTTATCATCCATTCTGTCAGTGAAAATAAAATAGGATAATGTATATTAAGCCTCTATTCTAGTGCCTGGAACACTGCAAGTATCCAGTACACAGAGACAGCTATAACTATGTCTCTAATCTCACCACTTATCATTCCCTGGACAAATATGAAGTGTAAAGAAGGAAAGCCTTTTTATTTTTTAATGCATGGCATTAGGGATAGAATTCATCAGTTGAAGGGAAACTTGGACACTGTTTGCTCTGACTCATCAAATGCATCATTTAATTTTCAATAAATGCTTTTAAATTAATTTATCTGAAAAACTAACCTTTTATTAAAGGTGGCCCCACTCCAATGTAATCATCTTTTTCTGCCAATTGAAATGAAAATTTCTTCTGCCAAAGCCTTCCCAAGTCTCTAAAATACATCACAGTTTCAGTTGGGAAAAGCAGAAGATCTTTTAGAATAGAAAGGCCATCTGTACCTCTCAGATAAGACTCATGCGGAGGTACACCTTGGAATTTTGTCAGAGAGCCTTGAAGTAGAAAGGAGAGAAGTCAAACCCATGGGAGAGCTTTCTCAAAGAGAAGGAGACTATAGGTAAGAAAATAAGAAAGCAAAACACCAATATATTTCTCCAAAAAAGAGCAGAGACCTAACTGTCCTTCAAGTAGAAAGGTATAGAAGAGAACTTCCAAAAGATAACAAAATTATGTCGTGTTGGAAAAAGACAATCAAAAGCTTGTTTTCAAGAATTAGAAACATAAGCGCAAATGGTAAATGACCACTAGAGGACTTAACCATAATCTTTCAAAACCTAACAACCACTATTGGAGGCACTGTCTCAGTATCTTCAAAGGGTCAGTTTCAGGTGGTCTAGCCATTGTTGCACCTCTTTAGACTTGAAAAGACAAATAATGCATATTCTTTCTATAACCTGTGATGAGACCCTATGGAAGCCATTTTCTTTTTTCTGTGTCTCAGTCTCACACCTGTAAAATGACAAGTTGGATGAAGCAATGTTCAGCTCCTTTCTAGTTCTACCCACAGGTTAGAGAATTAGGAGAAAAATATTTCAGAAACAAAATCTAACCACACAAGACTTTTCTACCTTAAGAAAAATAGTAAGTAGGAGAACGACACGAATAGTAGTGGGTTGAAAAAAAATTAAGCATTTCATAGCAGAGAGGTAACATATCAACATAAGATATAAAGAAAAAGAGCCTGACCTGAAACTGTAATCAATGAAATCAGGAAGGCCTGGAGAGTCAAGAGGTAGATCACACTGGCAGCCTTATGTCCTGGGTGAATAGATTCCACAACCCAGGGAGGGTTGATCAGATCAGTCAGTTCGGTCTGCAGTGAGGTTTCTCTCAGTGCAGAGAAAACTGAACACCTCCATCTTCTTGAAGGAAATGGGCCTGAAACAGAAGCAGAAGGAAACAATTGAACACAGAGAAGAGAAATTTCCAGAGGAAAGAAAGACTTATTTGGTCAGAACTCCTCTAGAACTTCCTTCTATCTTGCCTGTAAAACTAGCAGTTGACCAAGATGCCTGAGGGACTTGGAGGAAAATACTCAATTCCTTCCACCATGATGGTCAAAAGGTTTTGAAAGAAATTCACTAAGACTCATTAAAATTAAAATAAAATGGCTCAAAAAAAGGGACCCAGAAAATCCTGAGAGAGCTTCATGCTACAAAGCTGGAAGAATCTTTAAAAGTTAAGAAAATTCTTTCAGAAACAAAAATTAGAGCACAGAGAGACCATCATGCAAAAAGAAAAGCAAGTGGAAGATTGGGCCAAGAGGGGAAAGGTTTCTAGCTGGGAGTTAGAACAGAGCCTCTCACCCATGGAAAAATCCCTTGTTGGGCCAGATCCAGCATCCAACTGAGGGGTTTTATTCCTTGTTACTTCTCACTGCCACACATTTCTCTCCCTCCTGCTTTGACTAAAGAAAGTTTCTTGTTTTTACAAGTCCTTAGAGAACCCACTTCTGCCACATCTCTGTCCCCAGCCTGTTGTAATTAAACCTCTTGAGGAAGAAAACCTCCACCAAAGTTCTTTGCTCATCTTAACTCACCAAAAAACAAACTCTCTCCCAGGGGTACATGCAGAGGAAAACTAGGGAGAAATTCTATGGGTCAATCCAGGAAAAACTGGCTCTTCCTCTACATCAAAATCAAACAGGAAATGTGGGTTCTTCCTCTGAGTCATGCCCCATAATATGAATAGTCAGATGAGGGTTGAAAAAATTAAGCATTTCATAGCAGAGAGGTAACATATCAACATAAGATATAAAGAAAAAGAGCCTGACCTGAAACTGTAATCAATGAAATCAGGAAGGCCTGGAGAGTCAAGAGGTAGATCACACTGGCAGCCTTATGTCCTGGGTGAATAGATTCCACAACCCGGGGAGGGTTGATCAGATCAGTCAGTTCGGTCTGCAGTGAGGTTTCTCTCAGTGCAGAGAAAACTGAACACCTCCATCTTCTTGAAGGAAATGGGCCTGAAACAGAAGCAGAAGGAAACAATTGAACACAGAGAAGAGAAATTTCCAGAGGAAAGAAAGACTTATTTGGTCAGAACTCCTCTAGAACTTCCTTCTATCTTGCCTGTAAAACTAGCAGTTGACCAAGATGCCTGAGGGACTTGGAGGAAAATACTCAATTCCTTCCACCATGATGGTCAAAAGGTTTTGAAAGAAATTCACTAAGACTCATTAAAATTAAAATAAAATGGCTCAAAAAAAGGGACCCAGAAAATCCTGAGAGAGCTTCATGCTACAAAGCTGGAAGAATCTTTAAAAGTTAAGAAAATTCTTTCAGAAACAAAAATTAGAGCACAGAGAGACCATCATGCAAAAAGAAAAGCAAGTGGAAGATTGGGCCAAGAGGGGAAAGGTTTCTAGCTGGGAGTTAGAACAGAGCCTCTCACCCATGGAAAAATCCCTTGTTGGGCCAGATCCAGCATCCAACTGAGGGGTTTTATTCCTTGTTACTTCTCACTGCCACACATTTCTCTCCCTCCTGCTTTGACTAAAGAAAGTTTCTTGTTTTTACAAGTCCTTAGAGAACCCACTTCTGCCACATCTCTGTCCCCAGCCTGTTGTAATTAAACCTCTTGAGGAAGAAAACCTCCACCAAAGTTCTTTGCTCATCTTAACTCACCAAAAAACAAACTCTCTCCCAGGGGTACATGCAGAGGAAAACTAGGGAGAAATTCTATGGGTCAATCCAGGAAAAACTGGCTCTTCCTCTACATCAAAATCAAACAGGAAATGTGGGTTCTTCCTCTGAGTCATGCCCCATAATATGAATTCCCAGTAAATATGGTATGTAGGTAAAACCACAGAGCATCTTCCAGAGTGTTTCAGAATGCTGCCCCTGTGGTTTCTTTTTTTGGGGCGGGTAGGGGAGGGGAGCGGTTGGGCCGCTTCTATTGGTCTTTCATTTGTCTATTTTTTCACCCGCCTTTGTTCTTTGGCCCGTGTGGGCCTCCCATCGCGGTGGCCTCAGTTGTAGCAGAGCACCGGCTCTGGGCGCATGCACTCCAGAGCTCCGGCTCGGTAATTGGACACATGGGTCCAGCCACTCTGCGGCACGTGGGATCTTCCCAGGCCAGGGATCGAACCGGCGCCCCTTGCACTGCAAGACAGTGTCTTTATCCACTGGACCACCAGGGAAGCCCCCTCTGGTCTCTTTTGCCTCCTCTTATTACCTAGGCTATAAGACATTCCCATCCAAGATCTCACTGATGTTTCTAAACCCAGAGCTCAATTCAGTGAATTCCTAAAGAGATCAAAGTTTAACAGACACTCTGCTATGACAAAGATCATCTGTCCTTGAACTAATCACCAATCTTGCCCACTTTTCTGTCAGCTTCCACACAGTTTAGTTTCTGTCACACTAAGAAATTTACAAAAAAAAAAAGGTGGCATAGCATAGATACTTGACCTTATGTTCAGGTACAGCTGGGTATGAATTTTTAAAACTTCACTTTAGGGAAGGGACCCATCTAAACACTACTTTTCTCATCTGTAAAACTGGAATAATGATTTTCACTACAAAATGCTTGCTGTTGAATAGGCAACCTAAAGTCATCTCCCTGTTGTAATTTCTAAGGATTATTAGTTTCTAGTGTGACTTTCCTTCATTTTCTCTAAAGCCTGAAAACAGAAATAAATACAGACTTTACAAAAAGTAGTGTATTAAGCAAATAACCAAGCCACAGGAAAAAAATATCGAAGAGGGGAAAGAATCTATATCCAAGAGTTATCACTACATAATATTCAAAATGTCCAGTTTTCAATGCAAAAGTCACAAAGTATGAAGAAAAAAGAAGGTATAATCTACCCACAGAATAAATGAACAGAAATTGTCCTTGAGAAAACACAGATACTAGACTTACAAGAAAAGACTTTAAATAAACTGACCTGAATATTCTAAAAGAGCTAAAGGAAACCACGGACAAAAAGCTACAGAAACTAGGAGAGCACTTCATGAATAAATAGAGAATATCGATAAGCAGAAACAAATTATAACATAAAATAAACAGAAATTCTGGAAGTGAAAATGAAAAGCTCACTAACAGCATCAATAGCAGATTTTAAAAAGCAGAAGAAAAATCAGAGAATCTGATGATAGATAAATTCAGATTATCAGGTCTGAGGAACAGAAATTTTAAAAAAGAATAAAGAATAATGAATAGAGCCTAAGACACCTCTGGTGTACCATCAAGTATAGCAACACAGGTGTTTGTAAATTCAAAAATAAAAGGAGACAAAGATATAGTGAGAATGTTTAAAGAAATAATTGTTGAGAACTGTTCAAGTTTGCTAAAAGACACAAATTGACACATGTAAGAAGTTCAGTGAACTCCAATCAGTGCAAACACAAAAGAGGTACATTATAATAAAAACCAAAGACAAAGTGAGAATCTTGAAAGCAACAAAAGAAACAATTCATCATGCACATGAGCTGAAAACTTCCCAAACGTGAAGAAGGAAACAAATATCCAGGTACAAGAAGCATAGAGCATTACAAACAAGGTGAACCCAAACAGACCCATACCAAACATATTATAATTGAAATGGTAAAAGTTAAAACACACTGCATGTGTTATCATTATTCTTTTACTAGATTCCATAATTAGTACTGTGCTTGTCTTTCTCTGTTGAATAGGCAACCTAAAGTCATCTCCCTGTTGTAATTTCTAAGGATTATTAGTTTCTAGTGTGACTTTCCTTCATTTTCTCTAAAGCCTGAAAACAGAAATAAATACAGACTTTACAAAAAGTAGTGTATTAAGCAAATAACCAAGCCACAGGAAAAAAATATCGAAGAGGGGAAAGAATCTATATCCAAGAGTTATCACTACATAATATTCAAAATGTCCAGTTTTCAATGCAAAAGTCACAAAGTATGAAGAAAAAAGAAGGTATAATCTACCCACAGAATAAATGAACAGAAATTGTCCTTGAGAAAACACAGATACTAGACTTACAAGAAAAGACTTTAAATAAACTGACCTGAATATTCTAAAAGAGCTAAAGGAAACCACGGACAAAAAGCTACAGAAACTAGGAGAGCACTTCATGAATAAATAGAGAATATCGATAAGCAGAAACAAATTATAACATAAAATAAACAGAAATTCTGGAAGTGAAAATGAAAAGCTCACTAACAGCATCAATAGCAGATTTTAAAAAGCAGAAGAAAAATCAGAGAATCTGATGATAGATAAATTCAGATTATCAGGTCTGAGGAACAGAAATTTTAAAAAAGAATAAAGAATAATGAATAGAGCCTAAGACACCTCTGGTGTACCATCAAGTATAGCAACACAGGTGTTTGTAAATTCAAAAATAAAAGGAGACAAAGATATAGTGAGAATGTTTAAAGAAATAATTGTTGAGAACTGTTCAAGTTTGCTAAAAGACACAAATTGACACATGTAAGAAGTTCAGTGAACTCCAATCAGTGCAAACACAAAAGAGGTACATTATAATAAAAACCAAAGACAAAGTGAGAATCTTGAAAGCAACAAAAGAGAAACAATTCATCATGCACATGAGCTGAAAACTTCCCAAACGTGAAGAAGGAAACAAATATCCAGGTACAAGAAGCATAGAGCATTACAAACAAGGTGAACCCAAACAGACCCATACCAAACATATTATAATTGAAATGGTAAAAGTTAAAACACACTGCATGTGTTATCATTATTCTTTTACTAGATTCCATATATATGTGTTAGTATACTGTGCTTGTCTTTCTCTTTTTGACTTATTTTACTTTTTATGATAGGGTCTAGATCCAGCCATCTCATTAGGACTGATTCTTCTACATTTCTTTTTATAGCTGAGCAGTATTCCATTGTATTATGTACCAGAGTTTTTTTATCCATTCATTTGTCGATGGACATCTAGGTTGCTTCCATGTTCTAGCTATCGTATAGTGAACTGCAATGAACATTGGAGTACAGGTGCTTCTTTCAGTTTTGATTTCATCTGGGTATAAGCCTAAGAGTGGAATTGCTGGGTTGTACATGGTGGGGAATGAACAGTGGGTGGGAGACATAGAGGGAGTAACATGAAAACATATACTAGCATATGTGAAAAAGATAGCTATTGCCATTGCACTCTGGGAATAGGAGTTCCCACAAGGGCTTGGTGCGACAGCCTGGAGGGGTGGGATGGCAGGGGCTGGGAGTGAGGAGGGGACCAGAGGTATGCATATGACTGATCTGGGAACACGCATGTCTGTGACCAACAAAACTCTGTAAAAATTAAATTAAATAAATAAATAATAAAGAGAGGATTGTAAAGACAGCAAGAAAGAAACAAACAGTTAGCTATAAGGCAACCCTACTAAGGCTATCAGCTGACTTCTCCCTTGAATGCCAGAGGAAAGGGGCAAATATATTCAAAGTTCTGAAAGGAAAAATTTGCAACCTGGGATGCTCTACACAGAAGATCATCATTTAGAATAAAAGGAGAGAGAAAGAATTTCTCAGACAAACAAAAACTAAAAACTAGAGCAATATTAATCTATTGGAAAAGAATTATTGAAAGATCTTCTCTAAATAGAAAAATAGCAAGAATCTATAAGAAAAAAAAAAATCACATTAGGCAATACACACACAAGAGAAAAAGGGTAAAACAGAACACATATCCTTTTCAAGCACACATGAAACACTCTCTAGCATAGGCCACATACCCACACAACAAATCTGAACAAATATAAAGAGGATAGAAATTATTTCAAGTATCTTTTCTGACCACAGCCACATGAAATTAGAATCAACCACAGAAAAGGGAAGATGAAACAAAATGATTACATGGAGACTAAACAAAATGCTACTAAACAGAAAAATCAATGAGCCAATGATGAAGTTAAAGAGGAAAATTTAAAATACCTTGAGACAGATGACAATGACAGCACAATGGTATAAAATCTAAGAGATGCGGCAAAAGCAGTTCTAAGAAGGAAATTCCTAACAGTACTGTCCTTCCTGAAAGAAAACAGGAAACATCTCAAATGAATCACCTAAATTACCACTTAAAAGAATTAGAAAAAGAAGAAAAACAAACCTAAATTCATCAGAAGGAAGGAAATAATAGAGCTCAGAGAGGAAATAAATAGAGATTTAAAAACTGTAAAAAAAAAAAAAATCAATAAAGCCAAGAACATTTTTTTTAAAGGATAAACAATAACAACAAACCTCAGGCCAGGTTCCCCAAAAGAAAAAAGAAAGGACTTGAATACAAGAGGAAATAAAAAAGGAGAAATAAAACTGATAGTTCAGAAATTTTGAAAAACTGTAAGAGAACATTATGAACAAATAAATGCCAAAAAATTGGATTACATAGGATGGATGTTTCTAGAAGAAATAGAGAAGTGTCTAGAAACATGCTGCCCAGTAAAACTGAATCAAGAAGAAACAGATAAGTTGAACAGACCAATTGCTAGAAGTAAAAGAGACTTTGTAATGAAACCATAAAACTTCCAGAAGAGAACATAGATAAAAACATTCTCTGACATAACTCGGAGCAATGGGGTTTCCTTGATGGCTCAGGGGTGAAGAATCTACCTGCCAATGTAGGAAACATGGGTTCAGTTCCTGACCTGGAAGAATCTCACATGGTGTGGAACAACTAAGCACTTGGACCACAACTACTGAGCCTCTGCTCTAGATCCCAGCAGTTCCAACTACTGAACTACATATTGCAACTACTAAAGCCCACATGCCCTAGAGCCCATGCTCTGCAACAAGAGAAGTCACCTCAATGAGAAGCCTGAGCACCACAACTAGAGAGTATCCCCTACTCACCACAACTGGAGAAAATTCTGTGCATCAAGGGAGAACCAGCCCAGTCAAAAATAAATAAATACACAAATTAGAGTAGACTGAAAAAAATGGCTTGAAACTCAACACTAAAAGAACTAAGATCATGGCATCTGGTCCCATCACTTCAATGACAAATAGAGGAGGAAGAATTGGTAGAATGATAGATTCTATTTTCTTGGGTTCCAAAATCACTGTGGACAGTGACTGCCATCATGAAATTAAAATATTCTTGCCCCTTAGAAGGAAAGTTATGACAAATCCAGACAGTATTTTAAAAAACAGAGACATCACTTTATTGGCAAAGGTCTGCATAGTCAAAGCTATGGCTTTTTCAGGAGTCTTGTATGGACATAAGAGCTGGTCCATAAAGAAGGTTGAACATGGAAAAACAGATGTGTTCAAATTTTAATGCTGGAGAAGACTCTTGAGTGTCTTTTGGACTTTAAGGAGATCAAACCAGTCAATACTAAAGGAAATCAACCCTGAGTATATGTTGGGAGGACGATTCTAAGGCTGAATCTCCAATGCTTTGGCCACCTGATGCAGAGCTGAGTCATGGGAAAAGACCCTGATGTTGGGAAAGATTGAAGGCAAAAGGAAAAGAAGACAGCAGAGGATGAGATAAACAGCATCATCGACTCAGTGGACATGAATTTTTTTTTTTTTGGACATGAATTTTTGAGCAAGCTCTGGAAGACAGTGAAGGACAGGGAAGCCTGGCATGTTGTGGTCCATGGGGTTGCAAAGAGTTGGACACAATTTGGGGGTGAACAACACCCATCTGTGTGTTGCCTGTAAGAGATTCACTTCAGAGCTAAAGATACACAAAGGCTGAAAGTGAGGAGATGGGGAAAAGACATACCATGCAAATGGAAAGGAAAAGAAAGTTGCCATAGCCATTTTCATATCAGGCAAGATACATTTGAAGATAAAGCCAATAACAAAGACAAAGATGGGCATTATAAAAGGATAAGGAGACTAATACAAGAAGAGACTATCAGGGCTTCCCAGGTGGTCCAGTGGATAAGGATAAACCATGCCCTAGAGCCCATGCTCTGCAACAAGAGAAGTCACCTCAATGAGAAGCCTGAGCACCACAACTAGAGAGTATCCCCTACTCACCACAACTGGAGAAAATTCTGTGCATCAAGGGAGAACCAGCCCAGTCAAAAATAAATAAATACACAAATTAGAGTAGACTGAAAAAAATGGCTTGAAACTCAACACTAAAAGAACTAAGATCATGGCATCTGGTCCCATCACTTCAATGACAAATAGAGGAGGAAGAATTGGTAGAATGATAGATTCTATTTTCTTGGGTTCCAAAATCACTGTGGACAGTGACTGCCATCATGAAATTAAAATATTCTTGCCCCTTAGAAGGAAAGTTATGACAAATCCAGACAGTATTTTAAAAAACAGAGACATCACTTTATTGGCAAAGGTCTGCATAGTCAAAGCTATGGCTTTTTCAGGAGTCTTGTATGGACATAAGAGCTGGTCCATAAAGAAGGTTGAACATGGAAAAACAGATGTGTTCAAATTTTAATGCTGGAGAAGACTCTTGAGTGTCTTTTGGACTTTAAGGAGATCAAACCAGTCAATACTAAAGGAAATCAACCCTGAGTATATGTTGGGAGGACGATTCTAAGGCTGAATCTCCAATGCTTTGGCCACCTGATGCAGAGCTGAGTCATGGGAAAAGACCCTGATGTTGGGAAAGATTGAAGGCAAAAGGAAAAGAAGACAGCAGAGGATGAGATAAACAGCATCATCGACTCAGTGGACATGAATTTTTTTTTTTTTGGACATGAATTTTTGAGCAAGCTCTGGAAGACAGTGAAGGACAGGGAAGCCTGGCATGTTGTGGTCCATGGGGTTGCAAAGAGTTGGACACAATTTGGGGGTGAACAACACCCATCTGTGTGTTGCCTGTAAGAGATTCACTTCAGAGCTAAAGATACACAAAGGCTGAAAGTGAGGAGATGGGGAAAAGACATACCATGCAAATGGAAAGGAAAAGAAAGTTGCCATAGCCATTTTCATATCAGGCAAGATACATTTGAAGATAAAGCCAATAACAAAGACAAAGATGGGCATTATAAAAGGATAAGGAGACTAATACAAGAAGAGACTATCAGGGCTTCCCAGGTGGTCCAGTGGATAAGGATACCACCTTACAGTGCAAGGGTCGCCAGTTCGATTCCTGGCCTGGGAAGATCCCATGTGCCGCGGAGTGTCTGGACCAATATGTCCAACTACTGAGCTAGAGCTCTGGAGTGCATGTGCACAATGCTGGTGCTCTGCAGCAACAGAGGCCACTGTGATGGGAGGCCCACATAGGCCAAAAAGAACAAAGACGGATGATAAATGAAAGACCAATAGAAATGGCCAAAAAAGGGGCTGGTGGTCCAGTGGGTAAGGACACCGCTTTGCAGTACAAGGGGTGCTGGTTCAATCCTTGGCCTGGGAAGATCCCATGTGCCATGGAGTGGCTGGATCGATGTGTCCAATTACAGAGTCAGAGCTCTGGAGCGCATAAGCCCAGAGCTGGTGCTCTGTGACAACAGAGGCCACTACGATGGGAGGTCCACAGGCCAAAGAACAAAGATGGATGAAAATAGAGAAATGAAAGACCAATAGAAGCGGCCCGCCCGCCGCCCTCCCTCCCCAACCCATCCCCCTCAAAAAATAAAAACAAAAAAATGTTAAAAAAAAGAGAATGTCATATTTATAACATGTATGTGCCTAATATAGAAGCACATAAATACATAAAGCAAGTATTAACAGACATAAAAGGAGTAATTGATAGTAGTATATAATACAATAGAGGACTTTAATACCCTGTTTACATGAGTGGACAAATCATCTAGACAGAAAATTAATAGGAAAACAATGATGTAATGTGACATTAAATCCACAGTTGGATTTAAGGTATAAGTACCTACAGGATATTCCATCCAAAAAAAAAAAAAAAACCAAACAGCAAAATGTATTTTCAAATGTACATGAAACATCCTATAGGATGGATTACATGTTAGCTAACAAAACAAGTCTCAAAAAAGTGAAGGGAATAATAATTATATAAAAAATCTTTTCTGACCACAATAAGAAACTAGAAATCAATTACACAAAGAAAAATGATAAACACAAACACATGGAAATAACACAACAGGAACTAAAATGCACATAGACTTAGAAATAAAAGAGGACTTTAGAAATAAAAGAGGAAATAAAAAATAACTTAGACTGGCCATCATCAAAAAACCCTATAAGCAATAAATGTTGGAGAAAAGGAATCATCTTGCACTGTTGATGGGAATGCAAATTGATACAGCCACTGTGGAGAACAGTATGGAGATTCCTTAAAAAAAAACTAAGAATAAAACTAGCAACAATTCCACTACTGGGCATATACATCAAGGAAACCATAATTGTAAAAGACACATATACCCCAATATTCATTGCAGCACTATTTACAATAGCTAGGACATGGAAGTGAGCTAGATATCTACTGACAGATGAATGGATAAAGCTGTGGTACCTATATACAATGGAATATTACTCAGCCATGAATTACTATAACATTACTCAGTCAGTTCTAATGAGGTGATGTACCTGAAGCCTATTGTAAAGATGAAGTCAGAAAGGGGAAAACAAATATCAAATATCATATATATCAATGCATATAGACAAGACTGGGTGACTAACACACACACACACACAGGATCTAGAAATATGGTCCTGATGATCCTATTTGCAGGTCAGCAAAGAAGAGGCAGACATAAAGCATAGACTTGTGGACACAAAGGGACAAGGAGAGGGTAGGATGACTTGTGTGAGTAGCATTGAACCACATACATTACCATATGTGAGCTAGATAGTCAGTGAGAATTCGGTGCACAATGCAGGAAACCCAAAGTCAGTGCTTTGTGACAACCTAGAAAGGTGGGATGGGGTGGGAGGTGGGAGGGAGGTTTAAAGAGGAGGGATGGATCATGGATGTATGGCAGAAATCCACAGTTGGATTTAAGGTATAAGTACCTACAGGATATTCCATTCCAAAAAAAAAAAAACCAAACAGCAAAATGTATTTTCAAATGTACATGAAACATCCTATAGGATGGATTACATGTTAGCTAACAAAACAAGTCTCAAAAAAGTGAAGGGAATAATAATTATATAAAAAATCTTTTCTGACCACAATAAGAAACTAGAAATCAATTACACAAAGAAAATGATAAACACAAACACATGGAAATAACACAACAGGAACTAAAATGCACATAGACTTAGAAATAAAAGAGGACTTTAGAAATAAAAGAGGAAATAAAAAATAACTTAGACTGGCCATCATCAAAAAACCCTATAAGCAATAAATGTTGGAGAAAAGGAATCATCTTGCACTGTTGATGGGAATGCAAATTGATACAGCCACTGTGGAGAACAGTATGGAGATTCCTTAAAAAAAAACTAAGAATAAAACTAGCAACAATTCCACTACTGGGCATATACATCAAGGAAACCATAATTGTAAAAGACACATATACCCCAATATTCATTGCAGCACTATTTACAATAGCTAGGACATGGAAGTGAGCTAGATATCTACTGACAGATGAATGGATAAAGCTGTGGTACCTATATACAATGGAATATTACTCAGCCATGAATTACTATAACATTACTCAGTCAGTTCTAATGAGGTGATGTACCTGAAGCCTATTGTAAAGATGAAGTCAGAAAGGGGAAAACAAATATCAAATATCATATATATCAATGCATATAGACAAGACTGGGTGACTAACACACACACACACACAGGATCTAGAAATATGGTCCTGATGATCCTATTTGCAGGTCAGCAAAGAAGAGGCAGACATAAAGCATAGACTTGTGGACACAAAGGGACAAGGAGAGGGTAGGATGACTTGTGTGAGTAGCATTGAACCACATACATTACCATATGTGAGCTAGATAGTCAGTGAGAATTCGGTGCACAATGCAGGAAACCCAAAGTCAGTGCTTTGTGACAACCTAGAAAGGTGGGATGGGGTGGGAGGTGGGAGGGAGGTTTAAAGAGGAGGGGACATACATATATATATGATGGATTCATGCTGATGTATGGCAGAAACCAACACAATATTATAATCATTCTCCAATTAAAGATGAACTAGAATCTTATAAAAAAAATAAAAAAACACACTTTCCAAATCCATGGGATGCACAAAAGCAGTTCTAATAGGGAAGCTTACAGCACCACAGGTATACCTAAAGAAACAAGAAAAATTTTCAAGCAACCGAACCTACCATCTAAAGAAATTAGAAAAAGATGAATAAATAAAGCTCAAAGACAGCAAAAAGAAGGATACGACAAATATCAAAGCAGAAAATAAGTAAAATAGAAAACAACAACAACAACAAAAAACAACTCAAAAGATCAATGAAAACAAGACCTAGCTTTTTGGAAAGGTAAAATTTAACCAGGCTCATTAAGAAACAGAGAGAGGACCTGTTCAAAAATAAAAAACTAAAAGAAGCATTACTTACAATTGCCAAGATACGGAAATCACATGAGTGTCCATCAACAAACAGACTAATAGAGAAGATCATATATACTTAACCCTAAAAAAGAATTTTTTTGCCATTTGCAACAACTTAGATGGACATATTATGCTTAGTGAAGTCAGTCAGACATAGAAAGACAAATGATATATGTTTTCACATATTTGTGGTATTTAAAAATAAGCAGACAACTGAATAAAACAAAACAGAAACAGATTCACACATGGATAGGAAAATGAGATTAAGAGGTACAAACCACAAGGTATAAAATAATTAAGTACAATGATGGGTATACAGCAAAGAGAATATAGCTACTATTTTATGATAACTTTAAATGAAGTTTTATCTATAAAATACTGAATTGCTATGTTATGCCCCTGAAATTAAATATATTATAAATGAGCTATACTTTAATTTTTTAAAAGATAGTATTTTAAATTATTCATCTAATTTTTCTGTAGTAAGTTTCATCTTGAGTGTATTAGAGTGTAATTCGTCAACTATGGTGATGGGGTGGGAGGCGGGAGGAGTTTAAAGAGGAGGGACATACATATATATATGATGGATTCATGCTGACAACCTAGAAAGGTGGGATGGGGTGGGAGGTGGGAGGAGGTTTAAAGAGGAGGGGACATACATATATATATGATGGATTCATGCTGATGTATGGCAGAAACCAACACAATATTATAATCATTCTCCAATTAAAGATGAACTAGAATCTTATAAAAAAAATAAAAAAACACACTTTCCAAATCCATGGGATGCACAAAAGCAGTTCTAATAGGGAAGCTTACAGCACCACAGGTATACCTAAAGAAACAAGAAAAATTTTCAAGCAACCGAACCTACCATCTAAAGAAATTAGAAAAAGATGAATAAATAAAGCTCAAAGACAGCAAAAAGAAGGATACGACAAATATCAAAGCAGAAAATAAGTAAAATAGAAAACAACAACAACAACAAAAAACAACTCAAAAGATCAATGAAAACAAGACCTAGCTTTTTGGAAAGGTAAAATTTAACCAGGCTCATTAAGAAACAGAGAGAGGACCTGTTCAAAAATAAAAAACTAAAAGAAGCATTACTTACAATTGCCAAGATACGGAAATCACATGAGTGTCCATCAACAAACAGACTAATAGAGAAGATCATATATACTTAACCCTAAAAAAGAATTTTTTTGCCATTTGCAACAACTTAGATGGACATATTATGCTTAGTGAAGTCAGTCAGACATAGAAAGACAAATGATATATGTTTTCACATATTTGTGGTATTTAAAAATAAGCAGACAACTGAATAAAACAAAACAGAAACAGATTCACACATGGATAGGAAAATGAGATTAAGAGGTACAAACCACAAGGTATAAAATAATTAAGTACAATGATGGGTATACAGCAAAGAGAATATAGCTACTATTTTATGATAACTTTAAATGAAGTTTTATCTATAAAATACTGAATTGCTATGTTATGCCCCTGAAATTAAATATATTATAAATGAGCTATACTTTAATTTTTTAAAAGATAGTATTTTAAATTATTCATCTAATTTTTCTGTAGTAGAAGTTTCATCTTGAGTGTATTAGAGTGTTAATTTGGCTTGTGTTCCAGATCTTGTTTCCCTTCGAGCTACTTTCTGTAGGAAGATTTATATTTTTTTACTGTATATTATTTTTATCTCTCTCAGCATGTCTTATGGCAAAGAGGTATATCTACCCTCTTCCTGTGCTACTCAGTAGTTGGTGAATATTTCTTTCTAGCTTTCTGGTGCCATATCATTAAACACACTTTCAAGTGAGAATTCACAAATGTTGCTCTTGTGATGTGGGTGCTATGGTAAAGCTAATTGGCTGCTCATCTGGAGAGGTGTGTGTGTTATCTTACCAGACCTTGTAAAGAGGCTGACTGTAAAAGTCCCTCATTTCCTGTCTGGCATCCTGGTGTGCACACCTCTCTCAACTCTCCTTTTTTTTGCCCAAGGGCTTAGTGCTGCCCTCTGGGTCCCCAGGGCCCAACAATGATACCCATCCATAGTTGCTCCTCCAGCCTATGCCAACTTTAACTTCATCACCTTCTCAACTCAAAGCTTACCCATCCTGTGTGGAACAGAACTGTCAATTGACTTTTGTCTAGAAGTGGAGCATCCAACATTTTGTCTTGGAGTGGAACATCCAAGGTTGTCCATGTAACTTTGTTTCCACCCCATGACTTTCTCACTGACACCTTCTTTCTGGATCTATGGTCATTTGAGTTTGCAATCCCTGCATTAAACCTGTCTTAGGTGTTTTCATGATTTAATTTCTGACCTCTCCAGACACCAACCATGCAGTGGGGCCCTTCTCAGTGGCCACGTTGCACCTTGAATGCAATGTACCTGAGCATATTTAGAAAGCTCTACTTTACATTACCATCACTCCCAAGTTTCTGTGTGGAACAGATCCAGTTTTCCAGAAGGAGAGTAAAATAGATTTGTATGCAAAATGTTTATTAGCGAGTACTCTCAGGATTGAAAACTTTGGTCGGGGAGAGGATATAAATAAGCGAAATTGAATGCATGAAGTTGCCTGCAATGACTCAGACTATTGCTTGGGGAGGCTGGACCTGGGGTACTCTGGAGCTGGAATAGCCCTTAAACTGAAGCAAGACAGCCAGGTAGGTGACCCTCCTCAACAATGACTAGTCATGAGATTCAGGCAACCTACCTGGGAGAACCATGGCCTTGGGCAAGGTGCCCCTCCTCAACCTTCTGAAATTCTTGAAGGAATATAGCTGGGGGTGGTCTCCTGGGCAATCTTCCAGCAGTTGAGGGACAAAGGGTCTGTGTCTCCTGTTATATGTAACTGTAGAGGCTCAGGCTTCCTCCCACATTGCCCATAATTAGCACAGACAGAATAGATTGAATTGATGCACTAATCAGGGTACCTCTATTCAGAAAATAACTTTAATTTTCAGTACAGAGTATTCAAACCTCCTTCAATCAAACTATAGGTGATTAAGGCGGGTTCCCAGGGCCCAGAGCTATAAGCAGTGGCAGGGCCAAACTATCCCTGCCCTCCACCACACTGACACCTCCCCAAGAGTTTCTTGAGAGCACCAGTCACTTCCTTGTTTCTCAGGCTGTAGATGAGGGGGTTGAGCATAGGGGTAATCATGGTGTAGAAGGCAGAGACCACCTTGTCCTGCCTGGAGGAATGGTAGGCCTGAGGTCTCATATAGGTGATCATGGCAGCCCCATAGAAGAGAGACACCACTGCCATGTGGGAGGAGCAGGTAGCAAAAGCTTTTGTCCGACCTTCAGCAGAACGCATGTGGAGCACAGTCACCAGGATCAGCAGGTAGGAGATGGAGATGGCTGAGAATGGCAGGAGCAGCATGAGGACACAGCACACATAGATCATAGTCTCGTAGAGGGAGGTGTCAGCACAGGCCAGCTTGAGCACTGCAGGGACTTCACAGAAGAAGTGGTCAATCTCCTGGGAGCCACAGTAAGGGAATCGCAGTGTAAACACAGCCTGGATAAGCCCATCCACCAAGTCAAAGACCCAAGATACTGCCACCATGAGCCAGCAGACACGGCGGCTCATGACCACTGAGTACCTCAGTGGGTTGCTGATGGCCACATAGCGATCATAGGCCATGAAAGCCAACAGGAAGCACTCGTCCCCCAGGAGGGTGAGGAAGAAGAGAATCTGGAGGCCACAGCCTGTGAAGGAGATGGAGCTGTGGCCCAGGAGGTAGTCGACGGCCATCCGTGGCACAATGGTACAGATGAGCATGAGGTCCATGAGTGACAGCCAGCTGAGGAAGAAGTACATGGGGCTGTGCAGGCGGGAGTCGAGGTTGATGAGGAGGATCATGAGCCCGTTGCCAGAGAGGGCCACCAGAAACATGAGCATGATGATGGAGAAGAGGAGGAGGTGCAGTGGTGTGTGGTTGAAGAGGCCCAGGAGGATGAAGTGGGAGATGAGAGTCTGGTTTCCCACCAAGGCCATTGTTCCTGCAAAAAGATGCACCAGATGGAGGGTAGGGATCTGGAAGTAAGAGATTTATTTTTAATGCCATGTACTAAAGTCTCTACAACTTCTTCTAATATATTGTCTTCTTTAAATGTTATTTGGCTCAGAACAAAGGCATGTCCTCTAAGGGAGGAAATCTGTAAAGAAGATAGAGGCTGTTGTTGCTGATGCTGTTATAGCTCTTGAACTTGCTGCACCTTACTGTGAGGCCTATGTCAACTTATCCACTGCTAAGGTTGACACAGCTTTTGCCTCTAAAAGAATGGGTCTGTCTATAGCCCATATGGTCTCCCACAATTCTCTAGACCAGCTTCACACAAGGATTTGCTTTTTTCAGGTAAACATACTAAAAGCAGCAAGGACACTTACAAACTGTGCAAACTGAGTATTTATATGACCTTATGAACCTCAGTTTTCTCCTATTAAGTTGAATAACAACTGTCTTATAATGTGCTAGTAGAGACTGAAGGTGACAACATTAGCTATGCCTGATGATAGCTGACATTGGAACATTTCTCATACACCAGACACCATGGGGAGCACTTGGTCACATCTTAGCATACAATCCTCGTAGCTACCTTGAAAGACAGTATTATCGCTGTTCACAAGTAGAGAAACCGAGACAGAGAGAGTTGCTTGATTTCTTAAGAAGTCAGTAAATGAGAAATTAGAGGCAACTCAGAAGTAAAAGCACATGGTACAATCATATGACAAATAATATATAGCTAAAGGGAGCTTTTAGACATTTTAATAGATACTAAATGTTAATATTGATTGAATATTTTAAGTATCCCTAAAGATAGGGAGAAAATATGCCAAGGTATTAACAACATAGTTTCTTCTAGGTTAATAGGATCTATGGGTATTTTCCCCTAGTCTCTTTGCATTATACATAGTCTATAAAGAATATGGAATTAGAATTTAATTTTAAATCAAAATTATACTCTACATGGGATTGATATCCAAAAATCTGCATCTTTCTCATACAACTAGTTAATACATAAAAGAAGTAGGAACGTGAATTTCTGGCAGTTCAGTCCAGTGGTTAAGACTCCACGCTGTCACTGAGGTTTGATCCCTGGTCCAGGAACTAGAATTTCACCAGTCATACACTGTGGCCAAAAACAAAAGCAATAGTAGTAGAAGAAATAAACATATCTTATTCTCAATTTCAACAAAACCTATAAAGTACTTAGGAAAGAACCCTAATGTTAAAAAAAAAAAAACCCTAAAACATAACTGAAAGTTAGAAATGGAGGTCTGCAGAAACTTCTTAGAGACAAAAGCTCAACAGTGTAAGGATGTAAATACTCCACAGAATTCATCTAGAATTTCCATGTGATCCCAGTTAAATTCTGAACAGGATGCTTGCATTTTGGGAACAATAATGTAGAGTTAGAATTCTCTCAGAAGTCACTCAAAAACAATAAGGAGATCGAGAACAGAAAACCATCTATATTGAATGAAGTTAGGGTAGCTGAAAGCAGAAAACACAAAGTACAATTGGAAAGAATAAAACAGCAGTAAAAACTGAGCAACCTGAGGAATAAGTGGAAAAAGGATACCTGTGAGATGTCCACAGAGTAACCTCTGCAAACATAGGGGAAAAAACCCAAATGACTAGATTCAGTCAGCAGAAGCTAGAAAGCGGTACAAGGAGCTTCTTGAGATATAGTTTATCCTAAGCAGCAGTGAAAAAGGAATTGAACAAAAACTCATACAGATGAGCTGTATTTACAGGGAGATTTCTGTCTTGATGGTAGTGAGAGAAGACAGAATGTGCATGAGAAATTGCCCCAAAGGACTTCATCCCAGTAGCCCAAGGAAAGCTACATAGACTCCTCGACACCTAGAGTCCAGCAATGTGTGATATACTGACCACTTGACCTCTGAGCTAAAATGGCAGACGGAACACACCTAATATCTGTTTCTGGGGAAAAAAAAAAAAAACACTTGAAAGAGAGAAGCCACAGGTAAAATGAAAACAAGAGGGAAAATAAGAACGACAAAGTGCTTAGAACCCGGAAGCAGAAGGGTGGGTGGTAACTGCCTTGAAGAACTTAGAAGGCTGGTGATTGATTAAGTTAGGGTAAGACAGATTGAAAAGAAAGACTGCTTGAAAGTCCTTCCCACTCCACATACATGGGCCCTGCCTATCCATTTTTCTGGCAGAAAGTAGGAGAATAACTCTCTAAGGAAGGTGAAGCAAAAAATTTGGAACTAAAAAAACAAATGAACATGTGGGACCTAATGAAACTTAAAAGCTTTTGTACAGTAAAAGAAATCACAAAAAAGCTGAACAGACACCCCACAGAGTGGGAGAAAATCATAGCAAATGAAACAACTGACAAAGAATTAATCTCCAAAATCTACAAGCAACTCAGACAACTCAGCACCGGAAAAATGAACAATCCAATCAAAAAATGGGAAAAGGACCTAAACAGACACCTCTCCAAAGATGACATACAGATGGCCCAAAAGCACATGAAACGATGCTCAACTTCACTTATAATTAGAGAAATGCAAATCAAAACTACAATGAGATATCACCTCACACCCGTCAGAATGGCCATTATCCACAAATCGACAGACAATAAATGCTGGAGAGGGTGCGGAGAAAAGGGAACACTCCTGCATTGCTGGTGGGAATGTCAATTGATACAGCCTCTATGGAAGACAGTCTGGAGATTTCTTAAAAAACTAAAAATAGAAGCACCCTATGACCCACCAATCCCACTATTAGGCTTATTCCCTGATGAAATCAAATCTGAAAGAAGCACCTGTACCCCAATGTTCATTGCAGCTCTCTATACAATAGCTAGAACATGGAAGCAGCCTAGATGTTCATCGACGAACGAATGAATACAAAAGCCTGGTACATATATACAATGGAATACTAACTAAAAAAAATAGCCCTTTCTGTCTTGATGGTAGTGAGAGAAGACAGAATGTGCATGAGAAATTGCCCCAAAGGACTTCATCCCAGTAGCCCAAGGAAAGCTACATAGACTCCTCGACACCTAGAGTCCAGCAATGTGTGATATACTGACCACTTGACCTCTGAGCTAAAATGGCAGACGGAACACACCTAATATCTGTTTCTGGGGAAAAAAAAAAAAAACACTTGAAAGAGAGAAGCCACAGGTAAAATGAAAACAAGAGGGAAAATAAGAACGACAAAGTGCTTAGAACCCGGAAGCAGAAGGGTGGGTGGTAACTGCCTTGAAGAACTTAGAAGGCTGGTGATTGATTAAGTTAGGGTAAGACAGATTGAAAAGAAAGACTGCTTGAAAGTCCTTCCCACTCCACATACATGGGCCCTGCCTATCCATTTTTCTGGCAGAAAGTAGGAGAATAACTCTCTAAGGAAGGTGAAGCAAAAAATTTGGAACTAAAAAAACAAATGAACATGTGGGACCTAATGAAACTTAAAAGCTTTTGTACAGTAAAAGAAATCACAAAAAAGCTGAACAGACACCCCACAGAGTGGGAGAAAATCATAGCAAATGAAACAACTGACAAAGAATTAATCTCCAAAATCTACAAGCAACTCAGACAACTCAGCACCGGAAAAATGAACAATCCAATCAAAAAATGGGAAAAGGACCTAAACAGACACCTCTCCAAAGATGACATACAGATGGCCCAAAAGCACATGAAACGATGCTCAACTTCACTTATAATTAGAGAAATGCAAATCAAAACTACAATGAGATATCACCTCACACCCGTCAGAATGGCCATTATCCACAAATCGACAGACAATAAATGCTGGAGAGGGTGCGGAGAAAAGGGAACACTCCTGCATTGCTGGTGGGAATGTCAATTGATACAGCCTCTATGGAAGACAGTCTGGAGATTTCTTAAAAAACTAAAAATAGAAGCACCCTATGACCCACCAATCCCACTATTAGGCTTATTCCCTGATGAAATCAAATCTGAAAGAAGCACCTGTACCCCAATGTTCATTGCAGCTCTCTATACAATAGCTAGAACATGGAAGCAGCCTAGATGTTCATCGACGAACGAATGAATACAAAAGCCTGGTACATATATACAATGGAATACTACACAGCTGTAAAGAGAAATGCAGAAGAATCAGCCCTAATGAGGTGGCTGGATCTAGAACGTATCATCAAAAGGGAAGTCAGTCAGAAAGAGAAGGACAAATACAGTATATTAACACATATATATGGAATCTAGTAGGATGGTGATGATGGCACACGCAGTGAAGTGACGGAAAGACAGACATGGACAGTGGACATATGGACATTGTGGGGAAGGAACAGAGGGTGGGAGGCATAAAGGAAGCAGCATGAAGGCCTGTACTATCATAAGTGAAGAAAATAGCTCTAGTCATTGCTCTGTAAGAAAAGGGGATCCTTCAGGGGTGCTGTGTGATGGTCAGGAGGGGTGGGAAGAGGGGGATATACATATGACTAATCTGGGAACATGCATATCTGTAAACAGCAAAACTCTGTGAAAGTTAAAATAAAATAAAGAGTTTTTAAAAAAAAAAAAAAGAACAACAAAGTGCTTAGAGCCCGGAAGCAGAAGGGTGGGTGGTAACTGCCTTGAAGAACTTAGAAGGCTGGTGATTAAGTTAGGTACGACAGACTGAAAAGAAAGATTGCTTGAAAGCCCTTCCCACTCAACATGGGCCCTGTCCATCCATTTTTCTGGCAGAAAGTAGGAGAATAACTCTCTAAGGAAGGTGAAGCAAAAAATTCCAAGCCCAGGAGAGGTCCAGTGGAGCTGAGAATGTTGTGAGCACAAGGGGACATGTGAAGGAAGTGGGGTGCCTGGCACTCCACAGGTACCCTATTTACTCCCTTTAGGCAGGAGAAGAGATGAGCCTCTCCTCAATCCAGGTATCTACATGACTCAGGAAACATCTGGAGATTTCTTAAAAAACTAAAAATAGAAGCACCCTATGACCCACCAATCCCACTATTAGGCTTATTCCCTGATGAAATCAAATCTGAAAGAAGCACCTGTACCCCAATGTTCATTGCAGCTCTCTATACAATAGCTAGAACATGGAAGCAGCCTAGATGTTCATCGACGAACGAATGAATACAAAAGCCTGGTACATATATACAATGGAATACTACACAGCTGTAAAGAGAAATGCAGAAGAATCAGCCCTAATGAGGTGGCTGGATCTAGAACGTATCATCAAAAGGGAAGTCAGTCAGAAAGAGAAGGACAAATACAGTATATTAACACATATATATGGAATCTAGTAGGATGGTGATGATGGCACACGCAGTGAAGTGACGGAAAGACAGACATGGACAGTGGACATATGGACATTGTGGGGAAGGAACAGAGGGTGGGAGGCATAAAGGAAGCAGCATGAAGGCCTGTACTATCATAAGTGAAGAAAATAGCTCTAGTCATTGCTCTGTAAGAAAAGGGGATCCTTCAGGGGTGCTGTGTGATGGTCAGGAGGGGTGGGAAGAGGGGGATATACATATGACTAATCTGGGAACATGCATATCTGTAAACAGCAAAACTCTGTGAAAGTTAAAATAAAATAAAGAGTTTTTAAAAAAAAAAAAAAGAACAACAAAGTGCTTAGAGCCCGGAAGCAGAAGGGTGGGTGGTAACTGCCTTGAAGAACTTAGAAGGCTGGTGATTAAGTTAGGGTACGACAGACTGAAAAGAAAGATTGCTTGAAAGCCCTTCCCACTCCACATACATGGGCCCTGTCCATCCATTTTTCTGGCAGAAAGTAGGAGAATAACTCTCTAAGGAAGGTGAAGCAAAAAATTCCAAGCCCAGGAGAGGTCCAGTGGAGCTGAGAATGTTGTGAGCACAAGGGGACATGTGAAGGAAGTGGGGTGCCTGGCATGGTCTTCCACGAGGCTCCCAGGACCCATATTTACTCCCTTTAGGCAGGAGAAGAGATGAGCCTCTCCTCAATCCAGGTATCTACATGACTCAGGAAACATCTAAAGATACTAATATGGAAAGTTTATTAAATTAAACAAAATCCCAGTCATTTCACCCAAAATGAAGCCACAACTGACATGCTCCAGCCACATGCCCAAAGTGTTTCTTATTGCCTTACATTTTAATATAAGCAGACAACCAAAGGTCAACAGATCTGAAAATGTTTCTATCTTCAAAGTAGGGAAGAAAAACCCACAGAGCAAAATGGCTGAAGAAAGAGAGTGCAAATATTAAATAGTCCTGTAACCAACATTGGGTAAGATACACAAATACAAGGAGGAACCAAGAATAAGGTGCTATGGGTCAAAGAGCATTCAGAGGATGAGGGGGATTTTTTGTGAATTTTTAAAAGACCTTTGGGGCTTCCCCTGGTGGCCCAGTGGGTAAAGACACCACCTTGCAGTGCAAGGCGTGCCAGTTCAATCCCTGGCCTGGGAAGATCCCACGTACAGCGGAGCGGCTGGACTGATGTGTCCAATTACCGAGCTGGAGCTCTTGCGCGCATGCGCCCAGAGCCGGCGCTCTGCGACGACAGTGGCCACCGCGATGGGAGGCCCACAGGAGCCAAAGAACAAAGACGGATGAAAATGGAGAAATGAAAGACCAGTGGAAGTGGCCCACCCATCCCCCTCCCTCCCCACCCCACCCTCCAAAAGATAAATAAATAATAATAATAAAAAAAGAGCTCTCCTGAGGGATTCAAAAAATAATAATAAAAATAAATAAATAAAAGACCTTTGGACTTAGCAATTCTACTTATAAGAATTCATCTTACAAGCAGAGGTATATATGTGTGAAATAATGCACAGACAAAATAGCTTGCTGCAGATTTTTTAGAGTGAAAGAAAGCTGATGAATGATCTATCTATCAAGAGGAAAAATCGAATAAACTGGAATAATACACAAATATGCAAATAAGGTTGCTTCTGTGTGTTTATATACAATTCTTCCCAAACTATATTTTTCAAGGTAAAAGGGACATTAAAGAACAGTGCATACAGTAAAATTGTACATATAAGGTACTGTATCACTTATTATATATTAATTATGTGTTAAACATATTTAAGCATTGTGTTACAATCACATAAGTATACCATATTATATGTCATATATGATAACATATCAGGGAGTATTACTTTAATATTATATTTTATCTATATATGCATAAAAAGAAATGGATTTGTTTCTGTTTATATTTATTTATGTAAATATTTAAATTTCTGAAACCAGTAACACTGTCAATAGTTACTTTTCAGTAGGTGCTCACTGAACCTTCCATTTCATCTACAAAATGAGAACACGAATATGCTCTGGATAAGGTGGTGGCAAGAGAAATGCAAGGAAGGAAAATATTTTTAAGTGCATTGCATCAGAGTTCGAATTTACAGGTTTATAGGAAATTTGGCCGCTGTTTAATCTGGCTCACCAGATGCATCAATTGACTTTCAATAAATGCCTTGGAAAAAATCTTTACTAATAAACATGGCCCCACTCCAATGTAATCTAATCTCTTGTTACTCATTGTAATGCAAATTTTTCTTGACAAAGCCTTACCACACAGCTATTACAGATAGAGTCTTGGTTGGGCAAAGCGGGAGATATTTTAGTGTAGAAAGGCAATCCAGCAGCCCTCAAAGTAGACTTACAGAGCCCAAGGCTGTGCATTAATGATTTCTGCAGAGGTGCACCTTGGGAATTTTCTTGAAGAACTTGGAAGTTGAATGGGGAGAAGTCAAATCCATTTTAGAACTTTCTCAAAGAGAACAAACCTACAGGGTAGAAAGAGAAGGAAGCACCACCCCAAAACCTATTTCTCCATATAAAAACTGAGTCCTCAAGTAGAAGAGGAATAGGAGAGAACACCCAACAGAAAAAAAAAATAAATTAAAAATTATACGGTTTTAGGAAAAGACAAGCAAACACTTGTTTTCATGAGTTGCAAACATAAGCACAAATGGTAGATAAGCGTTGGAGAACTTGACCGTAATCTTTTAAAATCTAACCAACAGGTTATCAGAGGCATTCTCCCAGTACTTTGAAGGGGCCAGTTTCAGATGGTTTAGCCATGTAGCTCATTAAGCTTGATATACATGTATTTTGTCTATTCATTCTTAAACTGGTCATGAGACTGTAGCAATGAAATTTCCCCATTCTCCCGGGTCTCAGTCTACTGAGCTTTAAAATGAAGCACAGGATCAACCAACCCTCAAGCCTCCTCTATCTCTACCCATGGACTAAAGAATCAGGAGAAAAGTCATTTTAGAAACAACATCTCACCACACAGGAGCTTTATAATTTAAGAGAAATAGTAATCAGGAGAATGTCAGGGATAGTTGTCAGATGAAAAATCATTTTTGGCATTTTATAGTAGAGAGGCAAAATAAAAGACACAGAGAAGGCTTCCGTAGGGGAAGAGCCTGGAGGCAATATTAAAAAAAGTGTGGCAAGAGAAATGCAAGGAAGGAAAATATTTTTAAGTGCATTGCATCAGAGTTCGAATTTACAGGTTTATAGGAAATTTGGCGCTGTTTAATCTGGCTCACCAGATGCATCAATTGACTTTCAATAAATGCCTTGGAAAAAATCTTTACTAATAAACATGGCCCCACTCCAATGTAATCTAATCTCTTGTTACTCATTGTAATGCAAATTTTTCTTGACAAAGCCTTACCACACAGCTATTACAGATAGAGTCTTGGTTGGGCAAAGCGGGAGATATTTTAGTGTAGAAAGGCAATCCAGCAGCCCTCAAAGTAGACTTACAGAGCCCAAGGCTGTGCATTAATGATTTCTGCAGAGGTGCACCTTGGGAATTTTCTTGAAGAACTTGGAAGTTGAATGGGGAGAAGTCAAATCCATTTTAGAACTTTCTCAAAGAGAACAAACCTACAGGGTAGAAAGAGAAGGAAGCACCACCCCAAAACCTATTTCTCCATATAAAAACTGAGTCCTCAAGTAGAAGAGGAATAGGAGAGAACACCCAACAGAAAAAAAAAATAAATTAAAAATTATACGGTTTTAGGAAAAGACAAGCAAACACTTGTTTTCATGAGTTGCAAACATAAGCACAAATGGTAGATAAGCGTTGGAGAACTTGACCGTAATCTTTTAAAATCTAACCAACAGGTTATCAGAGGCATTCTCCCAGTACTTTGAAGGGGCCAGTTTCAGATGGTTTAGCCATGTAGCTCATTAAGCTTGATATACATGTATTTTGTCTATTCATTCTTAAACTGGTCATGAGACTGTAGCAATGAAATTTCCCCATTCTCCCGGGTCTCAGTCTACTGAGCTTTAAAATGAAGCACAGGATCAACCAACCCTCAAGCCTCCTCTATCTCTACCCATGGACTAAAGAATCAGGAGAAAAGTCATTTTAGAAACAACATCTCACCACACAGGAGCTTTATAATTTAAGAGAAATAGTAATCAGGAGAATGTCAGGGATAGTTGTCAGATGAAAAATCATTTTTGGCATTTTATAGTAGAGAGGCAAAATAAAAGACACAGAGAAGGCTTCCCGGGTGGGCCAGTGGGTAAGGACACCGCCTTGCAGTGCAAGGGGCACTGGTTCCATCCGTGGCCTGGGAGGATCCCACGTGCCGCGGAGCGGCTGGACTGATGTGTCCAACTACCAAGCCGAACTCTGGAGTGCATGCGCCCAGAGCCGGTGCTCTGCAACAACAGAGGCCACTGCGATGGGAGGCCAAAGAACAAAGATGGAAGAAAAAAATACATGAAAGACCAATAAAAGTGACCAAAAAATTTAAAAAAAAAAAAGAAAAGACACGGAGAGGAAGAGCCTTACCTGAAACCATGTGATCAGTGACATCAGGAAGGCTTTGAAGAGTCACGAGGCTTCCATTGGGAGTCCTGTGTTCTGCATGAATAGACTCCACAACTGAAGGAGGACTGATCAGATCACTCAGCTGGATCTACAGCGGGGTCTCTCTAACTGCAGCAAAAAGTGCATACTTCCATCTTCTTGAAGGAAATGGGCCTGAAACAGAAACAGAAGGAAATCATTGAAGCATAGGGAAGAGAGGAGTGACTTTGAGCATCCCTCCTAGGTTCGGTGACTGCTTAATCCCAGGCCTTGCGGCTTCGTTTTCCTCTCGGTTTGAACTCGAGGCCTGTGTCGCAACCATGCTCGGCCAGATCCTCGGTTAGGTCAGGAAGCGTCCTAGCTTGATCTCGCTCTTCATATTTATTGGAGCGGGAGGGACTGGAGCAGCACTATACAGTCACACATCTGCCTTTGTTCAATCCCAATGTCAGTCGGGACAAAAGGAACAGCCCAGAACCCTGGGACAATCTAGGTCCTAATGATCAGTACAACTTCTACTCTATGAATGTAGATTACAGCAAACTGAAGAAGGAAGGTCCAGACTTCTAAATGAAATGTTTCACTGTGAAGCTACTTAAAAGGAAATTCTTCCAGAAGCCATCTGCACAATTTTCCACTTAACCAGGAAACATTTCCCCTGGAAATGCGCAAAATCGGGTTGGTATATTGTGTTGGGGTTTACACTGTTGAATAAATGGTCTGAAACTTGATATGTGCCACTATTTAAAGTTGACACCCTACTCTGAACTTTATAGCTTAGGATATGGGAAATAAACTTAAGATAATAGGATATGGGAAATAAATTTAAGGAAAAAAAAAAAAAAACAGAGAAGAGAAATTTCCAAGGGAAAGAAAGACTTGGTCAGAACTCCTCTAGAATTTCCTCCTAACTTGTGAAAATAGCAGTTGATCAAGATGTCTGGGGGATGTCCCATCCATTCGCAGAAAATACCCAATGTCTCCCACCTTGGCTTTGAAAAGACTTTGAAGAAATGCATTAATAATGGCTAAAGAGGTAAGAAAAGTTTCAGAAAGAAGGACCCCAGAAATCTTGGAAGAGTGTTTCATGCTAAAAACCTGGTCGAATCTTTAGGGGTCAAGAAAAATCCATTTGGAAAGAAAACTTAGAGAAAACAGAGAGACCATACAGCCTTCATCCAAAAGGAAAGAGCATGGAAAATTGGAAAATGGCTAGACAAGGAGGGGAGTCAGCAGAGTCTCACCTGTGGAGAAGCACTTTTTTGCCCAGGTCTCGCATCTAGCTAAGCGGTTTTATTTCTTGTCACTTCTCACTGTGACTTATTGTTCTTCTTCCTGCTGTGACTGAGGAAAGTTAGTTCTGTTCTTAAAAGTCCTTAGAGAACTCTCCTCTGCCACATCGCTGTCCCCAGTCTGTTGCAATTAAATCTCTTGGGGAAGGAAACTTCATGCATAGTTTTCTGTTCATCTCAGCTCACCAGTAAACAAACTCTGTCTCTCAGGGATACAAAACTGGGGAAGAGGGACTTCTCTGGTAGTGCAGTGGTTAAGAGTCTGCCTTCCAATGCAGGGAACACAGGTTCAATCCCTGGTCAGGGAACTAAGATCCCACATGCTGCAAGGCAACTAAGCTTGCATGCCACAGTGAAAGATTCTGCATGCAGCAACTAAGACCCAGTGCAGTCAAATAAATAATAAAGTAGAAAAAAAAACTGGGAAGGAAAACTGGGGAGAGATTCGGTCAATCTGGGAAGAACTGGTTTTCCTTCCTTTCCAAAATGGAATGGAAAATGTTGGCTTTTGTTCTGGATTAGGACCCCCACTGTAAGTAGTCAGTAAATACTGTATGTAGGTGAAGCTAACAAGGCATCTTCCAGAGTCTTCCAGTCTTCCATACATGTACCAATCTCCCTGTTGTGTTCCATAGTTGGTAAATAAGTTTTTCAAGGCTTCTGGTGCCATATCCTTAAGCTGTTCTAAAGTGAGTCTTAACAGACCTTGCACTCATGATGCGGGCTCTATGGTAGAGCTAAGTGTCTGCCCACCTGAAATCTGTGAGTTATCTTAGCTGGCATTGTAGAGAGGCTGGGCTGTAAAAGTCCTTGTTTGCCTGACTGGCATCCTGCTGTGCACACTTTTTTTTTTTTTAGACACCTTTCTCTACTATCTTGTTTCCTGCCCAGTGTGCTTCATGCTTGCCTCTGGGTTCCCAGGGCCCAACTGTGATGCCCGTCCATGGCTGATTCTCCAGCCTACACCAGCTTTCACTTAATCTCCTTCCCAACTCAAAATGTACCCATAATGTTACGAGAAGAGCTGACAATTGACATTTGTCTAGGAGTCCATTTAACCTGTTCCCACCCTGGCTCTCTCTGAGTAACACCTCCTTTCTGGGCCTATGGTCATTTAAGCTTGCAATTCTTGCATTGAACCTGTCTAAGGTCTTTCCATGATTTAATTTCTTACTTCTCTTGGTATCAACCATACAAGAAGCCCCTCCTAATGCCCACAGGCCATGAGTGCATGTGTGGGATGATACTTTGCAAACTTTAAATTGCCATTATTTCTGAGCCACAGGTTAGTTTCCCAGAAGTAGACTGAGACATGTTTCACATGTAAAATGTTTACTAGAGAGTACTCTCAGGATTAAAAATTCTGCTGGAAGAAAAAGGTTAAGGAAGCAAAACTGTATGCAAGAAGAAGTTGTCTGCAGTCCCTCTGATGATCCTATGGGGGTGCTGAAGCTGGGGAGCTCTGGAGCTTGGCTGTACCTTTAGGGTCCATCTGGGACAAAGCAGCCAGGCATCTATACCCTATATTGACTGATCATGAGATTCATGTCCAAGGAGAACCAAGACTTAGGCATGGTGCCTCCTCAGCATGCAGCAAAGGAAAAAAAAAAAACTGGGAAGGAAAACTGGGAGAGATTCGGTCAATCTGGGAAGAACTGGTTTTCCTTCCTTTCCAAAATGGAATGGAAAATGTTGGCTTTTGTTCTGGATTAGGACCCCCACTGTAAGTAGTCAGTAAATACTGTATGTAGGTGAAGCTAACAAGGCATCTTCCAGAGTCTTCCAGTCTTCCATACATGTACCAATCTCCCTGTTGTGTTCCATAGTTGGTAAATAAGTTTTTCAAGGCTTCTGGTGCCATATCCTTAAGCTGTTCTAAAGTGAGTCTTAACAGACCTTGCACTCATGATGCGGGCTCTATGGTAGAGCTAAGTGTCTGCCCACCTGAAATCTGTGAGTTATCTTAGCTGGCATTGTAGAGAGGCTGGGCTGTAAAAGTCCTTGTTTGCCTGACTGGCATCCTGCTGTGCACACTTTTTTTTTAGACCCCTTTTCTCTACTATCTTGTTTCCTGCCCAGTGTGCTTCATGCTTGCCTCTGGGTTCCCAGGGCCCAACTGTGATGCCCGTCCATGGCTGATTCTCCAGCCTACACCAGCTTTCACTTAATCTCCTTCCCAACTCAAAATGTACCCATAATGTTACGAGAAGAGCTGACAATTGACATTTGTCTAGGAGTCCATTTAACCTGTTCCCACCCTGGCTCTCTCTGAGTAACACCTCCTTTCTGGGCCTATGGTCATTTAAGCTTGCAATTCTTGCATTGAACCTGTCTAAGGTCTTTCCATGATTTAATTTCTTACTTCTCTTGGTATCAACCATACAAGAAGCCCCTCCTAATGCCCACAGGCCATGAGTGCATGTGTGGGATGATACTTTGCAAACTTTAAATTGCCATTATTTCTGAGCCACAGGTTAGTTTCCCAGAAGTAGACTGAGACATGTTTCACATGTAAAATGTTTACTAGAGAGTACTCTCAGGATTAAAAATTCTGCTGGAAGAAAAAGGTTAAGGAAGCAAAACTGTATGCAAGAAGAAGTTGTCTGCAGTCCCTCTGATGATCCTATGGGGGTGCTGAAGCTGGGGAGCTCTGGAGCTTGGCTGTACCTTTAGGGTCCATCTGGGACAAAGCAGCCAGGCATCTATACCCTATATTGACTGATCATGAGATTCATGTCCAAGGAGAACCAAGACTTAGGCATGGTGCCTCTCCTCAGCATGGGAAATGCATTGAGAGGGACACAGCTGATGGTAGTCACCTGCTCACTCTCCCAGCAGCTGAGGGGTGAAGGATCTGTGTGTTCTCATCTTTGTAATCCTCAAAGTTTTTACATTGCCCATACTCAGCATGGACAGGATAGATTGAATTGATGTGCTAATTGGAGTATACCTATGGTTAGAGAACGACTTTTATTCTCAGTGGGGCATATTCATATCTCCTTCAATCAAACTATAGGTGATTAAGCCAGGTTCCCAGGGCCCAGAGCTATAAGCAGTGGCAGGGCCAAACTATCCCTGCCCTCCACCACACCCACTCCACCTCCACCTCCCCAAGAGTTTCTTGAGAGCACCAGTCACTTCCTTGTTTCTCAGGCTGTAGATGAGGGGGTTGAGCATAGGGGTAATCATGGTATAGAAGGCAGAGACCACCTTGTCCTGCTTGGAGGAATGGTAGGCCTGAGGTCTCATATAGGTGATCATGGCAGCCCCATAGAAGAGAGACACCACTGCCATGTGGGAGGAGCAGGTAGCAAAGGCCCTTTTGCGACCTTCAGCAGAACGCATGTGGAGCACGGTCACCAGGATCAGCAGGTAGGAGATGGAGATGACCGAGAATGGCAGTAGCAGCATGAGGACACAGCACACATAGATCATAGTCTCGTAGAGGGAGGTGTCAGCACAGGCCAGCTTGAGCACTGCAGGGACTTCACAGAAGAAGTGGTCAATCTCCTGGGAGCCACAGTAAGGGAATCGCAGTGTAAACACAGCCTGGATAAGCCCATCCACCAAGTCAAAGACCCAAGATACTGCCACCATGAGCCAGCAGACACGGCGGCTCATGACCACTGAGTACCTCAGTGGGTTGCTGATGGCCACATAGCGATCATAGGCCATGAAAGCCAACAGGAAGCACTCGTCCCCCAGGAGGGTGAGGAAGAAGAGAATCTGGAGGCCACAGCCTGTGAAGGAGATGGAGCTGTGGCCCAGGAGGTAGTCGACGGCCATCCGTGGCACAATGGTACAGATGAGCATGAGGTCCATGAGTGACAGCCAGCTGAGGAAGAAGTACATGGGGCTGTGCAGGCGGGAGTCGAGGTTGATGAGGAGGATCATGAGCCCGTTGCCAGAGAGGGCCACCAGAAACATGAGCATGATGATGGAGAAGAGGAGGAGGTGCAGTGGTGTGTGGTTGAAGAGGCCCAGGAGGATGAAGTGGGAGATGAGAGTCTGGTTTCCCACCAAGGCCATTGTTCCTGCAAAAAGATGCACCAGACGGAGGGTAGGGATTTGGAAGCAGCAGGTTTATGGTCATTGCCATATTACAGAGGTCATTAACACTTTTCACAAAACTTAGCCCTCTATATATGTTACTTGGCTTACAATAACAGGCATGTTGTCTTAAGAGAAAGAATTATAATAAACATGCAGGCTGCTTTTTTAGCTTCTAGGTCTTCCTGCACATAACTGAAAAGCAAATGGTAAACTATTCTTACTAAAGTGGACACTGCTTCTACCTTTGGTAGGATTGGTCTATCTCCAGTCCATGTGGTTGCTTCTCCTGAAAGTCACTAAAGGATTTGCTTTATCAGGAAAAAAAAGTACTAAAGCAGAAAAGACATTTACCAACTTTGTGAACAAGTCACTTAGTAACCTTTCTGCACCTGTTTTCTTTCTTAGTTTCAGATAGCAACTGTCTTGTAAAGGGATAGTAAAGATTGGTAGTAACAGCATAATCAATGCCTGGTAGTATAGAAATGACGACAGCTGATGTTGCTTAATCATTCCTCATGTACCAGGCACCTCGTTGGACACATCCTAGCATTGAATTCTCAAAACTGCCCTGAAAGAATAAGTATTCCCATTTCACAAGTGGAGAAAGTGAAGGAATGGGAGGTTTATTAGTTTTTGTTCAAATATAAAATCCTAAAATATTTACTAAGAAGATAGTAAGTGAAAAACTGGAGGCAAGTCAAAAGCCCAACACAAAAGAAAACTCAAGTAAATCATGATATAATTAAATGGTAAAATAATATGTTGTCATTTGGATACTTACGACTCTTTAATATATACTAAACAAAAAGTTTGTATCAATGACAAATATTACATATTTCAAAAGAAGAAATATGCCAAGATATGAACCACATGGCTCCAGCTTACATAGTGGGATTAAGGGTTACCTTTCTCCCAAATATTGTATTTTACACATTTTTTATTAGGAATATAGACATATAACAATTTTAAAGTAACATTATACTCTATGTCAGATCAACATCCAAAAATCTGCATCTTTCTTATATAATACCACTAACCAATTAGAAAGAAGTAGAAAAAAATGAATATTTACAGTTGCGACAAAAACTGGGACATAGGGACTTCTCTGATAGCACAGTAGATAATAATCCACCTGCCAATGTAGGGGACACGGGTTTGATCCCTGGTCTGGGAAGATTCCACATGCTGCAGAGCAACTAAGCCCATGCGCCACAACTAGAGTCGGCACTATTGATCCTGCACTACTTTAAAGCACTACTGAGCCTGTGTGTGGCAACTACCGAAGCCTACACACCCTAGAGCCTGCAGGCCACAGCTACTGAGGCCTGAGCGCCTAGAACCTGTGCACTACAACAGGAGAAGTTACTGCAATGAGAAGCCCATTCACACAATGAAGGGTAGCCCCCACTCATCACAAGTAGTGAAGAGGAGCACTTGCTAATCACAACTAGAGAAAGCCCATACAAAGCAATGAATACTCAGTACAGCCAGAAATCAACAAATGAGTAATAAATAAATAATATTTTAATATTAAAAAAAGCTGTGAAGTACCTGGGAGAGAGCCCTATTTCTAAAAGGCCTGAAGAAAGCTATGCCTGTTCTTAGAGACATAAGCTCAGTACTGTAAGGGTGCAAATTTTCCCCAAAATTAATCTATTATTTCCATGTAACCATAATGAAATTCTCAACAGGACACTGACAGTTTTGAAATGACAGGATAAAGCTAGAATTATCTGAAAAGTCATTCAAAGACAGTAAGTAACTCAAGACCAAAAATGCTGTGCATGTTGGCTAAAGATGGAGTTAGCTTATAAAAAAACTCACTAAAGAAAATTGTAAGGGACACCAAAAGCAGTAGAAACTGTGAAAGGTAAATGAAAACACGGAGAAAGGACACCTGTGAGCATAGACCTCAAAGTAACTCTCCAAAGAGAGGGGCAATGCCAAGGTTGATAGTTTGTGCCAGCAGAAGGAAAGAACTGGTACAAAGAATGTCTTGGGACCTGGTTTATTCAGGCAAAGGAGAACGGATTAAAACTAAACATAGTGGGATTAAGGTTCCCCTTATTTTTTACTTTTATTAGGAATATAGACATATAACAATTTTAAAGTAACATTATACTCTATGTCAGATCAACATCCAAAAATCTGCATCTTTCTTATATAATACCACTAACCAATTAGAAAGAAGTAGAAAAAAATGAATATTTACAGTTGCGACAAAAACTGGGACATAGGGACTTCTCTGATAGCACAGTAGATAATAATCCACCTGCCAATGTAGGGGACACGGGTTTGATCCCTGGTCTGGGAAGATTCCACATGCTGCAGAGCAACTAAGCCCATGCGCCACAACTAGAGTCGGCACTATTGATCCTGCACTACTTTAAAGCACTACTGAGCCTGTGTGTGGCAACTACCGAAGCCTACACACCCTAGAGCCTGCAGGCCACAGCTACTGAGGCCTGAGCGCCTAGAACCTGTGCACTACAACAGGAGAAGTTACTGCAATGAGAAGCCCATTCACACAATGAAGGGTAGCCCCCACTCATCACAAGTAGTGAAGAGGAGCACTTGCTAATCACAACTAGAGAAAGCCCATACAAAGCAATGAATACTCAGTACAGCCAGAAATCAACAAATGAGTAATAAATAAATAATATTTTAATATTAAAAAAAGCTGTGAAGTACCTGGGAGAGAGCCCTATTTCTAAAAGGCCTGAAGAAAGCTATGCCTGTTCTTAGAGACATAAGCTCAGTACTGTAAGGGTGCAAATTTTCCCCAAAATTAATCTATTATTTCCATGTAACCATAATGAAATTCTCAACAGGACACTGACAGTTTTGAAATGACAGGATAAAGCTAGAATTATCTGAAAAGTCATTCAAAGACAGTAAGTAACTCAAGACCAAAAATGCTGTGCATGTTGGCTAAAGATGGAGTTAGCTTATAAAAAAACTCACTAAAGAAAATTGTAAGGGACACCAAAAGCAGTAGAAACTGTGAAAGGTAAATGAAAACACGGAGAAAGGACACCTGTGAGCATAGACCTCAAAGTAACTCTCCAAAGAGAGGGGCAATGCCAAGGTTGATAGTTTGTGCCAGCAGAAGGAAAGAACTGGTACAAAGAATGTCTTGGGACCTGGTTTATTCAGGCAAAGGAGAAGGGATTAAACAAAGACTTACACAGGTAAGCTGTATTTGTAGGAAGAATTTTGTCCTGGTGGCAGAGAGAGAAGAGAGGATATACATTAAGAATGGTCGTACAGGGAGTTCCCTGGTTGCCTAGTGGTTAGGACTCTGGGTTTTCACGCCTATGCCCATGTTCAGTCCCTCGTTGGGCCAGTAAGATCCCACATCTTTTGGGGCAAGTAAGTCCAATCATTTCACTCAAAGTGAAGCCACAATTGATATGTTCCATGGGCTTCCCTAGTGGTTCAGTTGGTAAAGAATCTCCCTGCCTAGCAGGTTTTATCCCTGGAGAAGGACAGAGGAGCCTGGCAGGCAGGCTACAATCCAGAGAGTCACAAGAGCTGACTTAGCAACTAAACCACCACCATCACCTACGGGCTCAGGGTCCCTAGTGTGTTTCTTTTGGCCCCAGGCTTTAATATGAGCAGACAACAGAGGGTCAGCAGACATATGAAAAACCAATAGAGCAAAATGAATGAAAAAAGAGACAAAAATGTTTGTACTCAACACTAAATGAGATAAGGAAAGATACTGTAAACAGGAACTAGAATGATGTGCTATAGGTAAAGGAGCATTCAGAGGATGCAGTCATAGTAGTTTAGCCACTAAGACACGTCCAACTCTTGTCACTCCATGGACTGTAGCCTGCCAGATGCCTCTGTCCATGGGATTTTCCAGGCAGGAATCCTGGAGTGGGTAGCCATTAAGAGGAAGAAACTATTATTTCCATGAAACAAGGACACTGACAGTTTTGAAATGACAGGATAAAGCTAGAATTATCTGAAAAGTCATTCAAAGACAGTAAGTAACTCAAGACCAAAAATGCTGTGCATGTTGGCTAAAGATGGAGTTAGCTTATAAAAAAACTCACTAAAGAAAATTGTAAGGGACACCAAAAGCAGTAGAAACTGTGAAAGGTAAATGAAAACACGGAGAAAGGACACCTGTGAGCATAGACCTCAAAGTAACTCTCCAAAGAGAGGGGCAATGCCAAGGTTGATAGTTTGTGCCAGCAGAAGGAAAGAACTGGTACAAAGAATGTCTTGGGACCTGGTTTATTCAGGCAAAGGAGAAGGGATTAAACAAAGACTTACACAGGTAAGCTGTATTTGTAGGAAGAATTTTGTCCTGGTGGCAGAGAGAGAAGAGAGGATATACATTAAGAATGGTCGTACAGGGAGTTCCCTGGTTGCCTAGTGGTTAGGACTCTGGGTTTTCACGCCTATGCCCATGTTCAGTCCCTCGTTGGGCCAGTAAGATCCCACATCTTTTGGGGCAAGTAAGTCCAATCATTTCACTCAAAGTGAAGCCACAATTGATATGTTCCATGGGCTTCCCTAGTGGTTCAGTTGGTAAAGAATCTCCCTGCCTAGCAGGTTTTATCCCTGGAGAAGGACAGAGGAGCCTGGCAGGCAGGCTACAATCCAGAGAGTCACAAGAGCTGACTTAGCAACTAAACCACCACCATCACCTACGGGCTCAGGGTCCCTAGTGTGTTTCTTTTGGCCCCAGGCTTTAATATGAGCAGACAACAGAGGGTCAGCAGACATATGAAAAACCAATAGAGCAAAATGAATGAAAAAAGAGACAAAAATGTTTGTACTCAACACTAAATGAGATAAGGAAAGATACTGTAAACAGGAACTAGAATGATGTGCTATAGGTAAAGGAGCATTCAGAGGATGCAGTCATAGTAGTTTAGCCACTAAGACACGTCCAACTCTTGTCACTCCATGGACTGTAGCCTGCCAGATGCCTCTGTCCATGGGATTTTCCAGGCAGGAATCCTGGAGTGGGTAGCCATTAAGAGGAAGAAAAAAATTTCAGAAATAAAATCTAACCACACGAGTTTTGTACCTTAAGAGAAATTGTAAACAGGGGAATGGTAGGGATGATAGCAGGGTAAAAACATTTTAAGTATTTGATAGCAGAGAGATGAAATATAAGACATAGCGAGGAAGAACCTTACCTGAAGCCCTGTAATCAATGACATCAGGACGGCCTGGAGAGTTAAGAGGCAAATCCCACTGGGGGAAAAGGACCTAAACAGACACCTCTCCAAAGAGGACATACAGATGGGCAAAAAACACATGAAACTATGCTCAACCTCGTTTATTATTAGAGAAATGCAAATCAAAACAACAATGAGATATCACCTCACACCCGTCAGAATGGCCATCGTCCACAAATTAACAGACAATAAACGCTGGAGAGTGTGTGGAGAAAAGGGAATACTATTGCATTATTGGTGGGAATGTAAATTGATACAGTTGCTGTGGAAGACAGTATGGAAATTCCTTAAAAAACTAAAAATAGAAGCACCATATGACCCAGCAATCCCGCTCTTAGGCTTATTCCCTGATGAAGTCACAACTGAAAGAGGCACCTGTACCCCAGTGTTCATTGCAGCTGTCTACACAATAGGTAGAACATGGAAGCATGTTCATTGACGAATGAATGGATACAAAAGCTCTGGTACATATATACAATGGAATACTACACAGCTGCAAAAGGAAATGCAGAAGAATCAGTCCTAATGAGGTGGCTGGATCTAGAACCTATCATAAAAAGTGAAGTGAGTCAAAAAGAGAAAGACAAGTACAATATACTAACGCATATATATGGAATCTAGTAAGAGGGTAACGATAACACACACAGTGAAGCGATGAGAAAACAAACATGGAGAATAGACATATGGACATTGTGGGGAATGAACAGTGGGTGGGAGGCGTAAAGGAACTAGAATGATGTGCTATAGGTAAAGGAGCATTCAGAGGATGCAGTCATAGTAGTTTAGCCACTAAGACACGTCCAACTCTTGTCACTCCATGGACTGTAGCCTGCCAGATGCCTCTGTCCATGGGATTTTCCAGGCAGGAATCCTGGAGTGGGTAGCCATTAAGAGGAAGAAAAAAATTTCAGAAATAAAATCTAACCACACGAGTTTTGTACCTTAAGAGAAATTGTAAACAGGGGAATGGTAGGGATGATAGCAGGGTAAAAACATTTTAAGTATTTGATAGCAGAGAGATGAAATATAAGACATAGCGAGGAAGAACCTTACCTGAAGCCCTGTAATCAATGACATCAGGACGGCCTGGAGAGTTAAGAGGCAAATCCCACTGGGGGAAAAGGACCTAAACAGACACCTCTCCAAAGAGGACATACAGATGGGCAAAAAACACATGAAACTATGCTCAACCTCGTTTATTATTAGAGAAATGCAAATCAAAACAACAATGAGATATCACCTCACACCCGTCAGAATGGCCATCGTCCACAAATTAACAGACAATAAACGCTGGAGAGTGTGTGGAGAAAAGGGAATACTATTGCATTATTGGTGGGAATGTAAATTGATACAGTTGCTGTGGAAGACAGTATGGAAATTCCTTAAAAAACTAAAAATAGAAGCACCATATGACCCAGCAATCCCGCTCTTAGGCTTATTCCCTGATGAAGTCACAACTGAAAGAGGCACCTGTACCCCAGTGTTCATTGCAGCTGTCTACACAATAGGTAGAACATGGAAGCATGTTCATTGACGAATGAATGGATACAAAAGCTCTGGTACATATATACAATGGAATACTACACAGCTGCAAAAGGAAATGCAGAAGAATCAGTCCTAATGAGGTGGCTGGATCTAGAACCTATCATAAAAAGTGAAGTGAGTCAAAAAGAGAAAGACAAGTACAATATACTAACGCATATATATGGAATCTAGTAAGAGGGTAACGATAACACACACAGTGAAGCGATGAGAAAACAAACATGGAGAATAGACATATGGACATTGTGGGGAATGAACAGTGGGTGGGAGGCGTAAAGGAAGTAGTATGAAAACCTATACTGTCATATGTGAAAAAAATAGCTATCATCATTGCACTATGAGATAAGGGGATTCTGGGCTTCCCCTGGTGGTCCAGTGGGTAAGGACACGGCCATGCAGTGCAAGGGGCGCCGGTTCGATCCCTGGCCTGGGAAGATCCCACGTGCCACAGAGTGGCTGGACCGATGTGTCCAATTACCGAGCCAGAGCTCTGGCGCGCGTACGCCCAGAGCCGGTGCTCTGTGACAACAGAGGCCACCGCAATGGGAGGCTCACAGGAGCCAAAGAACAAAGACAGATGAAAATAGAGAAATGAAAGACCAATAGAAATGGCCCGCCCAACCCCCTCCCTCCCCACCCCGCCCCCCAAAAGATAAATAAATAAAATTTAAAAAAAAAGAAAAGGGGATCCTGCAGGGGCACTGTGCTACTGCCTGGAGGAGTGGGATAAGGGGGATATACATATGACTAATCTGGGATCATACATGTCTGTAAACAACAAAACTCTGTAAAAGTAAAATAAAAATTTTAAAAAATAAAGAGGTAGATCCCATTGGGAGCACTATATCCTTGCATAACAGATTACACAACCTAGGAAAGGCTGATCAGATCCGTCAGTTGGGTCTACAGTGGGATCTCTCTCATTGCAAAAAATAAAACCTGTACACCTTGATCTTCTTAAAGGAATGGGTTAGAAATAGAATGAGAAAGGGCCTAGGAAATGTAAAGAAGAGAAATTTCCAGAAATATAGGCTTGTATAGTCTGAACACCTCAAGAATACTCTCCTATCTTTTGAAAGTAGCAGTTGGCTGAGGTATTATGGGTACTTCCCAACCCTAGGCAGAAAATATGAAATGCCTTTCACCATGGCTGTGGAAAGGCTTTGAAGTAATGCATTTAAGACTGATTAAAAAGGGAAGAAAAGAAGTTCAAAAGAATGTAAAAATGTAGGAAAACCTGGAAATGAGAGTTCCATGCTAAAACTTAGCAAAACCTTTAGGGGTTAAGAAAAAGCCTTTCAGGAACAAAAATTAGAGCTCATAGAAACCATATATTTCTCATCCAAAAGAAAAGCAGTTTGAGAGTGGGTCAGACCAGGAGGAAATGGGTTTCTGTCTGGGAGAAAAATATAGAGCCTCTTACCAGTAGAAGAAACCCCTTGCTGGGCCAGGTCAAGCATCTAGTCGAGAGTTTTTATTCCTTGCCAATCTCACTGCCACCCACTGTTCTCCCTTCTACTGTGACTCACGAAAGTTACATTTGTTTTCATGAATCCTTAGAGAACCATCTTCTGCAACATCTTTGTTTCCAGTCTCTCGCAATTAAACCTCTCTGGGAAGGAAGCCTCCTGCAAAGTTGCCTGCTCATCTGATCTCACCACAAAACAAACTCTCTCCCAGGGGAATGCAGGGAGGAAAACTGGAGAGACTCTACAGGTCAATCTGGGAAAAACTGACTCTCCTTCCATTCCAAAATGGAACGTGAAATGTTGGCTTTTGTTCTGGATCGTGGTCCATGTTGTGCATGTCCAGTAACTACTGTGTGTAAATGAAGCTACCAGGGCATCTTCCAGAGTCTTCCAAGTTGTTGCCCCTCTGGTTCCTTCTACCTCCTCTCCTTATCTAGACTAAATGAAGAGTGTGTGCTGTGTGGTCAGTCATGTCTCCCTCTTTGCAACCCCATGGGCTGTCACCCACCAGGCTCCTCAGTCCACAGAATTTTCCAGGCAAGAATATTGGACTGGGTTGTCATTTTCTACTCCAAGGGATCTTCTCAATCCAGGCATCAAACTCACATCTCCTGCATCTCCTGCATTGGCAAGCAGAGTCCTTACCACTGCACCATCTAGGAAAACAAAGATAAATGAAGAGACTCCCACCCAAAACCATACTGACTTTTCCAACCTCAGAGTTCAGTTCTGATGGAATTCAATGAAGTCCTCCAGAGGTGAAAGATTCAACCAACACTCTGTTATGACAAAGAGGTGATCTATCCCTGGAAAGACCTTTTCTTGCCCTCTTTTCTTTCATCTCTAACACAGTTGAGCATTGTTATATTAAAAAAATTAAAAAGGGCTTCCCCTGGTGGTCCAATGGGTAAGGACACCGTCATGCAGTGCAAGGGGCGCTGGTTCGATCCCTGGCCTGGGAGGATCCCGCGTGCCACGGAGCAGCTGGACTGATGTGTCCAATCACCGAGCCGAAGCTCTGGAGCGCATGCGCCCAGAGCCGGCTCTCTGCAACGACAGACGCTACCGCGATGGGAGGCCCACAGGGGCCAAAGCACAAAGACGGATGAAAATAGAGAAATGAAAGACCGATAGAAGTGGCCCGCCTGCTCCCCTCCTTCCCCAACCCGATCCCCGCCCTAAATAAAAAAATAAACAAATCTTTAAAAAAAAATAGTAAAGATAGCATAACACAGACACCTCACCTTGAAGTCAGGCTGAACTGCATGTCCATATTGGTTAGACTTCTTTTAGGCAAGGGACCCATGTGAACTCATTTCCTCATTTGTAAAATGGAAATCATAGTTTTAACTATAAAATATTTGTTGTGAGAATTAAACTGAATAGACAACTCATCTCCCTGTTACAGAATTGTAGTTACTTAGTGTAACTTCCCGCTATTGCCTCTAAAGTTCAAAAATAAAGACAAAATACAGACTTTACAAAAATAGTTTATAAAGCTCATTAAGCAAATAAAGCCTATATCAAGCAACAGAAACAATGGTGAAAATGGGGAAGAATTTAATTTCCAGAATTGCCACATTATGATATCCAAAATATCCAATTTTCAATGAAAAATCACAAAATATGATGAAGATAAGACATGAATAGAAACTATCCTTGAGAAAGCACAGACATTAAATCTACTAGACAAAGACTTAAATAACTGACTTATATATTCTCAAAGGGCTGAAGGAAACCGTGGATAAAGAGCCACAGAAATTAGAAAAACAATGGATAAATGAATAGAAATTATTAATAAACATACATAAATTATAAAATGAAACAGACATTCTGAAGCTGAAAAGTAAAGTAACTGAAATGAAGAACTCACTAGAAGCATCAAGATCAGAGTTTTAAAAAGCAAAAGAAAAAATGAGAGAACTTGATGATGGTCAATTCAGATTAGCAAGTCTAAGGAGCAGAAGGAAAAAAGAATGAAAAATAATTAAAAGAATTTAAAAGATCATGGGATGTCTCAAGCAAAGCAACAGAGCCATTTTTGCCTCTCATGAAAGAGGACAGAAAGAAATATTTAAAGAAATAAACTGTTCAAGTATGATAATTAAAAAAAAGGACCTGAATCAACACATTTAAGAAGTTCAATGAATTCCAAAAAGCACAAACACAAAAGAGACCCTTACAATGGCACATTATAATTAAATTATTGGAAGATAAGGACAAAGAGACTCTTAAAAGCAGCAAGAAAAAAACAACTTTTCATGTATTGGGTTGGCCCTGTAACATCAAAAAAATCTGGATGAAATTTTGGGTCACCGCAATACAACCCGATCCGCCCTAAAAAAAAACAAATCTTTAAAAAAAAATAGTAAAGATAGCATAACACAGACACCTCACCTTGAAGTCAGGCTGAACTGCATGTCCATATTGGTTAGACTTCTTTTAGGCAAGGGACCCATGTGAACTCATTTCCTCATTTGTAAAATGGAAATCATAGTTTTAACTATAAAATATTTGTTGTGAGAATTAAACTGAATAGACAACTCATCTCCCTGTTACAGAATTGTAGTTACTTAGTGTAACTTCCCGCTATTGCCTCTAAAGTTCAAAAATAAAGACAAAATACAGACTTTACAAAAATAGTTTATAAAGCTCATTAAGCAAATAAAGCCTATATCAAGCAACAGAAACAATGGTGAAAATGGGGAAGAATTTAATTTCCAGAATTGCCACATTATGATATCCAAAATATCCAATTTTCAATGAAAAATCACAAAATATGATGAAGATAAGACATGAATAGAAACTATCCTTGAGAAAGCACAGACATTAAATCTACTAGACAAAGACTTAAATAACTGACTTATATATTCTCAAAGGGCTGAAGGAAACCGTGGATAAAGAGCCACAGAAATTAGAAAAACAATGGATAAATGAATAGAAATTATTAATAAACATACATAAATTATAAAATGAAACAGACATTCTGAAGCTGAAAAGTAAAGTAACTGAAATGAAGAACTCACTAGAAGCATCAAGATCAGAGTTTTAAAAAGCAAAAGAAAAAATGAGAGAACTTGATGATGGTCAATTCAGATTAGCAAGTCTAAGGAGCAGAAGGAAAAAAGAATGAAAAATAATTAAAAGAATTTAAAAGATCATGGGATGTCTCAAGCAAAGCAACAGAGCCATTTTTGCCTCTCATGAAAGAGGACAGAAAGAAATATTTAAAGAAATAAACTGTTCAAGTATGATAATTAAAAAAAAGGACCTGAATCAACACATTTAAGAAGTTCAATGAATTCCAAAAAGCACAAACACAAAAGAGACCCTTACAATGGCACATTATAATTAAATTATTGGAAGATAAGGACAAAGAGACTCTTAAAAGCAGCAAGAAAAAAACAACTTTTCATGTATTGGGTTGGCCCTGTAACATCAAAAAAATCTGGATGAAATTTTGGGTCACCGCAATACATGGGCTTGTAAAAACAAATGACTTCCATATGGTATCTTTTGTTTTTTATTTTATTTATTTGTTTATTTTTGGCTATTCTGGGTTTTCATTGCTGCCGCAGGCTTTTCTCTAATTGCAGGGAGTGGTTGCTACTCTCTAGTTGAGTTGAGCAGGCTTCTTGTTGCCGTGACTTTTCTTGCTGTGGAACTTGGGCTCTAAGGCACATGGGCTTCAATAGTTGCAGCACGTGGGCTCAATAGTTGCGGCTCCAAGGCCCTAGAGCACAGGCTCAATAGCTGTGACTCACGGGCTTAGTTGCTCTGCAGCATGTGAGATCTTCCCGAATTAGGGATCAACCCCATGTCTCCTACATTGGCAGACAAGGTCTTCACCACTGAGCTGCCAGGGAAGCCCTTGGGATCTGTTTATTTAATTTTATATTCTATTGCTTTTGCTACAAGTTAAGAATGTTGCCTATAACCTGAAATATAAAGGGTAGCCCATTTTTGAGGCTCTGATCTTTAAAGATCAGACCTTTTCCCATCTATATACAGATGAAAGGTTGCATAAAAAAGAATGCCCCATAAACAACAAAAATCTGTAAATATGAATACATAAATTAATTTAATTAAAGAAGAGAATGACCTTTGTCTTGTTGGAAGTTTACAGGAACATCATGACCTTAGGTACTTAGTTAATATTAACAATACTGTATTCTATTTATTTTTATATTTTAATAGCCTTTAATTGGAAGATAATTGCTTAGCAATGTTTTGTTGATCTCTGGCATGCAATGTGAATCAGCCATAACTACGTATCTGTATGTATGTATGTATGTAAATATATACATATATATACTTGAGCTTTCTTCCAACTCACCATATCTCAACTCCTCTTATAAAAGTCACTCAGTCCTGTCCGACTCTTTGTGACCTATGGACGAGTCATGGAATTATTCAGGCAATAATACTGGAGTGGGTAGCCTTTCCCATCTCTAGGAGATCTTACCAATCCAAGGATGGAACTCAGGTCTCCCGCACTTCAGGCAGATTCTTTACCATCTGAGCCTCCAGAGAAGCCCCTCCCCACTACACACACCAGATTGAGCTCCGTGTGTTACACAGCAACTTCTCACTAGCTACCAAATCTACATATGATAATATATATTTCAATTCTACTCTCTCTGTTTGTCCCACCCTCTCCTTCTGCTCCATGCCCATTAAGCCCATCCTCTACATCTGCATCTCTATTCTGGCTCTTTAAATTCATTCAGCAGTACCAGCTTTCTAGATTCCATATATATGTGCTAATATACAATATTTGTCTTTCTTTTTCTGACTTACCTCACTCTGCACAACAGGCTCTAGGCTCATCCACCTCAGTTCACCTATGCATATTTTTTTCCTTTTTATGGCTGAGTAATACTTCATATATATATATATATATATGTATCATGTCTTTATCCATTCATCTGTCAATGAACATCTAGGTTGTTTTCATGTCCTGGCTATTGTAGCATTGGAATAAACATTAAGGTCATATGTCTTTTTCCAATTACGGTTTTCTTGGGGTATATGCCCACAGTGAAATTGCTGGGTCATATGCTAATTTTTTTCCTAGTTTTTCAAGGAATCTCCATAGTGACTGTGTCAATTTACATTCCCATCAACAATGCAAGAGTGTTTCCTTTTCTCCACACCCTCTCCAACATTTATTGTTTGTAGATTTTTTGTAATGGCCATTCTTCCTGGTGTGCATGTGATACTCAATATAGTTGTGATTTGCATATTTGTAATAATGGGTGAAGTTGAGTATCATTTCATGCATTTATTAGCCATCTATGTGTCTTATTGCCCGAAAAGTGTCTGTTTAGGTCTTTCGCCCATTTTTCATTGGGTTGTTTGCTTTTCTGATGTCAAACTTTGTGGACTGCTTATTTTTTGGAGATTAATCCTTTGTCAGTTGCTTCATTTGCAAATATTTTCTCCGATTCTGAGGGTTTTCATCTTGTTTATAGTTTACTTTGCTGTGCAAAAGCTTTTAAGTTTAATTATGTCTGATTTGTTTCTTTTGTTTTTATTTCCATTACTCTAGGAGGTGAGTCAAAGAGGAGCTTGCTGAAATTTATGTCAAAGAATATATTGCTTATGGTTTCCTCAAAGAGCTTTGTAGTTTCTGGCCTTACCTTGAAGTCTTTATTTTGAATTTATTTTTATGTGTGATGTTAGGAAGTGTTCTAATTTCATTCTTTTATATGTAGCTCTTCACTTTTCCCGTCACCACTTATCAAAGAGCCTGTCTTTTCTCCATTGTATATTTGTGCCTCCTTTGTCAAAAATAAGATGCCCATTAGTGCATGAGTTTGTTGCTGGGCTTTCTATCTTGTTCCATTTGTCCATATTTCTGTTTTGTGTCAATACCATACTGCCTTAATAATACTAGTAGTATATAATATAGCTAGTAGCTATGCTACTAACTCTGTACTATAGTTGGAAGTCAAGAGGACTGATTCTTCCAGCTCAGTTTTTCTTACCAAGATTGCTTTGAGGGCTTCCCTGGGGACTTCCCTGGTGGTCCAGTGCATAAAGAGTTCACCTTGCAATGCAAGGGGCACCGGTTCCATCCCTTGCCCAGGAATATCCCATGTGCTGTGGAGTGGCTGGACCGGTGTGCCCAATTAGAGTCAGCACTCTGGAGCACATGCACCCAGAGCCAGTGTTCTGCAACAAGGAAGGCCACTGCAATGGGAGGCCCACATGCCACAGAATAAAGACAGATGAAAACAAATAAATAAAAACCAATAAAAGAGGTCAAAATTTTTTTTAAAAAAAAGAAAAAAAGATAGCTTTGGCTACTCAAGGTCTTTGGGGCTTGAAAGATCCCTGGGAGAAAGAAATGGAAACCCACTCCAGTATTCTTGCCTGGGAAATCCCATAGACAGAGGAACCTGGTAGACTACCAGTCCATGGTCATCAAAGAGTTGGACAAAACTTATGGCTAAGCAACAACAATAATTAATTATGAATTTTTTGGTCTAGTTCTGTGAAAATTTCATTGCTTTTTGATCAAACTTTGTGGACTGCTTATTTTTGGAGATTAATCCTTTGTCAGTTGCTTCATTTGCAAATATTTTCTGAGGGTTTTCATCTTGTTTATAGTTTACTTTGCTGTGCAAAAGCTTTTAAGTTTAATTATGTCTGATTTGTTTCTTTTGTTTTTATTTCCATTACTCTAGGAGGTGAGTCAAAGAGGAGCTTGCTGAAATTTATGTCAAAGAATATATTGCTTATGGTTTCCTCAAAGAGCTTTGTAGTTTCTGGCCTTACCTTGAAGTCTTTATTTTGAATTTATTTTTATGTGTGATGTTAGGAAGTGTTCTAATTTCATTCTTTTATATGTAGCTCTTCACTTTTCCCGTCACCACTTATCAAAGAGCCTGTCTTTTCTCCATTGTATATTTGTGCCTCCTTTGTCAAAAATAAGATGCCCATTAGTGCATGAGTTTGTTGCTGGGCTTTCTATCTTGTTCCATTTGTCCATATTTCTGTTTTGTGTCAATACCATACTGCCTTAATAATACTAGTAGTATATAATATAGCTAGTAGCTATGCTACTAACTCTGTACTATAGTTGGAAGTCAAGAGGACTGATTCTTCCAGCTCAGTTTTTCTTACCAAGATTGCTTTGAGGGCTTCCCTGGGGACTTCCCTGGTGGTCCAGTGCATAAAGAGTTCACCTTGCAATGCAAGGGGCACCGGTTCCATCCCTTGCCCAGGAATATCCCATGTGCTGTGGAGTGGCTGGACCGGTGTGCCCAATTAGGAGTCAGCACTCTGGAGCACATGCACCCAGAGCCAGTGTTCTGCAACAAGGAAGGCCACTGCAATGGGAGGCCCACACATGCCACAGAATAAAGACAGATGAAAACAAATAAATAAAAACCAATAAAAGAGGTCAAAATTTTTTTTAAAAAAAAGAAAAAAAGATAGCTTTGGCTACTCAAGGTCTTTGGGGGCTTGAAAGATCCCCTGGGAGAAAGAAATGGAAACCCACTCCAGTATTCTTGCCTGGGAAATCCCATAGACAGAGGAACCTGGTAGACTACCAGTCCATGGTCATCAAAGAGTTGGACAAAACTTATGGCTAAGCAACAACAATAATTAATTATGAATTTTTTGGTCTAGTTCTGTGAAAAATGTCATTGAATATTTGATCAGAATTGCATTGAATCTGTAGATTGTTTTGGGTAGTATAGTCATTTTGATAATATTGATTCTTCTAATCCAAGAACATGTACATCTTTCCATTTGCTTGTGTGATCATTGATTAATTTCATCACTCTTAGAGTTTTCTGCATACAGGTAGGTCTTTTGTCTCTTTAGGTAGGTTTATCCCTAAGCATTTCATTCTTTTTGTTGCAATGGTAAATGGGATTATTTCTTTAATTTCTCTTTCTGAGTTTACATTGTTAGTGTATAAGAATACAAGGAATATCTGTGTATTAATTTCATATCCTGCAACTTTGCTATATTCATTGAATAGCTCTAGTAATATCCTGGTGGCATCTTTAGGGTATTCTATGTGTAGTATCATATCACCTGCAAACAGTGAGAGTTTTACTTCTTTTCCAATATGAATTCCTTTTATTTCTTTTCTTTTCACATTTCCATAGCTAGGACTTCCAAAACTCTGTTGAATAATAGTGGTGAGAGTGAGCACCCTTGTTTTATTCCTGATCTTAGAGGAAACACTTTCAGTTTTCCACTATTGGTGATAATGCTTGGTGTGGCTTGGTTGTATAAGGCCTTTATTATGTTGAGGCAGGTTCCTTTTATTCTGATTTTCTGAGAAGCATTTTTTTTTATGATAAATGAGTTTTGAATATTGTCAGAAGCTTACCCTGAATGTATTAAGATGATCATATAGTTTTTATAGTTCAATGTGTTCTTAGGGTATATTATTTTGATTTGTTTGCATACATTGAAGAATTCTTTCATTCCTAGGATAAACTCCAGTGGAGCATGGTGTAGTAGCTTTTTTTTAAAAATCCAAAAAACCTACAAACAACAACAACAAAAAATGGATGGACAAAACCCCAAGACAAATGGTAAAAGCAACATCAAACAGACAAGAACACAAAAAAACTCATATACTCACACAACAAGAAAAGAAACAAGAGAAAGAATAAAAGAGGAACCAAAAAATGAGAACAATCAAATCAATAAACAAACCCATAAATGAAAACAAACACTAAAAACTAGGCTAACAAAACACAAAACCAACAACATGGGTGAGAATGAAATATAGCCAAAAAAAAAAAATTAGAAATAGGAAATATTTAAAGTAAATTTATTTTAAAATTAAAGCATTGAAAAAAGAAAAAGTAATTAAAATTCAAAGGAATAATAAAAACAATAGAACAAAATGAGAAAAAAAAATATATATAGTAAAATAATATTTTCCTGTGTAAAAAGGAAGCATAAATAATATTTTCCTGTGACCTCTGTTTCCAGTGTCTTTGCTACACAAGGAGATCCAGCCTATCTGCCTATTTAGGAAGTCCTCCAATATTTCTTGGAGGCTCTCTGGACCTGCTGTGGGCACTCTGAGATCAGCTGAGACTCCGATATGGCCTTACTCCAGTTTGTCCTTGCTTCCATAGCTCACAGTTGCCCCCAAAGTCCACAGCCTCAAACCAATTGCAGGATTTAATCTGCTGCTTCTGCAGTTGCAGAAGCAAATTCCCTTCTTCTTTGGTCACAAAGCCTAGCTTAGCTTTGGCTTGGGCCCCTCCTCTTGTTGTAGGCCATTTTCCAGTGTCTGTGCCCCACCCAGAGAAGAGGGGATGAATGCAGTGACTTGTTTGAGTTCACTTGCTCAATCCGCTGGGGAGAGAGAGGATAGAGCAGACACAATTGGAATGTACAGGGCCTGCCTGCGGTGACAAGGACCTGTGGGAGTTGTTTCAGCCTGAGGCTGTCGTGCGCTTTCCCAGGGGACTTGGCACCTTTGCCTACAAAGATCCATACAATCAAAGCTATAGTTTTTCCAGTATATTAAGATGATCATTTTATAGTTCAATTTCGGTTTTTTTTGGCATACATTGAAGAATTCTTTCATTCCTAGGATAAACTCCAGTGGAGCATGGTGTAGTAGCTTTTTTTTAAAAATCCAAAAAACCTACAAACAACAACAACAAAAAATGGATGGACAAAACCCCAAGACAAATGGTAAAAGCAACATCAAACAGACAAGAACACAAAAAAACTCATATACTCACACAACAAGAAAAGAAACAAGAGAAAGAATAAAAGAGGAACCAAAAAATGAGAACAATCAAATCAATAAACAAACCCATAAATGAAAACAAACACTAAAAACTAGGCTAACAAAACACAAAACCAACAACATGGGTGAGAATGAAATATAGCCAAAAAAAAAAAATTAGAAATAGGAAATATTTAAAGTAAATTTATTTTAAAATTAAAGCATTGAAAAAAGAAAAAGTAATTAAAATTCAAAGGAATAATAAAAACAATAGAACAAAATGAGAAAAAAAAATATATATAGTAAAATAATATTTTCCTGTGTAAAAAGGAAGCATAAATAATATTTTCCTGTGACCTCTGTTTCCAGTGTCTTTGCTACACAAGGAGATCCAGCCTATCTGCCTATTTAGGAAGTCCTCCAATATTTCTTGGAGGCTCTCTGGACCTGCTGTGGGCACTCTGAGATCAGCTGAGACTCCGATATGGCCTTACTCCAGTTTGTCCTTGCTTCCATAGCTCACAGTTGCCCCCAAAGTCCACAGCCTCAAACCAATTGCAGGATTTAATCTGCTGCTTCTGCAGTTGCAGAAGCAAATTCCCTTCTTCTTTGGTCACAAAGCCTAGCTTAGCTTTGGCTTGGGCCCCTCCTCTTGTTGTAGGCCATTTTCCAGTGTCTGTGCCCCACCCAGAGAAGAGGGGATGAATGCAGTGACTTGTTTGAGTTCACTTGCTCAATCCGCTGGGGAGAGAGAGGGATAGAGCAGACACAATTGGAATGTACAGGGCCTGCCTGCGGTGACAAGGACCTGTGGGGAGTTGTTTCAGCCTGAGGCTGTCGTGCGCTTTCCCAGGGGACTTGGCACCTTTGCCTACAAAGATCCATACAATCAAAGCTATAGTTTTTCCAGTAGTCTTGTAAGGATGGTTAAGAGTTGGACCATAACGTTGTGAGGAATGAACAGTGGGTGGGAGGCATGGAGGGGTGCGATGGGGGGACCTGGGAGTGGGGAGGGGACCAGGGATATGCATATGACTGACCTGGGAACATGCATGTCTATGAACAGCAAAACTCTGTAAAACCTTTAAAATAAAAAATTAAAAAAAAAAAAAAACAGAGTTGGACCATAAAAAAGGCTGAGCGAAGAAGAATTAATAGAGCGATGAAGAATTAATACTTTCAAACTGTGCTGGAGAAGATTTTTGAGAGTCTCTCTGATTGCAAGGAGATCAAGCCAGTCAATCCTAAAGGAAATCAAGCCTGAATATTCATTGGAAGCAATGATGCTGAAGTTAAAGCTCTAATACTTTGGCCACCTGATGGGAAGACCTGACTCATTGGAGAAGACCCTGATACTGGGAAATATTGAAGGCAGGAGGAGAAGTGGGTAACAGAGGATGAGATAATTGGATGATATTGAAGGAGGAAAAGAGCAAACTCCTTCTCCTAAAAGACTTCATCTTGTAAAAAAATCTTTCCCCTTTAACTGTGGTGAACTTTGAGCTATGTTTAAAACTATGCAAACCTAGAGATAGAAAATATATACCCTTAAGAATAGAAGCCATAGCCCCAGAGATAAATAACTCATAGCCCACCAGACCTGTGTAAGATAAGAATTCAACCCTGGCGCCTAAGCCAAAGGTTAACTCTGCATCTAAGCCTCCCTGGGACTAAGGAATCATTGAAAGAGTGATCATCAATTGTAAATATACTTAATCAATCTGTGTTGACTAAAAAAACCAGGTTACATGTTGGAATGTAACCTAATCATATTTTTCATTGGCAATGTTTATGCAAAAACTTTGGGGGATTTAGGGAGGTGGGTTTGGGCACGTACACTTGCTCAATCCGCTGGGGAGAGAGAGGATAGAGCAGACACAATTGGAATGTACAGGGCCTGCCTGCGGTGACAAGGACCTGTGGGAGTTGTTTCAGCCTGAGGCTGTCGTGCGCTTTCCCAGGGGACTTGGCACCTTTGCCTACAAAGATCCATACAATCAAAGCTATAGTTTTTCCAGTAGTCTTGTAAGGATGGTTAAGAGTTGGACCATAACGTTGTGAGGAATGAACAGTGGGTGGGAGGCATGGAGGGGTGCGATGGGGGGACCTGGGAGTGGGGAGGGGACCAGGGATATGCATATGACTGACCTGGGAACATGCATGTCTATGAACAGCAAAACTCTGTAAAACCTTTAAAATAAAAAATTAAAAAAAAAAAAAAACAGAGTTGGACCATAAAAAAGGCTGAGCGAAGAAGAATTAATAGAGCGATGAAGAATTAATACTTTCAAACTGTGCTGGAGAAGATTTTTGAGAGTCTCTCTGATTGCAAGGAGATCAAGCCAGTCAATCCTAAAGGAAATCAAGCCTGAATATTCATTGGAAGCAATGATGCTGAAGTTAAAGCTCTAATACTTTGGCCACCTGATGGGAAGACCTGACTCATTGGAGAAGACCCTGATACTGGGAAATATTGAAGGCAGGAGGAGAAGTGGGTAACAGAGGATGAGATAATTGGATGATATTGAAGGAGGAAAAGAGCAAACTCCTTCTCCTAAAAGACTTCATCTTGTAAAAAAATCTTTCCCCTTTAACTGTGGTGAACTTTGAGCTATGTTTAAAACTATGCAAACCTAGAGATAGAAAATATATACCCTTAAGAATAGAAGCCATAGCCCCAGAGATAAATAACTCATAGCCCACCAGACCTGTGTAAGATAAGAATTCAACCCTGGCGCCTAAGCCAAAGGTTAACTCTGCATCTAAGCCTCCCTGGGACTAAGGAATCATTGAAAGAGTGATCATCAATTGTAAATATACTTAATCAATCTGTGTTGACTAAAAAAACCAGGTTACATGTTGGAATGTAACCTAATCATATTTTTCATTGGCAATGTTTATGCAAAAACTTTGGGGGATTTAGGGAGGTGGGTTTGGGCACGTACACTTTGGGCATAAGTGGTTGTCACAAAATTCAACTGGAGTCCTTGGCTAAGAGGAAACTCTGCCAGTGGGCCCGCTGGAGTAATTAAAACTGCACTCCGCTATCAGCTCTATCCCTCTCTGTGAGTTTGTTTCCTGGGAATCGGCTCCAACAATAACATTAATTCAATGGACATGAGTTTGAGCAAACTCTGGAAGATAGTGAAGCACCGGGAAGCCTGGGTTGTTACAGCCCATGGGGTCGCAAAGAGTCAAACACGACTGAGTGACTGAACAACCACCACCTCTCTCTGTATATCCCCAAGCCTAGGAATAGTAGCTTCTTTCTGAACGTGGGTTTTTTCTCTGCAATCCTTAGTGTTCTTACTTTGCCATTTCAGTTCTCACATTCATGATTAACTCTTTACACTACTATTTTTTCTGCTGAAATAACTGATACAGTTTTATTCCTGGCTGTAACCTGACTGATATGTAAGTTGTAAAACAATGGCTCAAATGCTGTTTTTATTTCTGTTCTAATCTCTACCTTCCAAAACAAATACAGTTTTACTTTTGCAGAATTTTAAGCATGGACATAATCACAATTGACACATAACTTGGTACTGGAATAGTGCTTTTTCCTTTTTTTTTTTTTTTTTTGGCTATTCTGGGTTTTCACTGTTGCTGGAGCCTCTTCTGTAGTTGCAAGGAGTAGGGGGCTACTCTCTAGTTGAGGTGAGCAGGCTTCTTGGTGACGTGCTTCTCCTGTTGTGGAACTCAGGCACATGGGCTTCAGTAGTTGTGGCACATGGGCTCAATTGTCGCAGCTTCAAGGCTCTAGAGCACAGGCTCAATAGTTGTGGCTCATGGGCTTAGCTGCTCCGCAGAATGGGGATCTTCCTGGATCAGGGATCAAAGCCATGTCTTCCGCATTGGCAGGAGAACTCTTTACCACTGAGTTACCAGGGAAACCCTTGAATAGTGCTTTTAAACATATGTATACCTATGGCTCATTCATGCTAATGTTTGGTAGTAAACAATGAAACTCTGTAAAGCTATTATCCTTCAATTAATAAAAATACAAAAACCTTTAAAAAATGTTGTCATACATATATCCCATCTGATGTCTTCTTCTTGCATTCATTCAGTAAGGTTTTATTGCTTGGAGTCCTAAAAAACTGCACCCTTCCCGCTATCAGCTCTATCCCTCTCTGTGAGTTTGTTTCCTGGGAATCGGCTCCAACAATAACATTAATTCAATGGACATGAGTTTGAGCAAACTCTGGAAGATAGTGAAGCACCGGGAAGCCTGGGTTGTTACAGCCCATGGGGTCGCAAAGAGTCAAACACGACTGAGTGACTGAACAACCACCACCTCTCTCTGTATATCCCCAAGCCTAGGAATAGTAGCTTCTTTCTGAACGTGGGTTTTTTCTCTGCAATCCTTAGTGTTCTTACTTTGCCATTTCAGTTCTCACATTCATGATTAACTCTTTACACTACTATTTTTTCTGCTGAAATAACTGATACAGTTTTATTCCTGGCTGTAACCTGACTGATATGTAAGTTGTAAAACAATGGCTCAAATGCTGTTTTTATTTCTGTTCTAATCTCTACCTTCCAAAACAAATACAGTTTTACTTTTGCAGAATTTTAAGCATGGACATAATCACAATTGACACATAACTTGGTACTGGAATAGTGCTTTTTCCTTTTTTTTTTTTTTTTTTTGGCTATTCTGGATTTTTACTGCTGCTGCAGGCTCTTCTCTAGTTGCAGGGAGTGGGCGCTACTCTCTAGTTGAGGTGAGCAGGCTTCTTGGTGCGGTGACTTCTCTTGTTGTGGAACTTGGGCTCTAGGGCACATGGGCTTCAGTAGTTGTGGCACATGGGCTCAATAGTTGCAGCTCCAGGCTCTAGAGCACAGGCTCAATAGTTGTGGCTCATGGGCTTAGCTGCTCCGCAGAATGGGGATCTTCCTGGATCAGGGATCAAAGCCATGTCTTCCGCATTGGCAGGAGAACTCTTTACCACTGAGTTACCAGGGAAACCCTTGAATAGTGCTTTTAAACATATGTATACCTATGGCTCATTCATGCTAATGTTTGGTAGTAAACAATGAAACTCTGTAAAGCTATTATCCTTCAATTAATAAAAATACAAAAACCTTTAAAAAATGTTGTCATACATATATCCCATCTGATGTCTTCTTCTTGCATTCATTCAGTAAGGTTTTATTAAGCAACTACTACTACAAGGCACAGAGCCAGGTACTAAAAATACAGAACTAATTTCTTAGTAATTAGAGATATAGTTTTATTTTTTATTGAAGTAAGTTGATTTACAATGTTGTCCAGCTTCCCTGGTGGTCCAGTGGATAAGGACACCGCCTTGCAGTACAATGTTGTCCCAATCTCTTCTGTACAGTAAAGTGACTCATTTTTACACATATTTACATTCTTTTTAAAATATTCTTTTCCATTATGTTTTATCCCAAGAGAGTGGATACAATTTCCTGTGCTACACAGACTTTGTTGCTTATCCGTTCTAAATGTAGTACTTTGCATTTACCAACCCCAGGTACCCAGTCCACCCCTTTTCCTTCCCCTACATCACTTAGAAAGCCTCTAATGGGAGAAGACTAGAGAACATCCAATAAAAAATTATAGAGACTCCATTTCTGCCATCGAGAAAGTTTTTATTTAAAATATCTATACTTATTAGGTGAACTCATCAACTAAATAATATACATGATACATAAAGGAGAGAGGATTGTGCCCAGGACATAGTATTCACTCAATAAAACACAACTATAATCAAGAAGAATTAAAACTAGAAGGAATTTTCTTCAAAGACATCATGGTGCTGGTGGATTAGTCGCTAAGTTGTGTCCAACTCTTGCAACCCCATGGACTGTAGCCTGCCAGGTTCCTCTATTCATGGGATTTCCCAGGCAAGAATACTAGAGTGGATTGCCATTTCCTTCTTCAGGGGTCTTCCCAATCTAGGGATTGAACCCTGGTCTCCTGCATTACTGGCGGATTCTATATCAACTGAGCTTCCTGGGAAGCCCCAAATGATCAATAATGATAATAATAAGCATGCACGGGTTCCTCATGTGACTTTATATTTGCATATTGTGATCCCTGTGATCCCTACAAAATCTCTATGGAGATAGGGCAATCTCGTTATCCCCATGAATTGATAAGGAAACATTCATTTACGAAGGGAGAAAGACCTGCCAACATTATGCAACCAGGAGGTGGCAGCACTGGGCACCCAGTGCCCTGGTGTTCCATTTTGGCTGCCAATCCTGCAGCGATCCAGCCCCTTCTTCAGGGCTCCCATCACCTCCCGGTTCCTCAAACTATAAATGAGAGGATTGAGCATAGGAGTCAAGACTGTGTAGAATAGAGAAACCACCTTGTCATGACTTGGGGTCCGGTAGCGCCTAGGTCTCAGGTAGATGAACATGGCTGCCCCATAGAAGAGGGACACAGCTGCCAGGTGGGAGGAACAGGTGGCCAGAGCCTTTTTACCAGCCTGAGCAGAGCGCATGTGGAGAACAGCTCCCAGGATCCGCGCATAGGAGGCCACGATGATGGAGAAGGGCAGAAGCAGCATGAAGACACAGCAAGCAAAAAGGAGGGTATCAAAAATGGACGTGTCTGCACAGGCCAGTTTCAATAAAGCTGGAACTTCACAGAAGAAGTGATCCACATTTCTTGAGCCACAGTAGGGTAAACTCATGGCTCCCACCATCTGTATCATTCCATCTATTATCCCAAAAGTCCACGAACTTCCAGAAATCTGAAGACAGACCCTCTGGCTCATGAGGATGGGATAGTGAAGTGGTTGGTTAATGGCCACATAGCGATCATAAGCCATGAGTCCCAGCAAGAGCCCTTCAGATCCCACAAGAGAGACAAAAAATCCAATTTGTATGGCACAACCCAAAGAGGAGATGGAGTTCCTGCCAGACAGGAAGTTGAATGCCATCTTGGGCACAATGTCACAGACCAACATGAGGTCCATGAGGGAGAGTTGACTGAGGAAGAAGTACATGGGTGTATGTAGTCGAGAGTCCATGTAGATGAGACAGATGAGGAGGACATTTCCAAAGATGGCTACTGTAAAGGTTACCATAACCACAAAAAATAGGGCAAGATCAGTCTGGTTATGAGAAAAGATGCCCAAGAGTATGAAGCCATCTATAGATGATTGGTTCAGCCACATCCCTATGATACAGTGGTCCACGGTCACCTGAAAACACAGACAAAGAATTTCTGAAATGAGTAGGATTAAGGAAACATTCATTTACGAAGGGAGAAAGACCTGCCAACATTATGCAACCAGGAGGTGGCAGCACTGGGCACCCAGTGCCCTGGTGTTCCATTTTGGCTGCCAATCCTGCAGCGATCCAGCCCCTTCTTCAGGGCTCCCATCACCTCCCGGTTCCTCAAACTATAAATGAGAGGATTGAGCATAGGAGTCAAGACTGTGTAGAATAGAGAAACCACCTTGTCATGACTTGGGGTCCGGTAGCGCCTAGGTCTCAGGTAGATGAACATGGCTGCCCCATAGAAGAGGGACACAGCTGCCAGGTGGGAGGAACAGGTGGCCAGAGCCTTTTTACCAGCCTGAGCAGAGCGCATGTGGAGAACAGCTCCCAGGATCCGCGCATAGGAGGCCACGATGATGGAGAAGGGCAGAAGCAGCATGAAGACACAGCAAGCAAAAAGGAGGGTATCAAAAATGGACGTGTCTGCACAGGCCAGTTTCAATAAAGCTGGAACTTCACAGAAGAAGTGATCCACATTTCTTGAGCCACAGTAGGGTAAACTCATGGCTCCCACCATCTGTATCATTCCATCTATTATCCCAAAAGTCCACGAACTTCCAGAAATCTGAAGACAGACCCTCTGGCTCATGAGGATGGGATAGTGAAGTGGTTGGTTAATGGCCACATAGCGATCATAAGCCATGAGTCCCAGCAAGAGCCCTTCAGATCCCACAAGAGAGACAAAAAATCCAATTTGTATGGCACAACCCAAAGAGGAGATGGAGTTCCTGCCAGACAGGAAGTTGAATGCCATCTTGGGCACAATGTCACAGACCAACATGAGGTCCATGAGGGAGAGTTGACTGAGGAAGAAGTACATGGGTGTATGTAGTCGAGAGTCCATGTAGATGAGACAGATGAGGAGGACATTTCCAAAGATGGCTACTGTAAAGGTTACCATAACCACAAAAAATAGGGCAAGATCAGTCTGGTTATGAGAAAAGATGCCCAAGAGTATGAAGCCATCTATAGATGATTGGTTCAGCCACATCCCTATGATACAGTGGTCCACGGTCACCTGAAAACACAGACAAAGAATTTCTGAAATTGAGTGACATGTCTTTATTTATCTCTGGATTATTCTTCTTTAGTCTGCTGTATCTATTATAATTCATTAGAGCACAAATGTATATGCTTCAGGATATACAGGAGGATAGGGACTCTCCAAGTAGTGCTAGTGGTAAATAACCCACCTACTGATACATGAGATGTAAGAGACACGATTCTGATCCCTGAGTGGGGCAGATCCCCTGGAGAAGGGCTTGGCAACCCACTCCAGCACTCTTGCCTGAAGAATCCCATGGACAGAGGAGCCTGGTGGGCTGCAGTCCATAACGTTGCAAAGAGACATGACTGAAGTGACTGAGCGCAGCACATTTTTTTTTCGTTTTTCCCATGACACAGATGATAAGATACTTGCTAGCTCACAGAACTGAACCATCTACCTACATTTGTATGTACCCATACCAAGGATTGAAACTGAGTTATTTCATGTGTCACAGGACTATTGGACAATCCTCCTTCAATAGCAAAATATTGGCTTTCTCATACGGCACTGACACTTTTTAGCTGGGATTAAATGATCTCAGTAAACTATCTCTAGGAGAATTTAGAGCCCTTGTTTTGGCTTCAGTACATTGTGCTGAGCTTAGCTGCTCAGTAGTGTCTGACTCTTTGTGACCCAATGGACTGTAGCCTGCCAGAGAGATTCCATCCCAAGAGATAATTCATGTATGTTACAATAAAGGAAGGTAAGGGATACTTGAGATGTTCTTTATTTTGCTCAGACTGAACATCTTGAAATCATTTTTAATTCCTCTATGTCTTTTAGTCCCTATATCCAAACCATCAGAAAAGCCTCCTGTCTATACTATTCAGAGTATCTCAGAATCCAGCTAATGATTAACTCCACTGCAGCTGCCTTAGTCCAAGCCACTGTCCTCTCTCAGATGGACTACTATATTTGAATCATTTGTGTTTATTATCCTATCAGTTCAAATGAGTCTGCTTAAAGTGTAAATCATATGGTGTAAGTCTCTTGCTGAAAATATCTCAGATGCTTCCCAAATTCTCCAAACCCCAAATGCTTTCAGTCACACACAAGACCCTACATTACACACACACACACACACACACACACACACACACACACTGATATACCTGATTTCTTTTTCTACCATGTCTCCTTCATTCACTGTGATTCCTTGAATTTCCTTGGACAAACTGAACACACTCCTACTTTGGGATCTTTGCATTTTTTTCTCCTTGGAATGCTCTCTCCTCAGATTTCTCTCATCTGCTTCAGATTTTTACTCAAATGTCGATCATTTTAGAGATACCTCCTGTGCACTAAAATTATAAACATCTTGTATTTTCAAGTCTTTCCCTGGTCTTGTTTTGTCCACAACACTTGTACCATTCAACACACAGGCTTACATTTTAAAACTTTAATCATCTGTCTCCCTATTGGGATAAGAGTCCATAACGTTGCAAAGAGACATGACTGAAGTGACTGAGCGCAGCACATTTTTTTTTCGTTTTTCCCATGACACAGATGATAAGATACTTGCTAGCTCACAGAACTGAACCATCTACCTACATTTGTATGTACCCATACCAAGGATTGAAACTGAGTTATTTCATGTGTCACAGGACTATTGGACAATCCTCCTTCAATAGCAAAATATTGGCTTTCTCATACGGCACTGACACTTTTTAGCTGGGATTAAATGATCTCAGTAAACTATCTCTAGGAGAATTTAGAGCCCTTGTTTTGGCTTCAGTACATTGTGCTGAGCTTAGCTGCTCAGTAGTGTCTGACTCTTTGTGACCCAATGGACTGTAGCCTGCCAGAGAGATTCCATCCCAAGAGATAATTCATGTATGTTACAATAAAGGAAGGTAAGGGATACTTGAGATGTTCTTTATTTTGCTCAGACTGAACATCTTGAAATCATTTTTAATTCCTCTATGTCTTTTAGTCCCTATATCCAAACCATCAGAAAAGCCTCCTGTCTATACTATTCAGAGTATCTCAGAATCCAGCTAATGATTAACTCCACTGCAGCTGCCTTAGTCCAAGCCACTGTCCTCTCTCAGATGGACTACTATATTTGAATCATTTGTGTTTATTATCCTATCAGTTCAAATGAGTCTGCTTAAAGTGTAAATCATATGGTGTAAGTCTCTTGCTGAAAATATCTCAGATGCTTCCCAAATTCTCCAAACCCCAAATGCTTTCAGTCACACACAAGACCCTACATTACACACACACACACACACACACACACACACACACACACACTGATATACCTGATTTCTTTTTCTACCATGTCTCCTTCATTCACTGTGATTCCTTGAATTTCCTTGGACAAACTGAACACACTCCTACTTTGGGATCTTTGCATTTTTTTCTCCTTGGAATGCTCTCTCCTCAGATTTCTCTCATCTGCTTCAGATTTTTACTCAAATGTCGATCATTTTAGAGATACCTCCTGTGCACTAAAATTATAAACATCTTGTATTTTCAAGTCTTTCCCTGGTCTTGTTTTGTCCACAACACTTGTACCATTCAACACACAGGCTTACATTTTAAAACTTTAATCATCTGTCTCCCCCTATTGGGATAAGAGTGTCATTTATTATTCACCATGGCATTGGCAGCCCTGAATGAGTTCAGCCCCTAAAGACTTCCTAGTTCATAGTATATCCTCAATACATATGTGCTGATAGAATAAACTAATTATGGTGAAGTAATCATGGCTGCACCTTCCACTTTCTGAAAACAGAAAGACTCCCTCTTTAATTGCCAGAGCCCTTGTTTTGACCTCAATACACTGTGCTGAGCTTAGTTGCTCAGCAGTGTCACTCTTTGTGACCCAATAGACTGTTGCCTGCCAGGCTCTTCTGTCCATGGAATTCTCCAGGCAAGGATACTAGAGTAGGTAGCTGTTCCCTTCTCCAGGGGATCTTCTCAATTCAGGGATCAAACCCAGATCTCCCACATTGCACTAGTTCACTGCTGTATTTCTTCCTCTAAAGGAGAGTAAGTGATATAGTAAGAACTATCTTGAAATATTTACGAAAGAATAGAATTTCTCCGCAAATGGTATCCAGGAGACATTTATTTTGGATGGCATGCACAGGTGTCCCAAAAAACAACACAAAGATGGGATGGGAGATCCTAGTACAGGAGCAAATCACTTCCTATAGTCTTTAAATACCATCTTGTATCAGGCCCAGACTGAATCAACTGAACTAACCAGTCCCCATAGACCTCACACCAGAAATTACTCCTATTGTGCCAAGGACTTGCTGTGTGTACATTTGGCTTCATGCACCTTCAAAGACGTACACTCCATACCTCCTCTTCTTCCCCCACCTGCCACTGTATACTACAATACTATAGACTTGATTAATGACGTGTAAGTTCCCTTGAATTCTAATTCTTAGAACACTGTGTACTCATCAGCTCCATTTGCATATGCAATGGGCTTATCCTACCTAAAATGACCAGCTAGAGTCCTTGGTCTCCTCTGGAGAAGCGCCTGGTCTAACCTTCTTCCCATGTAAATTAAGGGCAGGTCTGTCCAGTTTGCCAGGACACAGCACATGGGTCATATTGAACTTCTCCTTCCCTCTCATATCCCAACATCATAAATCTCTGGTGGCTCTTTCTGCAAAATGTATCTACCCCTGACCCCTTACCATTCTTGCCCATCCCACCTGGCCACACTGTCATCATTTTTCTCCTTGGATGATGATGGTCCCTAACTGAATTTGTCTCATCAGTCCTTCCATCCTTGCCCCCATTCCAGTCTATTTAGAGATTGCACTAAAGTGAACTCATCTCTATGTAACAGTAAAAGACAAAATGCTCCAAGAATAAAGGATTGCCTTTATCAACACACCTTCCATCATCACCTAGACCTCCTTTTCTTCTGCTCTCCCCAGAATTCCTAGCACTCCAGTCTCACCAGCATCCTTTGTTACTCATACAATCAGCCCCAGGGGCCTTATTGCTTGCTTTTACCTTCATGAAAATCTAATTCCACATAAATTCTACCTTGTTCCCTCACCTCCTCCCTAACCTTCTAAGACAGGGCTTCTTGATACCTATTTGTAATTGAAATGTCTCTTCCCTTCCCATTCCTTCCCAACCTCGTGTTTCTCAGAGCATTCAGCAACATCAGGCATGCTACATTTAATTCATCTGGATTTATTTTCTGCTTTTCAACTAGAACCTATATCCCCAACACCATGTTTTCTCACTGGCTCCTAGAGCAGTGACTGGCATGTTCTGTGCCTCATAGATACAGGAGCAAATCACTTCCTATAGTCTTTAAATACCATCTTGTATCAGGCCCAGACTGAATCAACTGAACTAACCAGTCCCCATAGACCTCACACCAGAAATTACTCCTATTGTGCCAAGGACTTGCTGTGTGTACATTTGGCTTCATGCACCTTCAAAGACGTACACTCCATACCTCCTCTTCTTCCCCCACCTGCCACTGTATACTACAATACTATAGACTTGATTAATGACGTGTAAGTTCCTTGAATTCTAATTCTTAGAACACTGTGTACTCATCAGCTCCATTTGCATATGCAATGGGCTTATCCTACCTAAAATGACCAGCTAGAGTCCTTGGTCTCCTCTGGAGAAGCGCCTGGTCTAACCTTCTTCCCATGTAAATTAAGGGCAGGTCTGTCCAGTTTGCCAGGACACAGCACATGGGTCATATTGAACTTCTCCTTCCCTCTCATATCCCAACATCATAAATCTCTGGTGGCTCTTTCTGCAAAATGTATCTACCCCTGACCCCTTACCATTCTTGCCCATCCCACCTGGCCACACTGTCATCATTTTTCTCCTTGGATGATGATGGTCCCTAACTGAATTTGTCTCATCAGTCCTTCCATCCTTGCCCCCATTCCAGTCTATTTAGAGATTGCACTAAAGTGAACTCATCTCTATGTAACAGTAAAAGACAAAATGCTCCAAGAATAAAGGATTGCCTTTATCAACACACCTTCCATCATCACCTAGACCTCCTTTTCTTCTGCTCTCCCCAGAATTCCTAGCACTCCAGTCTCACCAGCATCCTTTGTTACTCATACAATCAGCCCCAGGGGCCTTATTGCTTGCTTTTACCTTCATGAAAATCTAATTCCACATAAATTCTACCTTGTTCCCTCACCTCCTCCCTAACCTTCTAAGACAGGGCTTCTTGATACCTATTTGTAATTGAAATGTCTCTTCCCTTCCCATTCCTTCCCAACCTCGTGTTTCTCAGAGCATTCAGCAACATCAGGCATGCTACATTTAATTCATCTGGATTTATTTTCTGCTTTTCAACTAGAACCTATATCCCCAACACCATGTTTTCTCACTGGCTCCTAGAGCAGTGACTGGCATGTTCTGTGCACTCAGTAAATATTGTCAAATGATTGATTGTAATATGCAAACAACTCAAGAAACTAGTCTAGTGTTTCATATATTAATTTCCTGCTCCTTAACTTCCTTCCTGCTATCTTGTTAATGGTTGCATTTCCCTAGAAATGACACCATAGAGAAGCTACTTTATATCGAAAATATACTTTAGAGGCCAGGCAGATACTATGTTCCATTTCAGTCCTCTCCTTCCTGCCTCTTCACCCATACTTCTCCCCACTCATCCTTTGTCTTCCTACTATAAACCAATCTTCAACCCAAGAACCCAATGCTAAGGCCCCAAATCCAGAGAGAAAGAAAAAAGGAAAAGATGAATGAGATATTAAAGAAAGAAAAAAGGGGAAATAGATCAAATGAAAAGGACTAGAAGAAAGAAAGAAAAGACACATAACACTAAAAGGTGTATGCCCACTACCTAGTCTTAAGGCAAAAAAAAAAAAAAAAGCTGGAGACAGACAACAGCAGGAAGAAGAAAATGATAATCAAGTAGAAATGTGAAATGACCAACAATTTGTAATAGGAACTTGAAAGAGGGGAGAAAAGGGGTAACAGGAAAAGACCCTCACTTACCTTTAAATGGATTCCCTGAAGGAAACAAAGCAGATACCTTAAGCAGCAGATGCCATAAGCAGATACCTAACGGCAGAGATTCCAATGTCAAAATCATTTGATCATCCTTTTCTTGCTTGCACTTTCTGAGCAAGGGAGGACAGCCCTCCCCCAGCTTTGACCGCCTTCCTCTATCCCCACCAACCTTTCAACTGGACTCAGCCTCCCTGTGGACTCTACAGCTCACACAGCAAGACTCAGACAGACAACGGCTTCCCCTTAGCAGAAGGGGATATGGAGAAAGTGAACTCAGTCAAGCAGATGGCAGTGGGCCAGAGGGGGACAGAGTCAGGATCTGTGCATCTGAGCCCATCTTCTGATGCCAGTCCACCTTCCATGGGCTTTCTCCCCACCTTCATTGTGGAACTGTCTCCTGCTACCTGTGAAATACTTAACACTGAACCTGCTCGAGGAAGTTAAAGTGGTGAAGTCCCAGAGGACTCCACAAATTCCAGCCCTGGAGCAGAAGCTCCCAAGCTTATAATTAAAGAAAACCAAATAGGGTGCTTGGGGACAGGACCAGAAGAAGGCCAGTGGGGTGGTGTGAGGAAACCTGGGCGTTAGAGAGGCACAGGGCAGCCAGGGCACAGGAAGTGAGACAAGTTTCTTGTTGCTCTATCCCCACCGCAAACAAATCCCACACTTCCCCAGTTACCCTGGGGGGGGGGGGGCCCTCATGGGGTCTCCACCTTTGGCTTCTCTGACAGCTTTTTTCTGAAGCCCACAGTCCACACATTTCTGCCTTCCTCATGAAGTCAACATAGATTTATTGAGAGCCCATGATGTACAGAGCACTGTGTGAGCAGTTAGGCTTGAATCAAACATGGGGACTGAGCACAATCCTGGCCCTGAGGAGTTTATAACCTGATTGGAGAGAAAGAAGGGCACCCATCTTCAAGAGAGTCAGATGGTGGCATGGGAGCTGGATATGACCCCAAACCCTGTCAAATATTTCTACAAGCTCGGTGTCTTTCACAGTTTTTCCGTTGGAAGCCCTGTGGTTTAGTTATTATGTCTGTTGTCCCAGTATAATCATGGACTGCATTTCCTATTGCTCTCAAGGGTGTCCCAGGTTTGATGATAATAGTTCACGCCCACTGGTATGAACCCTCTTAGAGGGCTGTTGCCGTGTCCTACCATACAGTCTGTAGACTCCAGGACTGGGTTGCCTCAGGTCAAACAACTAACAAGGAGAAAGTGCGCCCCCATCTGTCAGCAACCCAGTGGATCAATGCTTTAGAGCATGTCCCTGCCCACCAGAGCAAGAATCAGTTCTACCCATGGCCAGTTCCTACCATCAGAAAGCTTGCCTCTTAGACTCATCCACAAGAAGGCAGACAGCAAAAGCAAGAAGAACTACATTCCTACAGCCTCCAGAATGAAAACCACTCACAGAAAGTTCAGCAAAATGAAAATGCAGATGAAGGAACAAGATAAAACCCCAGAAAAACAATCCGCAAACTGGAAGAACACATTTGCAAATGAAGTGACCAATAGGGATGAGTCTCCCAAATCTACCAATAGCTCATGAAGCACAACATCGTCAAAACAAACAACGCAATCAAAACATGACCAAAAGGGTTTCTCTGGTGTTCCAGTGGGTAAAGACACTGTCTTGCAGTGCAGGGGGCGCTGGTTCAATCCCAGGGGCGCCGGCTCAGCCCACGGAGCGGCTGGACCGATGTGTCCAACTACTGAGCAGGAGCTCTGGAGCGCATGCAGTGGCAAGAGAGGCCACTGCAGTGGGAGGCCCACACAGGCCAAAAGAAGAAAAATGCAAATAAATGAAAGACCAATAGAAGTGGCAAAAAAAAAAAAACTTAAAAAAATGGCCTAAAGACATTTCTCCAAAGACATACAAATGGCCAAGAGGCCCATGAAAAGACGTCCAACATTGCTAATTATTAGAGAAATGCAGATCAAAACTGTAATGATATATCACCTCACAAAGGTCACCAAAACTCCACAAACAATAAAGGCTGGAAAAGGTGTGGAGAAGAGGGGGCCCTTTTGCACTGTTGGTGGGAATGTAAATTGATACAGCCACTGAGGAAGCCAATATGGAGATTCCTCAGAAAACTGGGAACCTGGCTATGACTCTTTGATAATCTGGCTGGCAATGTGATCATTCCAGAGTGATCATTCCATTCTTTGAAGTGGACACCTTGGCACTCAAAGTTTAATTCATACACTTGCATTACAAAACAAAAAAAAAAAACCACAAACAGACAAAAGAACCAGTGTCAGAGCTAATACTACAAACACCTAAAAATATAAAGATTTAGAAGAAACAAATAAGTTTGGTAACTTAGTCATTTAGTAGGTGAATTGCCACCTTATTGGCCAGTGAGAAAATGAACTAACTGTATAGGACATAAAGGCAAAAATAGAACAACTATGGAACGTATTATCCAGCAACTTCCTGGTGGTCCAGTGGTTAAGAATTCCCCTTCCAATGCAAGGTACACAGGTTTGGTCCCTGGTTGGGGAACTAAGGTCCCACATGCCATGGAGTGACTAAGCCCATGAGACAACTACTGAGCCCACATAACTCTAGAGCCCGCATACCACAGTAGAGAGACGCCCACAGCAGTAATAACACAAGATCTCACATGCTGCAAGGAAGACCCCACCTGCCACAACTAAGACTCAATGCAGCCATATAAATAGATACAATTTTAAAATTTTATCATCCAACCTAAGACACTTGAGAATGAAAGGGAGTGATACCCATGATTCCAAGGAAGTATGACAAGGCAAAAAATCAGCCCACGGAGCGGCTGGACCGATGTGTCCAACTACTGAGCAGGAGCTCTGGAGCGCATGCAGTGGCAAGAGAGGCCACTGCAGTGGGAGGCCCACACAGGCCAAAAGAAGAAAAATGCAAATAAATGAAAGACCAATAGAAGTGGCAAAAAAAAAAAAACTTAAAAAAATGGCCTAAAGACATTTCTCCAAAGACATACAAATGGCCAAGAGGCCCATGAAAAGACGTCCAACATTGCTAATTATTAGAGAAATGCAGATCAAAACTGTAATGATATATCACCTCACAAAGGTCACCAAAACTCCACAAACAATAAAGGCTGGAAAAGGTGTGGAGAAGAGGGGGCCCTTTTTGCACTGTTGGTGGGAATGTAAATTGATACAGCCACTGAGGAAGCCAATATGGAGATTCCTCAGAAAACTGGGAACCTGGCTATGACTCTTTGATAATCTGGCTGGCAATGTGATCATTCCAGAGTGATCATTCCATTCTTTGAAGTGGACACCTTGGCACTCAAAGTTTAATTCATACACTTGCATTACAAAACAAAAAAAAAAAAACCACAAACAGACAAAAGAACCAGTGTCAGAGCTAATACTACAAACACCTAAAAATATAAAGATTTAGAAGAAACAAATAAGTTTGGTAACTTAGTCATTTAGTAGGTGAATTGCCACCTTATTGGCCAGTGAGAAAATGAACTAACTGTATAGGACATAAAGGCAAAAATAGAACAACTATGGAACGTATTATCCAGCAACTTCCTGGTGGTCCAGTGGTTAAGAATTCCTTCCAATGCAAGGTACACAGGTTTGGTCCCTGGTTGGGGAACTAAGGTCCCACATGCCATGGAGTGACTAAGCCCATGAGACAACTACTGAGCCCACATAACTCTAGAGCCCGCATACCACAGTAGAGAGACGCCCACAGCAGTAATAACACAAGATCTCACATGCTGCAAGGAAGACCCCACCTGCCACAACTAAGACTCAATGCAGCCATATAAATAGATACAATTTTAAAATTTTATCATCCAACCTAAGACACTTGAGAATGAAAGGGAGTGATACCCATGATTCCATTGAGATGACAAGGCATAGTAACCAGACCACAGGATTGTCCACAGTAAACTGCAAAGGGTTCTGAGCTTAAATAAACATCTGACAGTTTGAGGGAAGACAGCCAGATCCCATGCCCTCATCTGACTCTCTCAAAAGTGAGTGCTTGCCTTTGCCTTCCATCAGAAGGGGCAGGAATGTGTTCAGTTCCCACCTTTAATTCAAGCACAGTATCTCACCCAGTCCTATGTATATCCTAGGCTTCCAGTAGATACAGGCTTGCTTCAGAGGGCGGGTAAAAGACAGGTGAGAATGCCATAGTACAAGGAGAGTCAATCAAGGCAGTCACAGGTGGAGACCCCGTGGAGACCCCGGAGGTCACTGAGGAACCGCTGAAACATGCCTGTGGTGAGGAAATTGCAACAAGAAACATGTCCCACTTCCCAAGCCCTGACTGCCCTGTGCCTCTCTCATGACTGAGTTTTCTCACACTGTCCCACTGGCCTTTCTGGTCCTGTCCCCAAGCTCCCTATTTAGTTTTCTTTAATTGTAAGCTTGGGAGCTTCTGCTTTCAATCTGGAGTTTGTGGGCTCCAATGGGACTTCACCGCTTTACCTTCCTCACTTGGGTTCAGTGTTAAGTACCTCATGGGCAGTGAAAGACAGTTACGCAGCCCAGGCTGGGAGGCAGCCCATGGCAGGTGAAAAGGCGTCAGAGGGTGAGCTCAGAAACACAGATCCTGGCTCCATCTCCATCTGCCCACCACCATCGCCCTGACTAAGTTCACTTTGTCCACATTGCTTTTTGCTAAGAAAAAGAACTTCTCGCCTGAGCCCCACTGTCTGAGCCAGAGACTCACAGGTGGTCTGCAGGTGATGTGGACACCCCCAGCCTGGCTGAGAGGTTGATGGGACTAAGAAGGAAGGCCAGAGTCAGGGGACTCCTCTCTGTCCTCTCTGATTCAACAACTACGAACAAGAGGAGAATGAAATTATTTTTATGCTTTGCTGAGTTTTTCCTCCAGGGAACGCACTTAAAGGTGAGGGTTTTTTCAGTAACACAAGATCTCACATGCTGAAAACCCCACCTGCCACAACTAAGACTCAATGCAGCCATATAAATAGATACAATTTTAAAATTTTATCATCCAACCTAAGACACTTGAGAATGAAAGGGAGTGATACCCATGATTCCATTGAGATGACAAGGCATAGTAACCAGACCACAGGATTGTCCACAGTAAACTGCAAAGGGTTCTGAGCTTAAATAAACATCTGACAGTTTGAGGGAAGACAGCCAGATCCCATGCCCTCATCTGACTCTCTCAAAAGTGAGTGCTTGCCTTTGCCTTCCATCAGAAGGGGCAGGAATGTGTTCAGTTCCCACCTTTAATTCAAGCACAGTATCTCACCCAGTCCTATGTATATCCTAGGCTTCCAGTAGATACAGGCTTGCTTCAGAGGGCGGGTAAAAGACAGGTGAGAATGCCATAGTACAAGGAGAGTCAATCAAGGCAGTCACAGGTGGAGACCCCGTGGAGACCCGGAGGTCACTGAGGAACCGCTGAAACATGCCTGTGGTGAGGAAATTGCAACAAGAAACATGTCCCACTTCCCAAGCCCTGACTGCCCTGTGCCTCTCTCATGACTGAGTTTTCTCACACTGTCCCACTGGCCTTTCTGGTCCTGTCCCCAAGCTCCCTATTTAGTTTTCTTTAATTGTAAGCTTGGGAGCTTCTGCTTTCAATCTGGAGTTTGTGGGCTCCAATGGGACTTCACCGCTTTACCTTCCTCACTTGGGTTCAGTGTTAAGTACCTCATGGGCAGTGAAAGACAGTTACGCAGCCCAGGCTGGGAGGCAGCCCATGGCAGGTGAAAAGGCGTCAGAGGGTGAGCTCAGAAACACAGATCCTGGCTCCATCTCCATCTGCCCACCACCATCGCCCTGACTAAGTTCACTTTGTCCACATTGCTTTTTGCTAAGAAAAAGAACTTCTCGCCTGAGCCCCACTGTCTGAGCCAGAGACTCACAGGTGGTCTGCAGGTGATGTGGACACCCCCAGCCTGGCTGAGAGGTTGATGGGACTAAGAAGGAAGGCCAGAGTCAGGGGACTCCTCTCTGTCCTCTCTGATTCAACAACTACGAACAAGAGGAGAATGAAATTATTTTTATGCTTTGCTGAGTTTTTTTCCTCCAGGGAACGCACTTAAAGGTGAGTGAAGGTGTTTTTCCTGTCACCTCCTACTCTCCTCTTTGCAGTATCTATTACTAATTGCTGTTCATTTCTGCATTTCTATTTATCATATTCTCTCTTCCTACTATTTTCTGTCTCTATTAGTTTTTATTCTCTTTTGGGTGGATGAGGGGATGGGTTGTGTGTGTTTTCCAGTGTTATGTCTCTTCTCACTCTTTCTTCTAGTTCTCTCCCTTTGATATACTTCTCCCTTTTTCTTAACTTAATCTCTCATTGACCTTTTTCTTTCCTCTTTTCATCTATCTGGATTGAGGGACACAGTGATGAGTTGAAGAGTTTTCTAAAGCAGGAAGACCAAGGATGAGTGGAGAGAGACTCAGGTAGGGGGGCAGGGAGGAGAGGGGATACAGAGCCATTTTTTTTGCCCAAAAAAAGTGACTTGTTTTATGGTGTCATTTCTAGGAAGAAAAATGAAGCCACCAACTAAACTCTCAGAGAAAGGAGCTATGTAACAGTGCAAGAAATGAGCATATGAGATGCCAGAATAATGTCTTGAATTGTTTTGCATAATACAATTAACCATTCAACACATATGTGCTGAGATCAAAATCTATGTCAGGCACTGAGATCTCACCATGAGCAAAAGTGGAATTCAGGGAATACAGACTCTAGTTGGGGAATTAGGAGTGTCACAAATCCATGTGAATTAAATGTAGCATGCCCGACGGTGTTTAGTGCAATAGAAACATAAGACAGGGAAACAATGAGAAGGAAAAAGGACTTCGCTCTAAATAGATGTTGCAGAAGGTCTGGAGAAAAAGGTGAGGAGCACATAAAGGAACAAGGTGGAGTACATCTGGGAAGAGTTTCTGTGAGGAAGTAAGAATAAACCTTGTATGCATCTGTTCTTTGTGAGGAACAGAAGGAAGGCCATTGAGACCTCAGCAGAGGAAATTCCAGGGAGAGCAGAATGAAAGGTTTGGGTAGTGGTGGGGAGAAAATGCTTTATTTTTTGAGCACTTGTCTTTTATTCTTACGGCGATGTGTTCACTCCAGTGAACACACATGTGTGTGTACAGAGATGCCAGTGGCAAATAGGCTGTGGACAGAGAAGGAAGGAAGGAATGGGAAGGCAAGTCCATTTAGGGGTCATTTCCATTTTTCCTGAAGGGAAGCAGTGATAATGATGTGTCCAGTTGGGACATGCAGAAGTAAGAAGTGGTCAGGCATGAGGATATTTTGGAATTTCTGATGTTGGGAAGTGTGTGAGAGAAGCAGAGTAGTTAAGGATACACTATGTGGGTGTTTTTTTTTTTTTTTTCCTGGGCAACTGAACAGATCTTCCATAAACTGATCTGGGAAGAGTGTTTCTCCAGGGGTGACCAAAGGCTCACACTGGCCACTTTAGGCAGGATGGACCCACTGGACAGCCAGGAAAGATGCTGAGTACACAGTGGATATGAGAATCAGGGTTCAAGGGAGCTGTCCAGGATAGAGAGATAAATGTCATTAATCAACCATTTGGCTGGAGGCTGGATTTAATGACTCTTACAATGAATAGAATTCAGCAGAGCTCTTGGGATGTCACTTCCAATATTAGAATACAAGACTGTTTTCTATCTAGGGTGCTTGTGCTGTCACTGTCTCTTGCATCACTCAAAAAGAAATCAGTTCCATGTCACTGCCTTCCCGTCATCACCTGGAAAAAGTCAGTTGCCATGTTGTGTGAAGCAGCCCTGTGAAGAAGGAGCAAGGCCTGACAGAGCCTCACGAGTGACCTTGGAGTGGAGCCTCCTCCATACAAGTCTTGAGAAAACTGCAGCCTGGCCAACAATTTCACGGTAACCTCATGTGAAACCATTTATGCCAGAGACAACTAAGTTGTACCCTCTTTTCTGGTCTACAGAGGCTGTGAAGTAATCATTGTTTCCCGTATAATTTCAAGTTGCAAATTCGAAGGCATTTGCTACTCAGCGATAGATAGTTAACACAAATTTAAAGAGGAAATTCTGCACTGCTGTACTATGGGTAGTCATGAAAATGCTGGTCTTGCATAGTTTACCCCTGGATGGACAAAGGGATAGGTGGTAGTAGAAGGTGGCTGATGACTTGGAGGGCTGAGTTAGAGTGGGAACTGGGGAGGGAGGTTTAAGAAGGAGGGGACATATGTCAACCTATGACAAATTCGTGTTGGTGTCTAGCAGAGGTCAACACAACATCATAAAGCAACTATCCTCTGATTAAAAATAAATACGTTTTTAAAAAGAAAGTGGCTCATGAGAGAAAGAAGAGGGTGAAACTGAAAAGCTGGCCATGACTAAGACAAGGTTCTCCTGATGAGAACATGAGGACAACAACAAAACTGTGGTCAGAGTATTGTAATGCTTTTCATTCACTTATAATCATTTATTTTATTTTCCTCAAGTTCAGATGTTGTCACTATTATCAAGGCAATGTTGTCTTTTTAAATATGCACAATTTTTAATTTTGGATTTGAATTTTGTCTGTGTAAAATCAGGCCACTTTTTTTTGTTGTTTTGTTTTTGGGGCCACTTCTATTGGTCTTTCATTTATCTATTTTCATCCATCTTTGTTCTTTGGCCCACGTGGGCCTCCCATCTCAGTGGCCTCTGTTGTCAAAGAGCACCAGCTCTGGGTGCATGCTCTCCAGAGCTCCGGCTTGGTAGTAGGACACATCGGTCCAGCTGCTCCGCAGCACGTGGGATCCTCCCAGGCCAGGGATCGAACCGACGCCCCTTGCCCTGCAAGGCAGTGTCCTTACCCACTGGACCACTGGGGAAGCCCCCAGGCCACTTTTCTGATTCCCTCCTATACAACATATTTAGAAAAACAAATTCTTGTCCAAAATCAAGGGAAATCCATTTTGTTTGACATGCTCCAATTAAATTAATTGGAAGTTTTATCAGACTGTGAGTAAATGGTTTAACCCATGTGAACAATATTAGAAAGATTTTATAATAAGGTTCTTGGATGTCTACTGAGGATAACTTAGCAAGCAGATATTACTTTGAATTCTTATCAGCTAACTTCTACTGAGGCCCTAATCCTGGGATTACTTTAAAAGTCTCATGGCAACTGAAGACCACACTGTTTCTTTTTATTGAAGTATAGTTGGGATACAATATTACATGAAGTACAGGTATACAATAGAGTGATTTGTAATTTTTTTAAAAAATTTGGCCTCTTTTCTTGGTTTTTTATTTACTTATTTTCATCCATCTTTATTATGTGTGGGTCTCCCACTGTAGTAGCCTCTCTTGTTGGAGAGCACTGGCTCTGGGTGCATGCGCTGGCTTGTACTTGGACACACCAGTCCAGCCACTCTATGGCATGTGGGATCTTCCCATACCAGTGATAGAACCGGTGCCCCTTTCACTGCAAGGTGAACTCTTTACCCACCGGACCACCAGGGAAGCCCTGATTCAGTTTTTAAAGGTTATATCCATTTGTAGTTATTATAAAATATTGGCTATTTTTCCATGTTGTACAATGTATTCTTACAGTTTATTTTATACCTAATAGTTTGTACTTCTCATTTCTCCTCCCCTTTTCTCTCTCTCCACTGGTAACCCTAGTTTATTCTCTATATCTAAGATTTCATTGTTTTTTAGAGGTTTGAGGACCAATCATTTTCCCCCCCAATAAAGATATGACAGCCAATCCAGTATTTTTGTCCATGTTCTCAGGTAACCAGGAACATCAACTGAGCCATGGAGATGTGGTTGAACCAATCATCCACAGGTGACTTTGTCCTCTTGGGCATCTTTTCTCATAGTCCCGCTGACTTTGTTCTTTTCTCAGCAGTCATGATGGTCTTCACAGTGGCCCTCTGTGGGAATGTCCTCCTCATCTGCCTCATCTACATGGACTCTCGACTGCATACACCCATGTACTTCTTCCTCAGTCAACTCTCCCTCATGGACCTCATGTTGGTCTGTACCAACGTGCCCAAGATGGCAGTCAACTTCCTCTCTGGCAGGAACTCCATCTCCTTTGTGGGTTGTGGCATACAAATTGGCCTTTTTGTCTGTCTCGTAGGCTCTGAAGGGCTCTTGCTGGGACTCATGGCTTATGACCGCTATGTGGCCATTAGCCACCCACTCCGCTATCCCATCCTCATGAGTCAGAGGGTCTCTCTCCAGATTGTTGGCAGCTCCTGGGCCTTTGGGATAGTAGATGGTTTGATCCAGATGGTGGTAGTCATGACATTTCCCTTCTGTGGCTTGAGGGAGGTGGACCACTTCTTTTGTGAGATGTTATCCTTGTTGAAGCTGGCCTGTGCAGACACATCCATTTTTGAGAACTTTGCTTTTGCTTGCTGTGTCATCATGCTCTTTCTTCCCTTCTCCATCATCGTGGCCTCCTATGCTTGCATCCTGAGAACTGTGCTCCACATGCGCTCTGCTCAGGCTGGTAAAAAGGCTCTGGCCACCTGTTCCTCCCACCTGACAGCTGTGTCCCTCTTCTATGGAGCAGCCGTGTTCATCTACCTGAGACCTAGGCGCTACAGGGCCCCAAGCCATGACAAGATGGTCTCTGTCTTCTACACAGTCCTTACGCCTATGCTCAACCCCCTCATTTATAGCTTGAGAAATCGGGAAGTGATGGGAGCCCTGAGAAAGGGGCTGGACCATCACAGGATTGTCAGCCAGCACCGAAGGGTTGGAGTATCTTGTGTCTGACTTTGTGATGACTTTGTGATGTTACATAAATAATCTCTTCCGACTCTAGGTTTTCTTGTTAACAATGAGACTCATGACCCTGAAGTTTTCTGGAGGTATTTTTAAGCTCTAAAATAATGTTCTCTACCTCTGATAAAAACAACAGTTTTCCTCATCCTCGTGAACCAATCATCCACAGGTGACTTTGTCCTCTTGGGCATCTTTTCTCATAGTCCCGCTGACTTTGTTCTTTTCTCAGCAGTCATGATGGTCTTCACAGTGGCCCTCTGTGGGAATGTCCTCCTCATCTGCCTCATCTACATGGACTCTCGACTGCATACACCCATGTACTTCTTCCTCAGTCAACTCTCCCTCATGGACCTCATGTTGGTCTGTACCAACGTGCCCAAGATGGCAGTCAACTTCCTCTCTGGCAGGAACTCCATCTCCTTTGTGGGTTGTGGCATACAAATTGGCCTTTTTGTCTGTCTCGTAGGCTCTGAAGGGCTCTTGCTGGGACTCATGGCTTATGACCGCTATGTGGCCATTAGCCACCCACTCCGCTATCCCATCCTCATGAGTCAGAGGGTCTCTCTCCAGATTGTTGGCAGCTCCTGGGCCTTTGGGATAGTAGATGGTTTGATCCAGATGGTGGTAGTCATGACATTTCCCTTCTGTGGCTTGAGGGAGGTGGACCACTTCTTTTGTGAGATGTTATCCTTGTTGAAGCTGGCCTGTGCAGACACATCCATTTTTGAGAACTTTGCTTTTGCTTGCTGTGTCATCATGCTCTTTCTTCCCTTCTCCATCATCGTGGCCTCCTATGCTTGCATCCTGAGAACTGTGCTCCACATGCGCTCTGCTCAGGCTGGTAAAAAGGCTCTGGCCACCTGTTCCTCCCACCTGACAGCTGTGTCCCTCTTCTATGGAGCAGCCGTGTTCATCTACCTGAGACCTAGGCGCTACAGGGCCCCAAGCCATGACAAGATGGTCTCTGTCTTCTACACAGTCCTTACGCCTATGCTCAACCCCCTCATTTATAGCTTGAGAAATCGGGAAGTGATGGGAGCCCTGAGAAAGGGGCTGGACCATCACAGGATTGTCAGCCAGCACCGAAGGGTTGGAGTATCTTGTGTCTGACTTTGTGATGACTTTGTGATGTTACATAAATAATCTCTTCCGACTCTAGGTTTTCTTGTTAACAATGAGACTCATGACCCTGAAGTTTTCTGGAGGTATTTTTAAGCTCTAAAATAATGTTCTCTACCTCTGATAAAAACAACAGTTTTCCTCATCTTAATCTTTTTGTATCAATTTTTTTTGTGTGAAGTATATTAAAGTGGAATGCAGAACTTTGTAAGCTCGAGCACTGTGTATAAGTAGGCTCTGAGACTGCTATCACTTATTACTTAAAACTGGATTTAGTTCTCCTGTCAGAGAATGCCTCAAACTGCACTCCCTTAACTGTTTTTTATTTATTTATTTTATTGAAATATAGTTGATTTACAAAGTTTGTTGATTTCTTCTATACAGCAAAATGATTCAGTTATGCATGTTTGTACATGCATATTTTTTTCTTCACATTCTTTTCCATATGGTTTATTACAGGATACTGAATATAGTTCCCTGTGCTATACAGAAAGATTATTTTTGTTAATCTGTTGTATGTGATAGGTTGCATCTGCTAATCCCAAACTTCTAATCCATGCCTCACCCACTCCCACTCCACTGAGGCAATTACAAGTCTGCTCTTTATATCTGTGAGAGCTCCTTAACTCTCACTGCTAATTTCTACCACTGATTTATAGCCTACTATGTATAAGGCACATATATTCCTTATGATTATCCATCAATATCACTTTTATTTCCTATTAATACATTGTCTCACACCAGTGTCTTACATGAAATGCTTCTGGATGACCAAAAAAAAAAAAAAATAGTAAAATCTCATCCTTCATCCTATATCACTGAGAACCATATAAAGATTTCTTAAAGTCTTATATTCCTGAAAAATAAAGTGAGACTTATGAGGAAAGTGGCAAATATTGGTTCATTGGTATATTTACAATGCCTGACACATAGAAAATTCATTTGAGAATGTTGTATATATAAAATCCTCCAGCAAAATTGCCACATTTTATTTTAGTTTCTATAGCAAAGTTGACTATATGGTTTATCTTTTGGTGAATTAAGAAGAAATACATGAAAGAACTAAATCTGTTTATTTGCAAACCTATTTTACAATGTCTTTATTTGAACTATTGGCATTGTATGTATCTACATAGCTAAGTTCTCTATACTAACTGTGCATGCTGTCATTTCATTCGTGTCGGACTCTCTGCGACCCTGTGGACTGTAGCCCTCCAGGTTCGTCAGGCCATGGGATTCTCCAGGCAAGAATACTGAAATGGGTTGCCATTCTTTTCTCCAGGTTATACCAGCTATTGGACACCACTGCAATAAAATTATCTTTACCTGGGACAAAATGCTTTTGTTGCATGTAGAGAAAAGAGAGAGGACAGAACTGGGTTCTGGAAGTTGGACCAAACCACAAGAAGGCATTTCCTCTGTTTTCTGTTTCCAGGCTTAGAGGGGATGCAAGGCAGTAGCAGTAATAGTAATTCCAAGTCTTAGGATCTATCAGGGTTAAATGACTTGATTGCCTACTCTCTTTAATGTTACTACAAATTTATGGGTTTTTCAGCCAGGAAACTGGGGCTTAGACCCTGTGCTATACAGAAAGATTATTTTTGTTAATCTGTTGTATGTGATAGGTTGCATCTGCTAATCCCAAACTTCTAATCCATGCCTCACCCACTCCCACTCCACTGAGGCAATTACAAGTCTGCTCTTTATATCTGTGAGAGCTCCTTAACTCTCACTGCTAATTTCTACCACTGATTTATAGCCTACTATGTATAAGGCACATATATTCCTTATGATTATCCATCAATATCACTTTTATTTCCTATTAATACATTGTCTCACACCAGTGTCTTACATGAAATGCTTCTGGATGACCAAAAAAAAAAAAAATAGTAAAATCTCATCCTTCATCCTATATCACTGAGAACCATATAAAGATTTCTTAAAGTCTTATATTCCTGAAAAATAAAGTGAGACTTATGAGGAAAGTGGCAAATATTGGTTCATTGGTATATTTACAATGCCTGACACATAGAAAATTCATTTGAGAATGTTGTATATATAAAATCCTCCAGCAAAATTGCCACATTTTATTTTAGTTTCTATAGCAAAGTTGACTATATGGTTTATCTTTTGGTGAATTAAGAAGAAATACATGAAAGAACTAAATCTGTTTATTTGCAAACCTATTTTACAATGTCTTTATTTGAACTATTGGCATTGTATGTATCTACATAGCTAAGTTCTCTATACTAACTGTGCATGCTGTCATTTCATTCGTGTCGGACTCTCTGCGACCCTGTGGACTGTAGCCCTCCAGGTTCGTCAGGCCATGGGATTCTCCAGGCAAGAATACTGAAATGGGTTGCCATTCTTTTCTCCAGGTTATACCAGCTATTGGACACCACTGCAATAAAATTATCTTTACCTGGGACAAAATGCTTTTGTTGCATGTAGAGAAAAGAGAGAGGACAGAACTGGGTTCTGGAAGTTGGACCAAACCACAAGAAGGCATTTCCTCTGTTTTCTGTTTCCAGGCTTAGAGGGGATGCAAGGCAGTAGCAGTAATAGTAATTCCAAGTCTTAGGATCTATCAGGGTTAAATGACTTGATTGCCTACTCTCTTTAATGTTACTACAAACATTTCATGGTGAATAACATTATGTCCTTCTTTCCAGCCAGGAAACTGGGGCTTAGACTGGTCAAGTCCATTGCTCTTACTCCCCAGTTTTCCTCTCTATGCCCCCCTGGGGGATTGTGTTTGTTGGAACTGCTGAGATGAGCAGAGAAGCTCCTTGCAAAGAGCTTCCCTTACCTTTGAGTTTAATTTGCAAAATGGGAACAAAGATATGGCAGGGGAGGGGTCTTCAGGGATTTGTGAGAACAGAAGTAACTTTCCTCTTCTCACCACAGACGAGAACAGTAAGTGGCAATGAGGAGCGGCAAAGAATAAAACCTATCAGCCACGAACTAGACCTGACCCAGCTAAGGGTCTCTTTCTCAGGGGAGAGCACTCTACCAGCTCCTAGTGACAGGTCCTTCCCCTCGTGGTCCAGCCCACTTCCACAGGTCTTCTCTGATGGAGAATGTTTTCTCTGTGCTATAACTTTTGGTTCTGGAAAACATTACCTTTTAAAATATTTATTGATTTATATATAGATGGTTTACAATGTTGTATCAGTTTCATCTACACAACAAAGTGTATATATATATATATATATATATATATATATATATATGCATATAAAACATATAACACCTAGACAGCATATGCAAAAGCAAAGACATCACTTTCAAAAGCCTGTATAGTAAAAGCTATGGTTTTCCCAATAGTCATATACGGATGTGAGAGTTGGACCATAAATAAGGCTGAGTAAAAAAAAAGAAAACAGAAGGCTGAGTACCAAACAATTGATGCCTTGAACTGTGGTGTTGGAGAAAGCTCTTGAGAGTCCCTTGGAATGCAAGGAGATCAAACCAGTCAATCCTAAAGGAAATCAGCCTTGAATATTCATAGGAAGGAATGATGCTGAAACTGAAGCTCCAATGCGTTGGCCACCTGATGCAAAGAGATGATTCACTGGAAAAGAGCCCGATGTTGGGGAAAATACAAATCAAAAGAAGAAGCGGATGACAGAGAACTGGGTTCTGGAAGTTGGACCAAACCACAAGAAGGCATTTCTGTTTTCTGTTTCCAGGCTTAGAGGGGATGCAAGGCAGTAGCAGTAATAGTAATTCCAAGTCTTAGGATCTATCAGGGTTAAATGACTTGATTGCCTACTCTCTTTAATGTTACTACAAACATTTCATGGTGAATAACATTATGTCCTTCTTTCCAGCCAGGAAACTGGGGCTTAGACTGGTCAAGTCCATTGCTCTTACTCCCCAGTTTTCCTCTCTATGCCCCCCTGGGGGATTGTGTTTGTTGGAACTGCTGAGATGAGCAGAGAAGCTCCTTGCAAAGAGCTTCCCTTACCTTTGAGTTTAATTTGCAAAATGGGAACAAAGATATGGCAGGGGAGGGGTCTTCAGGGATTTGTGAGAACAGAAGTAACTTTCCTCTTCTCACCACAGACGAGAACAGTAAGTGGCAATGAGGAGCGGCAAAGAATAAAACCTATCAGCCACGAACTAGACCTGACCCAGCTAAGGGTCTCTTTCTCAGGGGAGAGCACTCTACCAGCTCCTAGTGACAGGTCCTTCCCCTCGTGGTCCAGCCCACTTCCACAGGTCTTCTCTGATGGAGAATGTTTTCTCTGTGCTATAACTTTTGGTTCTGGAAAACATTACCTTTTAAAATATTTATTGATTTATATATAGATGGTTTACAATGTTGTATCAGTTTCATCTACACAACAAAGTGTATATATATATATATATATATATATATATATATATATATGCATATAAAACATATAACACCTAGACAGCATATGCAAAAGCAAAGACATCACTTTCAAAAGCCTGTATAGTAAAAGCTATGGTTTTCCCAATAGTCATATACGGATGTGAGAGTTGGACCATAAATAAGGCTGAGTAAAAAAAAAGAAAACAGAAGGCTGAGTACCAAACAATTGATGCCTTGAACTGTGGTGTTGGAGAAAGCTCTTGAGAGTCCCTTGGAATGCAAGGAGATCAAACCAGTCAATCCTAAAGGAAATCAGCCTTGAATATTCATAGGAAGGAATGATGCTGAAACTGAAGCTCCAATGCGTTGGCCACCTGATGCAAAGAGATGATTCACTGGAAAAGAGCCCGATGTTGGGGAAAATACAAATCAAAAGAAGAAGCGGATGACAGAGGAAAAGATGGTTGGATGTCGTCTCTGAGTCAATGGACATGAATTTGAGCAGCCTCCAGGAAATGGTGAAGGACAGGGAAGTCTGGCATAGTGCAGTCTATGGGGTCCCAAAGAGTCAGACACAACTGAGCAACTGAACTGGAACTGAACTGAACTGAAGAAGAAGGATTGATCAGCTATGTACAACATAGAGGTAGAACCAAACCTAGCTAAGTATCAGGCAAAAAAAAAAAAAAAAATTCAAACATAAACACAGAGCACCAAAATAGAAAAAAAGTAGATTCAGCATATTACATTATCTTTGATTTAAATGGCCCATGACACTGATGTATATTTTTCACCAGATTTCCCCACCTCCAGGATTCCTTCTCCAAACCAAGTAAACCAAAGAAGAAAGAGATAGTCAAAAGTCTCAGAACGAGAAAACTATGAGAAAGAGTAAAAAGGCATTCTTCTAGGCTTCTCCTGGTGGTCCAGTGGGTAAGAACACCGCCTTGCAGTGCAAGGCCGGTTCGATCCCTGGCTTGGGAAGATCCCATGTGCCGCGGAGCAGCTGGACCAATGTGTCCAATTACCGAGTCGGAGCTCTGGAGTGCATGCGCCCAGAGCTGGTGCTCTGCGACAACAGAGGCCACCGCGATGGGAGGCCCACATGGGCCAAAGAACAAAGATGGATGAAAATAGGCAAATGAAAGACCAATAGAAGTGGCCCGCCTGCCCCCTCCCTCCCCAACCTGCCCCCCCACCCCAAATAAATAAATAAATGAATCTTTAAAAAAAAAAAAAAAGGTATTCTTCTCCTCTTCCCTATGATGGGTCAATTAGGCCAGAGCTAGTCAGGGGCCATGTGAAATTTTTGGATCAGATAGGAGATCTAAGTTGTAACCTGGGGGAGGTTGAATCATAGCTTACCTGAAAGCTAGTCTTAATTAGCTAAATGGCATGAGACTTAACCTGAAGCTGGCCAGAAAGCTCTGGTATCAGCTGGCCTCCATGTTGTGTGAAGGATTTTCCAAGAGTGAAGGTGGTCCCAGCTAAACATAAGTCATGTACCACTATATAGGTGAAATAAATGGTAACCTAACAGATTTCACATGGCAGAATAGAATAACTGCCAATATACAACCTCAGATATGCAAATGATACTACTCTTATGGCAGAAAGTGAAGAGGAACTAAAGAGCCTTGTAATGAGAGTGAAAGAGGAGAGTAAAAAGCTGGCTTAAAACTCAAAATCCAGATTATCTGGTGGTCCACTGGGTAAAGAGTCCGCCTTGCAGTGCAAGAGGCACTGGTTTGATCCCTGGCCGGGGAAGATCCCATGTGCTGCGGAGCGGCTGGACCGGTATGCCCAATTACCAGCCAGCTCTGAAGTGCGTGCGCCCAGAGCCAGCGCTCTTCAATGAGAGTGGTCACTGCGATGAGAGGGCCACACATGCCAAAGAAAAAAGATGGATGAAAATGAATAAATAAAAAACCAGTAAAAGAGGCCAAAATTTAAAAAAAAAAAAAAGCTCAACATTCAAAAAACTAAGGTCATAGCATCACATCCCATCATTTCATGGCAAATAGATGGGGAAAAGATGAAAAGAGTGACAGATTTTGCTTTTCTGGGCTCCAAAATCACTGTGGATTGTGACTGCAGCCATGAAATTAGAAAATGCTTGCTCCTTGGAAGAAAACTATAACAAACCTAGACAGCATATTAAAAAGCAAAGACATCACTTAGCCAATAAAGGTTCACCTAATCAAAGCTATGTTTTTTCCAGTTGTTGTGTATGTATGTGAGAGTTGGATTATAATGAAGGCTGAGTGCTGAAGAACTGAGGCTTTCAAATTGTGGTGCTGGAGAAGACTCTTGAGAGTCCCTTGGACAGCAAGAGGATCAAACCAGTTAATCCTAAAGGAAATCAACCCTAAATATTCATTGAAAGGACTAATGCTGAAGTTGAAGCTCCAGTACTTTGGCCACCTGATGTGAAGAGCCAACTCATTGGAAAAGACCAAGACACTGGGCAAGATTGAAGGCAAAAGAAGAAAAGAGTAGCAGGGAATAAGATGGTTAAATACCTTCATCTACTCAACAAACATGAGTTTGAGCAAAATCTGGGAGATAGTGAAGGACAGGGTAGCCTGACACAGTTCAGTCCATGGGGGCTCAAAGAATCAGACACGACTTAACTACTGAAAAACAAACGATATACAATAGGGTGCAGGACACAATGAAAGTTGAAGGGATGTGAAGTGAATCTTCGAAAAGTAAGAATGGTAACAATGAGATTCAGATGAGTTTTACAGCAAAAAGTTCCAATTAAAAAAAAAAAAAGACAAAGCAGTTATAGGTATAGCTATAAACGAGAGCTCTTTAAAAGGTGTCTAACAATAGCTTTGCTGTACTCCTGAAATTAACACAGCATTGTAAAACAACCAGACCCCCCCCCCAAGAAAGTCAGTCAGACAGAAATCATCTAATTATATTTATAGAATTTAAACTGAAATAAAAAAGGGAAATTAAAGCAGTTTGATCACACAATTAAAAAAAAAAAAAAGACAAAGCAAACAGTGCGTGTTCCAGTGGGACATTAACTTGAACAAGAGTGTGAAAGTGGAGGGCCTCCATGGTGGTCCAGTGGTTAAGGCTCCTTGCTCCCAATGCAGGGGGCCTGAATTCAATCCCTGGTCAGGGAGCTAGATCCCAAGTGCCACAACTAAGACCCAGTGCAGCCAAACCGAAATTAACAAAAATTCCAAAATTTGAACGATAAAATAAAATGATATTCCTTTCACCTGCTGAAGCCCGTGTGCCCTAGATCTGGGCTCCAAAATCACTGTGGATTGTGACTGCAGCCATGAAATTAGAAAATGCTTGCTCCTTGGAAGAAAACTATAACAAACCTAGACAGCATATTAAAAAGCAAAGACATCACTTAGCCAATAAAGGTTCACCTAATCAAAGCTATGTTTTTTCCAGTTGTTGTGTATGTATGTGAGAGTTGGATTATAATGAAGGCTGAGTGCTGAAGAACTGAGGCTTTCAAATTGTGGTGCTGGAGAAGACTCTTGAGAGTCCCTTGGACAGCAAGAGGATCAAACCAGTTAATCCTAAAGGAAATCAACCCTAAATATTCATTGAAAGGACTAATGCTGAAGTTGAAGCTCCAGTACTTTGGCCACCTGATGTGAAGAGCCAACTCATTGGAAAAGACCAAGACACTGGGCAAGATTGAAGGCAAAAGAAGAAAAGAGTAGCAGGGAATAAGATGGTTAAATACCTTCATCTACTCAACAAACATGAGTTTGAGCAAAATCTGGGAGATAGTGAAGGACAGGGTAGCCTGACACAGTTCAGTCCATGGGGGCTCAAAGAATCAGACACGACTTAACTACTGAAAAACAAACGATATACAATAGGGTGCAGGACACAATGAAAGTTGAAGGGATGTGAAGTGAATCTTCGAAAAGTAAGAATGGTAACAATGAGATTCAGATGAGTTTTACAGCAAAAAGTTCCAATTAAAAAAAAAAAAAGACAAAGCAGTTATAGGTATAGCTATAAACGAGAGCTCTTTAAAAGGTGTCTAACAATAGCTTTGCTGTACTCCTGAAATTAACACAGCATTGTAAAACAACCAGACCCCCCCCCCAAGAAAGTCAGTCAGACAGAAATCATCTAATTATATTTATAGAATTTAAACTGAAATAAAAAAGGGAAATTAAAGCAGTTTGATCACACAATTAAAAAAAAAAAAAAGACAAAGCAAACAGTGCGTGTTCCAGTGGGACATTAACTTGAACAAGAGTGTGAAAGTGGAGGGCCTCCATGGTGGTCCAGTGGTTAAGGCTCCTTGCTCCCAATGCAGGGGGCCTGAATTCAATCCCTGGTCAGGGAGCTAGATCCCAAGTGCCACAACTAAGACCCAGTGCAGCCAAACCGAAATTAACAAAAATTCCAAAATTTGAACGATAAAATAAAATGATATTCCTTTCACCTGCTGAAGCCCGTGTGCCCTAGAGCCCAGGCTCTACAACAAGAGAAGTCCCTGCAGTGATAAGCCTGCACACCACAACAGAGTAACCCCAGACGCCCATGCAGCAACAAAGACCCAGGACAGCCATAAATAAATAAAGAAGTTATTTTTTAAAAAAGAGAGAGAGAGGCTTCCCTGGGGGTCCAGTGGTTAGAAATTTGCCTTCCAATAGAGGGAACACAGGTTCATTCCCTAGTGGAAGATCCCACACGCTATGAGGCAACTAAGCCCACCCTCTAGAGCCTACGAGCAGCAACTACGGAGCCTGTGTGTACACATAGAGTCCATGCTCTGCAACAAGAGAAGCCGCTGCAATGAGAAGCCAATGCACCACAATGAAGAGCCAGCCCAACCAGAAAAAAAATTTAAAAAAAAGTATGAAGGTGGGAAAACATTAGGTAACAATGGGGGAGCCAGCATTGGTCATCAGGTAGTCTAGCGTGAGCAAAGAAGGCTAAAACAAGGAGGGTGAATTGACTCTAAGAAGTTTCTTCAAAAACCACTTTACTCTGCATGGAACTAGTCTGCATGGAACTAGAGGTCTTTTTTTCCTAGAGCCCTCTCTCCACCTTCCTGTCTGTTTCCAGCTCCTTTCAATCTCCCTTCTCTCAGCCTTCAGATCTAATTTGTCCTTTCTGTGTATCAGCCTCTAACTGATGACCCCAAGAGCTTTGTATAGGAAATAAAATGTGTTTCATTGTATTTGTGAAAATGGAGAACTCTGCTCAATATTTTATAACAACTTGACAGAAAAAAAGAATTTCAAAAAGAAAAAGTACATGTATGTGTATAACTGAATCACTTTGTTCTACATCTGGACCTAACACAACATTGTTAATACTCCAGTATAAAATGAAATAGCCAGGACACAGAAGCAGCCTAAACACCCATGAACAGGGGCCTGAATTCAATCCCTGGTCAGGGAGCTAGATCCCAAGTGCCACAACTAAGACCCAGTGCAGCCAAACCGAAATTAACAAAAATTCCAAAATTTGAACGATAAAATAAAATGATATTCCTTTCACCTGCTGAAGCCCGTGTGCCCTAGAGCCCAGGCTCTACAACAAGAGAAGTCCCTGCAGTGATAAGCCTGCACACCACAACAGAGTAACCCCAGACGCCCATGCAGCAACAAAGACCCAGGACAGCCATAAATAAATAAAGAAGTTATTTTTTAAAAAAGAGAGAGAGAGGCTTCCCTGGGGGTCCAGTGGTTAGAAATTTGCCTTCCAATAGAGGGAACACAGGTTCATTCCCTAGTGGAAGATCCCACACGCTATGAGGCAACTAAGCCCACCCTCTAGAGCCTACGAGCAGCAACTACGGAGCCTGTGTGTACACATAGAGTCCATGCTCTGCAACAAGAGAAGCCGCTGCAATGAGAAGCCAATGCACCACAATGAAGAGCCAGCCCAACCAGAAAAAAATTAAAAAAAGAGTATGAAGGTGGGAAAACATTAGGTAACAATGGGGGAGCCAGCATTGGTCATCAGGTAGTCTAGCGTGAGCAAAGAAGGCTAAAACAAGGAGGGTGAATTGACTCTAAGAAGTTTCTTCAAAAACCACTTTACTCTGCATGGAACTAGTCTGCATGGAACTAGAGGTCTTTTTTTCCTAGAGCCCTCTCTCCACCTTCCTGTCTGTTTCCAGCTCCTTTCAATCTCCCTTCTCTCAGCCTTCAGATCTAATTTGTCCTTTCTGTGTATCAGCCTCTAACTGATGACCCCAAGAGCTTTGTATAGGAAATAAAATGTGTTTCATTGTATTTGTGAAAATGGAGAACTCTGCTCAATATTTTATAACAACTTGACAGAAAAAAAGAATTTCAAAAAGAAAAAGTACATGTATGTGTATAACTGAATCACTTTGTTCTACATCTGGACCTAACACAACATTGTTAATACTCCAGTATAAAATGAAATAGCCAGGACACAGAAGCAGCCTAAACACCCATCAACAGAGAAATAGGTTAAAAAGATGTTTTTCATATACAAAATGGAATATTTGTTTTGTTGTTTGTTGTTTAGTTGCTAACTTGTGTCCATCTCTTTTATGACCCCATGAGCGACAGCCTGCCAGGCTCCTCTGTTCATGGGATTTCCCAGGCAAAAATACCAGACTGGGTTGCCATTTCCTTCTCTGAGGGATCTTCCCAACCCAGATATCACATCCTGTATCCCCCATTGACAGGTAGATTCTTCACCACTGAGCCACCAGGGAAGCCCAAAGTGTAATATTACTCAGCCATAAAATGGAACAAGATTGTGCATTTGCAGAGATGTGGATGGACCTATAGTCTATCATACACAGTGAAGTAAGCCAGAAAGAAAAAAATAAAATCATTGCATAATATCCCTTATATGTGGGATCCACAAAAATGACACAGATGAACTTATTTGCAAAGCAGAAATACAAACTTAGAGAACAAACATATGGATAGAAAGAAGGGAAAGGAATGGTGGTATGAATGGAAAGATTGAGATTGACATATACACACTACTATGCATAAAATAGATTAACTAGTGAGAATCTACTCTATAGCACAAGGAACTCTACTCAGTGTTCTGTGGTGGCCAAAATGGGAAGAAATACAAAAAAGATGGGATATGTGTATGTGTCTTCACTTTACAGTACAGCAGAAACTAACACAACATTGTAAAGCAGCTATACTTCAATAAAAAATAATATCAAAAATAAAATCAAAAGAAAAAAAAGTCATATACCAAAGAGTTAAAAGACAGAAATTGGCGACCTGATCATTTGATTTGCAATAAATGGGTCATTTGAAAATTCATCGGCTTCCATGGGTCATAATAACACCAAAATCAAAGTGACTATTAAAATTATCATCCAAGGGCTTCCCTGATGGTCCACTGGGTAAGGACACTGCCTTGCAGTGCAAGGCGCCAGTTCGATCCTTGACCTGGGAAGACCACGTGCCATGGAGCGACTGAACCTATGTGTCCAATTACCGAGCCAGAGCTCTGGGAGCCGATCCTGTTAATACTCCAGTATAAAATGAAATAGCCAGGACACAGAAGCAGCCTAAACACCCATCAACAGAGAAATAGGTTAAAAAGATGTTTTTCATATACAAAATGGAATATTTGTTTTGTTGTTTGTTGTTTAGTTGCTAACTTGTGTCCATCTCTTTTATGACCCCATGAGCGACAGCCTGCCAGGCTCCTCTGTTCATGGGATTTCCCAGGCAAAAATACCAGACTGGGTTGCCATTTCCTTCTCTGAGGATCTTCACAACCCAGATATCACATCCTGTATCCCCCATTGACAGGTAGATTCTTCACCACTGAGCCACCAGGGAAGCCCAAAGTGTAATATTACTCAGCCATAAAATGGAACAAGATTGTGCATTTGCAGAGATGTGGATGGACCTATAGTCTATCATACACAGTGAAGTAAGCCAGAAAGAAAAAAATAAAATCATTGCATAATATCCCTTATATGTGGGATCCACAAAAATGACACAGATGAACTTATTTGCAAAGCAGAAATACAAACTTAGAGAACAAACATATGGATAGAAAGAAGGGAAAGGAATGGTGGTATGAATGGAAAGATTGAGATTGACATATACACACTACTATGCATAAAATAGATTAACTAGTGAGAATCTACTCTATAGCACAAGGAACTCTACTCAGTGTTCTGTGGTGGCCAAAATGGGAAGAAATACAAAAAAGATGGGATATGTGTATGTGTCTTCACTTTACAGTACAGCAGAAACTAACACAACATTGTAAAGCAGCTATACTTCAATAAAAAATAATATCAAAAATAAAATCAAAAGAAAAAAAAGTCATATACCAAAGAGTTAAAAGACAGAAATTGGCGACCTGATCATTTGATTTGCAATAAATGGGTCATTTGAAAATTCATCGGCTTCCATGGGTCATAATAACACCAAAATCAAAGTGACTATTAAAATTATCATCCAAGGGCTTCCCTGATGGTCCACTGGGTAAGGACACTGCCTTGCAGTGCAAGGGGCGCCAGTTCGATCCTTGACCTGGGAAGACCCCACGTGCCATGGAGCGACTGAACCTATGTGTCCAATTACCGAGCCAGAGCTCTGGAGCGCATGAGCCCAGAGCCGGTGCTCTGTGACGACAGAGGCCACTGCGATGGGAGGCCCACTGGAGCCAAAGAACAAAAAAGATGGATGAAAATAGATAAACAAAAGACCAATAGAGGTGGCCCGCCTGCCCTCCTCCCTCCTCAACCTGTCCCCCTGACCCCCAAAATTATCATCCAACCTAGAACACCCCTGCGAGTGAAAAGAAGCACTGTCCATGATTATACTGGGACAACAGGCATAACAACTGGGCCACAAGACCTTTCACAGGAAACTGGGAGGGCAGTAAGCTTACAGAACTATCTGACAGGGTTTGGGAAGACCCCCAGTTTCAAACATGACATTATCTGACTCTAGTGAAAGGTGGTTTCCTCTTCTTTCCTTCTCACTGGGTTATAAAAATTAGGTGTTCCCCTTCGATTTAAGCACAGCTCACCAAGCACTTGCCTACCATTGGCCTTCAGTCAATGTGGGCTGATTTTATGAGGTAAAGAATAAGTGTGGAGACGTCACAGGCAGCAACTCCAGGTGGATCCTGGATGTCACTGAGGAACCATTCAAATTTGTCTGTGGTGGGGGTAGAGTACCAAGGAATTATCCCCCACTCCTGTGCCCTGGCTGTGCTGTGCCCCTCTCATGACCAGGTGCCCTCACACTGTCCCACTGCCCTTCTTCTGTCCCCGAGTTCCTTGTGTGAGTTCCTTTAATTGCAAGCTTGAGGGCTCCTCTTCTGGGGCTGGATTTGTGGGCTCCCCTGGGAGTGGACAGTTTTACCTGCGTCACACAGGTTCTGTGTTAAGTACTTCATGGGCAGTGGGAGACAGTTTGGCAACCCAGGCTGGGAGGCAGCCCATGGCAGGTGGACAGGCATCATAGGATGAGCTCAGATACACTGATCCTGGCCCTGTTCCCACCTGCCCGTCACTGTCTCCTTGGCTAAGTCCATTTTTCCCTTTCCTTTTCGCTGAGATGAGACTGTTGTCTGTCTGAGTCTCACTGTCTGACTTAGAGAATTCAGGGAGGCTGAGGGTAACAAGGACATCCACAGTCTGGCCAAGAGGTTGGTGGAGGCTAAGGAAGGAGGTCTGAGCTGGGGGATTCCTCCCTGTCCTCTCTGACCCAGTAACTGCAGACAAACAAGAGGAAGACCCTGAAATGAATGTGATACTGGAATCTCCACAGGGGATCTGCTGAATACTTTTTCTTCCAGGGAACCCACTTGAAGGTTAGTAAGATCTTTCTTTCTGTCACTCACTACTATCTTTCTTACAGTTTCTGTTGCTGATTGCTGCCTCTTTTATCACTCCGTTTCTATTTTCTTATCAGCCTTTCTTTATCCTATTGCTTCCTCAATGACAGGTAACCTTTTTCTTAAAAGAGGGTAGGCATTCACTATGTATGTTACATTGTATCTTTCCTCTTTCTTTTTTGGTTTTCTCCCTTTAATCTACCTCACTTTTCCTTTCCTTGATGTCTCTCTTTTTTTTTTTTCCTTGACTCTTTCCCTCTGTCTGGATTGAGGTCCTCAGCAAAGGGTTCCTGAATGGAAGAATGGTCTAAAGTGGGAAAACAATCGATGGGGGGCCTTTGGGAGAGTGCAAGGGAAGGGGATGAAGGAGGAAACTGGCATGAGACATAGAGTCAACCCATCCCTGAAATAATATCATAGACACAAGGTTGTTTCTTTACAGTGTCATTTCTAGAAACAAAAGTAAAGACATTAACTAAAATCCCAGGGAAAGGATACTTTAAATAAAAGAAAATTTTAAACATCCAGAGAAAGGGATGAAGTTAGAGAGCAGAAAAAATAGCATGAGATGCTACAGTAGTTTCTTAAAGAGTTTGCATATTACAATTAATTATTCAACAAATTCACTGAGAACGTAACATATGCCAGTCACTGGGCCAGAAGCCAGAGATCACCCTGTTAGAAAATGTGGCATAGAGAAAAAAGGGGCTAGTTGGGAGAGAGCTAAACAAACAAACAAATAAATCTATACAAATAGAATATAGCACAGCCAATGGGATGGGGGAAAGTCCAGTTAGAAGGCACTGCTATCATCCACAGAAGCAGTGACCGCATTGTAGCAAATGAGGATTGGCACAAGCCAGAAGGGTCAGGGCGGATATAGTTTGTTGGGAATGCCAGCAGGGGTAACCGATGGTTCGGATGTGTGTATGCATGGGATCAGCGATCCCCCATGGGTCATCATGTGTTGTTCTCCAAACACCAGAACAGTCTATCCTAAACTATGCTGGGTAGGAATGAAATGAATGTGATACTGGAATCTCCACAGGGGATCTGCTGAATACTTTTTCTTCCAGGGAACCCACTTGAAGGTTAGTAAGATCTTTCTTTCTGTCACTCACTACTATCTTTCTTACAGTTTCTGTTGCTGATTGCTGCCTCTTTTATCACTCCGTTTCTATTTTCTTATCAGCCTTTCTTTATCCTATTGCTTCCTCAATGACAGGTAACCTTTTTCTTAAAAGAGGGTAGGCATTCACTATGTATGTTACATTGTATCTTTCCTCTTTCTTTTTTGGTTTTCTCCCTTTAATCTACCTCACTTTTCCTTTCCTTGATGTCTCTCTTTTTTTTTTTTCCTTGACTCTTTCCCTCTGTCTGGATTGAGGTCCTCAGCAAAGGGTTCCTGAATGGAAGAATGGTCTAAAGTGGGAAAACAATCGATGGGGGGCCTTTGGGAGAGTGCTAGGGAAGGGATGAAGGAGGAAACTGGCATGAGACATAGAGTCAACCCATCCCTGAAATAATATCATAGACACAAGGTTGTTTCTTTACAGTGTCATTTCTAGAAACAAAAGTAAAGACATTAACTAAAATCCCAGGGAAAGGATACTTTAAATAAAAGAAAATTTTAAACATCCAGAGAAAGGGATGAAGTTAGAGAGCAGAAAAAATAGCATGAGATGCTACAGTAGTTTCTTAAAGAGTTTGCATATTACAATTAATTATTCAACAAATTCACTGAGAACGTAACATATGCCAGTCACTGGGCCAGAAGCCAGAGATCACCCTGTTAGAAAATGTGGCATAGAGAAAAAAGGGGCTAGTTGGGAGAGAGCTAAACAAACAAACAAATAAATCTATACAAATAGAATATAGCACAGCCAATGGGATGGGGGAAAGTCCAGTTAGAAGGCACTGCTATCATCCACAGAAGCAGTGACCGCATTGTAGCAAATGAGGATTGGCACAAGCCAGAAGGGTCAGGGCGGATATAGTTTGTTGGGAATGCCAGCAGGGGTAACCGATGGTTCGGATGTGTGTATGCATGGGATCAGCGATCCCCCATGGGTCATCATGTGTTGTTCTCCAAACACCAGAACAGTCTATCCTAAACTATGCTGGGTAGGAGAAGAAAACAAACATTTCTCTGGGAGAGACTAAGAGCTCTGTCTGGCCATTTTGGGTAGGACAAAGCCATTTGACATTTAAATAGACGTGTAGAATTCACAGTGCATATACAAACCAGAAGACCAGGCTAGGGAGAAAAATGACATTAATGGCCCTCCTCGTGTATTAGTACAATTTACATTTGCAGAACTCTTGCCTGGAAACCTCCAAATAAACTGGCTCATGGATGGTCAGGAGTTCCATGACAGAGGAAGTGAGATTTTCCTTCTTCAACAGGGAAGCACTTTGTGCAAGTACTGGACAAAGAGGTCAACACTGAGTGGTGACAAAACTAGGTCCTGGACCCAGGATTCACATGCCCTTTCAGTTTATCCATTATTGTATTTGCTATACCTACAAAGAAAATGCTTCCTAGAGAGAAGCACTTCTGGTGTGTGATACAAGCACTTCTGATGAGACAGACAAGTATAAAATCTGGGGAGAGGATGAGAGCGACAGAGAGAAGTCCATCTCTTCAACGATACATTCAGCTGAGTGTCTCCACGTGGTGGGGGACCAGCTGCCCTCAGCACAATCAGAAGAATTTCTTCTGTGAACACAGAAGCTTGGTTTGTTCCACAAGCTGGGTGAGCCTGGGGAGTATTTGGCCAAAATGGTACTTGAAGAGAATAGAAACCAATGATGTGTTACAGTAGAACCAATCTATCCCCAACAGCACCTATGGGCTGTATTGATATCAAGGACACCTGAACTTTTCTGCTAGAGCAGGAGTCAGGATGTGCTCCATCCTTTGGGAATACAGTCCCTGCAGCCCACCTCCCTGGCAGTGGATCTGAGTAGGCCCATCGTAGGAAGTTACCCCATGTCTTGGCACAGAGAGCGTGTTCTGTGGAGTCCTCATTTCATCTTTGCAGTGAGGTAAGGTAGACTGAATATACCCAACCTGTATGTCTCCAAATGTGACTATCATCCACTTATAGAGAACATCCTTGTCTTTTATAAATACCTGAAGGTATTTCTGAGGTTAATACTCACTGTTCCTTATAGAAAGGAATCCAGCAGTGAACATGTAAGACATTTGGGTCAAGCCTAAGGGCACCTGTAATGAATGGCCTGGGCATCTGCTTTCAGAAATTGAGGTTGCAGCTGCATGTCAAAACATATATATACAGAAGAATATGCAGTGATGTGCAGAGTTTGCAATGACACCTGGAGAAGATCTTGGACAGCCATTTGCAGAACTCTTGCCTGGAAACCTCCAAATAAACTGGCTCATGGATGGTCAGGAGTTCCATGACAGAGGAAGTGAGATTTTCCTTCTTCAACAGGGAAGCACTTTGTGCAAGTACTGGACAAAGAGGTCAACACTGAGTGGTGACAAAACTAGGTCCTGGACCCAGGATTCACATGCCCTTTCAGTTTATCCATTATTGTATTTGCTATACCTACAAAGAAAATGCTTCCTAGAGAGAAGCACTTCTGGTGTGTGATACAAGCACTTCTGATGAGACAGACAAGTATAAAATCTGGGGAGAGGATGAGAGCGACAGAGAGAAGTCCATCTCTTCAACGATACATTCAGCTGAGTGTCTCCACGTGGTGGGGGACCAGCTGCCCTCAGCACAATCAGAAGAATTTCTTCTGTGAACACAGAAGCTTGGTTTGTTCCACAAGCTGGGTGAGCCTGGGGAGTATTTGGCCAAAATGGTACTTGAAGAGAATAGAAACCAATGATGTGTTACAGTAGAACCAATCTATCCCCAACAGCACCTATGGGCTGTATTGATATCAAGGACACCTGAACTTTTCTGCTAGAGCAGGAGTCAGGATGTGCTCCATCCTTTGGGAATACAGTCCCTGCAGCCCACCTCCCTGGCAGTGGATCTGAGTAGGCCCATCGTAGGAAGTTACCCCATGTCTTGGCACAGAGAGCGTGTTCTGTGGAGTCCTCATTTCATCTTTGCAGTGAGGTAAGGTAGACTGAATATACCCAACCTGTATGTCTCCAAATGTGACTATCATCCACTTATAGAGAACATCCTTGTCTTTTATAAATACCTGAAGGTATTTCTGAGGTTAATACTCACTGTTCCTTATAGAAAGGAATCCAGCAGTGAACATGTAAGACATTTGGGTCAAGCCTAAGGGCACCTGTAATGAATGGCCTGGGCATCTGCTTTCAGAAATTGAGGTTGCAGCTGCATGTCAAAACATATATATACAGAAGAATATGCAGTGATGTGCAGAGTTTGCAATGACACCTGGAGAAGATCTGAAGGGAGTGGAAACCACAAAGTCAACAAGGAGGGAAAGCTGTGTGCGAGGGGTCTTAAACTGTGCAGAAGAGTGAATAGGTCTGTTTTCTTCCAAGAAGTAAAGAGGCTCCTGTAACTGAACACTCAGAGGGAGGGGAGAGGTAGAGGCCATGTGACAGCATTGGGTGTCGATAGTATGGCCTCAGGATTGACTGACTTTGGAGCCATGAAGGAGTTGGCCTTACTCTGAGTGTGTGAAGAGCCATGGCATATCATAAGTATAAGAGTGACATCATCTGACTTAAGTTTCAGGTGACGGTTTAACCCTCTGGCTGGTGGGTGGAGTAACAAAGCGACCATACTGGAAGCTGCATAATTGCAACCTAAGGAGGGTATTCTTGGGTCACTGAACGTGATGTGGGAGACCACAGAGGAAGGGATCATCTGGTGCAAGGTCCATCAGGGCATCTTCATAGCAGAAGCAGATCTGAGCTGAAGCCTGAAAGACAACAATGTTTTCACAGGAAGAGTTTGAAGGACAATAGGACAGACGAATGGAACAGCATGTGCAAAATCAAAAGGAGCTAAGAAAAGTAGTATTGTGCAAGTGGCAGGTGTAAGTTCAGGTGGAGTGTAGGGTTCACCTAGGAGGTAGTTTAACCCGAAAAGCTGGAAGGGGAAAGCAGGCCTCACAGGTCTTCAGTGGGGCAGATGGGGATCTCTGCTCACAATCTTGAGGAGTGGCATGACCACTGCCTGTAGCTTGTGGTGATAAAGATGCACTCGGATTGGTGCCATTGCATGAATACTGGCAAGACTGTGGTAGTCTGAAGACTGTGGTAGCACAAGAGATGAACATAGAGGGCTGTGGTAAAAAGTAAGGGTCTGCGTTAAGGGCACATTGACAGGAAGATGAGAGGGATTAGAATAGAGTGCATGGGGCATCATCCAGCATGAGTCCTTTTGAGCTTGAATTCATCTTTCATTTTTGCCATTTAAATTGCAATGGGTCATAGAATCGCCCACTCTGGATTCATCCTATTAAGGATACTTTCTACTCCCAGGACTTGGATATTTATTTCCTTTCTCCGACTAGGAAAGTTTTCAGCTATTATATCTTCAAAAGTGTTTTCTATAATTTTTTCTCTATCTTGTCCTTCTGGGATACCTCTAATGCAAATGCTCATACGCTGGACCCAGAAATCTCTAAAACTGTCCTCATTTCTTTTCATTCATTCATTTCTCTTTTTTCTGTTCAACTTCAGTGATTTCTATTATTCTGACTTCCACCTCTGACCCATTCTTCTGTATCTTCTAATCTACTGTTGATTTCTTCTAGTATATGTTTTATCTCAGCTTTCATATTCTTCAGCTCTTTCTGATTCTCTGTATCTTCTAATTCACTTCTTAAATTTCTCACAGTGGAAAAGGGAATCCTGCAGGGGTGCTGTGCGACGATCTGGAGGGGTGGAATTGGAGGGATATACATATGACTAATCTGGGAGCATGCATATCAGTAAACAACAAAACTTTGTAAAAGTTAAAAGTAAAATAAAAATTTTAAAAACACAGTTTCTCACAGTGATCATCCATTCTTCCCCCAAGCTTTTTGATCATCTTTACAATAATTACCTTGAAATCTTTATGGGATATATAGCCTGTCTCCACTTCATTTTGTTTTTCTGGGCTTTTTCTTTGTTCCTTCATTTAGGACATAGTCCTCCTACACCTCATTTTTCCTAATATGCTGGCTTTTTTACTATGTGTCTGGTAGTTTGGTTATGTTTCCCCAGGTCTTCAGTGGGGCAGATGGGGATCTCTGCTCACAATCTTGAGGAGTGGCATGACCACTGCCTGTAGCTTGTGGTGATAAAGATGCACTCGGATTGGTGCCATTGCATGAATACTGGCAAGACTGTGGTAGTCTGAAGACTGTGGTAGCACAAGAGATGAACATAGAGGGCTGTGGTAAAAAGTAAGGGTCTGCGTTAAGGGCACATTGACAGGAAGATGAGAGGGATTAGAATAGAGTGCATGGGGCATCATCCAGCATGAGTCCTTTTGAGCTTGAATTCATCTTTCATTTTTGCCATTTAAATTGCAATGGGTCATAGAATCGCCCACTCTGGATTCATCCTATTAAGGATACTTTCTACTCCCAGGACTTGGATATTTATTTCCTTTCTCCGACTAGGAAAGTTTTCAGCTATTATATCTTCAAAAGTGTTTTCTATAATTTTTTCTCTATCTTGTCCTTCTGGGATACCTCTAATGCAAATGCTCATACGCTGGACCCAGAAATCTCTAAAACTGTCCTCATTTCTTTTCATTCATTCATTTCTCTTTTTTCTGTTCAACTTCAGTGATTTCTATTATTCTGACTTCCACCTCTGACCCATTCTTCTGTATCTTCTAATCTACTGTTGATTTCTTCTAGTATATGTTTTATCTCAGCTTTCATATTCTTCAGCTCTTTCTGATTCTCTGTATCTTCTAATTCACTTCTTAAATTTCTCACAGTGGAAAAGGGAATCCTGCAGGGGTGCTGTGCGACGATCTGGAGGGGTGGAATTGGAGGGATATACATATGACTAATCTGGGAGCATGCATATCAGTAAACAACAAAACTTTGTAAAAGTTAAAAGTAAAATAAAAATTTTAAAAACACAGTTTCTCACAGTGATCATCCATTCTTCCCCCAAGCTTTTTGATCATCTTTACAATAATTACCTTGAAATCTTTATGGGATATATAGCCTGTCTCCACTTCATTTTGTTTTTCTGGGCTTTTTCTTTGTTCCTTCATTTAGGACATAGTCCTCCTACACCTCATTTTTCCTAATATGCTGGCTTTTTTACTATGTGTCTGGTAGTTTGGTTATGTTTCCCCAGTGTGCAGAAGAGGGCTTTTAAAGAGACATCATATGCATTCAGTAGCTTATTTTCATCTGGTCACCAACTATATGCTCTAGAGATGCCACTAGGTGGGCTGCTTGGGTCCTTCTGTTCACGCACAGAGGCAGGTTGATTACTGAGGGATGTTTGATGATAGGTGTAGTTGGACTACTGTCTAGTTGGTTGCCAGGCTCTGCCTGATGCAGAAGCTTCTGGCCACTGGTTGGCGGGGCCAGTTCTTGATGCATCTGCCTGTGGAAACCCAGAAATTATGGGGTTAGTGCTGGATTGCTGGTGGCAGAGCTGGATTCCGGTGGTTGTGGGGTGGGGAATCCTAAATCTAATGTTGGGTTGTTTTGGTGTGGGGTCAGTTTCTGATATGGATGGCTCTGGGTACTAAGGTGTCCCAAAATTGGTTCTGATGCAGGTTTCTGAGCTAGATACCAGGGCATCTGGATGTCAAGTCCAAAGTGCCTCAGATCTGATGTTTGCCTGCTTGTAAGTGTGGCCAAGGTCTGTGGGGTTTGGGGGATGGTGTCTAACTGCGGGTGGATGAGGCGTGACCCAGGAGATTCTGGGCCTAACATAGGCTCACTTGTAGGTGGAGCCTGGTCCCACTCTGGCTAGAGAGCCCAGGTGGTCCAGTCCTCCAGTGGGTGGTGCCAGAAACTAGAGTGGCTGACTTCAGGGTCCAGGAGCTCTAAGGGCTGGTGCTGGCCTACTGGTGAGTGGCCTGGGCCCTATCATAGCTGGCTGTGTGACCGCAGAGGTCCTGGGGCTCATGTCTGCATGCTGGTAGCCATATCTGGATCCCTGCTTCTCTGTCTGCTGGGCCCTCAGATCCCATAACTGGTGTTTTGGCCTGCTGCTGGGTGGGGCCGGGACCCAGAGGGTCTTGAGACTGGGGCTTACCCACTCGTGGATGAGATCAGTCATGGGGTTAATGCTAGCTCACTGTTGGGCAGAAGTGAATCACAGAGTCTCTGGCTGCAGGGCCCTAGAGGTCCTGGCACATGCTTGTGTGGGGCCATGACTTGAGCTACCTGATAGACAAGCCCATGTGTCCTGGCAGCTGTGAATTCAGGAGGTCTTAAGGCAGCCTGCCCGTTGGTGGGTGGAGCTGTGTCCCTGCCTGGATAAGTGCTTGCTTGGCCTGAGGTGTCCAAGTACTCATGCAGATAGTCTGGTGGGTAGTGCAGGGGCTGCCTTCTGTTCACGCACAGAGGCAGGTTGATTACGGGATGTTTGATGATAGGTGTAGTTGGACTACTGTCTAGTTGGTTGCCAGGCTCTGCCTGATGCAGAAGCTTCTGGCCACTGGTTGGCGGGGCCAGTTCTTGATGCATCTGCCTGTGGAAACCCAGAAATTATGGGGTTAGTGCTGGATTGCTGGTGGCAGAGCTGGATTCCGGTGGTTGTGGGGTGGGGAATCCTAAATCTAATGTTGGGTTGTTTTGGTGTGGGGTCAGTTTCTGATATGGATGGCTCTGGGTACTAAGGTGTCCCAAAATTGGTTCTGATGCAGGTTTCTGAGCTAGATACCAGGGCATCTGGATGTCAAGTCCAAAGTGCCTCAGATCTGATGTTTGCCTGCTTGTAAGTGTGGCCAAGGTCTGTGGGGTTGGGATGGTGTCTAACTGCGGGTGGATGAGGCGTGACCCAGGAGATTCTGGGCCTAACATAGGCTCACTTGTAGGTGGAGCCTGGTCCCACTCTGGCTAGAGAGCCCAGGTGGTCCAGTCCTCCAGTGGGTGGTGCCAGAAACTAGAGTGGCTGACTTCAGGGTCCAGGAGCTCTAAGGGCTGGTGCTGGCCTACTGGTGAGTGGCCTGGGCCCTATCATAGCTGGCTGTGTGACCGCAGAGGTCCTGGGGCTCATGTCTGCATGCTGGTAGCCATATCTGGATCCCTGCTTCTCTGTCTGCTGGGCCCTCAGATCCCATAACTGGTGTTTTGGCCTGCTGCTGGGTGGGGCCGGGACCCAGAGGGTCTTGAGACTGGGGCTTACCCACTCGTGGATGAGATCAGTCATGGGGTTAATGCTAGCTCACTGTTGGGCAGAAGTGAATCACAGAGTCTCTGGCTGCAGGGCCCTAGAGGTCCTGGCACATGCTTGTGTGGGGCCATGACTTGAGCTACCTGATAGACAAGCCCATGTGTCCTGGCAGCTGTGAATTCAGGAGGTCTTAAGGCAGCCTGCCCGTTGGTGGGTGGAGCTGTGTCCCTGCCTGGATAAGTGCTTGCTTGGCCTGAGGTGTCCAAGTACTCATGCAGATAGTCTGGTGGGTAGAGGTGGTTTCTGATTCTAATAAGCTAGAGGGAGCATTCCAAAAGTTTACCAGTCAGAGTGATTTCCTAAAAGTGCTGCCACCAGTGCCTGTGTCCCCAAGGTGAGATCCAGTTGCCTCCTGTTTGTCTAGAAACTCTCCATCATCAGCAGGTTGTTCTGACCCAGATTCTGTTCAGATTACTGCATCTACTTTGGGTCCCAGTGTGTGTGATATTTTTGGTGTGTACTTTAGGAGTGAAGTCTCTACTTACCACAGCCCTCAGAAAATAAACATTGGTGGCCTTCAAAGCCAAATGTTCTGGTTCTTCTTCCCTGTGTAGGACCTGCAGGCTGAGGAGCTTAATGTGGGGTCCAAACCTGTTACTCTTTGGGAAAAACCTCCACAGTTTTAATAATTATCCTATTTATGGATCACTCACCCCCCAGGAGTTATGGTCTTGACTATATCATGAGTCATTCTCTCCTACTCAGCTCGTTATGGCTCCTTCTTTATATCTTTACTTGTAGACCATCTTTTCTGCCAGATTCTGATGAATACCATCAAATGAGTGTTATCATTTTCTTAATAATCTGCATAACTTTTACTTCTTGATTTGGCCTGTTCTTTAATACAATAAGGTATTTAGAAAAAAATTCTTGACCAGATATGTAGGAAATGTCTGTGAAAACATCTAGGAAAAGTTTTGATCATTTGCACCTGGTTCACAGCTCCAGGTGCAAATTATAAGTTAGATTCTATTTAAAAGATTTTCATTTCAAAGAAGAATTAGTAAATAGCATTACCTATTCTTGATTTCAGCGTGTTTTGGCCTGCTGCTGGGTGGGGCCGGGACCCAGAGGGTCTTGAGACTGGGGCTTACCCACTCGTGGATGAGATCAGTCATGGGGTTAATGCTAGCTCACTGTTGGGCAGAAGTGAATCACAGAGTCTCTGGCTGCAGGGCCCTAGAGGTCCTGGCACATGCTTGTGTGGGGCCATGACTTGAGCTACCTGATAGACAAGCCCATGTGTCCTGGCAGCTGTGAATTCAGGAGGTCTTAAGGCAGCCTGCCCGTTGGTGGGTGGAGCTGTGTCCCTGCCTGGATAAGTGCTTGCTTGGCCTGAGGTGTCCAAGTACTCATGCAGATAGTCTGGTGGGTAGAGGTGGTTTCTGATTCTAATAAGCTAGAGGGAGCATTCCAAAAGTTTACCAGTCAGAGTGATTTCCTAAAAGTGCTGCCACCAGTGCCTGTGTCCCCAAGGTGAGATCCAGTTGCCTCCTGTTTGTCTAGAAACTCTCCATCATCAGCAGGTTGTTCTGACCCAGATTCTGTTCAGATTACTGCATCTACTTTGGGTCCCAGTGTGTGTGATATTTTTGGTGTGTACTTTAGGAGTGAAGTCTCTACTTACCACAGCCCTCAGAAAATAAACATTGGTGGCCTTCAAAGCCAAATGTTCTGGTTCTTCTTCCCTGTGTAGGACCTGCAGGCTGAGGAGCTTAATGTGGGGTCCAAACCTGTTACTCTTTGGGAAAAACCTCCACAGTTTTAATAATTATCCTATTTATGGATCACTCACCCCCCAGGAGTTATGGTCTTGACTATATCATGAGTCATTCTCTCCTACTCAGCTCGTTATGGCTCCTTCTTTATATCTTTACTTGTAGACCATCTTTTCTGCCAGATTCTGATGAATACCATCAAATGAGTGTTATCATTTTCTTAATAATCTGCATAACTTTTACTTCTTGATTTGGCCTGTTCTTTAATACAATAAGGTATTTAGAAAAAAATTCTTGACCAGATATGTAGGAAATGTCTGTGAAAACATCTAGGAAAAGTTTTGATCATTTGCACCTGGTTCACAGCTCCAGGTGCAAATTATAAGTTAGATTCTATTTAAAAGATTTTCATTTCAAAGAAGAATTAGTAAATAGCATTACCTATTCTTGATTTCAGCACTATTATACTAAAGCCCATGGGTTTTACATATGGCTCACTGTGTAAAAGAATCTGCCTGCAATGCAGGAGACACATGAGATACGGGTTGGATTCCTGGGTCAGGAAGATCTGCTGGAAGAGGGCATGGAAATCCCATTATTCTTGCCTGGAAAATCCCATGCACAGAGGAGCCTGGCAGGCTACAGTCCATAGGGTTACACAGAGTTGAACACAACTGAAGCAACTGAGTGTGCATGCACTTGTACTAAAGTCCTGATCCTGGAGATAGTCATTTAAACAGTCGTAGGTTCCTGGAGGGGTGGGATGGGAGGGAGATGGGAGGGAGGTTCTGGAGGAGGGAGAACATATGTATACCTAAGGAGGATTCAGGTCAATGTGTGGCAGTAAACAACAAAACCCTGTAAAAAATCATCATGTAATAATAATAAATAAATAAAATTTTAAAAATTAAAAAAGTCATAGGACTATTGAAGCTGTTACTCTTCTTAAGAGGTTTGGGGATCGAGCCATTGATTCTCCTCTTGTGACTTATCTGTCACTCTCAATACAATTGACAACGATGGCATCCAACTGTAGCTCTTCCTTCTCGTGTGTGGCCCTAGACAGCACTTCTTTCCATACATATTTAAAGTCCAGCAGAGTGGATATCATAAATAATCTTTCAGAACAAAAAATGCATAGGCTAAAAATAAACTCATGCTTCATTCCTTCCTTTTAAAAAATTCTACTTTATGGATCACTCACCCCCCAGGAGTTATGGTCTTGACTATATCATGAGTCATTCTCTCCTACTCAGCTCGTTATGGCTCCTTCTTTATATCTTTACTTGTAGACCATCTTTTCTGCCAGATTCTGATGAATACCATCAAATGAGTGTTATCATTTTCTTAATAATCTGCATAACTTTTACTTCTTGATTTGGCCTGTTCTTTAATACAATAAGGTATTTAGAAAAAAATTCTTGACCAGATATGTAGGAAATGTCTGTGAAAACATCTAGGAAAAGTTTTGATCATTTGCACCTGGTTCACAGCTCCAGGTGCAAATTATAAGTTAGATTCTATTTAAAAGATTTTCATTTCAAAGAAGAATTAGTAAATAGCATTACCTATTCTTGATTTCAGCACTATTATACTAAAGCCCATGGGTTTTACATATGGCTCACTGTGTAAAAGAATCTGCCTGCAATGCAGGAGACACATGAGATACGGGTTGGATTCCTGGGTCAGGAAGATCTGCTGGAAGAGGGCATGGAAATCCCATTATTCTTGCCTGGAAAATCCCATGCACAGAGGAGCCTGGCAGGCTACAGTCCATAGGGTTACACAGAGTTGAACACAACTGAAGCAACTGAGTGTGCATGCACTTGTACTAAAGTCCTGATCCTGGAGATAGTCATTTAAACAGTCGTAGGTTCCTGGAGGGGTGGGATGGGAGGGAGATGGGAGGGAGGTTCTGGAGGAGGGAGAACATATGTATACCTAAGGAGGATTCAGGTCAATGTGTGGCAGTAAACAACAAAACCCTGTAAAAAATCATCATGTAATAATAATAAATAAATAAAATTTTAAAAATTAAAAAAGTCATAGGACTATTGAAGCTGTTACTCTTCTTAAGAGGTTTGGGGATCGAGCCATTGATTCTCCTCTTGTGACTTATCTGTCACTCTCAATACAATTGACAACGATGGCATCCAACTGTAGCTCTTCCTTCTCGTGTGTGGCCCTAGACAGCACTTCTTTCCATACATATTTAAAGTCCAGCAGAGTGGATATCATAAATAATCTTTCAGAACAAAGAGAAATATGCATAGGCTAAAAATAAACTCATGCTTCATTCCCTTCCTTTTTAAAACACATATAAATGGTCTCTTAAGAAAAAGAAATAGTTCAATTCCAATTAGAGACAGTTTGCCAAGTCAATGCGGTCTCCAATAAAAGGTTCAGTGCAATATAGTAAAGCCAATACTTTGTCTGTTGAAGGAGACTAAAGATCCTATGAAAAATAAATAATTGTTGCCATTCTTATTGGCACAGATACATCCAAGTACAACTATGTGGTCCAATTCTGTAAACTAGGAAGGCTCCTATCACTGTGTGGAGGATATGAAGGGTTGCCGGCTTCAATGTTCCAAAGCTGAAGTTGTTAAGCACTCTTGAGTTACCAACATAGCAGCTGCCTGAAAATGTGGAATTTAGAGGTCACTGAATAAAGTTTAGTCAATGCAATATTTTTTGTCCATGTTCTCAGGTAACCAGGAACATCAACCGAGTCGTGGAGATGTGGTTGAACCAATCATCCACAGGTGACTTTGTCCTCTTGGGCATCTTTTCTCATAGTCCCGCTGACTTTGTTCTTTTCTCAGCAGTCATGATGGTCTTCACAGTGGCCCTCTGTGGGAATGTCCTCCTCATCTGCCTCATCTACATGGACTCTCGACTGCATACACCCATGTACTTCTTCCTCAGTCAACTCTCCCTCATGGACCTCATGTTGGTCTGTACCAACGTGCCCAAGATGGCAGTCAACTTCCTCTCTGGCAGGAACTCCATCTCCTTTGTGGGTTGTGGCATACAAATGGGCCTCTTCGTCTGTCTTGTGGGCTCTGAAGGGCTCTTGCTGGGACTCATGGCTTAACGATGGCCATTAGCTTCAAATTCCCTTATCATGTAATAATAATAAATAAATAAAATTTTAAAAATTAAAAAAGTCATAGGACTATTGAAGCTGTTACTCTTCTTAAGAGGTTTGGGGATCGAGCCATTGATTCTCCTCTTGTGACTTATCTGTCACTCTCAATACAATTGACAACGATGGCATCCAACTGTAGCTCTTCCTTCTCGTGTGTGGCCCTAGACAGCACTTCTTTCCATACATATTTAAAGTCCAGCAGAGTGGATATCATAAATAATCTTTCAGAACAAAGAGAAATATGCATAGGCTAAAAATAAACTCATGCTTCATTCCCTTCCTTTTTAAAACACATATAAATGGTCTCTTAAGAAAAAGAAATAGTTCAATTCCAATTAGAGACAGTTTGCCAAGTCAATGCGGTCTCCAATAAAAGGTTCAGTGCAATATAGTAAAGCCAATACTTTGTCTGTTGAAGGAGACTAAAGATCCTATGAAAAATAAATAATTGTTGCCATTCTTATTGGCACAGATACATCCAAGTACAACTATGTGGTCCAATTCTGTAAACTAGGAAGGCTCCTATCACTGTGTGGAGGATATGAAGGGTTGCCGGCTTCAATGTTCCAAAGCTGAAGTTGTTAAGCACTCTTGAGTTACCAACATAGCAGCTGCCTGAAAATGTGGAATTTAGAGGTCACTGAATAAAGTTTAGTCAATGCAATATTTTTTGTCCATGTTCTCAGGTAACCAGGAACATCAACCGAGTCGTGGAGATGTGGTTGAACCAATCATCCACAGGTGACTTTGTCCTCTTGGGCATCTTTTCTCATAGTCCCGCTGACTTTGTTCTTTTCTCAGCAGTCATGATGGTCTTCACAGTGGCCCTCTGTGGGAATGTCCTCCTCATCTGCCTCATCTACATGGACTCTCGACTGCATACACCCATGTACTTCTTCCTCAGTCAACTCTCCCTCATGGACCTCATGTTGGTCTGTACCAACGTGCCCAAGATGGCAGTCAACTTCCTCTCTGGCAGGAACTCCATCTCCTTTGTGGGTTGTGGCATACAAATGGGCCTCTTCGTCTGTCTTGTGGGCTCTGAAGGGCTCTTGCTGGGACTCATGGCTTATGACCGCTATGTGGCCATTAGCCACCCACTCCGCTATCCCATCCTCATGAGTCAGAGGGTCTCTCTCCAGATTGTTGGCAGCTCCTGGGCCTTTGGGATAGTAGATGGTTTGATTCAGATGGTGGTAGTCATGACATTTCCCTTCTGTGGCTTGAGGGAGGTGGACCACTTCTTTTGTGAGATGTTATCCTTGTTGAAGCTGGCCTGTGCAGACACATCCATTTTTGAGAACTTTGCTTTTGCTTGCTGTGTCATCATGCTCTTTCTTCCCTTCTCCATCATCGTGGCCTCCTATGCTTGCGTCCTGAGAACTGTGCTCCACATGCGCTCTGCTCAGGCTGGTAAAAAGGCTCTGGCCACCTGTTCCTCCCACCTGACAGCTGTGTCCCTCTTCTATGGGGCAGCCATGTTCATCTACCTGAGACCTAGAGGTTCCCGAATCCCAAGCCATGACAAGATGGTCTCTGTCTTCTACACAGTCCTTACGCCTATGCTTAACCCCCTCATTTATAGCTTGAGAAACCAAGAGGTGATGAGAGCCCTGAAGAAAGAGCTGAACCGTTGCAGGATTGGCAGCCAAAACTGAACTAGAGGTCATCTTGTGCCTGATATTACCATATCGTGGCTCTGTGATGTTGGATAAATAAACTCAATGTGAGATTCAATTATCTCAAGAATAAAGAGGATGGCTTCCCTGAGGGTCCAGTGGGTAAATAGTCCACCTTGCAGCGCAAGGGGCACCGGTTCGATCCCCGGCCAGGGAAGATCCCACGTGCTGCAGAGCGGCCGGACTGATGTGTCCAATTACAAGCCAGCACACTGGAGTACATGCGCCCAGAGACCATGCTCTGAAGTGAGAGAGGCCACTGCAGTGGGAGGCCCACACATGCCAAAGAATAAAAAGAAGAATGAAAATAAATATAAATAAAAGAAGCATGATGGGGAAAAGAAAAAAGTTTAAAAAAATAATAAGAATGAGGATCATGAAACCTGAAGCCTTAGAGAGGTCTCTTAAAATTTGCAGGAAGTATTCGCTGACTGATAAAAAAATTAAAAAACCAGCTTTCCTCTCTCCATTCTTTTTAGATTAACATGGAATTCAGGACTTTGTAAACTCAAGACTTGTGTGAAAATAAGACATTGAGACTCCAATCTCTCTAATTAGAATTATCCATACTATTAGAGGATGCCCTGACCCTAATCTCCTCACAGTTAATGTCCATCATATATTCAAAGCCTACTACCTGTAAGCAGTGCTCTGTCCCTCGTGTGTTTGCATAAGTTTCACTTGTGTTTCATTTATATGTCTAACATATATGTAGCCTCACACTAGGGTCTAAGATGAAATACTTCCAGATGACAAAAAAAAATAGCTTCTATTTTATAGTAATAAAATAGTAACAGCTTCTAAAGAATGCCAGTGCTTGAGTTCCAATACTAGAATCATTATGAGGACTTTCTCAAAGAATAAAAATGTAGTCTTTTACATGCATGATGAAAGGAGTATTTTGTTACTCCTGACTTGTGTATATATTATATAATATATATATATATATACACACACATACATATACAAATCTCTGGTAAATCAGCCATATTATTTTCATTTATTTATTTTTAATTGAAGGATGATTGCTTTGCAATTAGAAACCCTGAAGAAAGAGCTGACCCCAGGATTGGCAGCCAAAACTGAACTAGAGGTCATCTTGTGCCTGATATTACCATATCGTGGCTCTGTGATGTTGGATAAATAAACTCAATGTGAGATTCAATTATCTCAAGAATAAAGAGGATGGCTTCCCTGAGGGTCCAGTGGGTAAATAGTCCACCTTGCAGCGCAAGGGGCACCGGTTCGATCCCCGGCCAGGGAAGATCCCACGTGCTGCAGAGCGGCCGGACTGATGTGTCCAATTACAAGCCAGCACACTGGAGTACATGCGCCCAGAGACCATGCTCTGAAGTGAGAGAGGCCACTGCAGTGGGAGGCCCACACATGCCAAAGAATAAAAAGAAGAATGAAAATAAATATAAATAAAAGAAGCATGATGGGGAAAAGAAAAAAGTTTAAAAAAATAATAAGAATGAGGATCATGAAACCTGAAGCCTTAGAGAGGTCTCTTAAAATTTGCAGGAAGTATTCGCTGACTGATAAAAAAATTAAAAAACCAGCTTTCCTCTCTCCATTCTTTTTAGATTAACATGGAATTCAGGACTTTGTAAACTCAAGACTTGTGTGAAAATAAGACATTGAGACTCCAATCTCTCTAATTAGAATTATCCATACTATTAGAGGATGCCCTGACCCTAATCTCCTCACAGTTAATGTCCATCATATATTCAAAGCCTACTACCTGTAAGCAGTGCTCTGTCCCTCGTGTGTTTGCATAAGTTTCACTTGTGTTTCATTTATATGTCTAACATATATGTAGCCTCACACTAGGGTCTAAGATGAAATACTTCCAGATGACAAAAAAAAATAGCTTCTATTTTATAGTAATAAAATAGTAACAGCTTCTAAAGAATGCCAGTGCTTGAGTTCCAATACTAGAATCATTATGAGGACTTTCTCAAAGAATAAAAATGTAGTCTTTTACATGCATGATGAAAGGAGTATTTTGTTACTCCTGACTTGTGTATATATTATATAATATATATATATATATATACACACACATACATATACAAATCTCTGGTAAATCAGCCATATTATTTTCATTTATTTATTTTTAATTGAAGGATGATTGCTTTGCAATATTGATTTGATTTCTGCCATACATCAACATGAATTAGCCATAGGTATAACATATGCCCCCTTCCTCTTGAGCCTTCCTCCTACCTCCTACCCTTTCCTACCCCACTAGATGGTCACAGAGCCCCAGTTTGAGTTCCCTGGGTCATACATTAAATTTCCATTGAGTCATCCATACTCTATCATTTCCATGTCTATCAATAAAGTAGGAAAATTGCCTATATTATTTCTCCTTTGTGGAATTGATTGAAACATAAATGAGAGAATGTGATCTGTTATTTCAAAACTTATTTTCACACATTTTTATTTGAAGTACTAGTATTATTTGTATCTGTCTAGCTAAGCTCTGGACCAGCTCTTGTACACATGTGCCATAAAAGCCATCTTTTCCTGGGGGAAAAATACTCTTGGTTGCATGAAGACAGAAGAAAGAAGATAGAACTGGGCTCTGAAAGTCAGACCAAACTGAGGGAAAACATTTGCTATACTTTCTCTTTTCAGGCTTGAAGAGGGGGAAAATGTTGTGGTGGGGGTGGGGTCTCTGGGAACTTGTGAAGACAGAAGGAACTTTCCTTATCACATCAGAGGAAGGAATGATGGGTGACTGTGAGGAGTGGCATAGAATAAATCCTCTCAGTCAGGAGGCGAACCTGGCCCAGGGAGGCATGTCTTCCACCTCTCACAGGCTGCCAGGGACACCCTCCCAGGGACAGGCTCCTCTCCTGGTCTAGCCTACTCTCACACTGCTCTGCTATGAATGAGGATGACTGCTGTCCCTGGGCTATAATTTTTGTTTCTGGAAAGCTTTGTCTTAATTCCTACAGATTCTGTCAGGGTTTTAGCATGTAGCTCTCTCCTCCGGGTTTTTCTGTGTTCCTTCTATTTTATTCCCATTTTAACCCTTAATGCATTTCTTGAAAACATTTTTACACCCCTGATGGAAGGCTGTGGATATCTCCTGCCTATAAATGGGCACCACAGATGTCTCCATCAGCTCTTATTTCAAAGGATGGGAGGAGAGATTCTAGAGGAGTTCTGATCAACAAGCCTTTCTTTCTCTTGGAGCTATTTCTCCCCTACCTTCCCTAGGCCTTTCTGCCCATTTCAGACCCTTTTTTTTTTTTTTTTAAAAGATTTATTTATTTATTTATTTAGGGCGGGGGTCGGGTTGGGGAGGGAGGGGAGCAGGCGGGCCACTTCTATTGGTCTTTCATTTCTCCATTTTCATCCGTCTTTGTTCTTTGGCTCCTGTGGGCTTCCCATCGCGGTGGCATTTGTCACTGCAGAGCGCCGGCTCTGGGCGCATGCGCTCCAGAGCTCCGGCTCGGTGATTGGACACATTGGTTCAGCCACTCCGCCGCACGTGGGATCTTCCTAGGCCAGGGATCGAACCGGAGCCCCTTGCACTGCAAGGCGGTGTCCTTATCCACTGGACCACCAGGGGAAGCCCGACCCTTTTGTTTTTTTTCAAGGTTATGAAGATGCACTGGTTTGCCCCCACCAAGATATACCCAGTCGCAAACCCAGTGACTGATCAGAGCAGCCCTCCCTGGATGGTGGAGTCAGTTCACCAAGGACACAGAGCTCCAGATGGGAACACTGCCTCTTGGCTCTCTGCCCTTCTTGGTGTCATTGACTAGGAAGTTTCTGTAAAACAGTCTTCCTTTCTGAATATGGTCATTTAACATCTCTGTCATCAGATGGGTTTTTTTCGTTTTTCATTTTAAGAATTTTTTTTAATTTTGGCCTCTTTTATTATTTTTTTATTGATTGATTTCCATCCATCTTTATCCTTTGATCTGTGTGGGCCTCCCATTGCAGTGGTCTCTCTCGTTGCAGAGCACTGCCTTTGGGTGCATGCGCTCCAGAGTGCTGACTGGTAACTGGACACACCAGTTCAGCCACTCCGCCGCACGTGGGATCTTCCTAGGCCAGGGATCGAACCGGAGCCCCTTGCACTGCAAGGCGGTGTCCTTATCCACTGGACCACCAGGGGAAGCCCGACCCTTTTGTTTTTTTTCAAGGTTATGAAGATGCACTGGTTTGCCCCCACCAAGATATACCCAGTCGCAAACCCAGTGACTGATCAGAGCAGCCCTCCCTGGATGGTGGAGTCAGTTCACCAAGGACACAGAGCTCCAGATGGGAACACTGCCTCTTGGCTCTCTGCCCTTCTTGGTGTCATTGACTAGGAAGTTTCTGTAAAACAGTCTTCCTTTCTGAATATGGTCATTTAACATCTCTGTCATCAGATGGGTTTTTTTCGTTTTTCATTTTAAGAATTTTTTTTAATTTTGGCCTCTTTTATTATTTTTTTATTGATTGATTTCCATCCATCTTTATCCTTTGATCTGTGTGGGCCTCCCATTGCAGTGGTCTCTCTCGTTGCAGAGCACTGCCTTTGGGTGCATGCGCTCCAGAGTGCTGACTGGTAACTGGACACACCAGTCCAGCCACTCCACTGCACATCGGATCTTCCCAAGCCAGAGACCCCGGTGGCCCTTGCACTGCAAGGCGGACTGTTTACCCACTGGACCACCAGGGAAGCCCCATCAGATGTTTTTATGTTTGTTCTTAATTCATTATCTTAAAAACTGTTAAGTAGAAAGTAAATTGGTGCAACCTCTATGGAGAACAATATGGAGGTTCCTTTAAAAATAAATATGAAACTATCATATGACCTAGTAATCAAACTACTGGGCATATGCCCTGAGAAAATCCTAATTCAAGAAGACACATGTACCACCCCCCGGTTTTCATTGCAGCACCATTTACAAAAGCTAGGACATGGAAGCAATCTACATGTTCACTGACAGATGAATGGATAAAGAAGTTGTGATACATATACACAATTGAATATTATTCAGTCATAGAATATTGTATATTAATGCATATATATGAATTTAAGAAAAATGGTGTTCATGAACCGATTACAGGACTGGAATAGAGATGCAGATGTAGAACATGGACTTGTGGGCACAGTGCGGGAAGGACTGGGGGAACAAATTGAGAGAGTAGCATTGACATATATGCACTACCATGTGTAAAATAGATAGCTAGTGGGAAACTGCTGTGTAACACAGGGAGTTCAGCTCAGCGCTCTGTGACGACCTAGAAAGGCAGGATGGGTGGGTGGGAAGGCACTTTAAGAGGGAGGGTATGTATGTATACACATAGTTGATTCATGTTTTTGTATAGCAGAAACCAATTCAGCATGGTAAAGCAATTATCCTCCAATTAAATATATATATATAAAGAGAGAGAAGATTAACTTGATGATTAAAAAAAAATGTTAAGGGAAGCTTTGAATCATATATTCCTTTTCTGGGTGACTTGTCAAAGTTTTGGGGTTTTGAACAGTGAAAAACACAATTCTTGCTTTTGCCACAGTCAGGCTGATACTGGAGAGATGACTTCCTGCCTCCAGCTGTCTGGGTGGGGATGGTATTAGGACCTGAGTAGTCCATGACTCCATCACTTCCTTAGGGTCTCACCTCACAGGCACCACATTTGCACCTCACACCACTAGACTACTGTGTGGAAATGTGATGACCAGTGTGCGATCAGTGAGTTCTCTGTGCATCCTGCACCCTGGTGTGCATATGCAGTGAGTATAACTATAACTCTTACCTGGAATGCTGTGTGAACTCAAGAAGCCCCAGAGTTTCTCATGCCTGTTATTATAAGGAGTCTACCACTCTGGAGAAAGGGTGAAATGGTTGCCCAAAGATTGTCAGTTTGGGGAACTCTAAGGCAGATCTCCTTTTTGAATGCAAAACATACGGCTTCAAGAAGCAGTGATCTGTGGGCTGCCTCTACCTCCCCCACATAAAGCTACTGCAGCACTACAGGATGAATGTCTATGACTGCACACAGAAGGGAAGGGGAGCACAGTGCATCCCCTGATTTGCCTGTTACTACCCTGGAACCTTTCCACCCTTTCTTCTCACCCAGCTATGGTAAGAATAGAAAAAAGATCTTTTTGCAGAACATTCTGACAGACTGTATCAGAGAAAAATTGATAGATTCATTTATGGTGCTTCTTAAATTCAAGAAGTAAGGCTCTGTTATACACATCAGAAAGTGCTGTACCTCAAAAGTATCGAAGACAGAAACAATACATTTCAGTCTACTGTTTGAGGAGTTGACTATGAAGCTACTTGCAATGAGAAGTAGGCTCTTGCAGCATCTCTGATGGCAGCTGTCCTTGGTGAAATATCTGCAGTGTGGTGGGGGACTCTCAGAATGATAAATATGGGCATTTCATATTGTAACACTTACCATGTGGTGCTGGTTCATGTACTGTTCTTCTTAAAAAATGGGAACCTTCTTTTATAATTCATGTTTTTGTATAGCAGAAACCAATTCAGCATGGTAAAGCAATTATCCTCCAATTAAATATATATATATAAAGAGAGAGAAGATTAACTTGATGATTAAAAAAAAATGTTAAGGGAAGCTTTGAATCATATATTCCTTTTCTGGGTGACTTGTCAAAGTTTTGGGGTTTTGAACAGTGAAAAACACAATTCTTGCTTTTGCCACAGTCAGGCTGATACTGGAGAGATGACTTCCTGCCTCCAGCTGTCTGGGTGGGGATGGTATTAGGACCTGAGTAGTCCATGACTCCATCACTTCCTTAGGGTCTCACCTCACAGGCACCACATTTGCACCTCACACCACTAGACTACTGTGTGGAAATGTGATGACCAGTGTGCGATCAGTGAGTTCTCTGTGCATCCTGCACCCTGGTGTGCATATGCAGTGAGTATAACTATAACTCTTACCTGGAATGCTGTGTGAACTCAAGAAGCCCCAGAGTTTCTCATGCCTGTTATTATAAGGAGTCTACCACTCTGGAGAAAGGGTGAAATGGTTGCCCAAAGATTGTCAGTTTGGGGAACTCTAAGGCAGATCTCCTTTTTGAATGCAAAACATACGGCTTCAAGAAGCAGTGATCTGTGGGCTGCCTCTACCTCCCCCACATAAAGCTACTGCAGCACTACAGGATGAATGTCTATGACTGCACACAGAAGGGAAGGGGAGCACAGTGCATCCCCTGATTTGCCTGTTACTACCCTGGAACCTTTCCACCCTTTCTTCTCACCCAGCTATGGTAAGAATAGAAAAAAGATCTTTTTGCAGAACATTCTGACAGACTGTATCAGAGAAAAATTGATAGATTCATTTATGGTGCTTCTTAAATTCAAGAAGTAAGGCTCTGTTATACACATCAGAAAGTGCTGTACCTCAAAAGTATCGAAGACAGAAACAATACATTTCAGTCTACTGTTTGAGGAGTTGACTATGAAGCTACTTGCAATGAGAAGTAGGCTCTTGCAGCATCTCTGATGGCAGCTGTCCTTGGTGAAATATCTGCAGTGTGGTGGGGGACTCTCAGAATGATAAATATGGGCATTTCATATTGTAACACTTACCATGTGGTGCTGGTTCATGTACTGTTCTTCTTAAAAAAATGGGAACCCTTTCTGTTGCTATAGTATAATAAAATAAGTTTACAATTCTGATTCAGAATTGAATGAACATGAATCAGAAATTTCTATTTGACGATTAGTGGATGGGAAAATCAGACAATATGGCTAGCTCTAAGAGCAGCTGAGTTTACATGAGCTATCAGATAATTTCTTGGAATTCCCTGGTGGTAAAGTCGATAAGAACCCACTTGCCAGTACAGGGGACACGGGTTCAATCCCAGAAAGATCCCACACGCCGAGGAACAACTAAGCCCATGAGCCACAACTACTGCAGCTCATTCACCCTAGAGTCCGTGCTTCATAACAAGAGAAGCCGCTGCAGTAAGAAGCCCGTGCACCACAATGAAGGGTAGCCCCAGCTTGCCACAACTAGAGAAAGCCAGTATGCAGCCGTGAAGACCCAGCACAATCAAAAATAAATAAATAAACTTTTTTTTTTAATTTCTTTAGCACTTCTCTGGTGGTCCAGTGGGTAAAGAAGCTGCCTTGCCGTGCAGGAGGCGTGGGTTTGGTCCCTGGCCAGGGAAGATCTCATGTGCCCCAGAGCAGCTGGGCTGGTGTGTCCAATTATAAGCCAGCGCTCTGGAGCACATGCACCCGGAGCCAGTGCTCTGCAGCGAGAGAGGCCACTGCGATGGGAGGCCCACACAGGCTGAAGAATAAAGATGGATGAAAAAAAAAAAAAAAAAAACATTTAAAAACCAATATAAAAAGAGGCCAAAATCAAAAAAAAAAATTTGTTTAATAATAAATTATTTATTTATTTATTTATTTATTTTGGGCGGGGGTCGGGTTGGGGAGGGAGGGGAGCGGGCGGGCCACTTCTATTGGTCTTTCATTTGTCTATTTTCATTCATTTTTGTTCTTCAGCCCGTGTGGGCCTCCCATCGCAGTGGCCTCTGTTGTCGCAGAGCACTGGCTCTGGGCGCATGCGCTCCAGAGCTCCGGCTCGGTGACTGGACACATCGGTCCAGCCGCTCCGCGGCATGTGGGATCTTCCCAGGCCAGGGATCGAACCAGCGCCCCTTGCACTGCAAGGCTGTGTCCTTACCCACTGGACCACCAGGGGAAACCCCAATAATAAATTTTTAAAAATTCTTTAAAAAAAATCAAAGAATGTTAGAGCAATATTTCTAAGGTACAAAACTGTTTAGTGTCCTATGAGACAGTAAGACCGTGACTTTTGCAGACATGGTTTCTACTGGATATAAGCCTAAAAGTTAATATAGAACTTCAAGGGACCTCAAAAACCATATACATTCAGTTGATCCAGTTCATTTGCGACCCCATGGACTATAGCCCACCAGGCTCCTCTATTCATGGAAATTTTCAGGCAAGAATACTGGAGTCAGTCACCATTTCCTACTCCCAGGAATCTTCCCAACTCAGGGACTGAACCCACTTCTCTTGAGTCTCCTGCATTGGCAGACAGATTCTTTATCACTAGTGTCATCTGGGAAATCCAAAAAATAGATATCATGTGTGCTCTTAAATCAAATAGTAAATGCAAGCTCATACAATAGGAATTATTGTTCCCATTATCCATCCATCATGTATCACCAAATGGTCAGATAGAAGTAGAACCAATATTGCTCAAGAACTAAAAACAAAAGCAAAGACACAAGCACAGAACATCAAAAACAAATAAACACAAAACAAAGACTCAGACTTCCCTGCTTGTTCAACGGATAGAAGTCTGCCCGTCAGTGGAAGGAATACAGATTCGATGCCTGGTTCCTCTAAAGCTTTCCAAGCATAATTTTTTTGCAAGGCAAAAACCTGACTCTGATATAAATAAAAAAGAAACAGATCAAGTATTTTATTTTATTTCATTTATATTAACTGATGAAACAAACAGTAGAATGGTATGGCTGGTTTAAAGAGCAATTGAAGAGTTGAGGGTATAGAACTGACAGAATAAAATGCTAGATAAGGTTTAAAAAAAAAAACAACCAATATCCTACAAACCAATACATGAAGTCTCTTGGATTATTTTTGCCATCTGACAGAAATTTACAAGTTCATGGTAGAACCTCACAATGTCTGGACTCTAATAAAATAGTCAATAGCAAAATCAAGCATACACATATTCTGCTAGAATATTAAATAATCCTTAGATGAGCATGTGAAACAATGACATTGAAAGGATATGTATTCGTCTTCCAGCCATATTTCCAAATATTGAGTGATTTTTCTTAACTCAGAGCACAGAAAATATTTAAAACCATGAACCTGGATGAACTGGCTCATCCAGGAGAGAAACAGGAGTGAGTTAACATGGTTCCATCTTTTTGTGTTACCACAAATGGCTAAGGGACTAACCACAGAAGACCACTTTACTCTCACACAGCCTAAGATGAGAGCTCTCTCCATTCTTCCTCAATGACTTTTTTGCTTTTTGGCTTTTTGCCTCTAAGCCATCATTTATTTTTCATCCATCTTTATTCTTTTGCTATGTGTGGGCCTCCCGTCACAGTGGCCTGTCTCATTGCAGAGCACTGACTCTGGGCGCACGTGCTCCAGAGTGCTGGCTCATAATTGGACACACTGCTTCTCGGCATGTGGGATCTTCCCGGGCCAGGGATCAAACCTGTGTCCCCTGCACTGCAAGGCAGACTCTTTACCCACTGGACCACCAAGGTTTTGTTTTATAAAACCTCAATCTTCCTCCTCTTCTTTAAGACTTTCCTCATTACCAAAGGTTCTCTATGTTGCAATAGGTTGAACAAAATCATCACTTTAACTGGTACATTTTGTCTTTGACAATCACTTAGGCATTGCAAAGAAATAAGAGTCTTCGCTTTTTCTATGAAACCCTCCATTCTCTGCCCACATTTCTCCAAATTCATTGTTAATGTAAATTATTGTGTGCACTTTTAAAAGGCGATAAATCCAAAACAGAAAAAGACATGCAGTGGAAAATGTCTCCTTTGCACCTCCTCTTCCTGCTACCTATTTCACTTCCCAAAGAACCACTCTTAGAAGTTTCCTGCATTCTTTTCAAGAACTGCAATATTTTAAATTGTGTGGATGAAGCATAATTTGTTTCACTGACCCCTACGGATAGCCACTTTTGTAATGTTTGATCTACAAAATTACTTTTATGCTCTATAACATTAAGTCTCTTTCTGGTTATCCTCCTCACATTTATCCCCTTCTTTTGCCTTGTCCAAATTTCAGTTTTGCCTAAAGCCTCTTTTTCCAGGAAGCATTCCCTGATTAAATCCTTATCAGATCTCTCCTGACTTTGCAACCCTTGACTTATAATAAGTGCTTCAGTCAGAACTGTTCATCTATGACCACTGATTAGACTGGAAGAAAATCCACATGAAATTTAATCCAGCCAAATACAGGGTGATGGAAATTTGCACTACAATTACCCAAACACAAGTCTTTGATTTAACCAGTCCAGTAATGGGTAAATTCCTATTTCATTTTATTTGCTTTTGTTTGGGGGAGTGCATAGACTTTGTGTCCTTAATTCAGTTTCTTGGATAAAGACTATGTTTTCAATTGGCAAATACCTACTGACCAGCTACTAGTCCCCAGAAATATCATAAATTCTAGGTCACAATATATTCCCACAGCATGTCCCTGCACATAATTCAGTGAACTGATGTTCCTTATGAAGAAATAGTTGCAATAATCTCATAACTATGCGGCATGCATGTCTCGGCTTTGTGGGTTTCTTCCCGGCCAGGGATCAAACCTGTGTCCCCTGCACTGCAAGGCAGACTCTTTACCCACTGGACCACCAAGGTTTTGTTTTATAAAACCTCAATCTTCCTCCTCTTCTTTAAGACTTTCCTCATTACCAAAGGTTCTCTATGTTGCAATAGGTTGAACAAAATCATCACTTTAACTGGTACATTTTGTCTTTGACAATCACTTAGGCATTGCAAAGAAATAAGAGTCTTCGCTTTTTCTATGAAACCCTCCATTCTCTGCCCACATTTCTCCAAATTCATTGTTAATGTAAATTATTGTGTGCACTTTTAAAAGGCGATAAATCCAAAACAGAAAAAGACATGCAGTGGAAAATGTCTCCTTTGCACCTCCTCTTCCTGCTACCTATTTCACTTCCCAAAGAACCACTCTTAGAAGTTTCCTGCATTCTTTTCAAGAACTGCAATATTTTAAATTGTGTGGATGAAGCATAATTTGTTTCACTGACCCCTACGGATAGCCACTTTTGTAATGTTTGATCTACAAAATTACTTTTATGCTCTATAACATTAAGTCTCTTTCTGGTTATCCTCCTCACATTTATCCCCTTCTTTTGCCTTGTCCAAATTTCAGTTTTGCCTAAAGCCTCTTTTTCCAGGAAGCATTCCCTGATTAAATCCTTATCAGATCTCTCCTGACTTTGCAACCCTTGACTTATAATAAGTGCTTCAGTCAGAACTGTTCATCTATGACCACTGATTAGACTGGAAGAAAATCCACATGAAATTTAATCCAGCCAAATACAGGGTGATGGAAATTTGCACTACAATTACCCAAACACAAGTCTTTGATTTAACCAGTCCAGTAATGGGTAAATTCCTATTTCATTTTATTTGCTTTTGTTTGGGGGAGTGCATAGACTTTGTGTCCTTAATTCAGTTTCTTGGATAAAGACTATGTTTTCAATTGGCAAATACCTACTGACCAGCTACTAGTCCCCAGAAATATCATAAATTCTAGGTCACAATATATTCCCACAGCATGTCCCTGCACATAATTCAGTGAACTGATGTTCCTTATGAAGAAATAGTTGCAATAATCTCATAACTAGTCTCAATATACACAACTCTAAATTAAAAATTTGCTAAAATAAGGAAATGAGAAAGAGAAAGGAATAGAGGAAACTAGAATCTGGCTGAGAAGGGCAAACATGGGAGTTTGTGATACTTGCTTAACTTGTGTATACCTCAAATTTTCTATAATAAATAGTTTAAATGATCAGGAACCACTGGACTTTGCCAACGACCTTAATAAATCCTTTCCCATCAAGTTTCCAATTCTGCTCAAGGGGATTTTTGTGCGTACACATGGTAAATCTCCATCACAGTCAAGTAGGCCAAAAAAAATTTTTTTTCTTTTTTTCTTTGGCCGCACTGTATAGCTTACAGGATCTTTCTTACCCAACCAAGGATGGAACTGGGCTGTGTGAAAGTATGGAGTCTTAACCCCTGGATCACCATGGAAATCCCAAATGTTTTTAATGAATACAAAAATTGCTTTGCATCTGCTGTTGCAAAGACTGTGTATGTATTTGAGTAATTTACTAAAGTTCCTGTATCTGGACCCAGGATGCCTGGATTTGTAACTTGTGTGAATGGCACTGTGTGTTCAATCTTTCTATCAGCTCATCCACATTGGCTGTCTACCTCCAGGATGCTTCACACAATGCCATTCACAAATCCAGACTAACACATCAGAAATGTCAGGGTCTGTGAGCATAACAGAAATTTAATAAATAAAGTTAATGAAATGAATAACTTTAAAAAGGCCTTGGATAGGCCAATCCTGAAAAAAAATGAACTGAGGAATCTGATCAGCTCTGGACCTTAAGTCCCATTCTGTTGGTATATTTTGTTTTTAATTAGAGCCTAGAAGTAAGTGATAAAGAAGCAAAGAAGCTTCAGATTAGACCCCGACAGGATTACATTCAATATCTTCTAATAACCTAAGAACTAAGAATGCTGGACTAAGAAATCTGCCTGCCAGACCAGTATATAACAGCATTTTCCCTGCACTATAAAAATTCATAAAGGTCACAATATATTCCCACAGCATGTCCCTGCACATAATTCAGTGAACTGATGTTCCTTATGAAGAAATAGTTGCAATAATCTCATAACTAGTCTCAATATACACAACTCTAAATTAAAAATTTGCTAAAATAAGGAAATGAGAAAGAGAAAGGAATAGAGGAAACTAGAATCTGGCTGAGAAGGGCAAACATGGGAGTTTGTGATACTTGCTTAACTTGTGTATACCTCAAATTTTCTATAATAAATAGTTTAAATGATCAGGAACCACTGGACTTTGCCAACGACCTTAATAAATCCTTTCCCATCAAGTTTCCAATTCTGCTCAAGGGGATTTTTGTGCGTACACATGGTAAATCTCCATCACAGTCAAGTAGGCCAAAAAAAATTTTTTTTCTTTTTTTCTTTGGCCGCACTGTATAGCTTACAGGATCTTTCTTACCCAACCAAGGATGGAACTGGGCTGTGTGAAAGTATGGAGTCTTAACCCCTGGATCACCATGGAAATCCCAAATGTTTTTAATGAATACAAAAATTGCTTTGCATCTGCTGTTGCAAAGACTGTGTATGTATTTGAGTAATTTACTAAAGTTCCTGTATCTGGACCCAGGATGCCTGGATTTGTAACTTGTGTGAATGGCACTGTGTGTTCAATCTTTCTATCAGCTCATCCACATTGGCTGTCTACCTCCAGGATGCTTCACACAATGCCATTCACAAATCCAGACTAACACATCAGAAATGTCAGGGTCTGTGAGCATAACAGAAATTTAATAAATAAAGTTAATGAAATGAATAACTTTAAAAAGGCCTTGGATAGGCCAATCCTGAAAAAATGAACTGAGGAATCTGATCAGCTCTGGACCTTAAGTCCCATTCTGTTGGTATATTTTGTTTTTAATTAGAGCCTAGAAGTAAGTGATAAAGAAGCAAAGAAGCTTCAGATTAGACCCCGACAGGATTACATTCAATATCTTCTAATAACCTAAGAACTAAGAATGCTGGACTAAGAAATCTGCCTGCCAGACCAGTACATAAAGGACATCAGAGTCATCAGCGATTTCCGTCACATGGATGGTGAGCCTGAGGGAAGGAAACAAAGAATTCCTGCCATCTAGTGGTCATCAGTCAGCAGCCACCTCCTCGGATGCAGCCTGGGGAAACACGGGATGCGAAAACATAAGATACTGGCCCCATATAGATGAGGTACATTTCGAAGGAATGATTTCAGTGTTCACAGACTCTTGCACCTTCCTATGCATTGTTGTTGCTGTTGTTCAGTTGCTAAGTTGCATCTGACTCGGCAGCTCCATGGACTGCAGCACACCAGGCTTCTATATCCTTCCCTCTCTCCTTATATCCATTGAGTTGGTGATGCCATCCAACCATACCATCCTCTGTCACCCCCTCCTCTTCTTGCCCTAAATCTTTCCCAGCATCAGGATCTTTTGAAATGAGTCTGCCCTTTGCATCAGGTGGCCAAAGCATTGGAGCTTCAGCTTCAGCATCAGTCCTTCCAAAGAATATTCAGGGTTGATTTCCTTTAGATTAGCTGGTTTGATCTCCTAGCAATCCAAGAGTCTTCTCCAGAAAAGTGCTAAATTTAACTCGAGATATCTGGTTTTCTTTTATTAACAGTAATCTTCTATTCAACCACCTGCTGTTTGTTGCAAAACTCTTATATTTCCAAGCTCCCCTCTTGCCTTCTCAGAGTTTTCTGTGTTACTTGAAATGCAGCCTACCAGGCTTATAGTCCTAAAAAATGTCCACTAAATAAAACATAGCTCTCAGCTTTAAGGTTTTGTGTGTGTGTGTGTGTGTTCTCCAGTTGATATCTATAATGGAGAAGAATATGAAAAGGGATATATATACATATATATATGTATATATATATATGAAAGTCACTTAATCATGTCTGACTCTTTGTGACCCCATGGATGAGCCATGTAATTCTCCAAGCAAGAATCATGGAGACAGTAGCCTACCCCTTCTCCAGGCCATCTTCCTGAGCCAGGGATCAAACCAGGGCTTCCTGCTTTGCAGACAGATTACATTCAATACCAAAACCTAAGAACTAAGAATGCTGGACTAAGAAATCTGCCTGCCAGACCAGTACATAAAGGACATCAGAGTCATCAGCGATTTCCGTCACATGGATGGTGAGCCTGGGGGAAGGAAACAAAGAATTCCTGCCATCTAGTGGTCATCAGTCAGCAGCCACCTCCTCGGATGCAGCCTGGGGAAACACGGGATGCGAAAACATAAGATACTGGCCCCATATAGATGAGGTACATTTCGAAGGAATGATTTCAGTGTTCACAGACTCTTGCACCTTCCTATGCATTGTTGTTGCTGTTGTTCAGTTGCTAAGTTGCATCTGACTCGGCAGCTCCATGGACTGCAGCACACCAGGCTTCTATATCCTTCCCTCTCTCCTTATATCCATTGAGTTGGTGATGCCATCCAACCATACCATCCTCTGTCACCCCCTCCTCTTCTTGCCCTAAATCTTTCCCAGCATCAGGATCTTTTGAAATGAGTCTGCCCTTTGCATCAGGTGGCCAAAGCATTGGAGCTTCAGCTTCAGCATCAGTCCTTCCAAAGAATATTCAGGGTTGATTTCCTTTAGATTAGCTGGTTTGATCTCCTAGCAATCCAAGAGTCTTCTCCAGAAAAGTGCTAAATTTAACTCGAGATATCTGGTTTTCTTTTATTAACAGTAATCTTCTATTCAACCACCTGCTGTTTGTTGCAAAACTCTTATATTTCCAAGCTCCCCTCTTGCCTTCTCAGAGTTTTCTGTGTTACTTGAAATGCAGCCTACCAGGCTTATAGTCCTAAAAAATGTCCACTAAATAAAACATAGCTCTCAGCTTTAAGGTTTTGTGTGTGTGTGTGTGTGTTCTCCAGTTGATATCTATAATGGAGAAGAATATGAAAAGGGATATATATACATATATATATGTATATATATATATGAAAGTCACTTAATCATGTCTGACTCTTTGTGACCCCATGGATGAGCCATGTAATTCTCCAAGCAAGAATCATGGAGACAGTAGCCTACCCCTTCTCCAGGCCATCTTCCTGAGCCAGGGATCAAACCAGGGCTTCCTGCTTTGCAGACAGATTCTTCACCAGCTGAGCTACCAGGGAAGCCTATATACAGATATATATCAAACACAATATTGTAAATCAACTATACTTCAATTTTTTAAAGATTTAAAGAAACAACAAAAAAAGAGAATCCAGATAAGGAACACCTCCACCCCCTCATTCTCTCCGAGACTAGAGAGAAACAGTTCCCTGCAGTGGGAACATCAGTGCTGTCCTGTAACCTGGAGCCCTGGCAGATCTCTCTGGAACTATGGCCAGGTACATGTGGCTTCCACCAGATGCTTGAGCGCTTTCCCACTGGGAGCAGCCAAGTTTCCAAGGAGGACAGGGACTCCTTCCATTGGACTTGCAGCCTCAGGAAACTTGCTTGGCACGACTGGGGACCTTTATGTCCAGAGGGATGCCTATCTCTCCCAGCAGCTCCCTTGCTGAACCTTTCTAGTTAATGAGCCCTTGGGGAGGCACAAGGAGCTGGAAAAGGAGAGAGAAGACTGTGCCCTGAGCAGGAGGCCCGGAAGCCTGAGGAGCAGATTTCAAAGGCACCCCAGGATAGCCTCGACCCTCCGTGGCCCACGTCCCACCTTAAAAAGCTCCTAAAAGAGTTTCCAGGGCAGAAGGTTCAGGGCCCTCTGCTTTACATAAGCTGTAACAGTTCATAGAAAAGCAGACGCTTGGGCTACAGGAAAATGGGGCAACTACTCACACTGCTGTGTTTTCCTTAGTATCCTTGTTCATAATACACAGAAAGCTCAGCCCAGCAGCCCCACACACACCCACCTCAGGCCCCTCAGTGTGTGCACTAGTCCTGTTCATGCTTTGTGATCCCATGGACTATAGTTTGCCAGGCTCCTTTGTCCATGGGATTCTCCGAGTAAGAATCCTGGAGCGGATAACCATTCTCTTCTCCAGGGGATCTTCCTGACTCAAGGATCGAACCTGGATCTCCTGCACTGCAGGTGGATTCTTTACCATCTGAGCCACCAGGGAAACCCAGGCCCCTCAGTACCTCCCTCTTTTGTCTTCCACTGCCCTTCCAATCCTCCCAGTCCTCCTCTGCTCCTACCTCAGACATCCTTCTGCCAGTCCATCCTTCCTTCATTCTTTAAATTGCGTCTTCCTGTTGTACAACCATCCCTCCTCCCACTCTTCTGACTGGAAAGCAGGTCCTTCTCTGAATCCGTTCCTTCCTGCTGTATCCCCTGAACCTAAAACAATGCCTCCCCTGGTGCACCTGCTGATTCAGTACACATTTCTCAGCCCCAACTTGTGCTTTGCACATATTAATTCCTTTAACCCTCCTCATCACCCTGAAAGGAAGATACTTTGATCATCCATTCTGCATTTGAGGAACCTGGGACCTCCCAGTGATGGCTACCTTGTCCAGGAGCCACCCTGATGCTGAGGATGCAGGGGAGACCTCACCCCTCCTCAGGCAGGAGCAGTCCAGAAGTTACACTCGCTTAACACTGCAATGGCTCTCCAGTCTGCGTGCTCAGAAATAGAACCTTTTAAATTTTAACTTGAAAAGACTGGTATAGGGACTTCCCCAGTGACCCAGTGGTTAAGAATTTGCCTGCCAATACTAGAGGTAAGTGTTTGATCCCTGCTCTGGGGAGATTCCACATGCCACTGGGCAACTAAGCCTGTGCACCACAACTACTGAACTCCTTCTCTAGAACCTTCGAGCTGCAACAAGAAAAGCCACAACAACTAGAGATTAGTCCCTGCATGCTGCAACCAGAGAAAGCCCATGTGAAGCAACACCTAGCACAGCCAAAACAAAAAAAGACAGTTACAGCAAATAAAATGTGAAAGCCTCCTAACTATTCAAGTACGAGTACCTTGCCCATCATGCACAAACACAAGTATATATATTATATATTATTATTGGCACATATTATTATTATATATCATTATTTCATATTAATTTATTTTAAATTTATATTATAATTATAAATTATATAATTTATATATTATTTTATATTATATATTTATTAGCATATATAACAATATATTACTATTGGCATATATAATATATATTATATATTAGCATCACACGCAGACACACCATAGGGTGAATATGCTTCTTTTCGCCATAAACAAGATCAAACTTTACTTTTTCTATGATGTGCACTTTTCATTCTTTAGGCCATCTCAAGGCAACTTCTCTCTTTTGGCAATTTCGGATTGGATGACTTCCATCACTCTTCTTCCACTTATCCATTCTTGCAGTGGCCACTCACTTCCTTTGTTTAACTGGCATTTCTTTAAAATGTATTCATATTTTTGTTACTTATATAACTACTTCAGCTTCATCTCAAGAAATACCATCAGTAAGTTCAATTTTCAAGGTGCAAGATGCATACCTTCTAAGCTACATTAAAGGGTTACATAAACAGTGGGCCTCTGGGTCACTGAAATAGCTCTGCCCACCATAGTTGTCACATGTGCCATTCCCTGAGAAATGACCACACACTCTTGTGGTTTTGGTTTTTTAACATTTCATAACAGCCTTTTCAGGGTACAAGTAACAACAGATTTCAGTCACTGTAAAGGGACAGTGACTGTCCCACTGTAAAGGGATGGTGTTTTAATCAATGTACAGAGTTCTTCAGCAACTTGAAAAGACTGGTATAGGGACTTCCCCAGTGACCCAGTGGTTAAGAATTTGCCTGCCAATACTAGAGGTAAGTGTTTGATCCCTGCTCTGGGGAGATTCCACATGCCACTGGGCAACTAAGCCTGTGCACCACAACTACTGAACTCCTTCTCTAGAACCTTCGAGCTGCAACAAGAAAAGCCACAACAACTAGAGATTAGTCCCTGCATGCTGCAACCAGAGAAAGCCCATGTGAAGCAACACCTAGCACAGCCAAAACAAAAAAAGACAGTTACAGCAAATAAAATGTGAAAGCCTCCTAACTATTCAAGTACGAGTACCTTGCCCATCATGCACAAACACAAGTATATATATTATATATTATTATTGGCACATATTATTATTATATATCATTATTTCATATTAATTTATTTTAAATTTATATTATAATTATAAATTATATAATTTATATATTATTTTATATTATATATTTATTAGCATATATAACAATATATTACTATTGGCATATATAATATATATTATATATTAGCATCACACGCAGACACACCATAGGGTGAATATGCTTCTTTTCGCCATAAACAAGATCAAACTTTACTTTTCTATGATGTGCACTTTTCATTCTTTAGGCCATCTCAAGGCAACTTCTCTCTTTTGGCAATTTCGGATTGGATGACTTCCATCACTCTTCTTCCACTTATCCATTCTTGCAGTGGCCACTCACTTCCTTTGTTTAACTGGCATTTCTTTAAAATGTATTCATATTTTTGTTACTTATATAACTACTTCAGCTTCATCTCAAGAAATACCATCAGTAAGTTCAATTTTCAAGGTGCAAGATGCATACCTTCTAAGCTACATTAAAGGGTTACATAAACAGTGGGCCTCTGGGTCACTGAAATAGCTCTGCCCACCATAGTTGTCACATGTGCCATTCCCTGAGAAATGACCACACACTCTTGTGGTTTTGGTTTTTTAACATTTCATAACAGCCTTTTCAGGGTACAAGTAACAACAGATTTCAGTCACTGTAAAGGGACAGTGACTGTCCCACTGTAAAGGGATGGTGTTTTAATCAATGTACAGAGTTCTTCAGCTATCACCACAATCCAGTTTTAAGCATTCCATTATGATAAAAATTCCCCCCATGCCCATTTGCAGCCAATCTTTGCTCTCTCCCTTAGGGCCAGATAACCACTGATCGGCTTTCCGTCTCTATGGATGTGCCTTTTCTGGAAATGTCATATAAATAAATGGTAGCAGAGAAATTGTCAGGTAATAAGTTTAGTTTTGCTATCAAAATGTCAAACATAAAGTTACTATACAACACAACAATTGTGTATACCCCAAAGAATGGAAAACGTATGTTCTTGCAAAAGCTGACACATGTCATATTCATACTAGTATTGTTCATAATATCCAACAAGCGGAAACAACCAAAATGTACATCAACTGATGAATGGATAAATAAAATGTGGTATAGCTGTACAAAGTGATACTATCCAGCCATAAAAAGAAAAAAGTGAAAGAAGCCAGACGCAAAGGCCATATGTTGTAAGAGGCCACTTATATGAAATGTTTAGAACAGGCAAATCCACAAAAACAGAAAGTAGACTAGAGGTTATGAAACAGCGCAGGATCCTATGGTCTCCCCACCCCTACCCTCCGCACATCTCATTCTCCACCTGCCTATTATCTGTAGAAAAAGTTTAGCCAAATGATTAAACTTTAGCCAAGGACTTTCAGTTCCTCCTCAAGGGCTCCAGATAATATCCTGAGTCATATCCTTTGAGCTTGTCTTATAGATAAGACAAGCATAAGACAAGCTACCCCACCCCTATCAGGTAAAAGAACTACATGATGACCAGAGTGCCCCAGTAGAAAAGTTTAGCCGAACATAAGTGCATATTTTTACTTCAAAGCTTCATCTCAAGAAATACCATCAGTAAGTTCAATTTTCAAGGTGCAAGATGCATACCTTCTAAGCTACATTAAAGGGTTACATAAACAGTGGGCCTCTGGGTCACTGAAATAGCTCTGCCCACCATAGTTGTCACATGTGCCATTCCCTGAGAAATGACCACACACTCTTGTGGTTTTGGTTTTTTAACATTTCATAACAGCCTTTTCAGGGTACAAGTAACAACAGATTTCAGTCACTGTAAAGGGACAGTGACTGTCCCACTGTAAAGGGATGGTGTTTTAATCAATGTACAGAGTTCTTCAGCTATCACCACAATCCAGTTTTAAGCATTCCATTATGATAAAAATTCCCCCCATGCCCATTTGCAGCCAATCTTTGCTCTCTCCCTTAGGGCCAGATAACCACTGATCGGCTTTCCGTCTCTATGGATGTGCCTTTTCTGGAAATGTCATATAAATAAATGGTAGCAGAGAAATTGTCAGGTAATAAGTTTAGTTTTGCTATCAAAATGTCAAACATAAAGTTACTATACAACACAACAATTGTGTATACCCCAAAGAATGGAAAACGTATGTTCTTGCAAAAGCTGACACATGTCATATTCATACTAGTATTGTTCATAATATCCAACAAGCGGAAACAACCAAAATGTACATCAACTGATGAATGGATAAATAAAATGTGGTATAGCTGTACAAAGTGATACTATCCAGCCATAAAAAGAAAAAAGTGAAAGAAGCCAGACGCAAAGGCCATATGTTGTAAGAGGCCACTTATATGAAATGTTTAGAACAGGCAAATCCACAAAAACAGAAAGTAGACTAGAGGTTATGAAACAGCGCAGGATCCTATGGTCTCCCCACCCCTACCCTCCGCACATCTCATTCTCCACCTGCCTATTATCTGTAGAAAAAGTTTAGCCAAATGATTAAACTTTAGCCAAGGACTTTCAGTTCCTCCTCAAGGGCTCCAGATAATATCCTGAGTCATATCCTTTGAGCTTGTCTTATAGATAAGACAAGCATAAGACAAGCTACCCCTACCCCTATCAGGTAAAAGAACTACATGATGACCAGAGTGTAGCCACAACATAAGCTGCCACAGTTCTGATAAATGGTCTTAAAGAAATAGAAACAAAATGACCCGGAACTGAAGATCAATTGTAATTAATACAATCAAGGTGCTGCCGCTCAGACCACTGCATGGCCAATTTCAAGAGGACTGTCAAAGCTGACGCTGTTCTGCATGTAACATCCTATTGCCCGCTGATTGTCAGTGGGGGAAGTCGACTTTTGGACAAGAGCTTCCTTCAACCCCATTGCTAGCCTTTAAAATAAAGCAAGCTTTTGTTTTCACCAACTTTCCCTCTTTAGAGAGGCGAGCTGCTGGAACCCACCTTCAGTAAATGTTACCAGAGGCTTCAGGGAAGAGGGATGGGCAGTGACTGTTAATGGGGTTCAGGGTGTCTTTGCAGAGGGGGAGGTGATAAAAATATTCTGGAATTTGATAATAATGGTGACCCAATGTAGTAAATATACTAAAAACAACTGAATTGCATACTTGTAAAGGGTGAGTTTTATGATATATGAATATCTCAGTAAAAAAGAAAAAATAATGTGCCACAAATAAAACATGTAACAACATGAATAAATCTCAAGACTATATTAAGACTCCCGCGCCCAGGAGCCCCATAGTGTAACAGTAGGGAAAGGGGTAGGGCACAACTCTTGAAAGAATGGCACAGCCAAGGACACAACATAAACCCATTAGAATCAAATGGGCCCAAGATGGCCCGCAATCAGCAAGCTAAATGACACACCCAGAGGAGGCATGACAGTTCCGCCCTTTCCCCTAAATAGTTGGAAACCCCAACATAAACCCATTAACAAATGGGCAGAGTTGTAAGAGGCCACTTATATGAAATGTTTAGAACAGGCAAATCCACAAAAACAGAAAGTAGACTAGAGGTTATGAAACAGCGCAGGATCCTATGGTCTCCCACCCCTACCCTCCGCACATCTCATTCTCCACCTGCCTATTATCTGTAGAAAAAGTTTAGCCAAATGATTAAACTTTAGCCAAGGACTTTCAGTTCCTCCTCAAGGGCTCCAGATAATATCCTGAGTCATATCCTTTGAGCTTGTCTTATAGATAAGACAAGCATAAGACAAGCTACCCCTACCCCTATCAGGTAAAAGAACTACATGATGACCAGAGTGTAGCCACAACATAAGCTGCCACAGTTCTGATAAATGGTCTTAAAGAAATAGAAACAAAATGACCCGGAACTGAAGATCAATTGTAATTAATACAATCAAGGTGCTGCCGCTCAGACCACTGCATGGCCAATTTCAAGAGGACTGTCAAAGCTGACGCTGTTCTGCATGTAACATCCTATTGCCCGCTGATTGTCAGTGGGGGAAGTCGACTTTTGGACAAGAGCTTCCTTCAACCCCATTGCTAGCCTTTAAAATAAAGCAAGCTTTTGTTTTCACCAACTTTCCCTCTTTAGAGAGGCGAGCTGCTGGAACCCACCTTCAGTAAATGTTACCAGAGGCTTCAGGGAAGAGGGATGGGCAGTGACTGTTAATGGGGTTCAGGGTGTCTTTGCAGAGGGGGAGGTGATAAAAATATTCTGGAATTTGATAATAATGGTGACCCAATGTAGTAAATATACTAAAAACAACTGAATTGCATACTTGTAAAGGGTGAGTTTTATGATATATGAATATCTCAGTAAAAAAGAAAAAATAATGTGCCACAAATAAAACATGTAACAACATGAATAAATCTCAAGACTATATTAAGACTCCCGCGCCCAGGAGCCCCATAGTGTAACAGTAGGGAAAGGGGTAGGGCACAACTCTTGAAAGAATGGCACAGCCCAAGGACACAACATAAACCCATTAGAATCAAATGGGTCCAAGATGGCCCTCAATCAGCAAGCTAAATGACACACCCAGAGGAGTCATGACAGTTCCGCCCCTTCCCCTAAATAGTTGGAATAATCCACCCACTCATTAGCATGTGAAATTACCCAGCCTGAAAAAAAACTAAGCACGCTACATTTCGAGGTGGCTGCACTCGCCCCTCTGTGATGGCCCATACTCTGTGGAGTGTGCTTATCTCTGAAACTGAATATAAGTCCACTTCTTACCTATCACTCTGTCTCTCACTGAATTCCTTTGTGCGATGAAGCATCAAGAGTCTGAGCCGTGTTAGGTCCTGAAACCAGGTATTGTGGGTTTTGGTTAAGTTTGAGTCCCAGCCACATGGGTTCAAGTCCCAAGCAGGGTTCTGGCTGGATTCGAGTCCCAGACATATGGGTTCAAGTCCAACCAGGGTTTTGGCCAGGTTCAAGATCTGGCCACATGCATTTGAAGTCCCAAAGTGGATTTGGAGTTCAAGTCCCAAATCCAAGGTAAACCGCTTCAATAGGATCCTGATTGGTTTCCACATGTGATTCTCATCTCACTCCCATGGGGAAGGCTGATCCTTTTCAGTGATTCACTTCCTGGATACAAAGGGCAGGATTATTTAAGAGTGATTATCCAGGAGTGCTGGGCTCAAGTAAACTTGAATATTATCAATGCCACACTTCACTTACACATTCAACCACTGATGGGCAGGACTCCTCTGTGTCCCCGGTAACCTGACAAAGCAATAAAGGCTAATCTCTACTTCATCCAAAGATCTTTTTTTTTTTTTAACATATCCATTTTTATTTGTTTGGCTGCAAGTGGTCTTCTTTGCAGCATGTGGAATCTAGTTCCCTGATCAGGAATCGACCATAGGTCCCTTGCATTGGGAGTTCAGCATCATACCACATCATTCCCACCAGGGAAGTCCCCCGTCTCCAGGATTTGTTGGGCACCAGTGTGCAGAGGCTGAGCTTTCTGCCTCACCCCTGACATTTGGAAGCTGGCCTGGCACTCACAGCTGGGCCATGTTGTTGTCCTACTAGACCTAAACAATCCCACAGAATACCAACCTCAGACAATATCAACCCCTGAGTCTGTGATAAAATGAAACAAAGCAAAATCACTTTTAATTGTGTTTAAGTACAAACAAAAACAAGGTTCTTGTGCCTCCCACAGGAGGCCACCCACTCATTAGCATGTGAAATTACCCAGCCTGAAAAAAAACTAAGCACGCTACATTTCGAGGTGGCTGCACTCGCCCCTCTGTGATGGCCCATACTCTGTGGAGTGTGCTTATCTCTGAAACTGAATATAAGTCCACTTCTTACCTATCACTCTGTCTCTCACTGAATTCCTTTGTGCGATGAAGCATCAAGAGTCTGAGCCGTGTTAGGTCCTGAAACCAGGTATTGTGGGTTTTGGTTAAGTTTGAGTCCCAGCCACATGGGTTCAAGTCCCAAGCAGGGTTCTGGCTGGATTCGAGTCCCAGACATATGGGTTCAAGTCCAACCAGGGTTTTGGCCAGGTTCAAGATCTGGCCACATGCATTTGAAGTCCCAAAGTGGATTTGGAGTTCAAGTCCCAAATCCAAGGTAAACCGCTTCAATAGGATCCTGATTGGTTTCCACATGTGATTCTCATCTCACTCCCATGGGGAAGGCTGATCCTTTTCAGTGATTCACTTCCTGGATACAAAGGGCAGGATTATTTAAGAGTGATTATCCAGGAGTGCTGGGCTCAAGTAAACTTGAATATTATCAATGCCACACTTCACTTACACATTCAACCACTGATGGGCAGGACTCCTCTGTGTCCCCGGTAACCTGACAAAGCAATAAAGGCTAATCTCTACTTCATCCAAAGATCTTTTTTTTTTTTTAACATATCCATTTTTATTTGTTTGGCTGCAAGTGGTCTTCTTTGCAGCATGTGGAATCTAGTTCCCTGATCAGGAATCGACCATAGGTCCCTTGCATTGGGAGTTCAGCATCATACCACATCATTCCCACCAGGGAAGTCCCCTGTCTCCAGGATTTGTTGGGCACCAGTGTGCAGAGGCTGAGCTTTCTGCCTCACCCCTGACATTTGGAAGCTGGCCTGGCACTCACAGCTGGGCCATGTTGTTGTCCTACTAGACCTAAACAATCCCACAGAATACCAACCTCAGACAATATCAACCCCTGAGTCTGTGATAAAATGAAACAAAGCAAAATCACTTTTAATTGTGTTTAAGTACAAACAAAAACAAGGTTCTTGTGCCTCCCACAGGAGGCCAAATAGCCTCTTTTTTGGCCTAAATGAGTGACTCTGGCTTCTTTGACAATTACATCCTTATTGTCTCTCTGCTCCTTATAAGATTTATTGGGCTACCCAATCATAGATGTGCTGTCCCTTTCTGACACACTCAATCCAGAATAAACACCACTTCCTCAGACCCTCCAAGTCAACCAGCTAAACTCCAGTCTTATAATACCTTCTTCTAATACCCTCTCCATGAGAGACACCCCACAGCTCCCAGTAGTGTGTGTGTAATATCATGATTTACAGTGATATCATAATTTACAATAGAATGATATATTTGGTCTAGTTCCTAGAATAGAGCTCCTACTATCCTTGGAATTTCATAAATGGTAAGAATGATCAAAGTGTCTTTTGTCACATTAATGGTGACTTTTGGAAAGCTCCATCACCTAAGGATAGGGGCTGAGAACCAACCAGTGATTAGGAGGTTAGAATTTTCAGTCCCGCTCTACCAGCTCTGAGGAGGGGAAGAGAGAGAAGGGCTGAAGACTGAGTTCAGTCACCAATGACCTATAATTTAATCAGTCATACTTCTGTAATAAAGCATCAATAAATTCCCAAAGGACAGGGTTTGGAGGGCTTCCAGGTTGGTAAGTATGTGGAGCTTCAGGAACAGTGCCATACTGAGAGAATACAAAAGTTCCATGACCCTTCCCACAGACCTTGGCCTCTGCATCTCCTTCATCTGGTTATTCCTCAATTATATCCTTTTATAATAAACTAGTGCTCTAGTAAAGAAAATGCTTCTCTGAGTCTCTCTGGCATATTATTTAACCCCAAGGAGGGAACTGGGAGAATCTCCAGTCTATGGACTGGTTGTTCAGAAACACAGGTGACAATCTATACTTGTGATTGATGTCACAACAGCAGTGAGGGTAGAGGGAGGCAGTCTCGAAGGACTGAGCTCTAAACCTAAGGGGTCTGACTGGCTAAATAGGTCAGAATTGAGTTAATTGCTTGGCCTACAGTGAATACCAACCTCAGACAATATCCCCCAGTGATAAAATGAAACAAAGCAAAATCACTTTTAATTGTGTTTAAGTACAAACAAAAACAAGGTTCTTGTGCCTCCCACAGGAGGCCAAATAGCCTCTTTTGGCCTCAAATGAGTGACTCTGGCTTCTTTGACAATTACATCCTTATTGTCTCTCTGCTCCTTATAAGATTTATTGGGCTACCCAATCATAGATGTGCTGTCCCTTTCTGACACACTCAATCCAGAATAAACACCACTTCCTCAGACCCTCCAAGTCAACCAGCTAAACTCCAGTCTTATAATACCTTCTTCTAATACCCTCTCCATGAGAGACACCCCACAGCTCCCAGTAGTGTGTGTGTAATATCATGATTTACAGTGATATCATAATTTACAATAGAATGATATATTTGGTCTAGTTCCTAGAATAGAGCTCCTACTATCCTTGGAATTTCATAAATGGTAAGAATGATCAAAGTGTCTTTTGTCACATTAATGGTGACTTTTGGAAAGCTCCATCACCTAAGGATAGGGGCTGAGAACCAACCAGTGATTAGGAGGTTAGAATTTTCAGTCCCGCTCTACCAGCTCTGAGGAGGGGAAGAGAGAGAAGGGCTGAAGACTGAGTTCAGTCACCAATGACCTATAATTTAATCAGTCATACTTCTGTAATAAAGCATCAATAAATTCCCAAAGGACAGGGTTTGGAGGGCTTCCAGGTTGGTAAGTATGTGGAGCTTCAGGAACAGTGCCATACTGAGAGAATACAAAAGTTCCATGACCCTTCCCACAGACCTTGGCCTCTGCATCTCCTTCATCTGGTTATTCCTCAATTATATCCTTTTATAATAAACTAGTGCTCTAGTAAAGAAAATGCTTCTCTGAGTCTCTCTGGCATATTATTTAACCCCAAGGAGGGAACTGGGAGAATCTCCAGTCTATGGACTGGTTGTTCAGAAACACAGGTGACAATCTATACTTGTGATTGATGTCACAACAGCAGTGAGGGTAGAGGGAGGCAGTCTCGAAGGACTGAGCTCTAAACCTAAGGGGTCTGACTGGCTAAATAGGTCAGAATTGAGTTAATTGCTTGGTGATAGTGTCAACTAAAAAGATGACCAATGTGAGAGTTACAAGTTAAGTTTTATTTGGGGCAAAATGAGGACTGCAGCCTGGGAGACCCCAGAAAGCTCTGAGAAATTGCTCTCAAGAGATAGGGGAGGAAAGCAAACATAAGGGTTTCAGTGTGGGGGAAAGTTCAAATGCCATCAAGTAAAGGGTTTCCAAAGGGGTTTTTGTTTTACAAATAGTTTGGGTTTGTCTAGCACTTTTGGGTGTAAGGAAGCACAAGGATTGACATGATAAAATATATTCCTAAAAATCATTTACCTATATAAAGACCTGCCCCACCAAATTCCTTGGAGCACAGAGTGCCTCTACCCCACCCTGATCTCCATCAGGGGGTATTGAAGGTCAGCAGCTCTCAATAGCACAGGGTCTGGTCTCTGCAGAGGCAGAGGGCAAATGTCCTTGTTGTCCAGTCATTGGCAATGTAATTGGTAAATGCCAGTTGGTAGTTGACACGTACAAGCCCTGTTATCTCACCATTAACCAATCCGAAGAAAGTCACATATCCTACAGCCCTTACCCCACATTTTGCCTGTAAAAACTTTTCCCCCTCAACCATGGGGAGTTCAAAAGTTTTTAAGCCTGGGCCACCTATTCTCTTTGCCTGCCCTTGCAGCAAACCTTTCTTTGCTTCAAACTTTGACGTTTCCATTTATTTGGCCTCAGTGTGCATCAGGCACATAAACTTCACTCAGTAACGGTGGTGCCCCAAGACTAAAGGAACAAGGCAAACGCAGAGGGTCTTGAAATGCAGGAAGAGAAAGAGCTGTGGTGTCCAAAGGAAGAGAAAACAAGACAAAGACGAGGCAAACAAGGAGGGTCTTGGAATGCAAGAAGAGATAATCCTTTCCTCCCCCAGGCCATAGTTATCACTCTACCCCACCCCACCCAGCACACCGTCCAATCAGCAAATGACCCTTAAGTATGCCACTCCTTGGATTCTAGCTATAAAATGGATCAAAGACTCCTGCTCAATGTGAGTTCTTACTTAAGCTGGCCTGCTTACTGGCAGACAATTAGGATGTCACAACAGCAGGGGTTAACAAAGGGTTAAAGTTTTATTTGGGGCAACTAAAAGATGACCAATGTGAGAGTTACAAGTTAAGTTTTATTTGGGGCAAAATGAGGACTGCAGCCTGGGAGACCCCAGAAAGCTCTGAGAAATTGCTCTCAAGAGATAGGGGAGGAAAGCAAACATAAGGGTTTCAGTGTGGGGGAAAGTTCAAATGCCATCAAGTAAAGGGTTTCCAAAGGGGTTTTTGTTTTACAAATAGTTTGGGTTTGTCTAGCACTTTTGGGTGTAAGGAAGCACAAGGATTGACATGATAAAATATATTCCTAAAAATCATTTACCTATATAAAGACCTGCCCCACCAAATTCCTTGGAGCACAGAGTGCCTCTACCCCACCCTGATCTCCATCAGGGGGTATTGAAGGTCAGCAGCTCTCAATAGCACAGGGTCTGGTCTCTGCAGAGGCAGAGGGCAAATGTCCTTGTTGTCCAGTCATTGGCAATGTAATTGGTAAATGCCAGTTGGTAGTTGACACGTACAAGCCCTGTTATCTCACCATTAACCAATCCGAAGAAAGTCACATATCCTACAGCCCTTACCCCACATTTTGCCTGTAAAAACTTTTCCCCCTCAACCATGGGGAGTTCAAAAGTTTTTAAGCCTGGGCCACCTATTCTCTTTGCCTGCCCTTGCAGCAAACCTTTCTTTGCTTCAAACTTTGACGTTTCCATTTATTTGGCCTCAGTGTGCATCAGGCACATAAACTTCACTCAGTAACGGTGGTGCCCCAAGACTAAAGGAACAAGGCAAACGCAGAGGGTCTTGAAATGCAGGAAGAGAAAGAGCTGTGGTGTCCAAAGGAAGAGAAAACAAGACAAAGACGAGGCAAACAAGGAGGGTCTTGGAATGCAAGAAGAGATAATCCTTTCCTCCCCCAGGCCATAGTTATCACTCTACCCCACCCCACCCAGCACACCGTCCAATCAGCAAATGACCCTTAAGTATGCCACTCCTTGGATTCTAGCTATAAAATGGATCAAAGACTCCTGCTCAATGTGAGTTCTTACTTAAGCTGGCCTGCTTACTGGCAGAGACTCTCCCTTCCTCCACTCTAATAAACTTGACTTTCCTCTCATTCTGTCTTGTGTCTGGAAATTCTTTTCCAACCTGTGCATGGACCTCAACAGTAACATCATGATAGAGCCAGAGAAGAAAAAAAATATATTTTTAATGAAAAGGCCATGATTTTCTTTGAAATAGGTAAGGAGGGGACAGGAAGGAAGAGACAGGGCATGATCATTAAAAGAGCGACACAACGATTAAGAATGATTGTGTAATTCCACAATTGTTGTGGGCTCAGGTGGTAAAGAATATGCCCACAATGCAGGAGACTTGGGTTCGATCGAAGAGTTGGGAAGATCCCCGGAGAAGGGAAAGACTACCCACTACAGTATTCTTGCCTGGAGAATGCCACAGCTTGTCCACGGGTCACAAAGAGTGGGCATGACTGAGTGACTTAAGAAGAATAGGATATGACAAAAACTTAGAACTGACTAGGGTCAAGATGGCCACAGATTTGACTTCCAGTAGATCTGGACCCTCATTATAATACATTGGCATCTAAGTGTGGTGCCCAAGGATGAAAGAACAAGGCAAATGAGGAGGGTCTTGGAATGCAAGAAGAGATAAACCAGATCCTTATTGTCCTCCCAACCCCCCGGTCTATTGTACACCACAAAATCCTTAAGATTCCCATGCCACTCCTTGGACCCTACTGTCTTTCCCTCATGCTGTAGTCATAACTCTACCTCACCCAGTAGATCGTCCAATCAGCAGTGATCCTTAAGACCTCTTTGCCACTCCTTAGACCCTGGGATTCTCACAGTGTCTCCTGCTTTCTCCCTTAAGCTGGCCGAAAGTACTGGTAGTGACTCGCCCTTCCCCAATTCTAATAAACTTTACTTTCCTCTCACTCTGCCTTGTGTCTGGAAATTCTTTTTCAACCCACACATGGACCTTGACACTAATGACCCATACCCAAGGTCCATGACAGTTCTGAGGCCAACCATAAAAGGCCATAAAAAGGGCAATAATTCAATTTATGGAAAACCTTTCTCCTTCCCCAAAATGGTTGGAATAATCATCCCACTAATTAGCCTATAAAATTACCTAGTCTGAAACTGTTTTACCTCTGATTTGGGGTTTAAACCCAAAACCCAGTTTGGGAGTCTAACCCACATGGCTGAGACTTGAACCCAGCCAAAAGCCCGCTCGAGACTTGAACGCAAATGGCTGGAACTCAGACACAGCCAAAACCCACCATACTGGTTTCAGGACCTAATGGAGCTCAGATTTTTCACACCTCTTCGCAGAAAAGAATTTGGTAAAAGACAAAGTGGTAGGTAAGAAATGGATTTATCCAGATTCAGAAAAAAGCACATATCACAGAGTGTGGGCCATCATAGAAGGCGAATCCAGTGGCCTTGAAAACATGGCGTGCTTAGCTTTTATGGGCTGGGTAATTTCACGCACTAATGACTGGGAGGCTTGTTCTAACTAATTTGGGGAAGGGGCAAAACTGTCATGGCACCAAGCTTACAGAAGTGGCCCTGGGTATGGGTGGGGTAGCCCTGGGCTCCACCCAGTAAGGGGTCCTCAGCAGTACCTCCAGTCTCTGGGTATGGAGGATAAGGCCTGGGTCCCCAGGAGGCTTCCAGGGCTGAGTGGATGGGAGAATACCTGGTGGATTCCCCTCTCATCCACACTCAGAAGAATCCTCCTCCAACAGGCCCAGCTCTGTCTCTCCTCCCTCCTGCATGCACAAGACCTACATGTGCAGAGGGTGCCCTCAGAGGTGACCTTGAGGACAGAGGGGACCCCAAAGATTGAATGTGTGTCCCAAGGGGGCAGAGGCTTGGGCTCCAGGAGAGCAGAGGGGGTTGGAAGGGGCCCCCAGACGGAAAATAGAACTAGAAGGTAGAAGGGAGTTATGGATGGTGAGGGCTAGATGGTGGGTGCTGGGTCCAGAGGGCAGGCAAGACCCTTGGAGAGTGAGACAACCTGCAGAGGATAGGGGCCCTGGAAGAAGGAAACCAGAGAACAGAGGGGAATCCTGGAGGGTAGAGGGAGGCTCTCGGTTGTCAGAAGGCTCAGCCAGGAGGGAGGAGGGGGCCCCAGAAGGAGGAGAGGGCTCTGGAGGGTAGCGAGGGCCCCAAGAGAACAGAGGGAAAACCTGAAGGGCATCAGTCCAGGGGCCGATGGGTGTCCCCAGAAAGATGAGGGAGGCCCCAGGGAATGGGGGTCCTACAGGGAACTGGAAACTAAACAGCAGATGGTAGCCTGGAGAGTAGAGGGAGGCCCTGATGGTGGGGGTCGTCCTTAGGGTGGAGGACTTGGCTCGGGGCCTTAGAGGGCTCCCCAGGGCCAAGTAGGCAGAGTTAACACCAAGCAGATCCCTGTTCCTGGAACTCCACAGAATCCCCTGCAAGCTGGCCTCCATTTTTCTCTCCCCACAGGAGCCCCCCTGCCCCCTCT